>CAWWDK010000055.1:0-683051 GCA_963942575.1 Priocnemis perturbator
TGTCATACGCGTTTTTAGCGTCTAAAACAGACGGGGACCACGTTTTCGAGGCGAAACACTCGCGGATGCCCGAGATACGAGAGTTCTTGAACGAATTGAACGAATTCATCGTCCGGAACTGTGACACTGCGTATCTCGGCCATTTCTCAACGGATTCGTGCGAATCAAGTGTCGTACGCGTTTTTAGCGTCTAAAACAGACGGGGACCATGTTTTCGACGCGAAACACTCGCGGATGTCCGAGTTACGAGAGTTCTTGAACGAATTGAACGAAACGCGGTGCATCGTGCGTTTCGCTTGCAAAACGTGTGAACTAGCAAGATTTCATCGTCCGGAAGTGTAACACGGCGTATCTCGGCCATTTCTCAAGGGATTCGTGCGAATCAAGTGTCATACGCGTTTTTAGCGTCTAAATCTGACGGGGACCACGTTTTCGAGGCGAAACACTCGCGGATGTCCGAGATACAAGAGTTCTTGAACGAATTGAACGAAACGCGGTGCATCGTGCGTTTCGCTTGCAAAATGTGAGAACTAGCAAGATTTCATCGTCCGAAAGTGTAACACGGCGTATCTCGGCCATTTCTCAACGGATTCGTGCGAATCAAGTGTCATACGCGTTTTTACCGTCTAAAACAGACGGGCACCACGTTTTCGACACGAAACACTGGCGGATGTCCGAGATACGAGAGGTCATGGACGAATTGAACGTATTCATCGTCCGGAAGTGTAACACGGCGTATCTCGGCCATTTCTCAACGGATTCGTGCGAATCAAGTGTGATACCCGCGTTTTTAGCGTCTAAAACAGACGGGGGACCATGTTTTCGACGCGAAACACTTGCGGATGTCCGAGATGAGAGAGTTCTTGAACGAATTGAACGAAACGCGGTGCATCGTGCGTTTCGCTTGCAAAACGTGAGAACTAGCAAGATTTCATCGTCCGGAAGTGTAACACGGCGTATCTGGGCCATTTCTCAACGGATTCGTGCGAATCAAGTGTCATACGCGTTTTTAGCGTCTAAAACAGACGGGGACCATGTTTTCGACGCGAAACACTCGCGGATGTCCGAGATACGAGAGTTCTTGAACGAATTGAACGAAACGCGGTGCATCGTGCGTTTCGCTTGCAAAACGTGTGAACTAGCAAGATTTCATCGTCCGGAAGTGTAACACGGCGTATCTCGGCCATTTCTCAAGGGATTCGTGCGAATCAAGTGTCATACGCGTTTTTAGCGTCTAAAACAGACGGGGACCACGTTTTCGAGGCGAAACACTCGCGGATGCCCGAGATACGAGAGTTCTTGAACGAATTGAACGAATTCATCGTCCGGAACTGTGACACGGCGTATCTCGGCCATTTCTCAACGGATTCGTGCGAATCAAGTGTCGTACGCGTTTTTAGCGTCTAAAACAGACGGGGACCATGTTTTCGACGCGAAACACTCGCGGATGTCCGAGTTACGAGAGTTCTTGAACGAATTGAACGAAACGCGGTGCATCGTGCGTTTCGCTTGCAAAACGTGTGAACTAGCAAGATTTCATCGTCCGGAAGTGTAACACGGCGTATCTCGGCCATTTCTCAAGGGATTCGTGCGAATCAAGTGTCATACGCGTTTTTAGCGTCTAAATCTGACGGGGACCACGTTTTCGAGGCGAAACACTCGCGGATGTCCGAGATACGAGAGTTCTTGAACGAATTGAACGAAACGCGGTGCATCGTGCGTTTCGCTTGCAAAATGTGAGAACTAGCAAGATTTCATCGTCCGAAAGTGTAACACGGCGTATCTCGGCCATTTCTCAACGGATTCGTGCGAATCAAGTGTCATACGCGTTTTTAGCGTCTAAAACAGACGGGGACCACGTTTTCGACGCGAAACACTCGCGGAAGTCCGAGATACGAGAGTTCTTGAACGAATTGAACGAATTCATTGTCCGGAAGTGTAACACGGCGTATCTCGGCCATTTCTCAACGGATTCGTGCGAATCAAGTGTCATACGCGTTTTTAGCGTCTAAAACAGACGGGGATCACGTTTTCGACGCGAAACACTCGCGGATGTCCGAGATACGAGAGTTCTTGAACGAATTGAACGAAACGCGCTGCATCGTGCGTTTCGCAAAGCAAAACGTGAGAACTAGCAAGATTTCATCGTCCGGAAGTGTAACACGGCGTATCTCGGCCATTTCTCAACGGATTCGTGCGAATCAAGTGTCATATGCGTTTTTAGCGTCTGAAACAGACGGCAACGACGTTTTCGATGCGAAACACTCGCGGATGTCCGAGATACGAGAGTTCTTGAACGAATTGAACGAATTCATCGTCCGGAACTGTGACACGGCGTATCTCGGCCATTTCTCAACGGATTCGTGCGAATCAAGTGTCATACGCGTTTTTAGCGTCTAAGACAGTTGGGGACCATGTTTTCGACGCGAAACACTCGCGGATGTCCGAGATACGAGAGTTCTTGAACGAATTGAACGAATTCATCGTCCGGAAATGTAACATGGCGTATATCGGCCATTTCTCAACGGATTCGTGCGAATCAAGTGTCATACGCGTTTTTAGCGTCTAAGACAGTCGGGGACCATGTTTTCGACGCGAAACACTCGCGGATGTCCGAGATACGAGAGTTGTTGAACGAATTGAACGAAACGCGGTGCATCGTGCGTTTCGCTTGCAAAACGTGAGAACTAGCAAGATTTCATCGTCCGGAAGTGTAACACGGCGTATCTCGGCCATTTCTCAACGGATTCGTACGAATCAAGTGTCATACGCGTTTTTAGCGTCTAAAAAGACGGGGACCATGTTTCCGACGCGAAACACTCGCGGAAGTCCGAGATACGAGAGTTCTTGAACGAATTGAACAAATTCATCGTCCGAAAGTGTAACACGGCGTATCTCTGCCATTTCTCAAGGGATTCGTGCGAATCAAGTGTCATACGCGTTTTTAGCGTCTAAAACAGACGGGGACCACGTTTTCGAGGCGAAACAATCGCGGATGTCCGAGATACGAGAGTTCTTGAACGAATTGAACGAAACGCGGTGCAACGTGCGTTTCGCTTGCAAAACGTGTGAACTAGCAAGTTTTCATCGTCCGGAAGTGTAACACGGCGTATCTCGGCCATTTCTCAAGGGATTCGTGCGAATCAAGTGTCATACGCGTTTTTAGCGTCTAAAACAGACAGGGACCATGTTTTCGAGGCGAAACAATCGCGGATGTCCGAGATACGAGAGTTCTTGAACGAATTGAACGAAACGCGGTGCTTCGTGCGTTTCGCTTGCAAAATGTGAGAACTAGCAAGATTTCATCGTCCGGAAGTGTAACGCGGCGTATCTCGGCCATTTCTCAACGGATTTGTGCGAATCAAGTGTCATACGCGTTTTTAGCGTCTAAAACAGACGGGGATCACGTTTTCGACGCGAAACACTCGCGGATGTCCGAGATACGAGAGTTCTTGAACGAATTGAACGAAACGCGCTGCATCATGCGTTCCGCAAAGCAAAACGTGAGAACTAGCAAGATTTCATCGTCCGAAGTGTAACACGGCGTATCTCGGCCATTTCTCAACGGATTCGTGCGAATCAAGTGTCATATGCGTTTTTAGCGTCTAAAACAGACGGGGACCACTTTTTCGACGCAAAACACTCGCCGATGTCCGAGATACGAGAGTTCTTGAACGAATTGAACGAATTCATCGTCCGGAAGTGTAACACGGCGTATCTCGGCCATTTCTCAACGGATTCGTGCGAATCAAGTGTCGTACGCGTTTTTAGCGTCTAAAACAGACGGGGACCATGTTTTCGACGCGAAACACTCGCGGATGTCCGAGATACGAGAGTTCTTGAAAGAATTGAACGAAACGCGGTGCTTCGTGCATTTCGCTTGCAAAACGTGAGAACTAGCAAGATTTCATCGTCCGGAAGAGTAACACGGCGTATCTCGGCCATTTCTCAACGGATTCGTGCGAATCAAGTGTCATACGCGTTTCTAGCGCCTAAAACAGACGGGGACCACGTTTTCGACGCGAAACACCCGCGGATGTCCGAGATACGAGAGGTCATGGACGAATTGAATGTATTCATCGTCCGGAAGTGTAACACGGCGTATCTAGGCCATTTCTCAACAAATTCGTGCGAATCAAGTGTCATACGCGTTTTTAGCGTCTAAAACAGACGGGGAACATGTTTTCGACGCGAAACACTCGCGGATGTCCGAGATACGAGAGTTCTTGAAAGAATTGAACGAAACGCGGTGCTTCGTGCATTTCGCTTGCAAAACGTGAGAACTAGCAAGATTTCATCGTCCGGAAGAGTAACACGGCGTATCTCGGCCATTTCTCAACGGATTCGTGCGAATCAAGTGTCATACGCGTTTCTAGCGCCTAAAACAGACGGGGACCACGTTTTCGACGCGAAACACCCGCGGATGTCCGAGATACGAGAGGTCATGGACGAATTGAATGTATTCATCGTCCGGAAGTGTAACACGGCGTATCTAGGCCATTTCTCAACAAATTCGTGCGAATCAAGTGTCATACGCGTTTTTAGCGTCTAAAACAGACGGGGAACATGTTTTCGACGCGAAACACTCGCGGGATGTCCGAGATACGAGAGTTCTTGAACGAATTCAACGAAACGCGGTGCATCGTGCGTTTCGCTTGCGAAACGTGAGAACTAGCAAGATTTCATCGTCCGGAAGTGTAACACGGCGTATCTCGGCCATTTCGCATCGGATTCGTGCGAATCAAATGTCATACGCGTTTTTAGCGTCTTAAACAGACGGGGACCATGTTTTCGAAGCGAAACACTCGCGGATGTTCGAGATACGAGAGTTCTTGAACGAATTGAACGAATTCATCGTCCGGAAGTGTAACACGGCGTATCTCGGTCATTTCTCATCGGATTCGTGCGAATCAAGTGTCATACCCGCGTTTTTAGTGTCTAAAACAGACGGAGGACCATGTTTTCGACGCGAAACACTTGCGGATGTCCGAGATGCGAGAGTTCTTGAACGAATTGAACGAAACGCGGTGCATCGTGCGTTTCGCTTGCAAAACGTGAGAACTAGCAAGATTTCATCGTCCGGAAGTGTAACACGGCGTATCTCGGCCATTTCTCAACGGATTCGTGCGAATCAAGTGTCATACGCGTTTTTAGCGTCTAAAAAGACGGGGACCATGTTTCCGACGCGAAATACTCGCGGAAGTCCGAGATACGACAGTTCTTGTACGAATTGAACAAATTCATCGTCCGAAAGTGTAACACGGCGTATCTCTGCCATTTCTCAACGGATTCGTGCGAATCAGGTGTCATACGCGTTTTTAGCGTCTAAAACAGACGGGGACCATGTTTTCGACGCGAAACACTCGCGGATGTCCGAGATACGAGAGTTGTTGAACGAATTGAACGAAACGCGGTGCATCGTGCGTTTCGCTTGCAAAACGTGAGAACTAGCAACATTTCATCGTCGGGAAGTGTAACACGACGTATCTCGGCCATTTCTCAACGGATTCGTCCGAATCAAGTGTCATACGCGTTTTTAACGTCCAAAACAGACGGGGGCGATGTTTTCGACGCGAAACACTTGCGGATGTCCTCATCTACAACGCAGTTTCCGCTCAGGGACCAAGTCCCGTCGTGGCTGTATGTAAGTTCATCGAGAAATGCGAACCGACCGTACGATCTTCTTCCAACTTGCAGGAGTGCTCTCGATTGGCGACACGAGCATTCTCTACAAGTTTCATAAACTTCGTACGGCTGGAAGGGGAGTTAGACACAAATTGTCATTATCCGAATTTCCGCTCAGCGACCAAGTCCCTTCGTAGCTGCATGTAAGTTCATTGAGAAATCTGAACCGACCGTACGATCTTCTTCAAACTTGCAGGAGTGATCTCGATTGGCGACACGAGCATTCTCTACAAGCTTCATAAACATCGTACGGCTGGAAGCGGAGTTTGAATAAAATTGTCATCATCCGAATTTCCGCTCAGCGACCAAGTCCATTTGTAGCTGCATGTAAGTTCATCGAGAAATCTGAACCGACCATACGATCATCTTCAAACTTGCAGGAGTGCTCTCGATTGGCGACACGAGCATTCTCCATTAGTTTCATAAACTTTGAACGGCTGGAAGGGGAGTTAGACACAAATTGTCATCTACAACGCAGTACTGGATAGCTCCCGTTCAGCGACTAAGTCCCGTCGTAGCTGCATGTAAGTTCATCGAGAAATGTGAACCGACCGTACGATCTTCTTCAAACTTGCAGGAGTGCTCTCGATTGACGACACGAGCATGCTGTACAAGTTTCATAAACTTCGTACGGCTGGAAGCGGAGTTTGAAAAAAATTGTCATCATCCGAATTTCCGCTCAGCGACCAAGTCCCTTTGTAGCTGCATGTAAGTTCATCGAGAAATCTGAACCGACGTACGATCATCTTCAAACTTGCAGGAGTGCTCTCGATTGGC
Organism: Priocnemis perturbator; assembly: GCA_963942575.1. Classification (NCBI taxonomy): domain Eukaryota; kingdom Metazoa; phylum Arthropoda; class Insecta; order Hymenoptera; family Pompilidae; genus Priocnemis; species Priocnemis perturbator. The sequence continues at coordinate 6,463 of CAWWDK010000055.1, forward strand.
GACACGAGCATTCTTTACAAGTTTCATAAACTTCGTACGGCTGGAAGGGGAGTTAGACACAAATTGTCATTATCCGAATTTCCGCTCAGCGACCAAGTCCCTTCGTAGCTGCATGTAAGTTCATCGAGAAATCTGAACCGACCGTACGATTATCTTGACACTTGCAGGAGTGCTCTCGATTGGCGACACGAGCATTCTCTACAAGTTTCATAAACTTCGTACGGCTGGAAGGGGAGTTAGACAAAAATTGTCATCTACAACGCAGTTTCCGCTCAGCGACCAAGTCCCGTCGTAGCTGTATGTAAGTTCATCGAGAAATGCGAACCGACCGTACGATCTTCTTCAAACTTGCAGGAGTGCTCTCGATTGGCGACACGAGCACTCTCTACAAGTTTCATAAACTTCGTACGGCTGGAAGCGGAGTTAGACACAAATTGTCATCATCCGAATTTCCGCATCAGCGAGCAAGTCCCGTCGTAGCTATATGTAAGTTCATCGAGAAATGCGAACCGACCGTACGATCTTCTTCAAACTTGCAGGAGTGCTCTCGATTGGCGACACGAGCATTCTCTACAAGTTTCATAAACTTCGTACGGCTGGAAGCGGAGTTAGACACAAATTGCCATCATCCGAATTTCCGCTCAGCGACCAAGTCCCTTCGTAGCTGCACGTAAGTTCATCGACAAATCTGAACCGACCGTACGATCATCTTCACACTTGCACGAGTGCTCTCGATTGGCGACACGAGCATTCTCTACAAGTTTCATAAACTTCGTACGGCTGGAAGGGGTGTTAGACACAAATTGTCATCTACAACGCAGTTTCCGCTCAGCGACCAAGTCCCGTCGTAGCTGTATGTAAGTTCATCGAGAAATGCGAACGACCGTACGATCTTCTTCAAACTTGCAGGAGTGCTCTCGATTGACGACACGAGCATGCTGTACAAGTTTCATAAACTTCGTACAGCCGGAAGCGGAGTTTGAAAAAAATTGGTCATCATCCGAATTTCCGCTCAGCGACCAAGTCACTTCGTAGCTGCAGGCAAGTTCATCGAGAAATCTGAACCGACCGTGCGATCATCTTCAAACTTGCAGTAGTGCTCTCGATTGGCGACACGAGCATTCTGTACAAGTTTCATAAACTTCGTACGGCTGGAAGGGGAGTTAGACAAAAATTGTCATCATCCGAATTTCCGCTCAGCGACCAAGTCACTTCGTAGCTGCAGGCAAGTTCATCGAGAAATCTGAACCGACCGTACGATCATCTTCAAACTTGCAGTAGTGCTCTCGATTGGCGACACGAGCATTCTGTACAAGTTTCATAAACTTTGCACGGCTGGAAGGGGTGTTAGACACAAATTGTCATCTACAACGCAGTTTCTGACAGCGACCAAGTCCCGTCGTAGCTGTATGTAAGTTCATCGAGAAATGCGAACCGAACGTACGATCATCTTCAAACTTGCAGGAATGCTCTCGATTGGCGACACGAGCATTCTCTATAAGTTTCATAAACTTCGCACGGCTGGAAGGGGAGTTAGACACAAATTGTCATCTACAACGCAGTTTCCGCTCTGCGACCAAGTCCCGTCGTAGCTGTATGTAAGTTCATCGAGAAATGCGAACCGACCGTACGATCTTCTTCAAACTTGCAGGAGTGCTCTCGATTGGAGACACGAGCATGCTGTAAAAGGTTCATAAACTTCTTACCGCTGGAAGCGGAGTTTGACAAAAATTGTCGTCATCCGAATTTCCGCTCAGCGACCAAGTCCCGTCGTAGCTGTATGTAAGCTCATCGAGAAATGCGAACCGACCGTACGATCTTCTTCAAACTTCCTGGAGTGCTCTCGATTGGCGACGCGAGCATTCTCTACAAGTTTCATAAACTTCGTACGGCTGGAAGCGGAGTTAGACACAAATTGCCATCATCCGAATTTCCGCTCAGCGACCAAGTCCCTTCGAAGTTGCATGTAAGTTCATCGAGATATCTGAACCCACCGTACGATCATCTTCACACTTGCAGGAGTGCTCTCGATTGGCGACACGAGCATTCTCTACAAGTTTCATAAACTTCGTACGGCTGGAAGGGGTGTTAGACACAAGTTGTCATCTACAACGCAGTTTCCGCTCAGCGACCAAGTCCCGTCGTAGCTGTATGTAAGTTCATCGAGAAATGCGAACCGACCGTACGATCTTCTTCAAACTTGCAGGAGTGCTCTGGATTGGCGACACGAGCATTCTCTACAAGTTTCATAAACTTCGTACGGCTGGAAGCGGAGTGAGACACAAATTATCATCATCCGAATTTCCGCTCAGCGAGCAAGTCCCGTCGTAGCTATATGTAAGTTCATCGAGAAATGCGAACCGACCGTACGATCTTCTTCAAACTTGCTGGAGTGCTCTCGATTGGCGACACGAGCATTCTCTACAAGTTTCATAAACTGCGTACGGCTGGAAGCGGAGTTAGACACAAATTGCCATCATCCGAATTTTCGCTCAGCGACCAAGTCCCTTCGTAGTTGCATGTAAGTTCATCGAGATATCTGAACCCACCGTACGATCATCTTCACACTTGCAGGAGTGCTCTCGATTGGCGACACGAGCATTCTCTACAAGTTTCATAAACTTCGTACAGCTGGAAGGGGTGTCAGACACAAATTGTCATCTACAACGCAGTTTCCGCTCAGCGACCAAGTCCCGTCGTAGCTGTATGTAAATTCATCGAGAAATGCGAACCGACCGTACGATCTTCTTCAAACTTGCTGGAGTGCTCTCGATTGGCGACGCGAGCATTCTCTACAAGTTTCATAAACTTCGTACGGCTGGAAGCGGAGTTAGACACAAATTGCCATCATCCGAATTTCCGCTCAGCGACCAAGTCCCTTCGTAGTTGCATGTAAGTTCATCGAGATATCTGAACCCACCGTACGATCATCTTCACACTTGCAGGAGTGCTCTCGATTGGCGACACGAGCATTCTCTACAAGTTTCATAAACTTCGTACGGCTGGAAGGGGTGTTAGACACAAATTGTCATCTACAACGCAGTTTCCGCTCAGCGACCAAGTCCCGTCGTAGCTGTATGTAAGTTCATCGAGAAATGCGAACCGACCGTACGATCTTCTTCAAACTTGCAGGAGTGCTCTCGATTGGCGTCACGAGCATTCTCTATAAGTTTCATAAACTTCGCATGGCTGGAAGGGGAGTTAGACACAAATTGTCATCTACAACGCAGTTTCAGACAGCGATCAAGTCCCGTCGTAGCTGTATGTAAGTTCCTCGAGAAATGCGAACCGACCGTATGATCTTCTTCAAACTTGCAGGAGTGCTCTCGATTGGCGACACGAGCATTCTCTCCAAGTTTCATAAACTTCGTACGGCTGGAAGCGGAGTTAGACACAAATTGTCATCATCCGAATTTCCGCTCAGCGACCAAGTCCCTTCGTAGCTGCATGTAAGTTCATTGAGAAATCTGAACCGACCGTACGATCTTCTTCAAACTTGCAGGAGTGTTCTCGACTGGCAACACGAGCATTCTCTACAAGATTCATAAACTTCGTACGGCTGGAAGCGGAGTTTGAATAAAATTGTCATCATCCGAATTTCCGCTCAGCGACCAAGTGCATTTGTAGCTGCATGTAAGTTCATCGAGAAATCTGAACCGACCGTACGATCATCTTGACACTTGCAGGAGTGCTCTCGATTGGCGACACGAGCATTCTCTACAAGTTTCATAAACTTCGTACGGCTGGAAGGGGAGTTAGACAAAAATTGTCATCTACAACGCAGTTTCCGCTCAGCGACCAAGTCCCGTCGTAGCTGTATGTAAGTTCATCGAGAAATGCGAACCGACCGTACGATCTTCTTCAAACTTGCAGGAGTGCTCTCGATTGGCGACACGAGCACTCTCTACAAGTTTCATAAACTTCGTACGGCTGGAAACGGAGTTAGACACAAATTGTCATCATCCGAATTTCCGCATCAGCGAGCAAGTCCCGTCGCAGCTATATGTAAGTTCATCGAGAAATGCGAACCGACCGTACGATCTTCTTCAAACTTGCAGGAGTGCTCTCGTTTGGCGACACGAGCATTCTCTACAAGTTTCATAAACTTCGTACGGCTGGAAGGGGTGTTAGACACAAATTGTCATCTACAACGCAGTTTCCGCTCAGCGACCAAGTCCCGTCGTAGCTGTATGTAAGTTCATTGAGAAATCTGAACCGACCGTACGATCTTCTTCAAACTTGCCGGAGTGCTCTCGACTGGCAACACGAGCATTCTCTACAAGATTCATAAACTTCGTACGGCTGGAAGCGGAGTTTGAATAAAATTGTCATCATCCGAATTTCCGCTCAGCGACCAAGTGCATTTGTAGCTGCATGTAAGTTCATCGAGAAATCTGAACCGACCATACGATCATCTTCAAACTTGCAGGAGTGCTCTTGATTGGCGACACGAGCATTCTCTACAAGTTTCATAAACTTCGTACGGCTGGAAGGGGTGTTAGACACAAATTGTCATCTACAACGCAGTTTCCGCTCAGCGACCAAGTCCCGTCGTAGCTGTATGTAAGTTCATCGAGAAATGCGAACCGACCGTACGATCTACTTCAAACTTGCAGGAGTGCTCTCGATTGGCGACACGAGCATTCTCTACAAGTTTCATAAACTTCGTACGGCTGGAAGCGGAGTTAGACACAAATTGCCATCATCCGAATTTCCGCTCAGCGACCAAGTCCCTTCGTAGCTGCATGTAAGTTCATCGTGATATCTGAACCGACCGTACGATCATCTTCGCACTTGCAGGAGTGTTCTCGATTGGCGACACGAGCATTCTCTACAAGTTTCATAAACTTCGTACGGCTGGAAGGGGTGTTAGACACAAATTGTCATCTACAACGCAGTTTCCGCTCAGCGACCAAGTCCCGTCGCAGCTGTATGTAAGTTCATCGAGAAATGCGAACCGACCGTACGATCTTCTTCAAACTTGCAGGAGTGCTCTCGATTGGCGACACGAGCATTCTCTACAAGTTTCATAAACTTCGTACGGCTGGAAGCGGAGTGAGACACAAATTGTCATCATCCGAATTTCCGCTCAGCGAGCAAGTCCCGTCGTAGCTATATGTAAGTTCATCGAGAAATGCGAACCGACCGTACGATCTTCTTCAAACTTGCAGGAGTGCTCTCGATTGGCGACACGAGCATTCTCTACAAGTTTCATAAACTTCGTACGGCTGGAAGGGGTGTTAGACACAAATTGTCATCTACAACGCAGTTTCCGCTCAGCGACCAAGTCCCGTCGTAGCTGTATGTAAGTTCATCGAGAAATGCGAACCGACCGTACGATCTTCTTCAAACTTGCAGGAGTGCTCTCGATTGGCGACACGAGCATTCTCTACAAGTTTCATAAACTTCGTACGGCTGGAAGCGGAGTTAGACACAAATTGCCATCATCCGAATTTCCGCTCAGCGACCAAGTCCCTTCGTAGCTGCATGTAAGTTCATCGAGATATCTGAACCGACCGTACGATCATCTTCACACTTGCAGGAGTGTTCTCGATTGGCGACACGAGCATTCTCTACAAGTTTCATAAACTTCGTACGGCTGGAAGGGGTGTTAGACAAAAATTGTCATCTACAACGCAGTTTCCGCTCAGCGACCAAGACCCGTCGTAGCTGTATGTAAGTTCATCGAGAAATGCGAACCGACCGTACGATCTTCTTCAAACTTGCAGGAGTGCTCTCGATTGGCGACACGAGCACTCTCTACAAGTTTCATAAACTTCGTACGGCTGGAAGCGGAGTTAGACACAAATTGTCATCATCCGAATTTCCGCTCAGCGACCAAGTCCCTTCGTAGCTGCATGTAAGTTCATCGAGAAATCTGAACCGACCATACGATCATCTTCACACTTGCAGGAGTGCTCTCGATTGGCGACACGAGCATTCTCTACAAGTTTCATAAACTTCGTACGGCTGGAAGGGGAGTTAGACACAAATTGTCATCATCCGAATTTCCGCTCAGCGACCAAGTCCCTTCGTAGCTGCATGTAAGTTCATCGAGAAATCTGAACCGACCGTACGATCATCTTCAAACTTGCAGTAGTGCTCTCGATTGGCGACACGAGCATTCTCTACAAGTTTCATAAACTTCGTACGGCTGGAAGGGGTGTTAGACACAAATTGTCATCTACAACGCAGTTTCTGACAGCGACCAAGTCCCGTCGTAGCTGTATGTAAGTTCATCGAGAAATGCGAACCGAACGTACGATCATCTTCAAACTTGCAGGAGTGCTCTCGATTGGCGACACGAGCATTCTCTATAAGTTTCATAAACTTCGCACGGCTGGAAGGGGAGTTAGACACAAATTGTCATCTACAACGCAGTTTCCGCTCTGCGACCAAGTCCCGTCGTAGCTGTATGTAAGTTCATCGAGAAATGCGAACCGACCGTACGATCTTCTTCAAACTTGCAGGAGTGCTCTCGATTGGAGACACGAGCATGCTGTAAAAGGTTCATAAACTTCTTACCGCTGGAAGCGGAGTTTGACAAAAATTGTCGTCATCCGAATTTCCGCTCAGCGACCAAGTCCCGTCGTAGCTGTATGTAAGCTCATCGAGAAATGCGAACCGACCGTACGATCTTCTTCAAACTTGCTGGAGTGCTCTCGATTGGCGACGCGAGCATTCTCTACAAGTTTCATAAACTTCGTACGGCTGGAAGCGGAGTTAGACACAAATTGCCATCATCCGAATTTCCGCTCAGCGACCAAGTCCCTTCGTAGTTGCATGTAAGTTCATCGAGATATCTGAACCCACCGTACGATCATCTTCACACTTGCAGGAGTGCTCTCGATTGGCGACACGAGCATTCTCTACAAGTTTCATAAACTTCGTACGGCTGGAAGGGGTGTTAGACACAAATTGTCATCTACAACGCAGTTTCCGCTCAGCGACCAAGTCCCGTCGTAGCTGTATGTAAGTTCATCGAGAAATGCGAACCGACCGTACGATCTTCTTCAAACTTGCAGGAGTGCTCTCGATTGGCGTCACGAGCATTCTCTATAAGTTTCATAAACTTCGCATGGCTGGAAGGGGAGTTAGACACAAATTGTCATCTACAACGCAGTTTCAGACAGCGATCAAGTCCCGTCGTAGCTGTATGTAAGTTCCTCGAGAAATGCGAACCGACCGTATGATCTTCTTCAAACTTGCAGGAGTGCTCTCGATTGGCGACACGAGCATTCTCTCCAAGTTTCATAAACTTCGTACGGCTGGAAGCGGAGTTAGACACAAATTGTCATCATCCGAATTTCCGCTCAGCGACCAAGTCCCTTCGTAGCTGCATGTAAGTTCATTGAGAAATCTGAACCGACCGTACGATCTTCTTCAAACTTGCAGGAGTGTTCTCGACTGGCAACACGAGCATTCTCTACAAGATTCATAAACTTCGTACGGCTGGAAGCGGAGTTTGAATAAAATTGTCATCATCCGAATTTCCGCTCAGCGACCAAGTGCATTTGTAGCTGCATGTAAGTTCATCGAGAAATCTGAACCGACCGTACGATCATCTTGACACTTGCAGGAGTGCTCTCGATTGGCGACACGAGCATTCTCTACAAGTTTCATAAACTTCGTACGGCTGGAAGGGGAGTTAGACAAAAATTGTCATCTACAACGCAGTTTCCGCTCAGCGACCAAGTCCCGTCGTAGCTGTATGTAAGTTCATCGAGAAATGCGAACCGACCGTACGATCTTCTTCAAACTTGCAGGAGTGCTCTCGATTGGCGACACGAGCACTCTCTACAAGTTTCATAAACTTCGTACGGCTGGAAACGGAGTTAGACACAAATTGTCATCATCCGAATTTCCGCATCAGCGAGCAAGTCCCGTCGTAGCTATATGTAAGTTCATCGAGAAATGCGAACCGACCGTACGATCTTCTTCAAACTTGCAGGAGTGCTCTCGTTTGGCGACACGAGCATTCTCTACAAGTTTCATAAACTTCGTACGGCTGGAAGGGGTGTTAGACACAAATTGTCATCTACAACGCAGTTTCCGCTCAGCGACCAAGTCCCGTCGTAGCTGTATGTAAGTTCATTGAGAAATCTGAACCGACCGTACGATCTTCTTCAAACTTGCCGGAGTGCTCTCGACTGGCAACACGAGCATTATCTACAAGATTCATAAACTTCGTACGGCTGGAAGCGGAGTTTGAATAAAATTGTCATCATCCAAATTTCCGCTCAGCGACCAAGTGCATTTGTAGCTGCATGTAAGTTCATCGAGAAATGCGAACCGACCGTACGATCTTCTTCAAACTTGCAGGAGTGCTCTCGATTGGCGACACGAGCATTCTCTACAAGTTTCATAAACTTCGTACGGCTGGAAGGGGTGTTAGACACAAATTGTCATCTACAACGCAGTTTCCGCTCAGCGACCAAGTCCCGTCGTAGCTGTATGTAAGTTCATCGAGAAATGCGAACCGACCGTACGATCTTCTTCAAACTTGCAGGAGTGCTCTCGATTGGCGACACGAGCATTCTCTACAAGTTTCATAAACTTCGTACGGCTGGAAGCGGAGTTAGACACAAATTGCCATCATCCGAATTTCCGCTCAGCGACCAAGTCCCTTCGTAGCTGCATGTAAGTTCATCGAGATATCTGAACCGACCGTACGATCATCTTCACACTTGCAGGAGTGTTCTCGATTGGCGACACGAGCATTCTCTACAAGTTTCATAAACTTCGTACGGCTGGAAGGGGTGTTAGACAAAAATTGTCATCTACAACGCAGTTTCCGCTCAGCGACCAAGTCCCGTCGTAGCTGTATGTAAGTTCATCGAGAAATGCGAACCGACCGTACGATCTTCTTCAAACTTGCAGGAGTGCTCTCGATTGGCGACACGAGCACTCTCTACAAGTTTCATAAACTTCGTACGGCTGGAAGCGGAGTTAGACACAAATTGTCATCATCCGAATTTCCGCTCAGCGACCAAGTCCCTTCGTAGCTGCATGTAAGTTCATCGAGAAATCTGAACCGACCATACGATCATCTTCACACTTGCAGGAGTGCTCTCGATTGGCGACACGAGCATTCTCTACAAGTTTCATAAACTTCGTACGGCTGGAAGGGGAGTTAGACACAAATTGTCATCATCCGAATTTCCGCTCAGCGACCAAGTCCCTTCGTAGCTGCATGTAAGTTCATCGAGAAATCTGAACCGACCGTACGATCATCTTCAAACTTGCAGTAGTGCTCTCGATTGGCGACACGAGCATTCTCTACAAGTTTCATAAACTTCGTACGGCTGGAAGGGGTGTTAGACACAAATTGTCATCTACAACGCAGTTTCTGACAGCGACCAAGTCCCGTCGTAGCTGTATGTAAGTTCATCGAGAAATGCGAACCGAACGTACGATCATCTTCAAACTTGCAGGAGTGCTCTCGATTGGCGACACGAGCATTCTCTATAAGTTTCATAAACTTCGCACGGCTGGAAGGGGAGTTAGACACAAATTGTCATCTACAACGCAGTTTCCGCTCTGCGACCAAGTCCCGTCGTAGCTGTATGTAAGTTCATCGAGAAATGCGAACCGACCGTACGATCTTCTTCAAACTTGCAGGAGTGCTCTCGATTGGCGACACGAGCACTCTCTACAAGTTTCATAAACTTCGTACGGCTGGAAGCGGAGTTAGACACAAATTGTCATCATCCGAATTTCCGCTCAGCGACCAAGTCCCTTCGTAGCTGCATGTAAGTTCATCGAGAAATCTGAACCGACCATACGATCATCTTCACACTTGCAGGAGTGCTCTCGATTGGCGACACGAGCATTCTCTACAAGTTTCATAAACTTCGTACGGCTGGAAGGGGAGTTAGACACAAATTGTCATCATCCGAATTTCCGCTCAGCGACCAAGTCCCTTCGTAGCTGCATGTAAGTTCATCGAGAAATCTGAACCGACCGTACGATCATCTTCAAACTTGCAGTAGTGCTCTCGATTGGCGACACGAGCATTCTCTACAAGTTTCATAAACTTCGTACGGCTGGAAGGGGTGTTAGACACAAATTGTCATCTACAACGCAGTTTCTGACAGCGACCAAGTCCCGTCGTAGCTGTATGTAAGTTCATCGAGAAATGCGAACCGAACGTACGATCATCTTCAAACTTGCAGGAGTGCTCTCGATTGGCGACACGAGCATTCTCTATAAGTTTCATAAACTTCGCACGGCTGGAAGGGGAGTTAGACACAAATTGTCATCTACAACGCAGTTTCCGCTCTGCGACCAAGTCCCGTCGTAGCTGTATGTAAGTTCATCGAGAAATGCGAACCGACCGTACGATCTTCTTCAAACTTGCAGGAGTGCTCTCGATTGGAGACACGAGCATGCTGTAAAAGGTTCATAAACTTCTTACCGCTGGAAGCGGAGTTTGACAAAAATTGTCGTCATCCGAATTTCCGCTCAGCGACCAAGTCCCGTCGTAGCTGTATGTAAGCTCATCGAGAAATGCGAACCGACCGTACGATCTTCTTCAAACTTGCTGGAGTGCTCTCGATTGGCGACGCGAGCATTCTCTACAAGTTTCATAAACTTCGTACGGCTGGAAGCGGAGTTAGACACAAATTGCCATCATCCGAATTTCCGCTCAGCGACCAAGTCCCTTCGTAGTTGCATGTAAGTTCATCGAGATATCTGAACCCACCGTACGATCATCTTCACACTTGCAGGAGTGCTCTCGATTGGCGACACGAGCATTCTCTACAAGTTTCATAAACTTCGTACGGCTGGAAGGGGTGTTAGACACAAATTGTCATCTACAACGCAGTTTCCGCTCAGCGACCAAGTCCCGTCGTAGCTGTATGTAAGTTCATCGAGAAATGCGAACCGACCGTACGATCTTCTTCAAACTTGCAGGAGTGCTCTCGATTGGCGTCACGAGCATTCTCTATAAGTTTCATAAACTTCGCATGGCTGGAAGGGGAGTTAGACACAAATTGTCATCTACAACGCAGTTTCTGACAGCGACCAAGTCCCGTCGTAGCTGTATGTAAGTTCATCGAGAAATGCGAACCGAACGTACGATCATCTTCAAACTTGCAGGAGTGCTCTCGATTGGCGACACGAGCATTCTCTCCAAGTTTCATAAACTTCGTACGGCTGGAAGCGGAGTTAGACACAAATTGTCATCATCCGAATTTCCGCTCAGCGACCAAGTCCCTTCGTAGCTGCATGTAAGTTCATTGAGAAATCTGAACCGACCGTACGATCTTCTTCAAACTTGCAGGAGTGTTCTCGACTGGCAACACGAGCATTCTCTACAAGATTCATAAACTTCGTACGGCTGGAAGCGGAGTTTGAATAAAATTGTCATCATCCGAATTTCCGCTCAGCGACCAAGTGCATTTGTAGCTGCATGTAAGTTCATCGAGAAATCTGAAAAGACCGTACGATCATCTTGACACTTGCAGGAGTGCTCTCGATTGGCGACACGAGCATTCTCTACAAGTTTCATAAACTTCGTACGGCTGGAAGGGGAGTTAGACAAAAATTGTCATCTACAACGCAGTTTCCGCTCAGCGACCAAGTCCCGTCGTAGCTGTATGTAAGTTCATCGAGAAATGCGAACCGACCGTACGATCTTCTTCAAACTTGCAGGAGTGCTCTCGATTGGCGACACGAGCACTCTCTACAAGTTTCATAAACTTCGTACGGCTGGAAACGGAGTTAGACACAAATTGTCATCATCCGAATTTCCGCATCAGCGAGCAAGTCCCGTCGTAGCTATATGTAAGTTCATCGAGAAATGCGAACCGACCGTACGATCTTCTTCAAACTTGCAGGAGTGCTCTCGTTTGGCGACACGAGCATTCTCTACAAGTTTCATAAACTTCGTACGGCTGGAAGGGGTGTTAGACACAAATTGTCATCTACAACGCAGTTTCCGCTCAGCGACCAAGTCCCGTCGTAGCTGTATGTAAGTTCATTGAGAAATCTGAACCGACCGTACGATCTTCTTCAAACTTGCCGGAGTGCTCTCGACTGGCAACACGAGCATTCTCTACAAGATTCATAAACTTCGTACGGCTGGAAGCGGAGTTTGAATAAAATTGTCATCATCCGAATTTCCGCTCAGCGACCAAGTGCATTTGTAGCTGCATGTAAGTTCATCGAGAAATCTGAACCGACCATACGATCATCTTCAAACTTGCAGGAGTGCTCTTGATTGGCGACACGAGCATTCTCTACAAGTTTCATAAACTTCGTACGGCTGGAAGGGGTGTTAGACACAAATTGTCATCTACAACGCAGTTTCCGCTCAGCGACCAAGTCCCGTCGTAGCTGTATGTAAGTTCATCGAGAAATGCGAACCGACCGTACGATCTACTTCAAACTTGCAGGAGTGCTCTCGATTGGCGACACGAGCATTCTCTACAAGTTTCATAAACTTCGTACGGCTGGAAGCGGAGTTAGACACAAATTGCCATCATCCGAATTTCCGCTCAGCGACCAAGTCCCTTCGTAGCTGCATGTAAGTTCATCGTGATATCTGAACCGACCGTACGATCATCTTCGCACTTGCAGGAGTGTTCTCGATTGGCGACACGAGCATTCTCTACAAGTTTCATAAACTTCGTACGGCTGGAAGGGGTGTTAGACACAAATTGTCATCTACAACGCAGTTTCCGCTCAGCGACCAAGTCCCGTCGCAGCTGTATGTAAGTTCATCGAGAAATGCGAACCGACCGTACGATCTTCTTCAAACTTGCAGGAGTGCTCTCGATTGGCGACACGAGCATTCTCTACAAGTTTCATAAACTTCGTACGGCTGGAAGCGGAGTGAGACACAAATTGTCATCATCCGAATTTCCGCTCAGCGAGCAAGTCCCGTCGTAGCTATATGTAAGTTCATCGAGAAATGCGAACCGACCGTACGATCTTCTTCAAACTTGCAGGAGTGCTCTCGATTGGCGACACGAGCATTCTCTACAAGTTTCATAAACTTCGTACGGCTGGAAGGGGTGTTAGACACAAATTGTCATCTACAACGCAGTTTCCGCTCAGCGACCAAGTCCCGTCGTAGCTGTATGTAAGTTCATCGAGAAATGCGAACCGACCGTACGATCTTCTTCAAACTTGCAGGAGTGCTCTCGATTGGCGACACGAGCATTCTCTACAAGTTTCATAAACTTCGTACGGCTGGAAGCGGAGTTAGACACAAATTGCCATCATCCGAATTTCCGCTCAGCGACCAAGTCCCTTCGTAGCTGCATGTAAGTTCATCGAGATATCTGAACCGACCGTACGATCATCTTCACACTTGCAGGAGTGTTCTCGATTGGCGACACGAGCATTCTCTACAAGTTTCATAAACTTCGTACGGCTGGAAGGGGTGTTAGACAAAAATTGTCATCTACAACGCAGTTTCCGCTCAGCGACCAAGTCCCGTCGTAGCTGTATGTAAGTTCATCGAGAAATGCGAACCGACCGTACGATCTTCTTCAAACTTGCAGGAGTGCTCTCGATTGGCGACACGAGCACTCTCTACAAGTTTCATAAACTTCGTACGGCTGGAAGCGGAGTTAGACACAAATTGTCATCATCCGAATTTCCGCTCAGCGACCAAGTCCCTTCGTAGCTGCATGTAAGTTCATCGAGAAATCTGAACCGACCATACGATCATCTTCACACTTGCAGGAGTGCTCTCGATTGGCGACACGAGCATTCTCTACAAGTTTCATAAACTTCGTACGGCTGGAAGGGGAGTTAGACACAAATTGTCATCATCCGAATTTCCGCTCAGCGACCAAGTCCCTTCGTAGCTGCATGTAAGTTCATCGAGAAATCTGAACCGACCGTACGATCATCTTCAAACTTGCAGTAGTGCTCTCGATTGGCGACACGAGCATTCTCTACAAGTTTCATAAACTTCGTACGGCTGGAAGGGGTGTTAGACACAAATTGTCATCTACAACGCAGTTTCTGACAGCGACCAAGTCCCGTCGTAGCTGTATGTAAGTTCATCGAGAAATGCGAACCGAACGTACGATCATCTTCAAACTTGCAGGAGTGCTCTCGATTGGCGACACGAGCATTCTCTATAAGTTTCATAAACTTCGCACGGCTGGAAGGGGAGTTAGACACAAATTGTCATCTACAACGCAGTTTCCGCTCTGCGACCAAGTCCCGTCGTAGCTGTATGTAAGTTCATCGAGAAATGCGAACCGACCGTACGATCTTCTTCAAACTTGCAGGAGTGCTCTCGATTGGAGACACGAGCATGCTGTAAAAGGTTCATAAACTTCTTACCGCTGGAAGCGGAGTTTGACAAAAATTGTCGTCATCCGAATTTCCGCTCAGCGACCAAGTCCCGTCGTAGCTGTATGTAAGCTCATCGAGAAATGCGAACCGACCGTACGATCTTCTTCAAACTTGCAGGAGTGCTCTCGATTGGCGACGCGAGCATTCTCTACAAGTTTCATAAACTTCGTACGGCTGGTAGCGGAGTTAGACACAAATTGCCATCATCCGAATTTCCGCTCAGCGACCAAGTCCCTTCGTAGTTGCTTGTAAGTTCATCGAGATATCTGAACCGACCGTACGATCATCTTCACACTTGCAGGAGTGCTCTCGATTGGCGACACGAGCATTCTCTACAAGTTTCATAAACTTCGTACGGCTGGAAGGGGTGTTAGACACAAATTGTCATCTACAACGCAGTTTCCGCTCAGCGACCAAGTCCCGTCGTAGCTGTATGTAAGTTCATCGAGAAATGCGAACCGACCGTACGATCTTCTTCAAACTTGCAGGAGTGCTCTGGATTGGCGACACGAGCATTCTCTACAAGTTTCATAAACTTCGTACGGCTGGAAGCCGAGTGAGACACAAATTATCATCATCCGAATTTCCGCTCAGCGAGCAAGTCCCGTCGTAGCTATATGTAAGTTCATCGAGAAATGCGAACCGACCGTACGATCTTCTTCAAACTTGCAGGAGTGCTCTCGATTGGCGACACGAGCATTCTCTACAAGTTTCATAAACTGCGTACGGCTGGAAGGGGTGTTAGACACAAATTGTCATCTACAACGCAGTTTCCGCTCAGCGACCAAGTCCCGTCGTAGCTGTATGTAAGTTCATCGAGAAATGCGAACCGACCGTACGATCTTCTTCAAACTTGCAGGAGTGCTCTCGATTGGCGTCACGAGCATTCTCTATAAGTTTCATAAACTTCGCATGGCTGGAAGGGGAGTTAAACACAAATTGTCATCTACAACGCAGTTTCAGACAGCGATCAAGTCCCGTCGTAGCTGTATGTAAGTTCCTCGAGAAATGCGAACCGACCGTACGATCTTCTTCAAACTTGCAGGAGTGCTCTCGACTGGCAACACGAGCATTCTCTACAAGATTCATAAACTTCGTACGGCTGGAAGCGGAGTTTGAATAAAATTGTCATCATCCGAATTTCCGCTCAGCGACCAAGTGCATTTGTAGCTGCATGTAAGTTCATCGAGAAATCTGAACCGACCATACGATCATCTTCAAACTTGCAGGAGTGCTCTTGATTGGCGACACGAGCATTCTCTACAAGTTTCATAAACTTCGTACGGCTGGAAGGGGTGTTAGACACAAATTGTCATCTACAACGCAGTTTCCGCTCAGCGACCAAGTCCCGTCGTAGCTGTATGTAAGTTCATCGAGAAATGCGAACCGACCGTACGATCTACTTCAAACTTGCAGGAGTGCTCTCGATTGGCGACACGAGCATTCTCTACAAGTTTCATAAACTTCGTACGGCTGGAAGCGGAGTTAGACACAAATTGCCATCATCCGAATTTCCGCTCAGCGACCAAGTCCCTTCGTAGCTGCATGTAAGTTCATCGTGATATCTGAACCGACCGTACGATCATCTTCGCACTTGCAGGAGTGTTCTCGATTGGCGACACGAGCATTCTCTACAGGTTTCATAAACTTCGTACGGCTGGAAGGGGTGTTAGACACAAATTGTCATCTACAACGCAGTTTCCGCTCAGCGACCAAGTCCCGTCGAAGCTGTATGTAAGTTCATCGAGAAATGCGAACCGACCGTACGATCTTCTTCAAACTTGCAGGAGTGCTCTCGATTGGCGACACGAGCATTCTCTACAAGTTTCATAAACTTCGTACGGCTGGAAGCGGAGTGAGACACAAATTGTCATCATCCGAATTTCCGCTCAGCGAGCAAGTCCCGTCGTAGCTATATGTAAGTTCATCGAGAAATGCGAACCGACCGTACGATCTTCTTCAAACTTGCAGGAGTGCTCTCGATTGGCGACACGAGCATTCTCTACAAGTTTCATAAACTTCGTACGGCTGGAAGGGGAGTTAGACAAAAATTGTCATCTACAACGCAGTTTCCGCTCAGCGACCAAGTCCCGTCGTAGCTGTATGTAAGTTCATCGAGAAATGCGAACCGACCGTACGATCTTCTTCAAACTTGCAGGAGTGCTCTCGATTGGCGACACGAGCATTCTCTACAAGTTTCATAAACTTCGTACGGCTGGAAGGGGAGTTAGAAAAAAATTGTCATCTACAACGCAGTTTCCGCTCAGCGACCAAGTCCCGTCGTAGCTGCATGTAAGTTCATCGAGATATCTGAACCGACCGTACGATCACCTTCACACTTGCTGGAGTGCTCTCGATTGGCGACACGAGTATTCTCTACAAGTTTCATAAACTTCGTACGGCTGGAAGGGGTGTTAGACACAAATTGTCATCTACAACGCAGTTTCCGCTCAGCGACCAAGTCCCGTCGTAGCTGCATGTAAGTTCATCGAGATATCTGAACCGACCGTACGATCACCTTCACACTTGCAGGAGTGCTCTCGATTGGCGACACGAGTATTCTCTACAAGTTTCATAAACTTCGTACGGCTGGAAGGGGTGTTAGACACAAATTGTCATCATCCGAATTTCCGCTCAGCGAGCAAGTCCCTTCGTAGCTGCATGTAAGTTCATCGAGATATCTGAACCTACCGTACGATCATCTTCACACTTGCAGGAGTGCTCTCGATTGGCGACACGAGCATTCTCTACAAGTTTCATAAACTTCGTATGGCTGGAAGGGGTGTTAGACACAAATTGTCATCTACAACGCAGTTTCCGCTCAGCGACCAATTCCCGTCGTAGCTGTATGTAAGTTCATCGAGAAATGCGAACCGACCGTACGATCTTCTTCAAACTTGCAGGAGTGCTCTCGATTGGCGACACGAGCATTCTCTACAAGTTTCATAAACTTCGTACGGCTGGAAGGGGAGTGAGACACAAATTGTCATCATCCGAATTTCCGCTCAGCGAGCAGGTCCCGTCGTAGCTATATGTAAGTTCATCGAGAAATGCGAACCGACCGTACGATCTTCTTCAAACATGCAGGAGTGCTCTCGATTGGCGACACGAGCATTCTCTACAAGTTTCATAAACTTCGTACGGCTGGAAGCGGAGTTAGACACAAATTGTCATCTACAACGCAGTTTCCGCTCAGCGACCAAGTCCCGTCGTAGCTGTATGTAAGTTCATCGAGAAATGCGAACCGACGGAACGATCTTCTTCAAACTTGCAGGAGTGCTCTCGATTGGCGACACGAGCATTCTCTACAAGTTTCATAAACTTCGTACGGCTGGAAGCGGAGTGAGACACAAATTGTCATCATCCGAATTTCCGCTCAGCGACCAAGTCCCTTCGTAGCTGCATGTAAGTTCATCGAGAAATCTGAACCGACCATACGATCATCTTCACACTTGCAGGAGTGCTCTCGATTGGCGACACGAGCATTCTCTACAAGTTTCATAAACTTCGCATGGCTGGAAGGGGAGTTAAACACAAATTGTCATCTACAACGCAGTTTCAGACAGCGATCAAGTCCCGTCGTAGCTGTATGTAAGTTCCTCGAGAAATGCGAACCGACCGTATGATCTTCTTCAAACTTGCAGGAGTGCTCTCGATTGGCGACACGAGCATTCTCTCCAAGTTTCATAAACTTCGTACGGCTGGAAGCGGAGTTAGACACAAATTGTCATCATCCGAATTTCCGCTCAGCGACCAAGTCCCTTCGTAGCTGCATGTAAGTTCATTGAGAAATCTGAACCGACCGTACGATCTTCTTCAAACTTGCAGGAGTGCTCTCGACTGGCAACATGAGCATTCTCTACAAGATTCATAAACTTCGTACGGCTGGAAGCGGAGTTTGAATAAAATTGTCATCATCCGAATTTCCGCTCAGCGACCAAGTGCATTTGTAGCTGCATGTAAGTTCATCGAGAAATCTGAAC
The DNA here is from genome assembly GCA_963942575.1 of Priocnemis perturbator. NCBI lineage: Eukaryota > Metazoa > Arthropoda > Insecta > Hymenoptera > Pompilidae > Priocnemis > Priocnemis perturbator. The sequence continues at coordinate 24,768 of CAWWDK010000055.1, forward strand.
CGACCATACGATCATCTTCAAACTTGCAGGAGTGCTCTTGATTGGCGACACGAGCATTCTCTACAAGTTTCATAAACTTCGTACGGCTGGAAGGGGTGTTAGACACAAATTGTCATCTACAACGCAGTTTCCGCTCAGCGACCAAGTCCCGTCGTAGCTGTATGTAAGTTCATCGAGAAATGCGAACCGACCGTACGATCTACTTCAAACTTGCAGGAGTGCTCTCGATTGGCGACACGAGCATTCTCTACAAGTTTCATAAACTTCGTACGGCTGGAAGCGGAGTTAGACACAAATTGCCATCATCCGAATTTCCGCTCAGCGACCAAGTCCCTTCGTAGCTGCATGTAAGTTCATCGTGATATCTGAACCGACCGTACGATCATCTCCGCACTTGCAGGAGTATTCTCGATTGGCGACACGAGCATTCTCTACAAGTTTCATAAACTTCGTATGGCTGGAAGGGGTGTTAGACACAAATTGTCATCTACAACGCAGTTTCCGCTCAGCGACCAATTCCCGTCGTAGCTGTATGTAAGTTCATCGAGAAATGCGAACCGACCGTACGATCTTCTTCAAACTTGCAGGAGTGCTCTCGATTGGCGACACGAGCATTCTCTACAAGTTTCATAAACTTCGTACGGCTGGAAGCGGAGTGAGACACAAATTGTCATCATCCGAATTTCCGCTCAGCGAGCAGGTCCCGTCGTAGCTATATGTAAGTTCTTCGAGAAATGCGAACCGACCGTACGATCTTCTTCAAACATGCAGGAGTGCTCTCGATTGGCGACACGAGCATTCTCTACAAGTTTCATAAACTTCGTACGGCTGGAAGCGGAGTTAGACACAAATTGTCATCTACAACGCAGTTTCCGCTCAGCGACCAAGTCCCGTCGTAGCTGTATGTAAGTTCATCGAGAAATGCGAACCGACGGAACGATCTTCTTCAAACTTGCAGGAGTGCTCTCGATTGGCGACACGAGCATTCTCTACAAGTTTCATAAACTTCGTACGGCTGGAAGCGGAGTGAGACACAAATTGTCATCATCCGAATTTCCGCTCAGCGACCAAGTCCCTTCGTAGCTGCATGTAAGTTCATCGAGAAATCTGAACCGACCATACGATCATCTTCACACTTGCAGGAGTGCTCTCGATTGGCGACACGAGCATTCTCTACAAGTTTCATAAACTTCGTACGGCTGGATGGGGAGTTAGACACAAATTGTCATCTACAACGCAGTTTCCGCTCAGCGACCAAGTCCCGTCGAAACTGTATGTAAGTTCATCGAGAAATGCGAACCGACCGTACGATCTTCTTCAAACTTGCAGGAGTGCTCTCGATTGTCGACACGAGCATTCTCTACAAGTTTCATAAACTTCGTACGGCTGGAAGCGGAGTGAGACACAAATTGTCATCATCCGAATTTCCGCTCAGCGAGCAAGTCCCGTCGTAGCTATATGTAAGTTCATCGAGAAATGCGAACCGACCGTACGATCTTCTTCAAACTTGCAGGAGTGCTCTCGATTGGCGACACGAGCATTCTCTACAAGTTTCATAAACTTCGTACGGCTGGAAGGGGAGTTAGACAAAAATTGTCATCTACAACGCAGTTTCCGCTCAGCGACCAAGTCCCGTCGTAGCTGTATGTAAGTTCATCGAGAAATGCGAACCGACCGTACGATCTTCTTCAAACTTGCAGGAGTGCTCTCGATTGGCGTCACGAGCATTCTCTATAAGTTTCATAAACTTCGCATGGCTGGAAGGGGAGTTAAACACAAATTGTCATCTACAACGCAGTTTCAGACAGCGGTCAAGTCCCGTCGTAGCTGTATGTAAGTTCCTCGAGAAATGCGAACCGACCGTATGATCTTCTTCAAACTTGCAGGAGTGCTCTCGATTGGCGACACGAGCATTCTCTCCAAGTTTCATAAACTTCGTACGGCTGGAAGCGGAGTTAGACACAAATTGTCATCATCCGAATTTCCGCTCAGCGACCAAGTCCCTTCGTAGCTGCATGTAAGTTCATTGAGAAATCTGAACCGACCGTACGATCTTCTTCAAACTTGCAGGAGTGCTCTCGACTGGCAACACGAGCATTCTCTACAAGATTCATAAACTTCGTACGGCTGGAAGCGGAGTTTGAATAAAATTGTCATCATCCGAATTTCCGCTCAGCGACCAAGTGCATTTGTAGCTGCATGTAAGTTCATCGAGAAATCTGAACCGACCATACGATCATCTTCAAACTTGCAGGAGTGCTCTTGATTGGCGACACGAGCATTCTCTACAAGTTTCATAAACTTCGTACGGCTGGAAGGGGTGTTAGACACAAATTGTCATCTACAACGCAGTTTCCGCTCAGCGACCAAGTCCCGTCGTAGCTGTATGTAAGTTCATCGAGAAATGCGAACCGACCGTACGATCTACTTCAAACTTGCAGGAGTGCTCTCGATTGGCGACACGAGCATTCTCTACAAGTTTCATAAACTTCGTACGGCTGGAAGCGGAGTTAGACACAAATTGCCATCATCCGAATTTCCGCTCAGCGACCAAGTCCCTTCGTAGCTGCATGTAAGTTCATCGTTATATCTGAACCGACCGTACGATCATCTCCGCACTTGCAGGAGTATTCTCGATTGGCGACACGAGCATTCTCTACAAGTTTCATAAACTTCGTACGGCTGGAAGCGGAGTTAGACACAAATTGCCATCATCCGAATTTCCGCTCAGCGACCAAGTCCCTTCGTAGCTGCATGTAAGTTCATCGTGATATCTGAACCGACCGTACGATCATCTCCGCACTTGCAGGAATATTCTCGATTGGCGACACGAGCATTCTCTACAAGTTTCATAAACTTCGTACGGCTGGAAGGGGTGTTAGACACAAATTGTCATCTACAACGCAGTTTCCGCTCAGCGACCAAGTCCCGTCGAAGCTGTATGTAAGTTCATCGAGAAATGCGAACCGACCGTACGATCTTCTTCAAACTTGCAGGAGTGCTCTCGATTGGCGACACGAGCATTCTCTACAAGTTTCATAAACTTCGTACGGCTGGAAGCGGAGTGAGACACAAATTGTCATCATCCGAATTTCCGCTCAGCGAGCAAGTCCCGTCGTAGCTATATGTAAGTTCATCGAGAAATGCGAACCGACCGTACGATCTTCTTCAAACTTGCAGGAGTGCTCTCGATTGGCGACACGAGCATTCTCTACAAGTTTCATAAACTTCGTACGGCTGGAAGGGGAGTTAGACAAAAATTGTCATCTACAACGCAGTTTCCGCTCAGCGACCAAGTCCCGTCGTAGCTGTATGAAAGTTCATCGAGAAATGCGAACCGACCGTACGATCTTCTTCAAACTTGCAGGAGTGCTCTCGATTGGCGACACGAGCATTCTCTACAAGTTTCATAAACTTCGTACGGCTGGATGGGGAGTTAGACACAAATTGTCATCTACAACGCAGTTTCCGCTCAGCGACCAAGTCCCGTCGAAGCTGTATGTAAGTTCATCGAGAAATGCGAACCGACCGTACGATCTTCTTCAAACTTGCAGGAGTGCTCTCGATTGGCGACACGAGCATTCTCTACAAGTTTCATAAACTTCGTACGGCTGGAAGCGGAGTGAGACACAAATTGTCATCATCCGAATTTCCGCTCAGCGAGCAAGTCCCGTCGTAGCTATATGTAAGTTCATCGAGAAATGCGAACCGACCGTACGATCTTCTTCAAACTTGCAGGAGTGCTCTCGATTGGCGACACGAGCATTCTCTACAAGTTTCATAAACTTCGTACGGCTGGAAGGGGAGTTAGACAAAAATTGTCATCTACAACGCAGTTTCCGCTCAGCGACCAAGTCCCGTCGTAGCTGTATGTAAGTTCATCGAGAAATGCGAACCGACCGTACGATCTTCTTCAAACTTGCAGGAGTGCTCTCGATTGGCGTCACGAGCATTCTCTATAAGTTTCATAAACTTCGCATGGCTGGAAGGGGAGTTAAACACAAATTGTCATCTACAACGCAGTTTCAGACAGCGATCAAGTCCCGTCGTAGCTGTATGTAAGTTCCTCGAGAAATGCGAACCGACCGTATGATCTTCTTCAAACTTGCAGGAGTGCTCTCGATTGGCGACACGAGCATTCTCTCCAAGTTTCATAAACTTCGTACGGCTGGAAGCGGAGTTAGACACAAATTGTCATCATCCGAATTTCCGCTCAGCGACCAAGTCCCTTCGTAGCTGCATGTAAGTTCATTGAGAAATCTGAACCGACCGTACGATCTTCTTCAAACTTGCAGGAGTGCTCTCGACTGGCAACATGAGCATTCTCTACAAGATTCATAAACTTCGTACGGCTGGAAGCGGAGTTTGAATAAAATTGTCATCATCCGAATTTCCGCTCAGCGACCAAGTGCATTTGTAGCTGCATGTAAGTTCATCGAGAAATCTGAACCGACCATACGATCATCTTCAAACTTGCAGGAGTGCTCTTGATTGGCGACACGAGCATTCTCTACAAGTTTCATAAACTTCGTACGGCTGGAAGGGGTGTTAGACACAAATTGTCATCTACAACGCAGTTTCCGCTCAGCGACCAAGTCCCGTCGTAGCTGTATGTAAGTTCATCGAGAAATGCGAACCGACCGTACGATCTACTTCAAACTTGCAGGAGTGCTCTCGATTGGCGACACGAGCATTCTCTACAAGTTTCATAAACTTCGTACGGCTGGAAGCGGAGTTAGACACAAATTGCCATCATCCGAATTTCCGCTCAGCGACCAAGTCCCTTCGTAGCTGCATGTAAGTTCATCGTGATATCTGAACCGACCGTACGATCATCTCCGCACTTGCAGGAGTATTCTCGATTGGCGACACGAGCATTCTCTACAAGTTTCATAAACTTCGTACGGCTGGAAGCGGAGTTAGACACAAATTGTCATCTACAACGCAGTTTCCGCTCAGCGACCAAGTCCCGTCGTAGCTGTATGTAAGTTCATCGAGAAATGCGAACCGACGGAACGATCTTCTTCAAACTTGCAGGAGTGCTCTCGATTGGCGACACGAGCATTCTCTACAAGTTTCATAAACTTCGTACGGCTGGAAGCGGAGTGAGACACAAATTGTCATCATCCGAATTTCCGCTCAGCGACCAAGTCCCTTCGTAGCTGCATGTAAGTTCATCGAGAAATCTGAACCGACCATACGATCATCTTCACACTTGCAGGAGTGCTCTCGATTGGCGACACGAGCATTCTCTACAAGTTTCATAAACTTCGTACGGCTGGATGGGGAGTTAGACACAAATTGTCATCTACAACGCAGTTTCCGCTCAGCGACCAAGTCCCGTCGAAACTGTATGTAAGTTCATCGAGAAATGCGAACCGACCGTACGATCTTCTTCAAACTTGCAGGAGTGCTCTCGATTGTCGACACGAGCATTCTCTACAAGTTTCATAAACTTCGTACGGCTGGAAGCGGAGTGAGACACAAATTGTCATCATCCGAATTTCCGCTCAGCGAGCAAGTCCCGTCGTAGCTATATGTAAGTTCATCGAGAAATGCGAACCGACCGTACGATCTTCTTCAAACTTGCAGGAGTGCTCTCGATTGGCGACACGAGCATTCTCTACAAGTTTCATAAACTTCGTACGGCTGGAAGGGGAGTTAGACAAAAATTGTCATCTACAACGCAGTTTCCGCTCAGCGACCAAGTCCCGTCGTAGCTGTATGTAAGTTCATCGAGAAATGCGAACCGACCGTACGATCTTCTTCAAACTTGCAGGAGTGCTCTCGATTGGCGTCACGAGCATTCTCTATAAGTTTCATAAACTTCGCATGGCTGGAAGGGGAGTTAAACACAAATTGTCATCTACAACGCAGTTTCAGACAGCGGTTAAGTCCCGTCGTAGCTGTATGTAAGTTCCTCGAGAAATGCGAACCGACCGTATGATCTTCTTCAAACTTGCAGGAGTGCTCTCGATTGGCGACACGAGCATTCTCTACAAGTTTCATAAACTTCGTACGGCTGGAAGGGGTGTTAGACACAAATTGTCATCTACAACGCAGTTTCCGCTCAGCGACCAAGTCCCGTCGTAGCTGTATGTAAGTTCATCGAGAAATGCGAACCGACCGTACGATCTTCTTCAAACTTGCAGGAGTGCTCTCGATTGGCGACACGAGCATTCTCTACAAGTTTCATAAACTTCGTACGGCTGGAAGCGGAGTGAGACACAAATTGTCATCATCCGAATTTCCGCTCAGCGAGCAGGTCCCGTCGTAGCTATATGTAAGTTCTTCGAGAAATGCGAACCGACCGTACGATCTTCTTCAAACATGCAGGAGTGCTCTCGATTGGCGACACGAGCATTCTCTACAAGTTTCATAAACTTCGTACGGCTGGAAGCGGAGTTAGACACAAATTGTCATCTACAACGCAGTTTCCGCTCAGCGACCAAGTCCCGTCGTAGCTGTATGTAAGTTCATCGAGAAATGCGAACCGACGGAACGATCTTCTTCAAACTTGCAGGAGTGCTCTCGATTGGCGACACGAGCATTCTCTACAAGTTTCATAAACTTCGTACGGCTGGAAGCGGAGTGAGACACAAATTGTCATCATCCGAATTTCCGCTCAGCGACCAAGTCCCTTCGTAGCTGCATGTAAGTTCATCGAGAAATCTGAACCGACCATACGATCATCTTCACACTTGCAGGAGTGCTCTCGATTGGCGACACGAGCATTCTCTACAAGTTTCATAAACTTCGTACGGCTGGATGGGGAGTTAGACACAAATTGTCATCTACAACGCAGTTTCCGCTCAGCGACCAAGTCCCGTCGAAACTGTATGTAAGTTCATCGAGAAATGCGAACCGACCGTACGATCTTCTTCAAACTTGCAGGAGTGCTCTCGATTGTCGACACGAGCATTCTCTACAAGTTTCATAAACTTCGTACGGCTGGAAGCGGAGTGAGACACAAATTGTCATCATCCGAATTTCCGCTCAGCGAGCAAGTCCCGTCGTAGCTATATGTAAGTTCATCGAGAAATGCGAACCGACCGTACGATCTTCTTCAAACTTGCAGGAGTGCTCTCGATTGGCGACACGAGCATTCTCTACAAGTTTCATAAACTTCGTACGGCTGGAAGGGGAGTTAGACAAAAATTGTCATCTACAACGCAGTTTCCGCTCAGCGACCAAGTCCCGTCGTAGCTGTATGTAAGTTCATCGAGAAATGCGAACCGACCGTACGATCTTCTTCAAACTTGCAGGAGTGCTCTCGATTGGCGTCACGAGCATTCTCTATAAGTTTCATAAACTTCGCATGGCTGGAAGGGGAGTTAAACACAAATTGTCATCTACAACGCAGTTTCAGACAGCGGTCAAGTCCCGTCGTAGCTGTATGTAAGTTCCTCGAGAAATGCGAACCGACCGTATGATCTTCTTCAAACTTGCAGGAGTGCTCTCGATTGGCGACACGAGCATTCTCTCCAAGTTTCATAAACTTCGTACGGCTGGAAGCGGAGTTAGACACAAATTGTCATCATCCGAATTTCCGCTCAGCGACCAAGTCCCTTCGTAGCTGCATGTAAGTTCATTGAGAAATCTGAACCGACCGTACGATCTTCTTCAAACTTGCAGGAGTGCTCTCGACTGGCAACACGAGCATTCTCTACAAGATTCATAAACTTCGTACGGCTGGAAGCGGAGTTTGAATAAAATTGTCATCATCCGAATTTCCGCTCAGCGACCAAGTGCATTTGTAGCTGCATGTAAGTTCATCGAGAAATCTGAACCGACCATACGATCATCTTCAAACTTGCAGGAGTGCTCTTGATTGGCGACACGAGCATTCTCTACAAGTTTCATAAACTTCGTACGGCTGGAAGGGGTGTTAGACACAAATTGTCATCTACAACGCAGTTTCCGCTCAGCGACCAAGTCCCGTCGTAGCTGTATGTAAGTTCATCGAGAAATGCGAACCGACCGTACGATCTACTTCAAACTTGCAGGAGTGCTCTCGATTGGCGACACGAGCATTCTCTACAAGTTTCATAAACTTCGTACGGCTGGAAGCGGAGTTAGACACAAATTGCCATCATCCGAATTTCCGCTCAGCGACCAAGTCCCTTCGTAGCTGCATGTAAGTTCATCGTTATATCTGAACCGACCGTACGATCATCTCCGCACTTGCAGGAGTATTCTCGATTGGCGACACGAGCATTCTCTACAAGTTTCATAAACTTCGTACGGCTGGAAGCGGAGTTAGACACAAATTGCCATCATCCGAATTTCCGCTCAGCGACCAAGTCCCTTCGTAGCTGCATGTAAGTTCATCGTGATATCTGAACCGACCGTACGATCATCTCCGCACTTGCAGGAATATTCTCGATTGGCGACACGAGCATTCTCTACAAGTTTCATAAACTTCGTACGGCTGGAAGGGGTGTTAGACACAAATTGTCATCTACAACGCAGTTTCCGCTCAGCGACCAAGTCCCGTCGAAGCTGTATGTAAGTTCATCGAGAAATGCGAACCGACCGTACGATCTTCTTCAAACTTGCAGGAGTGCTCTCGATTGGCGACACGAGCATTCTCTACAAGTTTCATAAACTTCGTACGGCTGGAAGCGGAGTGAGACACAAATTGTCATCATCCGAATTTCCGCTCAGCGAGCAAGTCCCGTCGTAGCTATATGTAAGTTCATCGAGAAATGCGAACCGACCGTACGATCTTCTTCAAACTTGCAGGAGTGCTCTCGATTGGCGACACGAGCATTCTCTACAAGTTTCATAAACTTCGTACGGCTGGAAGGGGAGTTAGACAAAAATTGTCATCTACAACGCAGTTTCCGCTCAGCGACCAAGTCCCGTCGTAGCTGTATGAAAGTTCATCGAGAAATGCGAACCGACCGTACGATCTTCTTCAAACTTGCAGGAGTGCTCTCGATTGGCGACACGAGCATTCTCTACAAGTTTCATAAACTTCGTACGGCTGGATGGGGAGTTAGACACAAATTGTCATCTACAACGCAGTTTCCGCTCAGCGACCAAGTCCCGTCGAAGCTGTATGTAAGTTCATCGAGAAATGCGAACCGACCGTACGATCTTCTTCAAACTTGCAGGAGTGCTCTCGATTGGCGACACGAGCATTCTCTACAAGTTTCATAAACTTCGTACGGCTGGAAGCGGAGTGAGACACAAATTGTCATCATCCGAATTTCCGCTCAGCGAGCAAGTCCCGTCGTAGCTATATGTAAGTTCATCGAGAAATGCGAACCGACCGTACGATCTTCTTCAAACTTGCAGGAGTGCTCTCGATTGGCGACACGAGCATTCTCTACAAGTTTCATAAACTTCGTACGGCTGGAAGGGGAGTTAGACAAAAATTGTCATCTACAACGCAGTTTCCGCTCAGCGACCAAGTCCCGTCGTAGCTGTATGTAAGTTCATCGAGAAATGCGAACCGACCGTACGATCTTCTTCAAACTTGCAGGAGTGCTCTCGATTGGCGTCACGAGCATTCTCTATAAGTTTCATAAACTTCGCATGGCTGGAAGGGGAGTTAAACACAAATTGTCATCTACAACGCAGTTTCAGACAGCGATCAAGTCCCGTCGTAGCTGTATGTAAGTTCCTCGAGAAATGCGAACCGACCGTATGATCTTCTTCAAACTTGCAGGAGTGCTCTCGATTGGCGACACGAGCATTCTCTCCAAGTTTCATAAACTTCGTACGGCTGGAAGCGGAGTTAGACACAAATTGTCATCATCCGAATTTCCGCTCAGCGACCAAGTCCCTTCGTAGCTGCATGTAAGTTCATTGAGAAATCTGAACCGACCGTACGATCTTCTTCAAACTTGCAGGAGTGCTCTCGACTGGCAACATGAGCATTCTCTACAAGATTCATAAACTTCGTACGGCTGGAAGCGGAGTTTGAATAAAATTGTCATCATCCGAATTTCCGCTCAGCGACCAAGTGCATTTGTAGCTGCATGTAAGTTCATCGAGAAATCTGAACCGACCATACGATCATCTTCAAACTTGCAGGAGTGCTCTTGATTGGCGACACGAGCATTCTCTACAAGTTTCATAAACTTCGTACGGCTGGAAGGGGTGTTAGACACAAATTGTCATCTACAACGCAGTTTCCGCTCAGCGACCAAGTCCCGTCGTAGCTGTATGTAAGTTCATCGAGAAATGCGAACCGACCGTACGATCTACTTCAAACTTGCAGGAGTGCTCTCGATTGGCGACACGAGCATTCTCTACAAGTTTCATAAACTTCGTACGGCTGGAAGCGGAGTTAGACACAAATTGCCATCATCCGAATTTCCGCTCAGCGACCAAGTCCCTTCGTAGCTGCATGTAAGTTCATCGTGATATCTGAACCGACCGTACGATCATCTCCGCACTTGCAGGAGTATTCTCGATTGGCGACACGAGCATTCTCTACAAGTTTCATAAACTTCGTACGGCTGGAAGCGGAGTTAGACACAAATTGTCATCTACAACGCAGTTTCCGCTCAGCGACCAAGTCCCGTCGTAGCTGTATGTAAGTTCATCGAGAAATGCGAACCGACGGAACGATCTTCTTCAAACTTGCAGGAGTGCTCTCGATTGGCGACACGAGCATTCTCTACAAGTTTCATAAACTTCGTACGGCTGGAAGCGGAGTGAGACACAAATTGTCATCATCCGAATTTCCGCTCAGCGACCAAGTCCCTTCGTAGCTGCATGTAAGTTCATCGAGAAATCTGAACCGACCATACGATCATCTTCACACTTGCAGGAGTGCTCTCGATTGGCGACACGAGCATTCTCTACAAGTTTCATAAACTTCGTACGGCTGGATGGGGAGTTAGACACAAATTGTCATCTACAACGCAGTTTCCGCTCAGCGACCAAGTCCCGTCGAAACTGTATGTAAGTTCATCGAGAAATGCGAACCGACCGTACGATCTTCTTCAAACTTGCAGGAGTGCTCTCGATTGTCGACACGAGCATTCTCTACAAGTTTCATAAACTTCGTACGGCTGGAAGCGGAGTGAGACACAAATTGTCATCATCCGAATTTCCGCTCAGCGAGCAAGTCCCGTCGTAGCTATATGTAAGTTCATCGAGAAATGCGAACCGACCGTACGATCTTCTTCAAACTTGCAGGAGTGCTCTCGATTGGCGACACGAGCATTCTCTACAAGTTTCATAAACTTCGTACGGCTGGAAGGGGAGTTAGACAAAAATTGTCATCTACAACGCAGTTTCCGCTCAGCGACCAAGTCCCGTCGTAGCTGTATGTAAGTTCATCGAGAAATGCGAACCGACCGTACGATCTTCTTCAAACTTGCAGGAGTGCTCTCGATTGGCGTCACGAGCATTCTCTATAAGTTTCATAAACTTCGCATGGCTGGAAGGGGAGTTAAACACAAATTGTCATCTACAACGCAGTTTCAGACAGCGGTTAAGTCCCGTCGTAGCTGTATGTAAGTTCCTCGAGAAATGCGAACCGACCGTATGATCTTCTTCAAACTTGCAGGAGTGCTCTCGATTGGCGACACGAGCATTCTCTACAAGTTTCATAAACTTCGTACGGCTGGAAGGGGTGTTAGACACAAATTGTCATCTACAACGCAGTTTCCGCTCAGCGACCAAGTCCCGTCGTAGCTGTATGTAAGTTCATCGAGAAATGCGAACCGACCGTACGATCTTCTTCAAACTTGCAGGAGTGCTCTCGATTGGCGACACGAGCATTCTCTACAAGTTTCATAAACTTCGTACGGCTGGAAGCGGAGTTAGACACAAATTGCCATCATCCGAATTTCCGCTCAGCGACCAAGTCCCTTCGTAGCTGCATGTAAGTTCATCGAGATATCTGAACCGACCGTACGATCATCTTCACACTTGCAGGAGTGCTCTCGATTGGCGACACGAGCATTCTCTACAAGTTTCATAAACTTCGTATGGCTGGAAGGGGTGTTAGACACAAATTGTCATCTACAACGCAGTTTCCGCTCAGCGACCAATTCCCGTCGTAGCTGTATGTAAGTTCATCGAGAAATGCGAACCGACCGTACGATCTTCTTCAAACTTGCAGGAGTGCTTTCGATTGGCGACACGAGCATTCTCTACAAGTTTCATAAACTTCGTACGGCTGGAAGCGGAGTGAGACACAAATTGTCATCATCCGAATTTCCGCTCAGCGAGCAGGTCCCGTCGTAGCTATATGTAAGTTCATCGAGAAATGCGAACCGACCGTACGATCTTCTTCAAACATGCAGGAGTGCTCTCGATTGGCGACACGAGCATTCTCTACAAGTTTCATAAACTTCGTACGGCTGGAAGCGGAGTTAGACACAAATTGTCATCTACAACGCAGTTTCCGCTCAGCGACCAATTCCCGTCGTAGCTGTATGTAAGTTCATCGAGAAATGCGAACCGACCGTACGATCTTCTTCAAACTTGCAGGAGTGCTCTCGATTGGCGACACGAGCATTCTCTACAAGTTTCATAAACTTCGTACGGCTGGAAGCGGAGTGAGACACAAATTGTCATCATCCGAATTTCCGCTCAGCGAGCAGGTCCCGTCGTAGCTATATGTAAGTTCTTCGAGAAATGCGAACCGACCGTACGATCTTCTTCAAACATGCAGGAGTGCTCTCGATTGGCGACACGAGCATTCTCTACAAGTTTCATAAACTTCGTACGGCTGGAAGCGGAGTTAGACACAAATTGTCATCTACAACGCAGTTTCCGCTCAGCGACCAAGTCCCGTCGTAGCTGTATGTAAGTTCATCGAGAAATGCGAACCGACGGAACGATCTTCTTCAAACTTGCAGGAGTGCTCTCGATTGGCGACACGAGCATTCTCTACAAGTTTCATAAACTTCGTACGGCTGGAAGCGGAGTGAGACACAAATTGTCATCATCCGAATTTCCGCTCAGCGACCAAGTCCCTTCGTAGCTGCATGTAAGTTCATCGAGAAATCTGAACCGACCATACGATCATCTTCACACTTGCAGGAGTGCTCTCGATTGGCGACACGAGCATTCTCTACAAGTTTCATAAACTTCGTACGGCTGGATGGGGAGTTAGACACAAATTGTCATCTACAACGCAGTTTCCGCTCAGCGACCAAGTCCCGTCGAAACTGTATGTAAGTTCATCGAGAAATGCGAACCGACCGTACGATCTTCTTCAAACTTGCAGGAGTGCTCTCGATTGTCGACACGAGCATTCTCTACAAGTTTCATAAACTTCGTACGGCTGGAAGCGGAGTGAGACACAAATTGTCATCATCCGAATTTCCGCTCAGCGAGCAAGTCCCGTCGTAGCTATATGTAAGATCATCGAGAAATGCGAACCGACCGTACGATCTTCTTCAAACTTGCAGGAGTGCTCTCGATTGGCGACACGAGCATTCTCTACAAGTTTCATAAACTTCGTACGGCTGGAAGGGGAGTTAGACAAAAATTGTCATCTACAACGCAGTTTCCGCTCAGCGACCAAGTCCCGTCGTAGCTGTATGTAAGTTCATCGAGAAATGCGAACCGACCGTACGATCTTCTTCAAACTTGCAGGAGTGCTCTCGATTGGCGTCACGAGCATTCTCTATAAGTTTCATAAACTTCGCATGGCTGGAAGGGGAGTTAAACACAAATTGTCATCTACAACGCAGTTTCAGACAGCGGTCAAGTCCCGTCGTAGCTGTATGTAAGTTCCTCGAGAAATGCGAACCGACCGTATGATCTTCTTCAAACTTGCAGGAGTGCTCTCGATTGGCGACACGAGCATTCTCTCCAAGTTTCATAAACTTCGTACGGCTGGAAGCGGAGTTAGACACAAATTGTCATCATCCGAATTTCCGCTCAGCGACCAAGTCCCTTCGTAGCTGCATGTAAGTTCATTGAGAAATCTGAACCGACCGTACGATCTTCTTCAAACTTGCAGGAGTGCTCTCGACTGGCAACACGAGCATTCTCTACAAGATTCATAAACTTCGTACGGCTGGAAGCGGAGTTTGAATAAAATTGTCATCATCCGAATTTCCGCTCAGCGACCAAGTGCATTTGTAGCTGCATGTAAGTTCATCGAGAAATCTGAACCGACCATACGATCATCTTCAAACTTGCAGGAGTGCTCTTGATTGGCGACACGAGCATTCTCTACAAGTTTCATAAACTTCGTACGGCTGGAAGGGGTGTTAGACACAAATTGTCATCTACAACGCAGTTTCCGCTCAGCGACCAAGTCCCGTCGTAGCTGTATGTAAGTTCATCGAGAAATGCGAACCGACCGTACGATCTACTTCAAACTTGCAGGAGTGCTCTCGATTGGCGACACGAGCATTCTCTACAAGTTTCATAAACTTCGTACGGCTGGAAGCGGAGTTAGACACAAATTGCCATCATCCGAATTTCCGCTCAGCGACCAAGTCCCTTCGTAGCTGCATGTAAGTTCATCGTTATATCTGAACCGACCGTACGATCATCTCCGCACTTGCAGGAGTATTCTCGATTGGCGACACGAGCATTCTCTACAAGTTTCATAAACTTCGTACGGCTGGAAGCGGAGTTAGACACAAATTGCCATCATCCGAATTTCCGCTCAGCGACCAAGTCCCTTCGTAGCTGCATGTAAGTTCATCGTGATATCTGAACCGACCGTACGATCATCTCCGCACTTGCAGGAATATTCTCGATTGGCGACACGAGCATTCTCTACAAGTTTCATAAACTTCGTACGGCTGGAAGGGGTGTTAGACACAAATTGTCATCTACAACGCAGTTTCCGCTCAGCGACCAAGTCCCGTCGAAGCTGTATGTAAGTTCATCGAGAAATGCGAACCGACCGTACGATCTTCTTCAAACTTGCAGGAGTGCTCTCGATTGGCGACACGAGCATTCTCTACAAGTTTCATAAACTTCGTACGGCTGGAAGCGGAGTGAGACACAAATTGTCATCATCCGAATTTCCGCTCAGCGAGCAAGTCCCGTCGTAGCTATATGTAAGTTCATCGAGAAATGCGAACCGACCGTACGATCTTCTTCAAACTTGCAGGAGTGCTCTCGATTGGCGACACGAGCATTCTCTACAAGTTTCATAAACTTCGTACGGCTGGAAGGGGAGTTAGACAAAAATTGTCATCTACAACGCAGTTTCCGCTCAGCGACCAAGTCCCGTCGTAGCTGTATGAAAGTTCATCGAGAAATGCGAACCGACCGTACGATCTTCTTCAAACTTGCAGGAGTGCTCTCGATTGGCGACACGAGCATTCTCTACAAGTTTCATAAACTTCGTACGGCTGGAAGGGGAGTTAGAAAAAAATTGTCATCTACAACGCAGTTTCCGCTCAGCGACCAAGTCCCGTCGTAGCTGCATGTAAGTTCATCGAGATATCTGAACCGACCGTACGATCATCTTCACACTTGCAGGAGTGCTCTCGATTGGCGACACGAGCATTCTCTACAAGTTTCATAAACTTCGTACGGCTGGAAGGGGTGTTAGACACAAATTGTCATCTACAACGCAGTTTCCGCTCAGCGACCAAGTCCCGTCGTAGCTGTATGTAAGTTCATCGAGAAATGCGAACCGACCGTACGATCTTCTTCAAACTTGCAGGAGTGCTCTCGATTGGCGACACGAGCATTCTCTACAAGTTTCATAAACTTCGTACGGCTGGAAGCGGAGTTAGACACAAATTGCCATCATCCGAATTTCCGCTCAGCGACCAAGTCCCTTCGTAGCTGCATGTAAGTTCATCGAGATATCTGAACCGACCGTACGATCATCTTCACACTTGCAGGAGTGCTCTCGATTGGCGACACGAGCATTCTCTACAAGTTTCATAAACTTCGTATGGCTGGAAGGGGTGTTAGACACAAATTGTCATCTACAACGCAGTTTCCGCTCAGCGACCAATTCCCGTCGTAGCTGTATGTAAGTTCATCGAGAAATGCGAACCGACCGTACGATCTTCTTCAAACTTGCAGGAGTGCTCTCGATTGGCGACACGAGCATTCTCTACAAGTTTCATAAACTTCGTACGGCTGGAAGCGGAGTGAGACACAAATTGTCATCATCCGAATTTCCGCTCAGCGAGCAGGTCCCGTCGTAGCTATATGTAAGTTCATCGAGAAATGCGAACCGACCGTACGATCTTCTTCAAACATGCAGGAGTGCTCTCGATTGGCGACACGAGCATTCTCTACAAGTTTCATAAACTTCGTACGGCTGGAAGCGGAGTTAGACACAAATTGTCATCTACAACGCAGTTTCCGCTCAGCGACCAAGTCCCGTCGTAGCTGTATGTAAGTTCATCGAGAAATGCGAACCGACGGAACGATCTTCTTCAAACTTGCAGGAGTGCTCTCGATTGGCGACACGAGCATTCTCTACAAGTTTCATAAACTTCGTACGGCTGGAAGCGGAGTGAGACACAAATTGTCATCATCCGAATTTCCGCTCAGCGACCAAGTCCCTTCGTAGCTGCATGTAAGTTCATCGAGAAATCTGAACCGACCATACGATCATCTTCACACTTGCAGGAGTGCTCTCGATTGGCGACACGAGCATTCTCTACAAGTTTCATAAACTTCGTACGGCTGGATGGGGAGTTAGACACAAATTGTCATCTACAACGCAGTTTCCGCTCAGCGACCAAGTCCCGTCGAAGCTGTATGTAAGTTCATCGAGAAATGCCAACCGACCGTACGATCTTCTTCAAACTTGCAGGAGTGCTCTCGATTGGCGACACGAGCATTCTCTACAAGTTTCATAAACTTCGTACGGCTGGAAGCGGAGTGAGACACAAATTGTCATCATCCGAATTTCCGCTCAGCGAGCAAGTCCCGTCGTAGCTATATGTAAGTTCATCGAGAAATGCGAACCGACCGTACGATCTTCTTCAAACTTGCAGGAGTGCTCTCGATTGGCGACACGAGCATTCTCTACAAGTTTCATAAACTTCGTACGGCTGGAAGCGGAGTTAGACACAAATTGCCATCATCCGAATTTCCGCTCAGCGACCAAGTCCCTTCGTAGCTGCATGTAAGTTCATCGAGATATCTGAACCGACCGTACGATCATCTTCACACTTGCAGGAGTGCTCTCGATTGGCGACACGAGCATTCTCTACAAGTTTCATAAACTTCGTATGGCTGGAAGGGGTGTTAGACACAAATTGTCATCTACAACGCAGTTTCCGCTCAGCGACCAATTCCCGTCGTAGCTGTATGTAAGTTCATCGAGAAATGCGAACCGACCGTACGATCTTCTTCAAACTTGCAGGAGTGCTCTCGATTGGCGACACGAGCATTCTCTACAAGTTTCATAAACTTCGTACGGCTGGAAGCGGAGTGAGACACAAATTGTCATCATCCGTATTTCCGCTCAGCGAGCAGGTCCCGTCGTAGCTATATGTAAGTTCATCGAGAAATGCGAACCGACCGTACGATCTTCTTCAAACATGCAGGAGTGCTCTCGATTGGCGACACGAGCATTCTCTACAAGTTTCATAAACTTCGTACGGCTGGAAGCGGAGTTAGACACAAATTGTCATCTACAACGCAGTTTCCGCTCAGCGACCAAGTCCCGTCGTAGCTGTATGTAAGTTCATCGAGAAATGCGAACCGACGGAACGATCTTCTTCAAACTTGCAGGAGTGCTCTCGATTGGCGACACGAGCATTCTCTACAAGTTTCATAAACTTCGTACGGCTGGAAGCGGAGTGAGACACAAATTGTCATCATCCGAATTTCCGCTCAGCGACCAAGTCCCTTCGTAGCTGCATGTAAGTTCATCGAGAAATGCGAACCGACCGTACGATCTTCTTCAAACTTGCAGGAGTGCTCTCGATTGGCGACACGAGCATTCTCTACAAGTTTCATAAACTTCGTACGGCTGGAAGGGGAGTTAGACAAAAATTGTCATCTACAACGCAGTTTCCGCTCAGCGACCAAGTCCCGTCGTAGCTGTATGTAAGTTCATCGAGAAATGCGAACCGACCGTACGATCTTCTTCAAACTTGCAGGAGTGCTCTCGATTGGCGTCACGAGCATTCTCTATAAGTTTCATAAACTTCGCATGGCTGGAAGGGGAGTTAAACACAAATTGTCATCTACAACGCAGTTTCAGACAGCGATCAAGTCCCGTCGTAGCTGTATGTAAGTTCCTCGAGAAATGCGAACCGACCGTATGATCTTCTTCAAACTTGCAGGAGTGCTCTCGATTGGCGACACGAGCATTCTCTCCAAGTTTCATAAACTTCGTACGGCTGGAAGCGGAGTTAGACACAAATTGTCATCATCCGAATTTCCGCTCAGCGACCAAGTCCCTTCGTAGCTGCATGTAAGTTCATTGAGAAATCTGAACCGACCGTACGATCTTCTTCAAACTTGCAGGAGTGCTCTCGACTGGCAACACGAGCATTCTCTACAAGATTCATAAACTTCGTACGGCTGGAAGCGGAGTTTGAATAAAATTGTCATCATCCGAATTTCCGCTCAGCGACCAAGTGCATTTGTAGCTGCATGTAAGTTCATCGAGAAATCTGAACCGACCATACGATCATCTTCAAACTTGCAGGAGTGCTCTTGATTGGCGACACGAGCATTCTCTACAAGTTTCATAAACTTCGTACGGCTGGAAGGGGTGTTAGACACAAATTGTCATCTACAACGCAGTTTCCGCTCAGCGACCAATTCCCGTCGTAGCTGTATGTAAGTTCTTCGAGAAATGCGAACCGACCGTACGATCTTCTTCAAACTTGCAGGAGTGCTCTAGATTGGCGACACGAGCGTTCTCTATAAGTTTCATAAACTTCGCACGGCTGGAAGGGGGGTTAGACACAAATTGTCATCTACAACGCAGTTTCCGACAGCGACCAAGTCCCGTCGTAGCTGTAAGTAAGTTCATCGAGAAATGCGAACCGACCGTACGATCTTCTTCAAACTTGCAGGAGCGCTCTCGATTGGCGACACGAGCATTCTCTACAAGTTTCATAAACTTCGAACGGCTGGAAGCGGAGATAGACACAAATTGTCATCATCCGAATTTCCGCTCAGCGACCAAGTCCCGTCGTAGGTGCATGTAAGTTCAACCAGAAATGTTAACCGGCCGTACGATCTTCTTCGAACTTGCAGGAGTGCTCTCGATTGGCGGCTCGAGCATTCTCTACAAGTTTCATAAACTTCGTACGGCTGGAAGGGGAGTTAGACACAAATTGTCATCATCCGAATTTCCGCTCAGCGACCAAGTCCCTTCGTAGGTGCATGTAAGTTCATCGAGAAATCTGAACCGACCGAACGATCATCTTCACACTTGCAGGAGTGTTCTCGATTGGCGACACGAGCATTCTCTACAAGTTTCATAAACTTCGTACGGCTGGAAGGGGTGTTAGACACAAATTGTCATCTACAACGCAGTTTCCGCTCAGCGACCAAGTCCCGTCGTAGCTGTATGTAAGTTCATCGAGAAATGCGAACCGACCGTACGATCTTCTTCAAACTTGCAGGAGTGTTCTCGATTGGCGACACGAGCATTCTCTACAAGTTTCATAAAGTTCGTACGGCTGGAAGGGGAGTTAGACAAAAATTGTCATCTACAACGCAGTTTCCGCTCAGCGACCAAGTCCCGTCGTGGCTGTAAGTAAGTTCATCGAGAAATGCGAACCGACCGTACGATCTTCTTCCAACTTGCAGGAGTGCTCTCGATTGACGACACGAGCATGCTGTACAAGTTTCATAAACTTCGTACGGCTGGAAGCGGAGTTTGAAAAAAATTGTCATCATCCGAATTTCCGCTCAGCGACCAAGTCACTTCGTAGCTGCATGTAAGTTCATCGAGGAATTTGAACCGACCGTACGATCATCTTCAAACTTGCAGGAGTGCTCTCGATTGGCGTCACGAGCATTCTCTATAAGTTTCATAAACTTCGCACGGCTGGAAGGGGAGTTAGACACAAATTGTCATCTACAACGCAGTTTCCGACAGCGATCAAGTCCCGTCGTAGCTGTATGTAAGTTCATCGAGAAATGCGAACCGACCGTATGATCTTCTTCAAACTTGCAGGAGTGCTCTCGATTGGCGACACGAGCATTCTCTCCAAGTTTCATAAACTTCGTATGGCTGGAAGCGGAGTTAGACACAAATTGTCATCATCCGAATTTCCGCTCAGCGAGCAAGTCCCGTCGTAGCTATATGTAAGTTCATCGAGAAATGCGAACCGACCGTACGATCTTCTTCAAACTTGCAGGAGTGCTCTCGATTGGCGACACGAGCATTCTCTACAAGTTTCATAAACTTCGTACGGCTGGAAGCGGAGTTAGACACAAATTGCCATCATCCGAATTTCCGTTCAGCGACCAAGTCCCTTCGTAGCTACATGTAAGTTCATCGCAATATCTGAACCGACCGTACGATCATCTTCACACTTGCAGGAGTGCTCTCGATTGGCGACACGAGCATTCTCTACAAGTTTCATAAACTTCGTACGGCTGGAAGGTGTGTTAGACACAAATTGTCATCTACAACGCAGTTTCCGCTCAGCGACCAAGTCCCGTCGTAGCTGTATGTAAGTTCATCGAGAAATGCGAACCGACCGTACGATCTTCTTCAAACTTGCAGGAGTGCTCTCGATTGGCGACACGAGCATTCTGTACAAGTTTCATAAACTTCGTACGGCTGGAAGCGGAGTTTGAAAAAAATTGTCATCATCCGAATTTCCGCTCAGCGACCAAGTCCCGTCGTAGCTATATGTAAGTTCATCGACAAATGCGAACCGACCGTTCGATCTTCTTCAAACTTGCAGGAGTGCTCTCGATTGGCGACACGAGCATTCTCTACAAGTTTCATAAACTTGGTACGGCTGGAAGGGGAGTTAGACACAAATTGTCATCTACAACGCAGTTTCCGCCCAGCGACCAAGTCCCTTCGTAGCTGCATGTAAGTTCATTGAGAAATCTGAACCGACCGTACGATCTTCTTCAAACTTGCAGGAGTGCTCTCGATTGGCGACACGAGCATTCTCTACAAGTTTCATAAACTTCGTACGGCTGGAAGGGGAGTTAGACAAAAATTGTCATCTACAACGCAGTTTCCGCTCGGCGACCAAGTCCCGTCGTAGCTGTATGTAAGTTCATCGAGAAATGCGAACCGACCGTACGATCTTCTTCAAACTTGCAGGAGTGCTCTCGATTGGCGACACGAGCATTCTCTACAAGTTTCATAAACTTCGTACGGCTGGAAGCGGAGTGAGACACAAATTGTCATCATCCGAATTTCCGCTCAGCGACCAAGTCCCTTTGTAGCTGCATGTAAGTTCATCGAGAAATCTGAACCGACCGTACGATCATCTTCAAACTTGCAGGAGTGCTCTCGATTGGCGACACGAGCATTCTCTACAAGTTTCATAAACTTCGTACGGCTGGAAGGGGCGTTAGACACAAATTGTCATCTACAACGCAGTTTCCGCTCAGCGACCAATTCCCGTCGTAGCTGTATGTAAGTTCTTCGAGAAATGCGAACCGACCGTACGATCTTCTTCAAACTTGCAGGAGTGCTCTAGATTGGCGACACGAGCGTTCTCTATAAGTTTCATAAACTTCGCACGGCTGGAAGGGGGGTTAGACACAAATTGTCATCTACAACGCAGTTTCCGACAGCGACCAAGTCCCGTCGTAGCTGTAAGTAAGTTCATCGAGAAATGCGAACCGACCGTACGATCTTCTTCAAACTTGCAGGAGCGCTCTCGATTGGCGACACGAGCATTCTCTACAAGTTTCATAAACTTCGAACGGCTGGAAGCGGAGATAGACACAAATTGTCATCATCCGAATTTCCGCTCAGCGACCAAGTCCCGTCGTAGGTGCATGTAAGTTCAACCAGAAATGTTAACCGGCCGTACGATCTTCTTCGAACTTGCAGGAGTGCTCTCGATTGGCGGCTCGAGCATTCTCTACAAGTTTCATAAACTTCGTACGGCTGGAAGGGGAGTTAGACACAAATTGTCATCATCCGAATTTCCGCTCAGCGACCAAGTCCCTTCGTAGGTGCATGTAAGTTCATCGAGAAATCTGAACCGACCGTACGATCATCTTCACACTTGCAGGAGTGTTCTCGATTGGCGACACGAGCATTCTCTACAAGTTTCATAAACTTCGTACGGCTGGAAGGGGTGTTAGACACAAATTGTCATCTACAACGCAGTTTCCGCTCAGCGACCAAGTCCCGTCGTAGCTGTATGTAAGTTCATCGAGAAATGCGAACCGACCGTACGATCTTCTTCAATCTTGCAGGAGTGTTCTCGATTGGCGACACGAGCATTCTCTACAAGTTTCATAAAGTTCGTACGGCTGGAAGGGGAGTTAGACAAAAATTGTCATCTACAACGCAGTTTCCGCTCAGCGACCAAGTCCCGTCGTGGCTGTAAGTAAGTTCATCGAGAAATGCGAACCGACCGTACGATCTTCTTCCAACTTGCAGGAGTGCTCTCGATTGACGACACGAGCATGCTGTACAAGTTTCATAAACTTCGTACGGCTGGAAGCGGAGTTTGAAAAAAATTGTCATCATCCGAATTTCCGCTCAGCGACCAAGTCACTTCGTAGCTGCATGTAAGTTCATCGAGGAATTTGAACCGACCGTACGATCATCTTCAAACTTGCAGGAGTGCTCTCGATTGGCGTCACGAGCATTCTCTATAAGTTTCATAAACTTCGCACGGCTGGAAGGGGAGTTAGACACAAATTGTCATCTACAACGCAGTTTCCGACAGCGATCAAGTCCCGTCGTAGCTGTATGTAAGTTCATCGAGAAATGCGAACCGACCGTATGATCTTCTTCAAACTTGCAGGAGTGCTCTCGATTGGCGACACGAGCATTCTCTCCAAGTTTCATAAACTTCGTATGGCTGGAAGCGGAGTTAGACACAAATTGTCATCATCCGAATTTCCGCTCAGCGAGCAAGTCCCGTCGTAGCTATATGTAAGTTCATCGAGAAATGCGAACCGACCGTACGATCTTCTTCAAACTTGCAGGAGTGCTCTCGATTGGCGACACGAGCATTCTCTACAAGTTTCATAAACTTCGTACGGCTGGAAGCGGAGTTAGACACAAATTGCCATCATCCGAATTTCCGTTCAGCGACCAAGTCCCTTCGTAGCTACATGTAAGTTCATCGCAATATCTGAACCGACCGTACGATCATCTTCACACTTGCAGGAGTGCTCTCGATTGGCGACACGAGCATTCTCTACAAGTTTCATAAACTTCGTACGGCTGGAAGGTGTGTTAGACACAAATTGTCATCTACAACGCAGTTTCCGCTCAGCGACCAAGTCCCGTCGTAGCTGTATGTAAGTTCATCGAGAAATGCGAACCGACCGTACGATCTTCTTCAAACTTGCAGGAGTGCTCTCGATTGGCGACACGAGCATTCTGTACAAGTTTCATAAACTTCGTACGGCTGGAAGCGGAGTTTGAAAAAAATTGTCATCATCCGAATTTCCGCTCAGCGACCAAGTCCCGTCGTAGCTATATGTAAGTTCATCGACAAATGCGAACCGACCGTTCGATCTTCTTCAAACTTGCAGGAGTGCTCTCGATTGGCGACACGAGCATTCTCTACAAGTTTCATAAACTTGGTACGGCTGGAAGGGGAGTTAGACACAAATTGTCATCTACAACGCAGTTTCCGCCCAGCGACCAAGTCCCTTCGTAGCTGCATGTAAGTTCATTGAGAAATCTGAACCGACCGTACGATCTTCTTCAAACTTGCAGGAGTGCTCTCGATTGGCGACACGAGCATTCTCTACAAGTTTCATAAACTTCGTACGGCTGGAAGGGGAGTTAGACAAAAATTGTCATCTACAACGCAGTTTCCGCTCGGCGACCAAGTCCCGTCGTAGCTGTATGTAAGTTCATCGAGAAATGCGAACCGACCGTACGATCTTCTTCAAACTTGCAGGAGTGCTCTCGATTGGCGACACGAGCATTCTCTACAAGTTTCATAAACTTCGTACGGCTGGAAGCGGAGTGAGACACAAATTGTCATCATCCGAATTTCCGCTCAGCGACCAAGTCCCTTTGTAGCTGCATGTAAGTTCATCGAGAAATCTGAACCGACCGTACGATCATCTTCAAACTTGCAGGAGTGCTCTCGATTGGCGACACGAGCATTCTCTACAAGTTTCATAAACTTCGTACGGCTGGAAGGGGCGTTAGACACAAATTGTCATCTACAACGCAGTTTCCGCTCAGCGACCAATTCCCGTCGTAGCTGTATGTAAGTTCTTCGAGAAATGCGAACCGACCGTACGATCTTCTTCAAACTTGCAGGAGTGCTCTAGATTGGCGACACGAGCGTTCTCTATAAGTTTCATAAACTTCGCACGGCTGGAAGGGGGGTTAGACACAAATTGTCATCTACAACGCAGTTTCCGACAGCGACCAAGTCCCGTCGTAGCTGTAAGTAAGTTCATCGAGAAATGCGAACCGACCGTACGATCTTCTTCAAACTTGCAGGAGCGCTCTCGATTGGCGACACGAGCATTCTCTACAAGTTTCATAAACTTCGAACGGCTGGAAGCGGAGATAGACACAAATTGTCATCATCCGAATTTCCGCTCAGCGACCAAGTCCCGTCGTAGGTGCATGTAAGTTCAACCAGAAATGTTAACCGGCCGTACGATCTTCTTCGAACTTGCAGGAGTGCTCTCGATTGGCGGCTCGAGCATTCTCTACAAGTTTCATAAACTTCGTACGGCTGGAAGGGGAGTTAGACACAAATTGTCATCATCCGAATTTCCGCTCAGCGACCAAGTCCCTTCGTAGGTGCATGTAAGTTCATCGAGAAATCTGAACCGACCGTACGATCATCTTCACACTTGCAGGAGTGTTCTCGATTGGCGACACGAGCATTCTCTACAAGTTTCATAAACTTCGTACGGCTGGAAGGGGTGTTAGACACAAATTGTCATCTACAACGCAGTTTCCGCTCAGCGACCAAGTCCCGTCGTGGCTGTAAGTAAGTTCATCGAGAAATGCGAACCGACCGTACGATCTTCTTCCAACTTGCAGGAGTGCTCTCGATTGACGACACGAGCATGCTGTACAAGTTTCATAAACTTCGTACGGCTGGAAGCGGAGTTTGAAAAAAATTGTCATCATCCGAATTTCCGCTCAGCGACCAAGTCACTTCGTAGCTGCATGTAAGTTCATCGAGGAATTTGAACCGACCGTACGATCATCTTCAAACTTGCAGGAGTGCTCTCGATTGGCGTCACGAGCATTCTCTATAAGTTTCATAAACTTCGCACGGCTGGAAGGGGAGTTAGACACAAATTGTCATCTACAACGCAGTTTCCGACAGCGATCAAGTCCCGTCGTAGCTGTATGTAAGTTCATCGAGAAATGCGAACCGACCGTATGATCTTCTTCAAACTTGCAGGAGTGCTCTCGATTGGCGACACGAGCATTCTCTCCAAGTTTCATAAACTTCGTATGGCTGGAAGCGGAGTTAGACACAAATTGTCATCATCCGAATTTCCGCTCAGCGAGCAAGTCCCGTCGTAGCTATATGTAAGATCATCGAGAAATGCGAACCGACCGTACGATCTTCTTCAAACTTGCAGGAGTGCTCTCGATTGGCGACACGAGCATTCTCTACAAGTTTCATAAACTTCGTACGGCTGGAAGCGGAGTTAGACACAAATTGCCATCATCCGAATTTCCGTTCAGCGACCAAGTCCCTTCGTAGCTACATGTAAGTTCATCGCAATATCTGAACCGACCGTACGATCATCTTCACACTTGCAGGAGTGCTCTCGATTGGCGACACGAGCATTCTCTACAAGTTTCATAAACTTCGTACGGCTGGAAGGTGTGTTAGACACAAATTGTCATCTACAACGCAGTTTCCGCTCAGCGACCAAGTCCCGTCGTAGCTGTATGTAAGTTCATCGAGAAATGCGAACCGACCGTACGATCTTCTTCAAACTTGCAGGAGTGCTCTCGATTGGCGACACGAGCATTCTGTACAAGTTTCATAAACTTCGTACGGCTGGAAGCGGAGTTTGAAAAAAATTGTCATCATCCGAATTTCCGCTCAGCGACCAAGTCCCGTCGTAGCTATATGTAAGTTCATCGACAAATGCGAACCGACCGTTCGATCTTCTTCAAACTTGCAGGAGTGCTCTCGATTGGCGACACGAGCATTCTCTACAAGTTTCATAAACTTGGTACGGCTGGAAGGGGAGTTAGACACAAATTGTCATCTACAACGCAGTTTCCGCCCAGCGACCAAGTCCCTTCGTAGCTGCATGTAAGTTCATTGAGAAATCTGAACCGACCGTACGATCTTCTTCAAACTTGCAGGAGTGCTCTCGATTGGCGACACGAGCATTCTCTACAAGTTTCATAAACTTCGTACGGCTGGAAGGGGAGTTAGACAAAAATTGTCATCTACAACGCAGTTTCCGCTCGGCGACCAAGTCCCGTCGTAGCTGTATGTAAGTTCATCGAGAAATGCGAACCGACCGTACGATCTTCTTCAAACTTGCAGGAGTGCTCTCGATTGGCGACACGAGCATTCTCTACAAGTTTCATAAACTTCGTACGGCTGGAAGCGGAGTGAGACACAAATTGTCATCATCCGAATTTCCGCTCAGCGACCAAGTCCCTTTGTAGCTGCATGTAAGTTCATCGAGAAATCTGAACCGACCGTACGATCATCTTCAAACTTGCAGGAGTGCTCTCGATTGGCGACACGAGCATTCTCTACAAGTTTCATAAACTTCGTACGGCTGGAAGGGGCGTTAGACACAAATTGTCATCTACAACGCAGTTTCCGCTCAGCGACCAATTCCCGTCGTAGCTGTATGTAAGTTCTTCGAGAAATGCGAACCGACCGTACGATCTTCTTCAAACTTGCAGGAGTGCTCTAGATTGGCGACACGAGCGTTCTCTATAAGTTTCATAAACTTCGCACGGCTGGAAGGGGGGTTAGACACAAATTGTCATCTACAACGCAGTTTCCGACAGCGACCAAGTCCCGTCGTAGCTGTAAGTAAGTTCATCGAGAAATGCGAACCGACCGTACGATCTTCTTCAAACTTGCAGGAGCGCTCTCGATTGGCGACACGAGCATTCTCTACAAGTTTCATAAACTTCGAACGGCTGGAAGCGGAGATAGACACAAATTGTCATCATCCGAATTTCCGCTCAGCGACCAAGTCCCGTCGTAGGTGCATGTAAGTTCATCCAGAAATGTTAACCGGCCGTACGATCTTCTTCGAACTTGCAGGAGTGCTCTCGATTGGCGGCTCGAACATTCTCTACAAGTTTCATAAACTTCGTACGGCTGGAAGGGGAGTTAGACACAAATTGTCATCATCCGAATTTCCGCTCAGCGACCAAGTCCCTTCGTAGGTTCATGTAAGTTCATCGAGAAATCTGAACCGACCGTACGATCATCTTCACACTTGCAGCAGTGTTCTCGATTGGCGACACGAGCATTCTCTACAAGTTTCATAAACTTCGTACGGCTGGAAGGGGTGTTAGACACAAATTGTCATCTACAACGCAGTTTCCGCTCAGCGACCAAGTCCCGTCGTAGCTGTATGTAAGTTCATCGAGAAATGCGAACCGACCATACGATCTTCTTCAAACTTGCAGGAGTGCTCTCGATTGGCGACACGAGCATTCTCTACAAGTTTCATAAACTTCGTACGGCTGGAAGCGGAGTTAGACACAAATTGTCATCTACAACGCAGTTTCCGCTCAGCGACCAAGTCCCGTCGTAGCTGTATGTAAGTTCATCGAGAAATGCGAACCGACCGTACGATCTTCTTCAAACTTGCAGGAGTGCTCTCGATTGGCGACACGAGCATTCTCTACAAGTTTCATAAACTTCGTACGGATGGAAGCGGAGTGAGACACAAATTGTCATCATCCGAATTTTCGCTCAGCGAGCAAGTCCCGTCGTAGCTATATGTAAGTTCATCGAGAAATGCGAACCGACCGTACGATCTTCTTCAAACTTGCAGGAGTGCTCTCGATTGGCGACACGAGCATTCTCTACAAGTTTCATAAACTTTGTACGGCTGGAAGGGGTGTTAGACACAAATTGTCATCTACAACGCTATTTCCGCTCAGCGACCAAGTCCCGTCGTAGCTGTATGTAAGTTCATCGAGAAATGCGAACCGACCTTACGATCTTCTTCAAACTTGCAGGAGTGCTCTCGATTGGAGACACGAGCATGCTGTAAAAGTTTCATAAACTTCGTACGGCTGGAAGGGTTGTTAGACACAAATTGTCATCTACAACGCAGTTTCCGCTCAGCGACCAAGTCCCGTCGTAGCTGTATGTAAGTTCATCGAGAAATGCGAACCGACCGTACGATCTTCTTCAAACTTGCAGGAGTGCTCTCGATTGGCGACACGAGCATTCTCTACAAGTTTCATAAACTTCGTACGGCTGGAGGCGGAGTTAGACACAAATTGTCATCATCCGAATTTCCGCTCAGCGAGCAAGTCCCGTCGTAGCTATATGTAAGTTCATCGAGAAATGCGAATCGACCGTATGATCTTCTTCAAACTTGCAGGAGTGCTCTCGATTGGCGACACGAGCATTCTCTATAAGTTTCATAAACTTCGCACGGCTGGAAGGGGAGTTAGACACAAATTGTCATCTACAACGCAGTTTCCGACAGCGACCAAGTCCCTTCGTAGCTGCATGTAAGTTCATCGAGAAATCTGAACCGACCGTACGATCATCTTCACACATGCAGGAGTGCTCTCGATTGGCGACACGAGCATTCTCTACAAGTTTCATAAACTTCGTACGGCTGGAAGGGGAGTTAAACGCAAATTGTCATCTACAACGCAGTTTCCGCTCAGCGACCAAGTCCCTTCGTAGCTGCATGTAAGTTCATCGAGAAATCTGAACCGACCGTACGATCATCTTCACACTTGCAGGAGTGCTCTCGATTGGCGACACGAGCATTCTCTACAAGTTTCATAAACTTCGTACGGCTGGATGGGGAGTTAGACACAAATTGTCATCTACAACGCAGATTCCGCTCAGCGACCAAGTCCCGTCGTGGCTGTAAGTAAGTTCATCGAGAAATGCGAACCGACCGTACGATCATCTTCAAACTTGCAGGAGTGCTCTCGATTGGCGTCACGAGCATTCTCTATAAGTTTCATAAACTTCGCACGGCTGGAAGGGGAGTTAGACACAAATTGTCATCTACAACGCAGTTTCCGACAGCGATCAAGTCCCGTCGTAGCTGTATGTAAGTTCATCGAGAAATGCGAACCGACCGTATGATCTTCTTCAAACTTGCAGGAGTGCTCTCGATTGGCGACACGAGCATTCTCTCCAAGTTTCATAAACTTCGTATGGCTGGAAGCGGAGTTAGACACAAATTGTCATCATCCGAATTTCCGCTCAGCGAGCAAGTCCCGTCGTAGCTATATGTAAGTTCATCGAGAAATGCGAACCGACCGTACGATCTTCTTCAAACTTGCAGGAGTGCTCTCGATTGGCGACACGAGCATTCTCTACAAGTTTCATAAACTTTGTACAGCTGGAAGTAGTGTTAGACACAAATTGTCATCTACAACGCTGTTTCCGCTCAGCGACCAAGTCCCGTCGTAGCTGTATGTAAGTTCATCGAGAAATGCGAACCGACCGTACGATCTTCTTCAAACTTGCAGGAGTGCTCTCGATTGGAGACACGAGCATGCTGTAAAAGTTTCATAAACTTCGTACGGCTGGAAGGGTTGTTAGACACAAATTGTCATCTACAACGCAGTTTCCGCTCAGCGACCAAGTCCCGTCGTAGCTGTATGTAAGTTCATCGAGAAATGCGAACCGACCGTACGATCTTCTTCCAACTTGCAGGAGTGCTCTCGATTGACGACACGAGCATGCTGTACAAGTTTCATAAACTTCGTACGGCTGGAAGCGGAGTTTGAAAAAAATTGTCATTATCCGAATTTCCGCTCAGCGAGCAAGTCCTGTCGTAGCTGCATGTAAGTTCATCGAGAAATCTGAACCGACCGTACGATCATCTTCACACTTGCAGGAGTGCTCTCGATTGGCGACACGAGCATTCTCTACAAGTTTCATAAACTTCGTACGGCTGGATGGGGAGTTAGACACAAATTGTCATCTACAACGCAGATTCCGCTCAGCGACCAAGTCCCGTCGTGGCTGTAAGTAAGTTCATCGAGAAATGCGAACCGACCATACGATCTTCTTCCAACTTGCAGGAGTGCTCTCGATTGACGACACGAGCATGCTGTACAAGTTTCATAAACTTCGTACGGCTGGAAGCGGAGTTTGAAAAAAATTGTCATCATCCGAATTTCCGCTCAGCGACCAAGTCACTTCGTAGCTGCATATAAGTTCATCGAGAAATTTGAACCGACCGTACGATCATCTTCAAACTTGCAGGAGTGCTGTCGATTGGCGTCACGAGCATTCTCTATAAGTTTCATAAACTTCGCACGGCTGGAAGGGGAGTTAGACACAAATTGTCATCTACAACGCAGTTTCCGACAGCGATCAAGTCCCGTCGTAGCTGTATGTAAGTTCATCGAGAAATGCGAACAGACCGTATGATCTTTTTCAAACTTGCAGGAGTGCTCTCGATTGGCGACACGAGCATTCTCTCCAAGTTTCATAAACTTCGTATGGCTGGAAGCGGAGTTAGACACAAATTGTCATCATCCGAATTTCCGCTCAGCGAGCAAGTCCCGTCGTAGCTATATGTAAGTTCATCGAGAAATGCGAACCGACCGTACGATCTTCTTCAAACTTGCAGGAGTGCTCTCGATTGGCGACACGAGCATTCTCTACAAGTTTCATAAACTTCGTACGGCTGGAAGGGGTGTTAGACACAAATTGTCATCTACAACGCAGTTTCCGCTCAGCGACCAAGTCCCGTCGTAGCTGTATGTAAGTTCATCGAGAAATGCGAACCGACCGTACGATCTTCTTCAAACTTGCAGGAGTGCTCTCGATTGGCGACACGAGCATTCTGTACAAGTTTCATAAACTTCGTACGGCTGGAAGGGGTGTTAGACACAAATTGTCATCTACAACGCAGTTTCCGCTCAGCGACCAAGTCCCTTCGTAGCTGTATGTAAGTTCATCGAGAAATGCGAACCGACCGTACGATCTTCTTCAAACTTGCAGGAGTGCTCTCGATTGGCGACACGAGCATTCTGTACAAGTTTCATAAACTTCGTACGGCTGGAAGCGGAGTTTGAAAAAAATTGTCATCATCCGAATTTCCGCTCAGCGACCAAGTCACTTCGTAGCTGCATATAAGTTCATCGAGAAATTTGAACCGACCGTACGATCATCTTCAAACTTGCAGGAGTGCTGTCGTTTGGCGTCGCGAGCATTCTCTATAAGTTTCATAAACTTCGCACGGCTGGAAGGGGAGTTAGACACAAATTGTCATCTACAACGCAGTTTCCGACAGCGATCAAGTCCCGTCGTAGCTGTATGTAAGTTCATCGAGAAATGCGAACCGACCGTATGATCTTCTTCAAACTTGCAGGAGTGCTCTCGATTGGCGACACGAGCATTCTCTCCAAGTTTCATAAACTTCGTATGGCTGGAAGCGGAGTTAGACACAAATTGTCATCATCCGAATTTTCGCTCAGCGAGCAAGTCCCGTCGTAGCTATATGTAAGTTCATCGAGAAATGCGAACCGACCGTACGATCTTCTTCAAACTTGCAGGAGTGCTCTCGATTGGCGACACGAGCATTCTCTACAAGTTTCATAAACTTCGTACGGCTGGAAGCGGAGTTAGACACAAATTGCCATCATCCGAATTTCCGTTCAGCGACCAAGTCCCTTCGTAGCTACATGTAAGTTCATCGCAATATCTGAACCGACCGTACGATCATCTTCACACTTGCAGGAGTGCTCTCGATTGGCGACACGAGCATTCTCTACAAGTTTCATAAACTTCGTACGGCTGGAAGGGGTGTTAGACACAAATTGTCATCTACAACGCAGTTTCCGCTCAGCGACCAAGTCCCGTCGTAGCTGTATGTAAGTTCATCGAGAAATGCGAACCGACCGTACGATCTTCTTCAAACTTGCAGGAGTGCTCTCGATTGGCGACACGAGCATTCTGTACAAGTTTCATAAACTTCGTACGGCTGGAAGGGGAGTTTGAATAAAATTGTCATCATCCGAATTTCCGCTCAGCGACCAAGTCCCTTCGTAGCTGCATGTAAGTTCATCGAGAAATCTGAACCGACCGTACGATCATCTTCACACTTGCAGGAGTGTTCTCGATTGGCGACACGAGCATTCTCTACAAGTTTCATAAAGTTCGTACGGCTGGAAGGGGAGTTAGACAAAAATTGTCATCTACAACGCAGTTTCCGCTCAGCGACCAAGTCCCGTCGTAGCTGTATGTAAGTTCATCGTGAAATGGGAACCGACCGTACGATCTTCTTGAAACTCGCAGGAGTGCTCTCGATTGGCGACACGAGCATTCTCTACAAGTTTCATAAACTTCGTACGGCTGGAAGCAGAGTTAGACACAAATTGTCATCATCCGAATTTCCGCTCAGCGACCAAGTCCCTTCGTAGCTGCATGTAAGTTCATCGAGAAATGCGAACCGACCGTACGATCTTCTTCAAACTTGCAGGAGTGCTCTCGATTGGCGACACGAGCATTCTCTACAAGTTTCATAAACTTCGTACGGCTGGAAGCGGAGTTAGACACAAATTGTCATCTACAACGCAGTTTCCGCTCAGCGACCAAGTCCCGTCGTAGCTGTATGTAAGTTCATCGAGAAATGCGAACCGACCGTACGATCTTCTTCAAACTTGCAGGAGTGCTCTCGATTGGCGACACGAGCATTCTCTACAAGTTTCATAAACTTCGTACGGATGGAAGCGGAGTGAGACACAAATTGTCATCATCCGAATTTTCGCTCAGCGAGCAAGTCCCGTCGTAGCTATATGTAAGTTCATCGAGAAATGCGAACCGACCATACGATCCTCTTCAAACTTGCAGGAGTGCTCTCGATTGGCGACACGAGCATTCTCTACAAGTTTCATAAACTTTGTACGGCTGGAAGGGGTGTTAGACACAAATTGTCATCTACAACGCTGTTTCCGCTCAGCGACCAAGTCCCGTCGTAGCTGTATGTAAGTTCATCGAGAAATGCGAACCGACCGTACGATCTTCTTCAAACTTGCAGGAGTGCTCTCGATTGGAGACACGAGCATGCTGTAAAAGTTTCATAAACTTCGTACGGCTGGAAGGGTTGTTAGACACAAATTGTCATCTACAACGCAGTTTCCGCTCAGCGACCAAGTCCCGTCGTAGCTGTATGTAAGTTCATCGAGAAATGCGAACCGACCGTACGATCTTCTTCAAACTTGCAGGAGTGCTCTCGATTGGCGACACGAGCATTCTCTACAAGTTTCATAAACTTCGTACGGCTGGAAGCGGAGTGAGACACAAATTGTCATTATCCGAATTTCCGCTCAGCGAGCAAGTCCTGTCGTAGCTGCATGTAAGTTCATCGAGAAATCTGAACCGACCGTACGATCATCTTCACACTTGCAGGAGTGCTCTCGATTGGCGACACGAGCATTCTCTACAAGTTTCATAAACTTCGTACGGCTGGATGGGGAGTTAGACACAAATTGTCATCTACAACGCAGATTCCGCTCAGCGACCAAGTCCCGTCGTGGCTGTAAGTAAGTTCATCGAGAAATGCGAACCGACCATACGATCTTCTTCCAACTTGCAGGAGTGCTCTCGATTGACGACACGAGCATGCTGTACAAGTTTCATAAACTTCGTACGGCTGGAAGCGGAGTTTGAAAAAAATTGTCATCATCCGAATTTCCGCTCAGCGACCAAGTCACTTCGTAGCTGCATATAAGTTCATCGAGAAATTTGAACCGACCGTACGATCATCTTCAAACTTGCAGGAGTGCTGTCGATTGGCGTCACGAGCATTCTCTATAAGTTTCATAAACTTCGCACGGCTGGAAGGGGAGTTAGACACAAATTGTCATCTACAACGCAGTTTCCGACAGCGATCAAGTCCCGTCGTAGCTGTATGTAAGTTCATCGAGAAATGCGAACCGACCGTATGATCTTCTTCAAACTTGCAGGAGTGCTCTCGATTGGCGACACGAGCATTCTCTCCAAGTTTCATAAACTTCGTATGGCTGGAAGCGGAGTTAGACACAAATTGTCATCATCCGAATTTCCGCTCAGCGAGCAAGTCCCGTCGTAGCTATATGTAAGTTCATCGAGAAATGCGAACCGACCGTACGATCTTCTTCAAACTTGCAGGAGTGCTCTCGATTGGCGACACGAGCATTCTCTACAAGTTTCATAAACTTCGTACGGCTGGAAGGGGTGTTAGACACAAATTGTCATCTACAACGCAGTTTCCGCTCAGCGACCAAGTCCCGTCGTAGCTGTATGTAAGTTCATCGAGAAATGCGAACCGACCGTACGATCTTCTTCAAACTTGCAGGAGTGCTCTCGATTGGCGACACGAGCATTCTGTACAAGTTTCATAAACTTCGTACGGCTGGAAGGGGTGTTAGACACAAATTGTCATCTACAACGCAGTTTCCGCTCAGCGACCAAGTCCCTTCGTAGCTGTATGTAAGTTCATCGAGAAATGCGAACCGACCGTACGATCTTCTTCAAACTTGCAGGAGTGCTCTCGATTGGCGACACGAGCATTCTGTACAAGTTTCATAAACTTCGTACGGCTGGAAGGGGAGTTTGAATAAAATTGTCATCATCCGAATTTCCGCTCAGCGACCAAGTCCCTTCGTAGCTGCATGTAAGTTCATCGAGAAATCTGAACCGACCGTACGATCATCTTCACACTTGCAGGAGTGTTCTCGATTGGCGACACGAGCATTCTCTACAAGTTTCATAAAGTTCGTACGGCTGGAAGGGGAGTTAGACAAAAATTGTCATCTACAACGCAGTTTCCGCTCAGCGACCAAGTCCCGTCGTAGCTGTATGTAAGTTCATCGAGAAATGCGAACCGACCGTACGATCTTCTTCAAACTTGCAGGAGTGCTCTCGATTGGCGACACGAGCATTCTCTACAAGTTTCATAAACTTCGTACGGATGGAAGCGGAGTGAGACACAAATTGTCATCATCCGAATTTTCGCTCAGCGAGCAAGTCCCGTCGTAGCTATATGTAAGTTCATCGAGAAATGCGAACCGACCGTACGATCTTCTTCAAACTTGCAGGAGTGCTCTCGATTGGCGACACGAGCATTCTCTACAAGTTTCATAAACTTTGTACGGCTGGAAGGGGTGTTAGACACAAATTGTCATCTACAACGCTATTTCCGCTCAGCGACCAAGTCCCGTCGTAGCTGTATGTAAGTTCATCGAGAAATGCGAACCGACCTTACGATCTTCTTCAAACTTGCAGGAGTGCTCTCGATTGGAGACACGAGCATGCTGTAAAAGTTTCATAAACTTCGTACGGCTGGAAGGGTTGTTAGACACAAATTGTCATCTACAACGCAGTTTCCGCTCAGCGACCAAGTCCCGTCGTAGCTGTATGTAAGTTCATCGAGAAATGCGAACCGACCGTACGATCTTCTTCAAACTTGCAGGAGTGCTCTCGATTGGCGACACGAGCATTCTCTACAAGTTTCATAAACTTCGTACGGCTGGAGGCGGAGTTAGACACAAATTGTCATCATCCGAATTTCCGCACAGCGAGCAAGTCCCGTCGTAGCTATATGTAAGTTCATCGAGAAATGCGAATCGACCGTATGATCTTCTTCAAACTTGCAGGAGTGCTCTCGATTGGCGACACGAGCATTCTCTATAAGTTTCATAAACTTCGCACGGCTGGAAGGGGAGTTAGACACAAATTGTCATCTACAACGCAGTTTCCGACAGCGACCAAGTCCCTTCGTAGCTGCATGTAAGTTCATCGAGAAATGCGAACCGACCGTACGATCTTCTTCAAACTTGCAGGAGTGCTCTCGATTGGAGACACGAGCATGCTGTAAAAGTTTCATAAACTTCGTACGGCTGGAAGGGTTGTTAGACACAAATTGTCATCTACAACGTAGTTTCCGCTCAGCGACCAAGTCCCGTCGTAGCTGTATGTAAGTTCATCGAGAAATGCGAACCGACCGTACGATCTTCTTCAAACTTGCAGGAGTGCTCTCGATTGGCGACACGAGCATTCTCTACAAGTTTCATAAACTTCGTACGGCTGGAAGCGGAGTGAGACACAAATTGTCATTATCCGAATTTCCGCTCAGCGAGCAAGTCCTGTCGTAGCTGCATGTAAGTTCATCGAGAAATCTGAACCGACCGTACGATCATCTTCACACTTGCAGGAGTGCTCTCGATTGGCGACACGAGCATTCTCTACAAGTTTCATAAACTTCGTACGGCTGGATGGGGAGTTAGACACAAATTGTCATCTACAACGCAGATTCCGCTCAGCGACCAAGTCCCGTCGTGGCTGTAAGTAAGTTCATCGAGAAATGCGAACCGACCGTACGATCTTCTTCCAACTTGCAGGAGTGCTCTCGATTGACGACACGAGCATGCTGTACAAGTTTCATAAACTTCGTACGGCTGGAAGCGGAGTTTGAAAAAAATTGTCATCATCCGAATTTCCGCTCAGCGACCAAGTCACTTCGTAGCTGCATATAAGTTCATCGAGAAATTTGAACCGACCGTACGATCATCTTCAAACTTGCAGGAGTGCTGTCGATTGGCGTCACGAGCATTCTCTATAAGTTTCATAAACTTCGCACGGCTGGAAGGGGAGTTAGACACAAATTGTCATCTACAACGCAGTTTCCGACAGCGATCAAGTCCCGTCGTAGCTGTATGTAAGTTCATCGAGAAATGCGAACCGACCGTATGATCTTCTTCAAACTTGCAGGAGTGCTCTCGATTGGCGACACGAGCATTCTCTCCAAGTTTCATAAACTTCGTATGGCTGGAAGCGGAGTTAGACACAAATTGTCATCATCCGAATTTCCGCTCGGCGACCAAGTCCCGTCGTAGCTGTATGTAAGTTCATCGAGAAATGCGAACCGACCGTACGATCTTCTTCAAACTTGCAGGAGTGCTCTCGATTGGCGACACGAGCATTCTCTACAAGTTTCATAAACTTCGTACGGCTGGAAGGGGTGTTAGACACAAATTGTCATCTACAACGCAGTTTCCGCTCAGCGACCAAGTCCCGTCGTAGCTGTATGTAAGTTCATCGAGAAATGCGAACCGACCGTACGATCTTCTTCAAACTTGCAGGAGTGCTCTCGATTGGCGACACGAGCATTCTGTACAAGTTTCATAAACTTCGTACGGCTGGAAGGGGTGTTAGACACAAATTGTCATCTACAACGCAGTTTCCGCTCAGCGACCAAGTCCCTTCGTAGCTGTATGTAAGTTCATCGAGAAATGCGAACCGACCGTACGATCTTCTTCAAACTTGCAGGAGTGCTCTCGATTGGCGACACGAGCATTCTGTACAAGTTTCATAAACTTCGTACGGCTGGAAGGGGAGTTTGAATAAAATTGTCATCATCCGAATTTCCGCTCAGCGACCAAGTCCCTTCGTAGCTGCATGTAAGTTCATCGAGAAATCTGAACCGACCGTACGATCATCTTCACACTTGCAGGAGTGTTCTCGATTGGCGACACGAGCATTCTCTACAAGTTTCATAAAGTTCGTACGGCTGGAAGGGGAGTTAGACAAAAATTGTCATCTACAACGCAGTTTCCGCTCAGCGACCAAGTCCCGTCGTAGCTGTATGTAAGTTCATCGAGAAATGCGAACCGACCGTACGATCTTCTTCAAACTTGCAGGAGTGCTCTCGATTGGCGACACGAGCATTCTCTACAAGTTTCATAAACTTCGTACGGATGGAAGCGGAGTGAGACACAAATTGTCATCATCCGAATTTTCGCTCAGCGAGCAAGTCCCGTCGTAGCTATATGTAAGTTCATCGAGAAATGCGAACCGACCGTACGATCTTCTTCAAACTTGCAGGAGTGCTCTCGATTGGCGACACGAGCATTCTCTACAAGTTTCATAAACTTTGTACGGCTGGAAGGGGTGTTAGACACAAATTGTCATCTACAACGCTATTTCCGCTCAGCGACCAAGTCCCGTCGTAGCTGTATGTAAGTTCATCGAGAAATGCGAACCGACCTTACGATCTTCTTCAAACTTGCAGGAGTGCTCTCGATTGGAGACACGAGCATGCTGTAAAAGTTTCATAAACTTCGTACGGCTGGAAGGGTTGTTAGACACAAATTGTCATCTACAACGCAGTTTCCGCTCAGCGACCAAGTCCCGTCGTAGCTGTATGTAAGTTCATCGAGAAATGCGAACCGACCGTACGATCTTCTTCAAACTTGCAGGAGTGCTCTCGATTGGCGACACGAGCATTCTCTACAAGTTTCATAAACTTCGTACGGCTGGAGGCGGAGTTAGACACAAATTGTCATCATCCGAATTTCCGCACAGCGAGCAAGTCCCGTCGTAGCTATATGTAAGTTCATCGAGAAATGCGAATCGACCGTATGATCTTCTTCAAACTTGCAGGAGTGCTCTCGATTGGCGACACGAGCATTCTCTATAAGTTTCATAAACTTCGCACGG
Organism: Priocnemis perturbator; assembly: GCA_963942575.1. Classification (NCBI taxonomy): domain Eukaryota; kingdom Metazoa; phylum Arthropoda; class Insecta; order Hymenoptera; family Pompilidae; genus Priocnemis; species Priocnemis perturbator. The sequence goes on from CAWWDK010000055.1 coordinate 63,443, forward strand.
CTGGAAGGGGGGTTAGACACAAATTGTCATCTACAACGCAGTTTCCGCTCAGCGACCAAGTCCCGTCGTAGCTGTATGTAAGTTCATCGAGAAATGCGAACCGACCGTACGATCTTCTTCAAACTTGCAGGAGTGCTCTCGATTGGCGACACGAGCATTCTCTACAAGTTTCATAAACTTCGTACGGCTGGAAGGGGTGTTAGACACAAATTGTCATCTACAACGCAGTTTCCGCTCAGCGACCAAGTCCCTTCGTAGCTGTATGTAAGTTCATCGAGAAATGCGAACCGACCATACGATCTTCTTCAAACTTGCAGGAGTGCTCTCGATTGGCGACACGAGCATTCTGTACAAGTTTCATAAACTTCGTACGGCTGGAAGCAGGGTTAGACACAAATTGTCATCATCCGAATTTCCGCTCAGCGACCAAGTCCCTTCGTAGCTGCATGTAAGTTCATCGAGAAATGCGAACCGACCGTACGATCTTCTTCAAACTTGCAGGAGTGCTCTCGATTGGCGACACGAGCATTCTCTACAAGTTTCATAAACTTCGTACGGCTGGAAGCGGAGTTAGACACAAATTGTCATCTACAACGCAGTTTCCGCTTAGCGACCAAGTCCCGTCGTAGCTGTATGTAAGTTCATCGAGAAATGCGAACCGACCGTACGATCTTCTTCAAACTTGCAGGAGTGCTCTCGATTGGCGACACGAGCATTCTCTACAAGTTTCATAAACTTCGTACGGATGGAAGCGGAGTGAGACACAAATTGTCATCATCCGAATTTTCGCTCAGCGAGCAAGTCCCGTCGTAGCTATATGTAAGTTCATCGAGAAATGCGAACCGACCGTACGATCTTCTTCAAACTTGCAGGAGTGCTCTCGATTGGCGACACGAGCATTCTCTACAAGTTTCATAAACTTTGTACGGCTGGAAGGGGTGTTAGACACAAATTGTCATCTACAACGCTATTTCCGCTCAGCGACCAAGTCCCGTCGTAGCTGTATGTAAGTTCATCGAGAAATGCGAACCGACCTTACGATCTTCTTCAAACTTGCAGGAGTGCTCTCGATTGGAGACACGAGCATGCTGTAAAAGTTTCATAAACTTCGTACGGCTGGAAGGGTTGTTAGACACAAATTGTCATCTACAACGCAGTTTCCGCTCAGCGACCAAGTCCCGTCGTAGCTGTATGTAAGTTCATCGAGAAATGCGAACCGACCGTACGATCTTCTTCAAACTTGCAGGAGTGCTCTCGATTGGCGACACGAGCATTCTCTACAAGTTTCATAAACTTCGTACGGCTGGAGGCGGAGTTAGACACAAATTGTCATCATCCGAATTTCCGCTCAGCGAGCAAGTCCCGTCGTAGCTATATGTAAGTTCATCGTGAAATGCGAATCGACCGTATGATCTTCTTCAAACTTGCAGGAGTGCTCTCGATTGGCGACACGAGCATTCTCTATAAGTTTCATAAACTTCGCACGGCTGGAAGGGGAGTTAGACACAAATTGTCATCTACAACGCAGTTTCCGACAGCGACCAAGTCCCTTCGTAGCTGCATGTAAGTTCATCGAGAAATCTGAACCGACCGTACGATCATCTTCACACATGCAGGAGTGCTCTCGATTGGCGACACGAGCATTCTCTACAAGTTTCATAAACTTCGTACGGCTGGAAGGGGAGTTAAACGCAAATTGTCATCTACAACGCAGTTTCCGCTCAGCGACCAAGTCCCTTCGTAGCTGCATGTAAGTTCATCGAGAAATCTGAACCGACCGTACGATCATCTTCACACTTGCAGGAGTGCTCTCGATTGGCGACACGAGCATTCTCTACAAGTTTCATAAACTTCGTACGGCTGGATGGGGAGTTAGACACAAATTGTCATCTACAACGCAGATTCCGCTCAGCGACCAAGTCCCGTCGTGGCTGTAAGTAAGTTCATCGAGAAATGCGAACCGACCGTACGATCTTCTTCCAACTTGCAGGAGTGCTCTCGATTGACGACACGAGCATGCTGTACAAGTTTCATAAACTTCGTACGGCTGGAAGCGGAGTTTGAAAAAAATTGTCATCATCCGAATTTCCGCTCAGCGACCAAGTCACTTCGTAGCTGCATGTAAGTTCATCGAGGAATTTGAACCGACCGTACGATCATCTTCAAACTTGCAGGAGTGCTCTCGATTGGCGTCACGAGCATTCTCTATAAGTTTCATAAACTTCGCACGGCTGGAAGGGGAGTTAGACACAAATTGTCATCTACAACGCAGTTTCCGCTCAGCGACCAAGTCCCGTCGTAGCTGTATGTAAGTTCATCGAGAAATGCGAACCGACCGTACGATCTTCTTCAAACTTGCAGGAGTGCTCTCGATTGGCGACACGAGCATTCTCTACAAGTTTCATAAACTTCGTACGGATGGAAGCGGAGTGAGACACAAATTGTCATCATCCGAATTTTCGCTCAGCGAGCAAGTCCCGTCGTAGCTATATGTAAGTTCATCGAGAAATGCGAACCGACCGTACGATCTTCTTCAAACTTGCAGGAGTGCTCTCGATTGCGACACGAGCATTCTCTACAAGTTTCATAAACTTTGTACGGCTGGAAGGGGTGTTAGACACAAATTGTCATCTACAACGCTGTTTCCGCTCAGCGACCAAGTCCCGTCGTAGCTGTATGTAAGTTCATCGAGAAATGCGAACCGACCGTACGATCTTCTTCAAACTTGCAGGAGTGCTCTCGATTGGAGACACGAGCATGCTGTAAAAGTTTCATAAACTTCGTACGGCTGGAAGGGTTGTTAGACACAAATTGTCATCTACAACGCAGTTTCCGCTCAGCGACCAAGTCCCGTCGTAGCTGTATGTAAGTTCATCGAGAAATGCGAACCGACCGTACGATCTTCTTCAAACTTGCAGGAGTGCTCTCGATTGGCGACACGAGCATTCTCTACAAGTTTCATAAACTTCGTACGGCTGGAAGCGGAGTGAGACACAAATTGTCATTATCCGAATTTCCGCTCAGCGAGCAAGTCCTGTCGTAGCTGCATGTAAGTTCATCGAGAAATCTGAACCGACCGTACGATCATCTTCACACTTGCAGGAGTGCTCTCGATTGGCGACACGAGCATTCTCTACAAGTTTCATAAACTTCGTACGGCTGGATGGGGAGTTAGACACAAATTGTCATCTACAACGCAGATTCCGCTCAGCGACCAAGTCCCGTCGTGGCTGTAAGTAAGTTCATCGAGAAATGCGAACCGACCATACGATCTTCTTCCAACTTGCAGGAGTGCTCTCGATTGACGACACGAGCATGCTGTACAAGTTTCATAAACTTCGTACGGCTGGAAGCGGAGTTTGAAAAAAATTGTCATCATCCGAATTTCCGCTCAGCGACCAAGTCACTTCGTAGCTGCATATAAGTTCATCGAGAAATTTGAACCGACCGTACGATCATCTTCAACCTTGCAGGAGTGCTGTCGATTGGCGTCACGAGCATTCTCTATAAGTTTCATAAACTTCGCACGGCTGGAAGGGGAGTTAGACACAAATTGTCATCTACAACGCAGTTTCCGACAGCGATCAAGTCCCGTCGTAGCTGTATGTAAGTTCATCGAGAAATGCGAACCGACCGTATGATCTTCTTCAAACTTGCAGGAGTGCTCTCGATTGGCGACACGAGCATTCTCTCCAAGTTTCATAAACTTCGTATGGCTGGAAGCGGAGTTAGACACAAATTGTCATCATCCGAATTTCCGCTCAGCGAGCAAGTCCCGTCGTAGCTATATGTAAGTTCATCGAGAAATGCGAACCGACCGTACGATCTTCTTCAAACTTGCAGGAGTGCTCTCGATTGGCGACACGAGCATTCTCTACAAGTTTCATAAACTTCGTACGGCTGGAAGGGGTGTTAGACACAAATTGTCATCTACAACGCAGTTTCCGCTCAGCGACCAAGTCCCGTCGTAGCTGTATGTAAGTTCATCGAGAAATGCGAACCGACCGTACGATCTTCTTCAAACTTGCAGGAGTGCTCTCGATTGGCGACACGAGCATTCTGTACAAGTTTCATAAACTTCGTACGGCTGGAAGGGGTGTTAGACACAAATTGTCATCTACAACGCAGTTTCCGCTCAGCGACCAAGTCCCTTCGTAGCTGTATGTAAGTTCATCGAGAAATGCGAACCGACCGTACGATCTTCTTCAAACTTGCAGGAGTGCTCTCGATTGGCGACACGAGCATTCTGTACAAGTTTCATAAACTTCGTACGGCTGGAAGGGGAGTTTGAATAAAATTGTCATCATCCGAATTTCCGCTCAGCGACCAAGTCCCTTCGTAGCTGCATGTAAGTTCATCGAGAAATCTGAACCGACCGTACGATCATCTTCACACTTGCAGGAGTGTTCTCGATTGGCGACACGAGCATTCTCTACAAGTTTCATAAAGTTCGTACGGCTGGAAGGGGAGTTAGACAAAAATTGTCATCTACAACGCAGTTTCCGCTCAGCGACCAAGTCCCGTCGTAGCTGTATGTAAGTTCATCGTGAAATGGGAACCGACCGTACGATCTTCTTGAAACTCGCAGGAGTGCTCTCGATTGGCGACACGAGCATTCTCTACAAGTTTCATAAACTTCGTACGGCTGGAAGCAGAGTTAGACACAAATTGTCATCATCCGAATTTCCGCTCAGCGACCAAGTCCCTTCGTAGCTGCATGTAAGTTCATCGAGAAATGCGAACCGACCGTACGATCTTCTTCAAACTTGCAGGAGTGCTCTCGATTGGCGACACGAGCATTCTCTACAAGTTTCATAAACTTCGTACGGCTGGAAGCGGAGTTAGACACAAATTGTCATCTACAACGCAGTTTCCGCTCAGCGACCAAGTCCCGTCGTAGCTGTATGTAAGTTCATCGAGAAATGCGAACCGACCGTACGATCTTCTTCAAACTTGCAGGAGTGCTCTCGATTGGCGACACGAGCATTCTCTACAAGTTTCATAAACTTCGTACGGATGGAAGCGGAGTGAGACACAAATTGTCATCATCCGAATTTTCGCTCAGCGAGCAAGTCCCGTCGTAGCTATATGTAAGTTCATCGAGAAATGCGAACCGACCGTACGATCTTCTTCAAACTTGCAGGAGTGCTCTCGATTGGCGACACGAGCATTCTCTACAAGTTTCATAAACTTCGTACGGCTGGATGGGGAGTTAGACACAAATTGTCATCTACAACGCAGATTCCGCTCAGCGACCAAGTCCCGTCGTGGCTGTAAGTAAGTTCATCGAGAAATGCGAACCGACCATACGATCTTCTTCCAACTTGCAGGAGTGCTCTCGATTGACGACACGAGCATGCTGTACAAGTTTCATAAACTTCGTACGGCTGGAAGCGGAGTTTGAAAAAAATTGTCATCATCCGAATTTCCGCTCAGCGACCAAGTCACTTCGTAGCTGCATATAAGTTCATCGAGAAATTTGAACCGACCGTACGATCATCTTCAAACTTGCAGGAGTGCTGTCGATTGGCGTCACGAGCATTCTCTATAAGTTTCATAAACTTCGCACGGCTGGAAGGGGAGTTAGACACAAATTGTCATCTACAACGCAGTTTCCGACAGCGATCAAGTCCCGTCGTAGCTGTATGTAAGTTCATCGAGAAATGCGAACAGACCGTATGATCTTCTTCAAACTTGCAGGAGTGCTCTCGATTGGCGACACGAGCATTCTCTCCAAGTTTCATAAACTTCGTATGGCTGGAAGCGGAGTTAGACACAAATTGTCATCATCCGAATTTCCGCTCAGCGAGCAAGTCCCGTCGTAGCTATATGTAAGTTCATCGAGAAATGCGAACCGACCGTACGATCTTCTTCAAACTTGCAGGAGTGCTCTCGATTGGCGACACGAGCATTCTCTACAAGTTTCATAAACTTCGTACGGCTGGAAGGGGTGTTAGACACAAATTGTCATCTACAACGCAGTTTCCGCTCAGCGACCAAGTCCCGTCGTAGCTGTATGTAAGTTCATCGAGAAATGCGAACCGACCGTACGATCTTCTTCAAACTTGCAGGAGTGCTCTCGATTGGCGACACGAGCATTCTGTACAAGTTTCATAAACTTCGTACGGCTGGAAGGGGTGTTAGACACAAATTGTCATCTACAACGCAGTTTCCGCTCAGCGACCAAGTCCCTTCGTAGCTGTATGTAAGTTCATCGAGAAATGCGAACCGACCGTACGATCTTCTTCAAACTTGCAGGAGTGCTCTCGATTGGCGACACGAGCATTCTGTACAAGTTTCATAAACTTCGTACGGCTGGAAGCGGAGTTTGAAAAAAATTGTCATCATCCGAATTTCCGCTCAGCGACCAAGTCACTTCGTAGCTGCATATAAGTTCATCGAGAAATTTGAACCGACCGTACGATCATCTTCAAACTTGCAGGAGTGCTGTCGATTGGCGTCACGAGCATTCTCTATAAGTTTCATAAACTTCGCACGGCTGGAAGGGGAGTTAGACACAAATTGTCATCTACAACGCAGTTTCCGACAGCGATCAAGTCCCGTCGTAGCTGTATGTAAGTTCATCGAGAAATGCGAACCGACCGTATGATCTTCTTCAAACTTGCAGGAGTGCTCTCGATTGGCGACACGAGCATTCTCTCCAAGTTTCATAAACTTCGTATGGCTGGAAGCGGAGTTAGACACAAATTGTCATCATCCGAATTTTCGCTCAGCGAGCAAGTCCCGTCGTAGCTATATGTAAGTTCATCGAGAAATGCGAACCGACCGTACGATCTTCTTCAAACTTGCAGGAGTGCTCTCGATTGGCGACACGAGCATTCTCTACAAGTTTCATAAACTTCGTACGGCTGGAAGCGGAGTTAGACACAAATTGCCATCATCCGAATTTCCGTTCAGCGACCAAGTCCCTTCGTAGCTACATGTAAGTTCATCGCAATATCTGAACCGACCGTACGATCATCTTCACACTTGCAGGAGTGCTCTCGATTGGCGACACGAGCATTCTCTACAAGTTTCATAAACTTCGTACGGCTGGAAGGGGTGTTAGACACAAATTGTCATCTACAACGCAGTTTCCGCTCAGCGACCAAGTCCCGTCGTAGCTGTATGTAAGTTCATCGAGAAATGCGAACCGACCGTACGATCTTCTTCAAACTTGCAGGAGTGCTCTCGATTGGCGACACGAGCATTCTGTACAAGTTTCATAAACTTCGTACGGCTGGAAGGGGAGTTTGAATAAAATTGTCATCATCCGAATTTCCGCTCAGCGACCAAGTCCCTTCGTAGCTGCATGTAAGTTCATCGAGAAATCTGAACCGACCGTACGATCATCTTCACACTTGCAGGAGTGTTCTCGATTGGCGACACGAGCATTCTCTACAAGTTTCATAAAGTTCGTACGGCTGGAAGGGGAGTTAGACAAAAATTGTCATCTACAACGCAGTTTCCGCTCAGCGACCAAGTCCCGTCGTAGCTGTATGTAAGTTCATCGTGAAATGGGAACCGACCGTACGATCTTCTTGAAACTCGCAGGAGTGCTCTCGATTGGCGACACGAGCATTCTCTACAAGTTTCATAAACTTCGTACGGCTGGAAGCAGAGTTAGACACAAATTGTCATCATCCGAATTTCCGCTCAGCGACCAAGTCCCTTCGTAGCTGCATGTAAGTTCATCGAGAAATGCGAACCGACCGTACGATCTTCTTCAAACTTGCAGGAGTGCTCTCGATTGGCGACACGAGCATTCTCTACAAGTTTCATAAACTTCGTACGGCTGGAAGCGGAGTTAGACACAAATTGTCATCTACAACGCAGTTTCCGCTCAGCGACCAAGTCCCGTCGTAGCTGTATGTAAGTTCATCGAGAAATGCGAACCGACCGTACGATCTTCTTCAAACTTGCAGGAGTGCTCTCGATTGGCGACACGAGCATTCTCTACAAGTTTCATAAACTTCGTACGGATGGAAGCGGAGTGAGACACAAATTGTCATCATCCGAATTTTCGCTCAGCGAGCAAGTCCCGTCGTAGCTATATGTAAGTTCATCGAGAAATGCGAACCGACCATACGATCTTCTTCAAACTTGCAGGAGTGCTCTCGATTGGCGACACGAGCATTCTCTACAAGTTTCATAAACTTTGTACGGCTGGAAGGGGTGTTAGACACAAATTGTCATCTACAACGCTGTTTCCGCTCAGCGACCAAGTCCCGTCGTAGCTGTATGTAAGTTCATCGAGAAATGCGAACCGACCGTACGATCTTCTTCAAACTTGCAGGAGTGCTCTCGATTGGAGACACGAGCATGCTGTAAAAGTTTCATAAACTTCGTACGGCTGGAAGGGTTGTTAGACACAAATTGTCATCTACAACGCAGTTTCCGCTCAGCGACCAAGTCCCGTCGTAGCTGTATGTAAGTTCATCGAGAAATGCGAACCGACCGTACGATCTTCTTCAAACTTGCAGGAGTGCTCTCGATTGGCGACACGAGCATTCTCTACAAGTTTCATAAACTTCGTACGGCTGGAAGCGGAGTGAGACACAAATTGTCATTATCCGAATTTCCGCTCAGCGAGCAAGTCCTGTCGTAGCTGCATGTAAGTTCATCGAGAAATCTGAACCGACCGTACGATCATCTTCACACTTGCAGGAGTGCTCTCGATTGGCGACACGAGCATTCTCTACAAGTTTCATAAACTTCGTACGGCTGGATGGGGAGTTAGACACAAATTGTCATCTACAACGCAGATTCCGCTCAGCGACCAAGTCCCGTCGTGGCTGTAAGTAAGTTCATCGAGAAATGCGAACCGACCATACGATCTTCTTCCAACTTGCAGGAGTGCTCTCGATTGACGACACGAGCATGCTGTACAAGTTTCATAAACTTCGTACGGCTGGAAGCGGAGTTTGAAAAAAATTGTCATCATCCGAATTTCCGCTCAGCGACCAAGTCACTTCGTAGCTGCATATAAGTTCATCGAGAAATTTGAACCGACCGTACGATCATCTTCAAACTTGCAGGAGTGCTGTCGATTGGCGTCACGAGCATTCTCTATAAGTTTCATAAACTTCGCACGGCTGGAAGGGGAGTTAGACACAAATTGTCATCTACAACGCAGTTTCCGACAGCGATCAAGTCCCGTCGTAGCTGTATGTAAGTTCATCGAGAAATGCGAACCGACCGTATGATCTTCTTCAAACTTGCAGGAGTGCTCTCGATTGGCGACACGAGCATTCTCTCCAAGTTTCATAAACTTCGTATGGCTGGAAGCGGAGTTAGACACAAATTGTCATCATCCGAATTTCCGCTCAGCGAGCAAGTCCCGTCGTAGCTATATGTAAGTTCATCGAGAAATGCGAACCGACCGTACGATCTTCTTCAAACTTGCAGGAGTGCTCTCGATTGGCGACACGAGCATTCTCTACAAGTTTCATAAACTTCGTACGGCTGGAAGGGGTGTTAGACACAAATTGTCATCTACAACGCAGTTTCCGCTCAGCGACCAAGTCCCGTCGTAGCTGTATGTAAGTTCATCGAGAAATGCGAACCGACCGTACGATCTTCTTCAAACTTGCAGGAGTGCTCTCGATTGGCGACACGAGCATTCTGTACAAGTTTCATAAACTTCGTACGGCTGGAAGGGGTGTTAGACACAAATTGTCATCTACAACGCAGTTTCCGCTCAGCGACCAAGTCCCTTCGTAGCTGTATGTAAGTTCATCGAGAAATGCGAACCGACCGTACGATCTTCTTCAAACTTGCAGGAGTGCTCTCGATTGGCGACACGAGCATTCTGTACAAGTTTCATAAACTTCGTACGGCTGGAAGGGGAGTTTGAATAAAATTGTCATCATCCGAATTTCCGCTCAGCGACCAAGTCCCTTCGTAGCTGCATGTAAGTTCATCGAGAAATCTGAACCGACCGTACGATCATCTTCACACTTGCAGGAGTGTTCTCGATTGGCGACACGAGCATTCTCTACAAGTTTCATAAAGTTCGTACGGCTGGAAGGGGAGTTAGACAAAAATTGTCATCTACAACGCAGTTTCCGCTCAGCGACCAAGTCCCGTCGTAGCTGTATGTAAGTTCATCGAGAAATGCGAACCGACCGTACGATCTTCTTCAAACTTGCAGGAGTGCTCTCGATTGGCGACACGAGCATTCTCTACAAGTTTCATAAACTTCGTACGGATGGAAGCGGAGTGAGACACAAATTGTCATCATCCGAATTTTCGCTCAGCGAGCAAGTCCCGTCGTAGCTATATGTAAGTTCATCGAGAAATGCGAACCGACCGTACGATCTTCTTCAAACTTGCAGGAGTGCTCTCGATTGGCGACACGAGCATTCTCTACAAGTTTCATAAACTTTGTACGGCTGGAAGGGGTGTTAGACACAAATTGTCATCTACAACGCTATTTCCGCTCAGCGACCAAGTCCCGTCGTAGCTGTATGTAAGTTCATCGAGAAATGCGAACCGACCTTACGATCTTCTTCAAACTTGCAGGAGTGCTCTCGATTGGAGACACGAGCATGCTGTAAAAGTTTCATAAACTTCGTACGGCTGGAAGGGTTGTTAGACACAAATTGTCATCTACAACGCAGTTTCCGCTCAGCGACCAAGTCCCGTCGTAGCTGTATGTAAGTTCATCGAGAAATGCGAACCGACCGTACGATCTTCTTCAAACTTGCAGGAGTGCTCTCGATTGGCGACACGAGCATTCTCTACAAGTTTCATAAACTTCGTACGGCTGGAGGCGGAGTTAGACACAAATTGTCATCATCCGAATTTCCGCTCAGCGAGCAAGTCCCGTCGTAGCTATATGTAAGTTCATCGAGAAATGCGAATCGACCGTATGATCTTCTTCAAACTTGCAGGAGTGCTCTCGATTGGCGACACGAGCATTCTCTATAAGTTTCATAAACTTCGCACGGCTGGAAGGGGAGTTAGACACAAATTGTCATCTACAACGCAGTTTCCGACAGCGACCAAGTCCCTTCGTAGCTGCATGTAAGTTCATCGAGAAATGCGAACCGACCGTACGATCTTCTTCAAACTTGCAGGAGTGCTCTCGATTGGAGACACGAGCATGCTGTAAAAGTTTCATAAACTTCGTACGGCTGGAAGGGTTGTTAGACACAAATTGTCATCTACAACGTAGTTTCCGCTCAGCGACCAAGTCCCGTCGTAGCTGTATGTAAGTTCATCGAGAAATGCGAACCGACCGTACGATCTTCTTCAAACTTGCAGGAGTGCTCTCGATTGGCGACACGAGCATTCTCTACAAGTTTCATAAACTTCGTACGGCTGGAAGCGGAGTGAGACACAAATTGTCATTATCCGAATTTCCGCTCAGCGAGCAAGTCCTGTCGTAGCTGCATGTAAGTTCATCGAGAAATCTGAACCGACCGTACGATCATCTTCACACTTGCAGGAGTGCTCTCGATTGGCGACACGAGCATTCTCTACAAGTTTCATAAACTTCGTACGGCTGGATGGGGAGTTAGACACAAATTGTCATCTACAACGCAGATTCCGCTCAGCGACCAAGTCCCGTCGTGGCTGTAAGTAAGTTCATCGAGAAATGCGAACCGACCGTACGATCTTCTTCCAACTTGCAGGAGAGCTCTCGATTGACGACACGAGCATGCTGTACAAGTTTCATAAACTTCGTACGGCTGGAAGCGGAGTTTGAAAAAAATTGTCATCATCCGAATTTCCGCTCAGCGACCAAGTCACTTCGTAGCTGCATATAAGTTCATCGAGAAATTTGAACCGACCGTACGATCATCTTCAAACTTGCAGGAGTGCTGTCGATTGGCGTCACGAGCATTCTCTATAAGTTTCATAAACTTCGCACGGCTGGAAGGGGAGTTAGACACAAATTGTCATCTACAACGCAGTTTCCGACAGCGATCAAGTCCCGTCGTAGCTGTATGTAAGTTCATCGAGAAATGCGAACCGACCGTATGATCTTCTTCAAACTTGCAGGAGTGCTCTCGATTGGCGACACGAGCATTCTCTCCAAGTTTCATAAACTTCGTATGGCTGGAAGCGGAGTTAGACACAAATTGTCATCATCCGAATTTCCGCTCGGCGACCAAGTCCCGTCGTAGCTGTATGTAAGTTCATCGAGAAATGCGAACCGACCGTACGATCTTCTTCAAACTTGCAGGAGTGCTCTCGATTGGCGACACGAGCATTCTCTACAAGTTTCATAAACTTCGTACGGCTGGAAGGGGCGTTAGACACAAATTGTCATCTACAACGCAGTTTCCGCTCAGCGACCAATTCCCGTCGTAGCTGTATGTAAGTTCTTCGAGAAATGCGAACCGACCGTACGATCTTCTTCAAACTTGCAGGAGTGCTCTAGATTGGCGACACGAGCGTTCTCTATAAGTTTCATAAACTTCGCACGGCTGGAAGGGGGGTTAGACACAAATTGTCATCTACAACGCAGTTTCCGCTCAGCGACCAAGTCCCGTCGTAGCTGTATGTAAGTTCATCGAGAAATGCGAACCGACCGTACGATCTTCTTCAAACTTGCAGGAGTGCTCTCGATTGGCGACACGAGCATTCTCTACAAGTTTCATAAACTTCGTACGGCTGGAAGGGGTGTTAGACACAAATTGTCATCTACAACGCAGTTTCCGCTCAGCGACCAAGTCCCTTCGTAGCTGTATGTAAGTTCATCGAGAAATGCGAACCGACCATACGATCTTCTTCAAACTTGCAGGAGTGCTCTCGATTGGCGACACGAGCATTCTGTACAAGTTTCATAAACTTCGTACGGCTGGAAGCAGGGTTAGACACAAATTGTCATCATCCGAATTTCCGCTCAGCGACCAAGTCCCTTCGTAGCTGCATGTAAGTTCATCGAGAAATGCGAACCGACCGTACGATCTTCTTCAAACTTGCAGGAGTGCTCTCGATTGGCGACACGAGCATTCTCTACAAGTTTCATAAACTTCGTACGGCTGGAAGCGGAGTTAGACACAAATTGTCATCTACAACGCAGTTTCCGCTTAGCGACCAAGTCCCGTCGTAGCTGTATGTAAGTTCATCGAGAAATGCGAACCGACCGTACGATCTTCTTCAAACTTGCAGGAGTGCTCTCGATTGGCGACACGAGCATTCTCTACAAGTTTCATAAACTTCGTACGGATGGAAGCGGAGTGAGACACAAATTGTCATCATCCGAATTTTCGCTCAGCGAGCAAGTCCCGTCGTAGCTATATGTAAGTTCATCGAGAAATGCGAACCGACCGTACGATCTTCTTCAAACTTGCAGGAGTGCTCTCGATTGGCGACACGAGCATTCTCTACAAGTTTCATAAACTTTGTACGGCTGGAAGGGGTGTTAGACACAAATTGTCATCTACAACGCTATTTCCGCTCAGCGACCAAGTCCCGTCGTAGCTGTATGTAAGTTCATCGAGAAATGCGAACCGACCTTACGATCTTCTTCAAACTTGCAGGAGTGCTCTCGATTGGAGACACGAGCATGCTGTAAAAGTTTCATAAACTTCGTACGGCTGGAAGGGTTGTTAGACACAAATTGTCATCTACAACGCAGTTTCCGCTCAGCGACCAAGTCCCGTCGTAGCTGTATGTAAGTTCATCGAGAAATGCGAACCGACCGTACGATCTTCTTCAAACTTGCAGGAGTGCTCTCGATTGGCGACACGAGCATTCTCTACAAGTTTCATAAACTTCGTACGGCTGGAGGCGGAGTTAGACACAAATTGTCATCATCCGAATTTCCGCTCAGCGAGCAAGTCCCGTCGTAGCTATATGTAAGTTCATCGTGAAATGCGAATCGACCGTATGATCTTCTTCAAACTTGCAGGAGTGCTCTCGATTGGCGACACGAGCATTCTCTATAAGTTTCATAAACTTCGCACGGCTGGAAGGGGAGTTAGACACAAATTGTCATCTACAACGCAGTTTCCGACAGCGACCAAGTCCCTTCGTAGCTGCATGTAAGTTCATCGAGAAATCTGAACCGACCGTACGATCATCTTCACACATGCAGGAGTGCTCTCGATTGGCGACACGAGCATTCTCTACAAGTTTCATAAACTTCGTACGGCTGGAAGGGGAGTTAAACGCAAATTGTCATCTACAACGCAGTTTCCGCTCAGCGACCAAGTCCCTTCGTAGCTGCATGTAAGTTCATCGAGAAATCTGAACCGACCGTACGATCATCTTCACACTTGCAGGAGTGCTCTCGATTGGCGACACGAGCATTCTCTACAAGTTTCATAAACTTCGTACGGCTGGATGGGGAGTTAGACACAAATTGTCATCTACAACGCAGATTCCGCTCAGCGACCAAGTCCCGTCGTGGCTGTAAGTAAGTTCATCGAGAAATGCGAACCGACCGTACGATCTTCTTCCAACTTGCAGGAGTGCTCTCGATTGACGACACGAGCATGCTGTACAAGTTTCATAAACTTCGTACGGCTGGAAGCGGAGTTTGAAAAAAATTGTCATCATCCGAATTTCCGCTCAGCGACCAAGTCACTTCGTAGCTGCATGTAAGTTCATCGAGGAATTTGAACCGACCGTACGATCATCTTCAAACTTGCAGGAGTGCTCTCGATTGGCGTCACGAGCATTCTCTATAAGTTTCATAAACTTCGCACGGCTGGAAGGGGAGTTAGACACAAATTGTCATCTACAACGCAGTTTCCGCTCAGCGACCAAGTCCCGTCGTAGCTGTATGTAAGTTCATCGAGAAATGCGAACCGACCGTACGATCTTCTTCAAACTTGCAGGAGTGCTCTCGATTGGCGACACGAGCATTCTCTACAAGTTTCATAAACTTCGTACGGATGGAAGCGGAGTGAGACACAAATTGTCATCATCCGAATTTTCGCTCAGCGAGCAAGTCCCGTCGTAGCTATATGTAAGTTCATCGAGAAATGCGAACCGACCGTACGATCTTCTTCAAACTTGCAGGAGTGCTCTCGATTGCGACACGAGCATTCTCTACAAGTTTCATAAACTTTGTACGGCTGGAAGGGGTGTTAGACACAAATTGTCATCTACAACGCTGTTTCCGCTCAGCGACCAAGTCCCGTCGTAGCTGTATGTAAGTTCATCGAGAAATGCGAACCGACCGTACGATCTTCTTCAAACTTGCAGGAGTGCTCTCGATTGGAGACACGAGCATGCTGTAAAAGTTTCATAAACTTCGTACGGCTGGAAGGGTTGTTAGACACAAATTGTCATCTACAACGCAGTTTCCGCTCAGCGACCAAGTCCCGTCGTAGCTGTATGTAAGTTCATCGAGAAATGCGAACCGACCGTACGATCTTCTTCAAACTTGCAGGAGTGCTCTCGATTGGCGACACGAGCATTCTCTACAAGTTTCATAAACTTCGTACGGCTGGAAGCGGAGTGAGACACAAATTGTCATTATCCGAATTTCCGCTCAGCGAGCAAGTCCTGTCGTAGCTGCATGTAAGTTCATCGAGAAATCTGAACCGACCGTACGATCATCTTCACACTTGCAGGAGTGCTCTCGATTGGCGACACGAGCATTCTCTACAAGTTTCATAAACTTCGTACGGCTGGATGGGGAGTTAGACACAAATTGTCATCTACAACGCAGATTCCGCTCAGCGACCAAGTCCCGTCGTGGCTGTAAGTAAGTTCATCGAGAAATGCGAACCGACCATACGATCTTCTTCCAACTTGCAGGAGTGCTCTCGATTGACGACACGAGCATGCTGTACAAGTTTCATAAACTTCGTACGGCTGGAAGCGGAGTTTGAAAAAAATTGTCATCATCCGAATTTCCGCTCAGCGACCAAGTCACTTCGTAGCTGCATATAAGTTCATCGAGAAATTTGAACCGACCGTACGATCATCTTCAAACTTGCAGGAGTGCTGTCGATTGGCGTCACGAGCATTCTCTATAAGTTTCATAAACTTCGCACGGCTGGAAGGGGAGTTAGACACAAATTGTCATCTACAACGCAGTTTCCGACAGCGATCAAGTCCCGTCGTAGCTGTATGTAAGTTCATCGAGAAATGCGAACCGACCGTATGATCTTCTTCAAACTTGCAGGAGTGCTCTCGATTGGCGACACGAGCATTCTCTCCAAGTTTCATAAACTTCGTATGGCTGGAAGCGGAGTTAGACACAAATTGTCATCATCCGAATTTCCGCTCAGCGAGCAAGTCCCGTCGTAGCTATATGTAAGTTCATCGAGAAATGCGAACCGACCGTACGATCTTCTTCAAACTTGCAGGAGTGCTCTCGATTGGCGACACGAGCATTCTCTACAAGTTTCATAAACTTCGTACGGCTGGAAGGGGTGTTAGACACAAATTGTCATCTACAACGCAGTTTCCGCTCAGCGACCAAGTCCCGTCGTAGCTGTATGTAAGTTCATCGAGAAATGCGAACCGACCGTACGATCTTCTTCAAACTTGCAGGAGTGCTCTCGATTGGCGACACGAGCATTCTGTACAAGTTTCATAAACTTCGTACGGCTGGAAGGGGTGTTAGACACAAATTGTCATCTACAACGCAGTTTCCGCTCAGCGACCAAGTCCCTTCGTAGCTGTATGCAAGTTCATCGAGAAATGCGAACCGACCGTACGATCTTCTTCAAACTTGCAGGAGTGCTCTCGATTGGCGACACGAGCATTCTGTACAAGTTTCATAAACTTCGTACGGCTGGAAGGGGAGTTTGAATAAAATTGTCATCATCCGAATTTCCGCTCAGCGACCAAGTCCCTTCGTAGCTGCATGTAAGTTCATCGAGAAATCTGAACCGACCGTACGATCATCTTCACACTTGCAGGAGTGTTCTCGATTGGCGACACGAGCATTCTCTACAAGTTTCATAAAGTTCGTACGGCTGGAAGGGGAGTTAGACAAAAATTGTCATCTACAACGCAGTTTCCGCTCAGCGACCAAGTCCCGTCGTAGCTGTATGTAAGTTCATCGTGAAATGGGAACCGACCGTACGATCTTCTTGAAACTCGCAGGAGTGCTCTCGATTGGCGACACGAGCATTCTCTACAAGTTTCATAAACTTCGTACGGCTGGAAGCAGAGTTAGACACAAATTGTCATCATCCGAATTTCCGCTCAGCGACCAAGTCCCTTCGTAGCTGCATGTAAGTTCATCGAGAAATGCGAACCGACCGAACGATCTTCTTCAAACTTGCAGGAGTGCTCTCGATTGGCGACACGAGCATTCTCTACAAGTTTCATAAACTTCGTACGGCTGGAAGCGGAGTTAGACACAAATTGTCATCTACAACGCAGTTTCCGCTCAGCGACCAAGTCCCGTCGTAGCTGTATGTAAGTTCATCGAGAAATGCGAACCGACCGTACGATCTTCTTCAAACTTGCAGGAGTGCTCTCGATTGGCGACACGAGCATTCTCTACAAGTTTCATAAACTTCGTACGGATGGAAGCGGAGTGAGACACAAATTGTCATCATCCGAATTTTCGCTCAGCGAGCAAGTCCCGTCGTAGCTATATGTAAGTTCATCGAGAAATGCGAACCGACCGTACGATCTTCTTCAAACTTGCAGGAGTGCTCTCGATTGGCGACACGAGCATTCTCTACAAGTTTCATAAACTTTGTACGGCTGGAAGGGGTGTTAGACACAAATTGTCATCTACAACGCTGTTTCCGCTCAGCGACCAAGTCCCGTCGTAGCTGTATGTAAGTTCATCGAGAAATGCGAACCGACCGTACGATCTTCTTCAAACTTGCAGGAGTGCTCTCGATTGGCGACACGAGCATTCTGTACAAGTTTCATAAACTTCGTACGGCTGGAAGGGGAGTTTGAATAAAATTGTCATCATCCGAATTTCCGCTCAGCGACCAAGTCCCTTCGTAGCTGCATGTAAGTTCATCGAGAAATGTGAACCGACCGTACGATCATCTTCACACTTGCAGGAGTGTTCTCGATTGGCGACACGAGCATTCTCTACAAGTTTCATAAAGTTCGTACGGCTGGAAGGGGAGTTAGACAAAAATTGTCATCTACAACGCAGTTTCCGCTCAGCGACCAAGTCCCGTCGTAGCTGTATGTAAGTTCATCGTGAAATGGGAACCGACCGTACGATCTTCTTGAAACTCGCAGGAGTGCTCTCGATTGGCGACACGAGCATTCTCTACAAGTTTCATAAACTTCGTACGGCTGGAAGCAGAGTTAGACACAAATTGTCATCATCCGAATTTCCGCTCAGCGACCAAGTCCCTTCGTAGCTGCATGTAAGTTCATCGAGAAATGCGAACCGACCGTACGATCTTCTTCAAACTTGCAGGAGTGCTCTCGATTGGCGACACGAGCATTCTCTACAAGTTTCATAAACTTCGTACGGCTGGAAGCGGAGTTAGACACAAATTGTCATCTACAACGCAGTTTCCGCTCAGCGACCAAGTCCCGTCGTAGCTGTATGTAAGTTCATCGAGAAATGCGAACCGACCGTACGATCTTCTTCAAACTTGCAGGAGTGCTCTCGATTGGCGACACGAGCATTCTCTACAAGTTTCATAAACTTCGTACGGATGGAAGCGGAGTGAGACACAAATTGTCATAATCCGAATTTTCGCTCAGCGAGCAAGTCCCGTCGTAGCTATATGTAAGTTCATCGAGAAATGCGAACCGACCGTACGATCTTCTTCAAACTTGCAGGAGTGCTCTCGATTGGCGACACGAGCATTCTCTACAAGTTTCATAAACTTTGTACGGCTGGAAGGGGTGTTAGACACAAATTGTCATCTACAACGCTGTTTCCGCTCAGCGACCAAGTCCCGTCGTAGCTGTATGTAAGTTCATCGAGAAATGCGAACCGACCGTACGATCTTCTTCAAACTTGCAGGAGTGCTCTCGATTGGAGACACGAGCATGCTGTAAAAGTTTCATAAACTTCGTACGGCTGGAAGGGTTGTTAGACACAAATTGTCATCTACAACGCAGTTTCCGCTCAGCGACCAAGTCCCGTCGTAGCTGTATGTAAGTTCATCGAGAAATGCGAACCGACCGTACGATCTTCTTCAAACTTGCAGGAGTGCTCTCGATTGGCGACACGAGCATTCTCTACAAGTTTCATAAACTTCGTACGGCTGGAAGCGGAGTGAGACACAAATTGTCATTATCCGAATTTCCGCTCAGCGAGCAAGTCCTGTCGTAGCTGCATGTAAGTTCATCGAGAAATCTGAACCGACCGTACGATCATCTTCACACTTGCAGGAGTGTTCTCGATTGGCGACACGAGCATTCTCTACAAGTTTCATAAAGTTCGTACGGCTGGAAGGGGAGTTAGACAAAAATTGTCATCTACAACGCAGTTTCCGCTCAGCGACCAAGTCCCGTCGTAGCTGTATGTAAGTTCATCGTGAAATGGGAACCGACCGTACGATCTTCTTGAAACTCGCAGGAGTGCTCTCGATTGGCGACACGAGCATTCTCTACAAGTTTCATAAACTTCGTACGGCTGGAAGCAGAGTTAGACACAAATTGTCATCATCCGAATTTCCGCTCAGCGACCAAGTCCCTTCGTAGCTGCATGTAAGTTCATCGAGAAATGCGAACCGACCGTACGATCTTCTTCAAACTTGCAGGAGTGCTCTCGATTGGCGACACGAGCATTCTCTACAAGTTTCATAAACTTCGTACGGCTGGAAGCGGAGTTAGACACAAATTGTCATCTACAACGCAGTTTCCGCTCAGCGACCAAGTCCCGTCGTAGCTGTATGTAAGTTCATCGAGAAATGCGAACCGACCGTACGATCTTCTTCAAACTTGCAGGAGTGCTCTCGATTGGCGACACGAGCATTCTCTACAAGTTTCATAAACTTCGTACGGATGGAAGCGGAGTGAGACACAAATTGTCATCATCCGAATTTTCGCTCAGCGAGCAAGTCCCGTCGTAGCTATATGTAAGTTCATCGAGAAATGCGAACCGACCGTACGATCTTCTTCAAACTTGCAGGAGTGCTCTCGATTGGCGACACGAGCATTCTCTACAAGTTTCATAAACTTTGTACGGCTGGAAGGGGTGTTAGACACAAATTGTCATCTACAACGCTGTTTCCGCTCAGCGACCAAGTCCCGTCGTAGCTGTATGTAAGTTCATCGAGAAATGCGAACCGACCGTACGATCTTCTTCAAACTTGCAGGAGTGCTCTCGATTGGAGACACGAGCATGCTGTAAAAGTTTCATAAACTTCGTACGGCTGGAAGGGTTGTTAGACACAAATTGTCATCTACAACGCAGTTTCCGCTCAGCGACCACGTCCCGTCGTAGCTGTATGTAAGTTCATCGAGAAATGCGAACCGACCGTACGATCTTCTTCAAACTTGCAGGAGTGCTCTCGATTGGCGACACGAGCATTCTCTACAAGTTTCATAAACTTCGTACGGCTGGAAGCGGAGTGAGACACAAATTGTCATTATCCGAATTTCCGCTCAGCGAGCAAGTCCTGTCGTAGCTGCATGTAAGTTCATCGAGAAATCTGAACCGACCGTACGATCATCTTCACACTTGCAGGAGTGCTCTCGATTGGCGACACGAGCATTCTCTACAAGTTTCATAAACTTCGTACGGCTGGATGGGGAGTTAGACACAAATTGTCATCTACAACGCAGATTCCGCTCAGCGACCAAGTCCCGTCGTGGCTGTAAGTAAGTTCATCGAGAAATGCGAACCGACCATACGATCTTCTTCCAACTTGCAGGAGTGCTCTCGATTGACGACACGAGCATGCTGTACAAGTTTCATAAACTTCGTACGGCTGGAAGCGGAGTTTGAAAAAAATTGTCATCATCCGAATTTCCGCTCAGCGACCAAGTCACTTCGTAGCTGCATATAAGTTCATCGAGAAATTTGAACCGACCGTACGATCATCTTCAAACTTGCAGGAGTGCTGTCGATTGGCGTCACGAGCATTCTCTATAAGTTTCATAAACTTCGCACGGCTGGAAGGGGAGTTAGACACAAATTGTCATCTACAACGCAGTTTCCGACAGCGATCAAGTCCCGTCGTAGCTGTATGTAAGTTCATCGAGAAATGCGAACCGACCGTATGATCTTCTTCAAACTTGCAGGAGTGCTCTCGATTGGCGACACGAGCATTCTCTCCAAGTTTCATAAACTTCGTATGGCTGGAAGCGGAGTTAGACACAAATTGTCATCATCCGAATTTCCGCTCAGCGAGCAAGTCCCGTCGTAGCTATATGTAAGTTCATCGAGAAATGCGAACCGACCGTACGATCTTCTTCAAACTTGCAGGAGTGCTCTCGATTGGCGACACGAGCATTCTCTACAAGTTTCATAAACTTCGTACGGCTGGAAGGGGTGTTAGACACAAATTGTCATCTACAACGCAGTTTCCGCTCAGCGACCAAGTCCCGTCGTAGCTGTATGTAAGTTCATCGAGAAATGCGAACCGACCGTACGATCTTCTTCAAACTTGCAGGAGTGCTCTCGATTGGCGACACGAGCATTCTGTACAAGTTTCATAAACTTCGTACGGCTGGAAGGGGTGTTAGACACAAATTGTCATCTACAACGCAGTTTCCGCTCAGCGACCAAGTCCCTTCGTAGCTGTATGTAAGTTCATCGAGAAATGCGAACCGACCGTACGATCTTCTTCAAACTTGCAGGAGTGCTCTCGATTGGCGACACGAGCATTCTGTACAAGTTTCATAAACTTCGTACGGCTGGAAGGGGAGTTTGAATAAAATTGTCATCATCCGAATTTCCGCTCAGCGACCAAGTCCCTTCGTAGCTGCATGTAAGTTCATCGAGAAATCTGAACCGACCGTACGATCATCTTCACACTTGCAGGAGTGTTCTCGATTGGCGACACGAGCATTCTCTACAAGTTTCATAAAGTTCGTACGGCTGGAAGGGGAGTTAGACAAAAATTGTCATCTACAACGCAGTTTCCGCTCAGCGACCAAGTCCCGTCGTAGCTGTATGTAAGTTCATCGTGAAATGGGAACCGACCGTACGATCTTCTTGAAACTCGCAGGAGTGCTCTCGATTGGCGACACGAGCATTCTCTACAAGTTTCATAAACTTCGTACGGCTGGAAGCAGAGTTAGACACAAATTGTCATCATCCGAATTTCCGCTCAGCGACCAAGTCCCTTCGTAGCTGCATGTAAGTTCATCGAGAAATGCGAACCGACCGTACGATCTTCTTCAAACTTGCAGGAGTGCTCTCGATTGGCGACACGAGCATTCTCTACAAGTTTCATAAACTTCGTACGGCTGGAAGCGGAGTTAGACACAAATTGTCATCTACAACGCAGTTTCCGCTCAGCGACCAAGTCCCGTCGTAGCTGTATGTAAGTTCATCGAGAAATGCGAACCGACCGTACGATCTTCTTCAAACTTGCAGGAGTGCTCTCGATTGGCGACACGAGCATTCTCTACAAGTTTCATAAACTTCGTACGGCTGGAAGCGGAGTGAGACACAAATTGTCATTATCCGAATTTCCGCTCAGCGAGCAAGTCCTGTCGTAGCTGCATGTAAGTTCATCGAGAAATCTGAACCGACCGTACGATCATCTTCACACTTGCAGGAGTGCTCTCGATTGGCGACACGAGCATTCTCTACAAGTTTCATAAACTTCGTACGGCTGGATGGGGAGTTAGACACAAATTGTCATCTACAACGCAGATTCCGCTCAGCGACCAAGTCCCTTCGTAGCTGCATGTAAGTTCATCGAGAAATCTGAACCGACCGTACGATCATCTTCACACTTGCAGGAGTGCTCTCGATTGGCGACACGAGCATTCTCTACAAGTTTCATAAACTTCGTACGGCTGGATGGGGAGTTAGACACAAATTGTCATCTACAACGCAGATTCCGCTCAGCGACCAAGTCCCGTCGTGGCTGTAAGTAAGTTCATCGAGAAATGCGAACCGACCGTACGATCTTCTTCCAACTTGCAGGAGTGCTCTCGATTGACGACACGAGCATGCTGTACAAGTTTCATAAACTTCGTACGGCTGGAAGCGGAGTTTGAAAAAAATTGTCATCTACAACGCAGTTTCCGACAGCGATCAAGTCCCGTCGTAGCTGTATGTAAGTTCATCGAGAAATGCGAACCGACCGTATGATCTTCTTCAAACTTGCAGGAGTGCTCTCGATTGGCGACACGAGCATTCTCTCCAAGTTTCATAAACTTCGTATGGCTGGAAGCGGAGTTAGACACAAATTGTCATCATCCGAATTTCCGCTCAGCGAGCAAGTCCCGTCGTAGCTATATGTAAGTTCATCGAGAAATGCGAACCGACCGTACGATCTTCTTCAAACTTGCAGGAGTGCTCTCGATTGGCGACACGAGCATTCTCTACAAGTTTCATAAACTTCGTACGGCTGGAAGCGGAGTTAGACACAAATTGCCATCATCCGAATTTCCGTTCAGCGACCAAGTCCCTTCGTAGCTACATGTAAGTTCATCGCAATATCTGAACCGACCGTACGATCATCTTCACACTTGCAGGAGTGCTCTCGATTGGCGACACGAGCATTCTCTACAAGTTTCATAAACTTCGTACGGCTGGAAGGGGTGTTAGACACAAATTGTCATCTACAACGCAGTTTCCGCTCAGCGACCAAGTCCCGTCGTAGCTGTATGTAAGTTCATCGAGAAATGCGAACCGACCGTACGATCTTCTTCAAACTTGCAGGAGTGCTCTCGATTGGCGACACGAGCATTCTGTACAAGTTTCATAAACTTCGTACGGCTGGAAGGGGAGTTTGAATAAAATTGTCATCATCCGAATTTCCGCTCAGCGACCAAGTCCCTTCGTAGCTGCATGTAAGTTCATCGAGAAATCTGAACCGACCGTACGATCATCTTCACACTTGCAGGAGTGTTCTCGATTGGCGACACGAGCATTCTCTACAAGTTTCATAAAGTTCGTACGGCTGGAAGGGGAGTTAGACAAAAATTGTCATCTACAACGCAGTTTCCGCTCAGCGACCAAGTCCCGTCGTAGCTGTATGTAAGTTCATCGTGAAATGGGAACCGACCGTACGATCTTCTTGAAACTCGCAGGAGTGCTCTCGATTGGCGACACGAGCATTCTCTACAAGTTTCATAAACTTCGTACGGCTGGAAGCAGAGTTAGACACAAATTGTCATCATCCGAATTTCCGCTCAGCGACCAAGTCCCTTCGTAGCTGCATGTAAGTTCATCGAGAAATGCGAACCGACCGTACGATCTTCTTCAAACTTGCAGGAGTGCTCTCGATTGGCGACACGAGCATTCTCTACAAGTTTCATAAACTTCGTACGGCTGGAAGCGGAGTTAGACACAAATTGTCATCTACAACGCAGTTTCCGCTCAGCGACCAAGTCCCGTCGTAGCTGTATGTAAGTTCATCGAGAAATGCGAACCGACCGTACGATCTTCTTCAAACTTGCAGGAGTGCTCTCGATTGGCGACACGAGCATTCTCTACAAGTTTCATAAACTTCGTACGGATGGAAGCGGAGTGAGACACAAATTGTCATCATCCGAATTTTCGCTCAGCGAGCAAGTCCCGTCGTAGCTATATGTAAGTTCATCGAGAAATGCGAACCGACCGTACGATCTTCTTCAAACTTGCAGGAGTGCTCTCGATTGGCGACACGAGCATTCTCTACAAGTTTCATAAACTTTGTACGGCTGGAAGGGGTGTTAGACACAAATTGTCATCTACAACGCTGTTTCCGCTCAGCGACCAAGTCCCGTCGTAGCTGTATGTAAGTTCATCGAGAAATGCGAACCGACCGTACGATCTTCTTCAAACTTGCAGGAGTGCTCTCGATTGGAGACACGAGCATGCTGTAAAAGTTTCATAAACTTCGTACGGCTGGAAGGGTTGTTAGACACAAATTGTCATCTACAACGCAGTTTCCGCTCAGCGACCAAGTCCCGTCGTAGCTGTATGTAAGTTCATCGAGAAATGCGAACCGACCGTACGATCTTCTTCAAACTTGCAGGAGTGCTCTCGATTGGCGACACGAGCATTCTCTACAAGTTTCATAAACTTCGTACGGCTGGAAGCGGAGTGAGACACAAATTGTCATTATCCGAATTTCCGCTCAGCGAGCAAGTCCTGTCGTAGCTGCATGTAAGTTCATCGAGAAATCTGAACCGACCGTACGATCATCTTCACACTTGCAGGAGTGCTCTCGATTGGCGACACGAGCATTCTCTACAAGTTTCATAAACTTCGTACGGCTGGATGGGGAGTTAGACACAAATTGTCATCTACAACGCAGATTCCGCTCAGCGACCAAGTCCCGTCGTGGCTGTAAGTAAGTTCATCGAGAAATGCGAACCGACCGTACGATCTTCTTCCAACTTGCAGGAGTGCTCTCGATTGACGACACGAGCATGCTGTACAAGTTTCATAAACTTCGTACGGCTGGAAGCGGAGTTTGAAAAAAATTGTCATCATCCGAATTTCCGCTCAGCGACCAAGTCACTTCGTAGCTGCATATAAGTTCATCGGGAAATTTGAACCGACCGTACGATCATCTTCAAACTTGCAGGAGTGCTGTCGATTGGCGTCACGAGCATTCTCTATAAGTTTCATAAACTTCGCACGGCTGGAAGGGGAGTTAGACACAAATTGTCATCTACAACGCAGTTTCCGACAGCGATCAAGTCCCGTCGTAGCTGTATGTAAGTTCATCGAGAAATGCGAACCGACCGTATGATCTTCTTCAAACTTGCAGGAGTGCTCTCGATTGGCGACACGAGCATTCTCTCCAAGTTTCATAAACTTCGTATGGCTGGAAGCGGAGTTAGACACAAATTGTCATCATCCGAATTTCCGCTCAGCGAGCAAGTCCCGTCGTAGCTATATGTAAGTTCATCGAGAAATGCGAACCGACCGTACGATCTTCTTCAAACTTGCAGGAGTGCTCTCGATTGGCGACACGAGCATTCTCTACAAGTTTCATAAACTTCGTACGGCTGGAAGCGGAGTTAGACACAAATTGCCATCATCCGAATTTCCGTTCAGCGACCAAGTCCCTTCGTAGCTACATGTAAGTTCATCGCAATATCTGAACCGACCGTACGATCATCTTCACACTTGCAGGAGTGCTCTCGATTGGCGACACGAGCATTCTCTACAAGTTTCATAAACTTCGTACGGCTGGAAGGGGTGTTAGACACAAATTGTCATCTACAACGCAGTTTCCGCTCAGCGACCAAGTCCCGTCGTAGCTGTATGTAAGTTCATCGAGAAATGCGAACCGACCGTACGATCTTCTTCAAACTTGCAGGAGTGCTCTCGATTGGCGACACGAGCATTCTCTACAAGTTTCATAAACTTCGTACGGCTGGAAGCGGAGTGAGACACAAATTGTCATTATCAGAATTTCCGCTCAGCGAGCAAGTCCTGTCGTAGCTATATGTAAGTTCATCGAGAAATGCGAACCGACCGTACGATCTTCTTCAAACTTGCAGGAGTGCTCTCGATTGGCGACACGAGCATTCTCTACAAGTTTCATAAACTTCGTACGGCTGGAAGGGGTGTTAGACACAAATTGTCATCTACAACGCAGTTTCCGCTCAGCGACCAAGTCCCGTCGTAGCTGTATGTAAGTTCATCGAGAAATGCGAACCGACCGTACGATCTTCTTCAAACTTGCAGGAGTGCTCTCGATTGGCGACAAGAGCATGCTGTACAAGTTTCATATACTTCGTACGGCTGTAAGCGGAGTTAGACACAAATTGTCATCATCCGAATTTCCGCTCAGCGAGCAAGTCCCGTCGTAGCTATATGTAAGTTCATCGAGAAATGCGAATCGACCGTATGATCTTCTTCAAACTTGCAGGAGTGCTCTCGATTGGCGACACGAGCATTCTCTACAAGTTTCATAAACTTCGTACGGCTGGAAGGGGAGTTAGACACAAATTGTCATCTACAACGCAGTTTCCGCTCAGCGACCAAGTCCCTTCGTAGCTGCTTGTAAGTTCATCGAGAAATCTGAACCGACCGTACGATCATCTTCACACTTGCAGGAGTGCTCTCGATTGGCGACACGAGCATTCTCTACAAGTTTCATAAACTTCGTACGGCTGGATGGGGAGTTAGACACAAATTATCATCTACAACGCAGATTCCGCTCAGCGACCAAGTCCCGTCGTGGCTGTAAGTAAGATCATCGAGAAATGCGAACCGTCCGTACGATCTTCTTCCAACTTGCAGGAGTGCTCTCGATTGACGACACGAGCATGCTGTACAAGTTTCATAAACTTCGTACGGCTGGAAGCGGAGTTTGAAAAAAATTGTCATCATCCGAATTTCCGCTCAGCGACCAAGTCACTTCGTAGCTGCATGTAAGTTCATCGAGAAATTTGAACCGACCGTACGATCATCTTCAAACTTGCAGGAGTGCTCTCGATTGGCGTCACGAGCATTCTCTATAAGTTTCATAAACTTCGCACGGCTGGAAGGGGAGTTAGACACAAATTGTCATCTACAACGCAGTTTCCGACAGCGATCAAGTCCCGTCGTAGCTGTATGTAAGTTCATCGAGAAATGCGAACCGACCGTATGATCTTCTTCAAACTTGCAGGAGTGCTCTCGATTGGCGACACGAGCATTCTCTCCAAGTTTCATAAACTTCGTATGGCTGGAAGCGGAGTTAGACACAAATTGTCATCATCCGAATTTCCGCTCAGCGAGCAAGTCCCGTCGTAGCTATATGTAAGTTCATCGAGAAATGCGAACCGACCGTACGATCTTCTTCAAACTTGCAGGAGTGCTCTCGATTGGCGACACGAGCATTCTCTACAAGTTTCATAAACTTCGTACGGCTGGAAGCGGAGTTAGACACAAATTGCCATCATCCGAATTTCCGTTCAGCGACCAAGTCCCTTCGTAGCTACATGTAAGTTCATCGCAATATCTGAACCGACCGTACGATCTTCTTCAAACTTGCAGGAGTGCTCTCGATTGGCGACACGAGCATTCTCTACAAGTTTCATAAACTTCGTACGGCTGGAAGCGGAGTGAGACACAAATTGTCATTATCCGAATTTCCGCTCAGCGAGCAAGTCCTGTCGTAGCTATATGTAAGTTCATCGAGAAATGCGAACCGACCGTACGATCTTCTTCAAACTTGCAGGAGTGCTCTCGATTGGCGACACGAGCATTCTCTACAAGTTTCATAAACTTCGTACGGCTGGAAGGGGTGTTAGACACAAATTGTCATCTACAACGCAGTTTCCGCTCAGCGACCAAGTCCCGTCGTAGCTGTATGTAAGTTCATCGAGAAATGCGAACCGACCGTACGATCTTCTTCAAACTTGCAGGAGTGCTCTCGATTGGCGACAAGAGCATGCTGTACAAGTTTCATATACTTCGTACGGCTGCAAGCGGAGTTAGACACAAATTGTCATCATCCGAATTTCCGCTCAGCGAGCAAGTCCCGTCGTAGCTATATGTAAGTTCATCGAGAAATGCGAATCGACCGTATGATCTTCTTCAAACTTGCAGGAGTGCTCTCGATTGGCGACACGAGCATTCTCTATAAGTTTCATAAACTTCGCACGGCTGGAAGGGGAGTTAGACAC
Organism: Priocnemis perturbator; assembly: GCA_963942575.1. Lineage (NCBI taxonomy): Eukaryota > Metazoa > Arthropoda > Insecta > Hymenoptera > Pompilidae > Priocnemis > Priocnemis perturbator. The sequence continues at coordinate 92,045 of CAWWDK010000055.1, forward strand.
AAATTGTCATCTACAACGCAGTTTCCGACAGCGACCAAGTCCCTTCGTAGCTGCATGTAAGTTCATCGAGAAATCTGAACCGACCGTACGATCATCTTCACACATGCAGGAGTGCTCTCGAATGGCGACACGAGCATTCTCTACAAGTTTCATAAACTTCGTACGGCTGGAAGGGGAGTTAGACACAAATTGTCATCTACAACGCAGTTTCCGCTCAGCGACCAAGTCCCTTCGTAGCTGCTTGTAAGTTCATCGAGAAATCTGAACCGACCGTACGATCATCTTCACACTTGCAGGAGTGCTCTCGATTGGCGACACGAGCATTCTCTACAAGTTTCATTAACTTCGTACGGCTGGATGGGGAGTTAGACACAAATTGTCATCTACAACGCAGATTCCGCACAGCGACCAAGTCCCGTCGTGGCTGTAAGTAAGTTCATCGAGAAATGCGAACCGTCCGTACGATCTTCTTCCAACTTGCAGGAGTGCTCTCGATTGGCGACAAGAGCATGCTGTACAAGTTTCATATACTTCGTACGGCTGCAAGCGGAGTTAGACACAAATTGTCATCATCCGAATTTCCGCTCAGCGAGCAAGTCCCGTCGTAGCTATATGTAAGTTCATCGAGAAATGCGAATCGACCGTATGATCTTCTTCAAACTTGCAGGAGTGCTCTCGATTGGCGACACGAGCATTCTCTACAAGTTTCATAAACTTCGTACGGCTGGAAGGGGAGTTAGACACAAATTGTCATCTACAACGCAGTTTCCGCTCAGCGACCAAGTCCCTTCGTAGCTGCTTGTAAGTTCATCGAGAAATCTGAACCGACCGTACGATCATCTTCACACTTGCAGGAGTGCTCTCGATTGGCGACACGAGCATTCTCTACAAGTTTCATAAACTTCGTACGGCTGGATGGGGAGTTAGACACAAATTATCATCTACAACGCAGATTCCGCTCAGCGACCAAGTCCCGTCGTGGCTGTAAGTAAGTTCATCGAGAAATGCGAACCGTCCGTACGATCTTCTTCCAACTTGCAGGAGTGCTCTCGATTGACGACACGAGCATGCTGTACAAGTTTCATAAACTTCGTACGGCTGGAAGCGGAGTTTGAAAAAAATTGTCATCATCCGAATTTCCGCTCAGCGACCAAGTCACTTCGTAGCTGCATGTAAGTTCATCGAGAAATTTGAACCGACCGTACGATCATCTTCAAACTTGCAGGAGTGCTCTCGATTGGCGTCACGAGCATTCTCTATAAGTTTCATAAACTTCGCACGGCTGGAAGGGGAGTTAGACACAAATTGTCATCTACAACGCAGTTTCCGACAGCGATCAAGTCCCGTCGTAGCTGTATGTAAGTTCATCGAGAAATGCGAACCGACCGTATGATCTTCTTCAAACTTGCAGGAGTGCTCTCGATTGGCGACACGAGCATTCTCTCCAAGTTTCATAAACTTCGTATGGCTGGAAGCGGAGTTAGACACAAATTGTCATCATCCGAATTTCCGCTCAGCGAGCAAGTCCCGTCGTAGCTATATGTAAGTTCATCGAGAAATGCGAACCGACCGTACGATCTTCTTCAAACTTGCAGGAGTGCTCTCGATTGGCGACACGAGCATTCTCTACAAGTTTCATAAACTTCGTACGGCTGGAAGCGGAGTTAGACACAAATTGCCATCATCCGAATTTCCGTTCAGCGACCAAGTCCCTTCGTAGCTACATGTAAGTTCATCGCAATATCTGAACCGACCGTACGATCATCTTCACACTTGCAGGAGTGCTCTCGATTGGCGACACGAGCATTCTCTACAAGTTTCATAAACTTCGTACGGCTGGAAGGGGTGTTAGACACAAATTGTCATCTACAACGCAGTTTCCGCTCAGCGACCAAGTCCCGTCGTAGCTGTATGTAAGTTCATCGAGAAATGCGAACCGACCGTACGATCTTCTTCAAACTTGCAGGAGTGCTCTCGATTGGCGACACGAGCATTCTCTACAAGTTTCATAAACTTCGTACGGCTGGAAGCGGAGTGAGACACAAATTGTCATTATCCGAATTTCCGCTCAGCGAGCAAGTCCTGTCGTAGCTATATGTAAGTTCATCGAGAAATGCGAACCGACCGTACGATCTTCTTCAAACTTGCAGGAGTGCTCTCGATTGGCGACACGAGCATTCTCTACAAGTTTCATAAACTTCGTACGGCTGGAAGGGGTGTTAGACACAAATTGTCATCTACAACGCAGTTTCCGCTCAGCGACCAAGTCCCGTCGTAGCTGTATGTAAGTTCATCGAGAAATGCGAACCGACCGTACGATCTTCTTCAAACTTGCAGGAGTGCTCTCGATTGGCGACAAGAGCATGCTGTACAAGTTTCATATACTTCGTACGGCTGCAAGCGGAGTTAGACACAAATTGTCATCATCCGAATTTCCGCTCAGCGAGCAAGTCCCGTCGTAGCTATATGTAAGTTCATCGAGAAATGCGAATCGACCGTATGATCTTCTTCAAACTTGCAGGAGTGCTCTCGATTGGCGACACGAGCATTCTCTATAAGTTTCATAAACTTCGCACGGCTGGAAGGGGAGTTAGACACAAATTGTCATCTACAACGCAGTTTCCGACAGCGACCAAGTCCCTTCGTAGCTGCATGTAAGTTCATCGAGAAATCTGAACCGACCGTACGATCATCTTCACACATGCAGGAGTGCTCTCGAATGGCGACACGAGCATTCTCTACAAGTTTCATAAACTTCGTACGGCTGGAAGGGGAGTTAGACACAAATTGTCATCTACAACGCAGTTTCCGCTCAGCGACCAAGTCCCTTCGTAGCTGCTTGTAAGTTCATCGAGAAATCTGAACCGACCGTACGATCATCTTCACACTTGCAGGAGTGCTCTCGATTGGCGACACGAGCATTCTCTACAAGTTTCATAAACTTCGTACGGCTGGATGGGGAGTTAGACACAAATTGTCATCTACAACGCAGATTCCGCACAGCGACCAAGTCCCGTCGTGGCTGTAAGTAAGTTCATCGAGAAATGCGAACCGTCCGTACGATCTTCTTCCAACTTGCAGGAGTGCTCTCGATTGACGACACGAGCATGCTGTACAAGTTTCATAAACTTCGTACGGCTGCAAGCGGAGTTAGACACAAATTGTCATCATCCGAATTTCCGCTCAGCGACCAAGTCACTTCGTAGCTGCATGTAAGTTCATCGAGAAATTTGAACCGACCGTACGATCATCTGCAAACTTGCAGGAGTGCTCTCGATTGGCGCCACGAGCATTCTCTATAAGTTTCATAAACTTCGCACTGCTGGAAGGGGAGTTAGACACAAATTGTCATCTACAACGCAGTTTCCGACAGCGATCAAGTCCCGTCGTAGCTGTATGTAAGTTCATCGAGAAATGCGAACCGACCGTATGATCTTCTTCAAACTTGCAGGAGTGCTCTCGATTGGCGACACGAGCATTCTCTCCAAGTTTCATAAACTTCGTATGGCTGGAAGCGGAGTTAGACACAAATTGTCATCATCCGAATTTCCGCTCAGCGAGCAAGTCCCGTCGTAGCTATATGTAAGTTCATCGAGAAATGCGAACCGACCGTACGATCTTCTTCAAACTTGCAGGAGTGCTCTCGATTGGCGACACGAGCATTCTCTACAAGTTTCATAAACTTCGTACGGCTGGAAGCGGAGTTAGACACAAATTGCCATCATCCGAATTTCCGTTCAGCGACCAAGTCCCTTCGTAGCTACATGTAAGTTCATCGCAATATCTGAACCGACCGTACGATCATCTTCACACTTGCAGGAGTGCTCTCGATTGGCGACACGAGCATTCTCTACAAGTTTCATAAACTTCGTACGGCTGGAAGGGGTGTTAGACACAAATTGTCATCTACAACGCAGTTTCCGCTCAGCGACCAAGTCCCGTCGTAGCTGTATGTAAGTTCATCGAGAAATGCGAACCGACCGAACGATCTTCTTCAAACTTGCAGGAGTGCTCTCGATTGGCGACACGAGCATTCTCTACAAGTTTCATAAACTTCGTACGGCTGGAAGCGGAGTGAGACACAAATTGTCATTATCCGAATTTCCGCTCCCCGAGCAAGTCCTGTCGTAGCTATATGTAAGTTCATCGAGAAATGCGAACCGACCGTACGATCTTCTTCAAACTTGCAGGAGTGCTCTCGATTGGCGACACGAGCATTCTCTACAAGTTTCATAAACTTCGTACGGCTGGAAGGGGTGTTAGACACAAATTATCATCTACAACGCAGTTTCCGCTCAGCGACCAAGTCCCGTCGTAGCTGTATGTAAGTTCATCGAGAAATGCGAACCGACCGTACGATCTTCTTCAAACTTGCAGGAGTGCTCTCGATTGGCGACAAGAGCATGCTGTACAAGTTTCATATACTTCGTACGGCTGCAAGCGGAGTTAGACACAAATTGTCATCATCCGAATTTCCGCTCAGCGAGCAAGTCCCGTCGTAGCTATATGTAAGTTCATCGAGAAATGCGAATCGACCGTATGATCTTCTTCAAACTTGCAGGAGTGCTCTCGATTGGCGACACGAGCATTCTCTATAAGTTTCATAAACTTCGCACGCCTGGAAGGGGAGTTAGACACAAATTGTCATCTACAACGCAGTTTCCGACAGCGACCAAGTCCCTTCGTAGCTGCATGTAAGTTCATCGAGAAATCTGAACCGACCGTACGATCATCTTCACACATGCAGGAGTGCTCTCGATTGGCGACACGAGCATTCTCTACAAGTTTCATAAACTTCGTACGGCTGGAAGCGGAGTTAGACACAAATTGTCATCTACAACGCAGTTTCCGCTCAGCGACCAAGTCCCGTCGTAGCTGTATGTAAGTTCATCGAGAAATGCGAACCGACCGTACGATCTTCTTCAAACTTGCAGGAGTGCTCTCGATTGGCGACACGAGCATTCTCTACAAGTTTCATAAACTTCGTACGGATGGAAGCGGAGTGAGACACAAATTGTCATCATCCGAATTTTCGCTCAGCGAGCAAGTCCCGTCGTAGCTATATGTAAGTTCATCGAGAAATGCGAACCGACCGTACGATCTTCTTCAAACTTGCAGGAGTGCTCTCGATTGGCGACACGAGCATTCTCTACAAGTTTCATAAACTTTGTACGGCTGGAAGGGGTGTTAGACACAAATTGTCATCTACAACGCTGTTTCCGCTCAGCGACCAAGTCCCGTCGTAGCTGTATGTAAGTTCATCGAGAAATGCGAACCGACCGTACGATCTTCTTCAAACTTGCAGGAGTGCTCTCGATTGGAGACACGAGCATGCTGTAAAAGTTTCATAAACTTCGTACGGCTGGAAGGGTTGTTAGACACAAATTGTCATCTACAACGCAGTTTCCGCTCAGCGACCAAGTCCCGTCGTAGCTGTAGGTAAGTTCATCGAGAAATGCGAACCGACCGTACGATCTTCTTCAAACTTGCAGGAGTGCTCTCGATTGGCGACACGAGCATTCTCTACAAGTTTCATAAACTTCGTACGGCTGGAAGCGGAGTGAGACACAAATTGTCATTATCCGAATTTCCGCTCAGCGAGCAAGTCCCGTCGTAGCTGCATGTAAGTTCATCGAGAAATGCGAATCGACCGTATGATCTTCTTCAAACTTGCAGGAGTGCTCTCGATTGGCGACACGAGCATTCTCTATAAGTTTCATAAACTTCGCACGCCTGGAAGGGGAGTTAGACACAAATTGTCATCTACAACGCAGTTTCCGACAGCGACCAAGTCCCTTCGTAGCTGCATGTAAGTTCATCGAGAAATCTGAACCGACCGTACGATCATCTTCACACATGCAGGAGTGCTCTCGATTGGCGACACGAGCATTCTCTACAAGTTTCATAAACTTCGTACGGCTGGAAGCGGAGTTAGACACAAATTGTCATCTACAACGCAGTTTCCGCTCAGCGACCAAGTCCCGTCGTAGCTGTATGTAAGTTCATCGAGAAATGCGAACCGACCGTACGATCTTCTTCAAACTTGCAGGAGTGCTCTCGATTGGCGACACGAGCATTCTCTACAAGTTTCATAAACTTCGTACGGATGGAAGCGGAGTGAGACACAAATTGTCATCATCCGAATTTTCGCTCAGCGAGCAAGTCCCGTCGTAGCTATATGTAAGTTCATCGAGAAATGCGAACCGACCGTACGATCTTCTTCAAACTTGCAGGAGTGCTCTCGATTGGCGACACGAGCATTCTCTACAAGTTTCATAAACTTTGTACGGCTGGAAGGGGTGTTAGACACAAATTGTCATCTACAACGCTGTTTCCGCTCAGCGACCAAGTCCCGTCGTAGCTGTATGTAAGTTCATCGAGAAATGCGAACCGACCGTACGATCTTCTTCAAACTTGCAGGAGTGCTCTCGATTGGAGACACGAGCATGCTGTAAAAGTTTCATAAACTTCGTACGGCTGGAAGGGTTGTTAGACACAAATTGTCATCTACAACGCAGTTTCCGCTCAGCGACCAAGTCCCGTCGTAGCTGTAGGTAAGTTCATCGAGAAATGCGAACCGACCGTACGATCTTCTTCAAACTTGCAGGAGTGCTCTCGATTGGCGACACGAGCATTCTCTACAAGTTTCATAAACTTCGTACGGCTGGAAGCGGAGTGAGACACAAATTGTCATTATCCGAATTTCCGCTCAGCGAGCAAGTCCCGTCGTAGCTGCATGTAAGTTCATCGAGAAATGCGAACCGACCGTACGATCTTCTTCAAACTTGCAGGAGTGCTCTCGATTGGCGACACGAGCATTCTCTACAAGTTTCATAAACTTCGTACGGCTGGAAGCGGAGTTAGACACAAATTGTCATCTACAACGCAGTTTCCGCTCAGCGACCAAGTCCCGTCGTAGCTGTATGTAAGTTCATCGAGAAATGCGAACCGACCGTACGATCTTCTTCAAACTTGCAGGAGTGCTCTCGATTGGCGACACGAGCATTCTCTACAAGTTTCATAAACTTCGTACGGATGGAAGCGGAGTGAGACACAAATTGTCATCATCCGAATTTTCGCTCAGCGAGCAAGTCCCGTCGTAGCTATATGTAAGTTCATCGAGAAATGCGAACCGACCGTACGATCTTCTTCAAACTTGCAGGAGTGCTCTCGATTGGCGACACGAGCATTCTCTACAAGTTTCATAAACTTTGTACGGCTGGAAGGGGTGTTAGACGCAAATTGTCATCTACAACGCTGTTTCCGCTCAGCGACCAAGTCCCGTCGTAGCTGTATGTAAGTTCATCGAGAAATGCGACCGACCGTACGATCTTCTTCAAACTTGCAGGAGTGCTCTCGATTGGAGACACGAGCATGCTGTAAAAGTTTCATAAACTTCGTACGGCTGGAAGGGTTGTTAGACACAAATTGTCATCTACAACGCAGTTTCCGCTCAGCGACCAAGTCCCGTCGTAGCTGTATGTAAGTTCATCGAGAAATGCGAACCGACCGTACGATCTTCTTCAAACTTGCAGGAGTGCTCTCGATTGGCGACACGAGCATTCTCTACAAGTTTCATAAACTTCGTACGGCTGGAAGCGGAGTGAGACACAAATTGTCATTATCCGAATTTCCGCTCAGCGAGCAAGTCCTGTCGTAGCTGCATGTAAGTTCATCGAGAAATCTGAACCGACCATACGATCATCTTCACACTTGCAGGAGTGCTCTCGATTGGCGACACGAGCATTCTCTACAAGTTTCATAAACTTCGTACCGCTGGATGGGGAGTTAGACACAAATTGTCATCTACAACGCAGATTCCGCTCAGCGACCAAGTCCCGTCGTGGCTGTAAGTAAGTTCATCGAGAAATGCGAACCGACCGTACGATCTTCTTCAAACTTGCAGGAGTGCTCTCGATTGGCGACACGAGCATTCTCTACAAGTTTCATAAACTTCGTACGGCTGGAAGCGGAGTGAGACACAAATTGTCATTATCAGAATTTCCGCTCAGCGAGCAAGTCCTGTCGTAGCTATATGTAAGTTCATCGAGAAATGCGAACCGACCGTACGATCTTCTTCAAACTTGCAGGAGTGCTCTCGATTGGCGACACGAGCATTCTCTACAAGTTTCATAAACTTCGTACGGCTGGAAGGGGTGTTAGACACAAATTGTCATCTACAACGCAGTTTCCGCTCAGCGACCAAGTCCCGTCGTAGCTGTATGTAAGTTCATCGAGAAATGCGAACCGACCGTACGATCTTCTTCAAACTTGCAGGAGTGCTCTCGATTGGCGACAAGAGCATGCTGTACAAGTTTCATATACTTCGTACGGCTGCAAGCGGAGTTAGACACAAATTGTCATCATCCGAATTTCCGCTCAGCGAGCAAGTCCCGTCGTAGCTATATGTAAGTTCATCGAGAAATGCGAATCGACCGTATGATCTTCTTCAAACTTGCAGGAGTGCTCTCGATTGGCGACACGAGCATTCTCTACAAGTTTCATAAACTTCGTACGGCTGGAAGGGGAGTTAGACACAAATTGTCATCTACAACGCAGTTTCCGCTCAGCGACCAAGTCCCTTCGTAGCTGCTTGTAAGTTCATCGAGAAATCTGAACCGACCGTACGATCATCTTCACACTTGCAGGAGTGCTCTCGATTGGCGACACGAGCATTCTCTACAAGTTTCATAAACTTCGTACGGCTGGATGGGGAGTTAGACACAAATTATCATCTACAACGCAGATTCCGCTCAGCGACCAAGTCCCGTCGTGGCTGTAAGTAAGTTCATCGAGAAATGCGAACCGTCCGTACGATCTTCTTCCAACTTGCAGGAGTGCTCTCGATTGACGACACGAGCATGCTGTACAAGTTTCATAAACTTCGTACGGCTGGAAGCGGAGTTTGAAAAAAATTGTCATCATCCGAATTTCCGCTCAGCGACCAAGTCACTTCGTAGCTGCATGTAAGTTCATCGAGAAATTTGAACCGACCGTACGATCATCTTCAAACTTGCAGGAGTGCTCTCGATTGGCGTCACGAGCATTCTCTATAAGTTTCATAAACTTCGCACGGCTGGAAGGGGAGTTAGACACAAATTGTCATCTACAACGCAGTTTCCGACAGCGATCAAGTCCCGTCGTAGCTGTATGTAAGTTCATCGAGAAATGCGAACCGACCGTATGATCTTCTTCAAACTTGCAGGAGTGCTCTCGATTGGCGACACGAGCATTCTCTCCAAGTTTCATAAACTTCGTATGGCTGGAAGCGGAGTTAGACACAAATTGTCATCATCCGAATTTCCGCTCAGCGAGCAAGTCCCGTCGTAGCTATATGTAAGTTCATCGAGAAATGCGAACCGACCGTACGATCTTCTTCAAACTTGCAGGAGTGCTCTCGATTGGCGACACGAGCATTCTCTACAAGTTTCATAAACTTCGTACGGCTGGAAGCGGAGTTAGACACAAATTGCCATCATCCGAATTTCCGTTCAGCGACCAAGTCCCTTCGTAGCTACATGTAAGTTCATCGCAATATCTGAACCGACCGTACGATCATCTTCACACTTGCAGGAGTGCTCTCGATTGGCGACACGAGCATTCTCTACAAGTTTCATAAACTTCGTACGGCTGGAAGGGGTGTTAGACACAAATTGTCATCTACAACGCAGTTTCCGCTCAGCGACCAAGTCCCGTCGTAGCTGTATGTAAGTTCATCGAGAAATGCGAACCGACCGTACGATCTTCTTCAAACTTGCAGGAGTGCTCTCGATTGGCGACACGAGCATTCTCTACAAGTTTCATAAACTTCGTACGGCTGGAAGCGGAGTGAGACACAAATTGTCATTATCCGAATTTCCGCTCAGCGAGCAAGTCCTGTCGTAGCTATATGTAAGTTCATCGAGAAATGCGAACCGACCGTACGATCTTCTTCAAACTTGCAGGAGTGCTCTCGATTGGCGACACGAGCATTCTCTACAAGTTTCATAAACTTCGTACGGCTGGAAGGGGTGTTAGACACAAATTGTCATCTACAACGCAGTTTCCGCTCAGCGACCAAGTCCCGTCGTAGCTGTATGTAAGTTCATCGAGAAATGCGAACCGACCGTACGATGTTCTTCAAACTTGCAGGAGTGCTCTCGATTGGCGACAAGAGCATGCTGTACAAGTTTCATATACTTCGTACGGCTGCAAGCGGAGTTAGACACAAATTGTCATCATCCGAATTTCCGCTCAGCGAGCAAGTCCCGTCGTAGCTATATGTAAGTTCATCGAGAAATCGAATCGACCGTATGATCTTCTTCAAACTTGCAGGAGTGCTCTCGATTGGCGACACGAGCATTCTCTATAAGTTTCATAAACTTCGCACGGCTGGAAGGGGAGTTAGACACAAATTGTCATCTACAACGCAGTTTCCGACAGCGACCAAGTCCCTTCGTAGCTGCATGTAAGTTCATCGAGAAATCTGAACCGACCGTACGATCATCTTCACACATGCAGGAGTGCTCTCGAATGGCGACACGAGCATTCTCTACAAGTTTCATAAACTTCGTACGGCTGGAAGGGGAGTTAGACACAAATTGTCATCTACAACGCAGTTTCCGCTCAGCGACCAAGTCCCTTCGTAGCTGCTTGTAAGTTCATCGAGAAATCTGAACCGACCGTACGATCATCTTCACACTTGCAGGAGTGCTCTCGATTGGCGACACGAGCATTCTCTACAAGTTTCATAAACTTCGTACGGCTGGATGGGGAGTTAGACACAAATTGTCATCTACAACGCAGATTCCGCTCAGCGACCAAGTCCCGTCGTGGCTGTAAGTAAGTTCATCGAGAAATGCGAACCGTCCGTACGATCTTCTTCCAACTTGCAGGAGTGCTCTCGATTGACGACACGAGCATGCTGTACAAGTTTCATAAACTTCGTACGGCTGGAAGCGGAGTTTGAAAAAAATTGTCATCATCCGAATTTCCGCTCAGCGACCAAGTCACTTCGTAGCTGCATGTAAGTTCATCGAGAAATTTGAACCGACCGTACGATCATGTGCAAACTTGCAGGAGTGCTCTCGATTGGCGCCACGAGCATTCTCTATAAGTTTCATAAACTTCGCACTGCTGGAAGGGGAGTTAGACACAAATTGTCATCTACAACGCAGTTTCCGACAGCGATCAAGTCCCGTCGTAGCTGTATGTAAGTTCATCGAGAAATGCGAACCGACCGTATGATCTTCTTCAAACTTGCAGGAGTGCTCTCGATTGGCGACACGAGCATTCTCTCCAAGTTTCATAAACTTCGTATGGCTGGAAGCGGAGTTAGACACAAATTGTCATCATCCGAATTTCCGCTCAGCGAGCAAGTCCCGTCGTAGCTATATGTAAGTTCATCGAGAAATGCGAACCGACCGTACGATCTTCTTCAAACTTGCAGGAGTGCTCTCGATTGGCGACACGAGCATTCTCTACAAGTTTCATAAACTTCGTACGGCTGGAAGCGGAGTTAGACACAAATTGCCATCATCCGAATTTCCGTTCAGCGACCAAGTCCCTTCGTAGCTACATGTAAGTTCATCGCAATATCTGAACCGACCGTACGATCATCTTCACACTTGCAGGAGTGCTCTCGATTGGCGACACGAGCATTCTCTACAAGTTTCATAAACTTCGTACGGCTGGAAGGGGTGTTAGACACAAATTGTCATCTACAACGCAGTTTCCGCTCAGCGACCAAGTCCCGTCGTAGCTGTATGTAAGTTCATCGAGAAATGCGAACCGACCGTACGATCTTCTTCAAACTTGCAGGAGTGCTCTCGATTGGCGACACGAGCATTCTCTACAAGTTTCATAAACTTCGTACGGCTGGAAGCGGAGTGAGACACAAATTGTCATTATCCGAATTTCCGCTCAGCGAGCAAGTCCTGTCGTAGCTATATGTAAGTTCATCGAGAAATGCGAACCGACCGTACGATCTTCTTCAAACTTGCAGGAGTGCTCTCGATTGGCGACACGAGCATTCTCTACAAGTTTCATAAACTTCGTACGGCTGGAAGGGGTGTTAGACACAAATTGTCATCTACAACGCAGTTTCCGCTCAGCGACCAAGTCCCGTCGTAGCTGTATGTAAGTTCATCGAGAAATGCGAACCGACCGTACGATCTTCTTCAAACTTGCAGGAGTGCTCTCGATTGGCGACAAGAGCATGCTGTACAAGTTTCATATACTTCGTACGGCTGCAAGCGGAGTTAGACACAAATTGTCATCATCCGAATTTCCGCTCAGCGAGCAAGTCCCGTCGTAGCTATATGTAAGTTCATCGAGAAATGCGAATCGACCGTATGATCTTCTTCAAACTTGCAGGAGTGCTCTCGATTGGCGACACGAGCATTCTCTATAAGTTTCATAAACTTCGCACGGCTGGAAGGGGAGTTAGACACAAATTGTCATCTACAACGCAGTTTCCGACAGCGACCAAGTCCCTTCGTAGCTGCATGTAAGTTCATCGAGAAATCTGAACCGACCGTACGATCATCTTCACACATGCAGGAGTGCTCTCGATTGGCGACACGAGCATTCTCTACAAGTTTCATAAACTTCGTACGGCTGGAAGGGGAGTTAGACACAAATTGTCATCTACAACGCAGTTTCCGCTCAGCGACCAAGTCCCTTCGTAGCTGCTTGTAAGTTCATCGAGAAATCTGAACCGACCGTACGATCATCTTCACACTTGCAGGAGTGCTCTCGATTGGCGACACGAGCATTCTCTACAAGTTTCATAAACTTCGTACGGCTGGATGGGGAGTTGGACACAAATTGTCATCTACAACGCAGATTCCGCTCAACGACCAAGTCCCGTCGTGGCTGTAAGTAAGTTCATCGAGAAATGCGAACCGTCCGTACGATCTTCTTCCAACTTGCAGGAGTGCTCTCGATTGACGACACGAGCATGCTGTACAAGTTTCATAAACTTCGTACGGCTGGAAGCGGAGTTTGAAAAAAATTGTCATCATCCGAATTTCCGCTCAGCGACCAAGTCACTTCGTAGCTGCATGTAAGTTCATCGAGAAATTTGAACCGACCGTACGATCATCTGCAAACTTGCAGGAGTGCTCTCGATTGGCGTCACGAGCATTCTCTATAAGTTTCATAAACTTCGCACTGCTGGAAGGGGAGTTAGACACAAATTGTCATCTACAACGCAGTTTCCGACAGTGATCAAGTCCCGTCGTAGCTGTATGTAAGTTCATCGAGAAATGCGAACCGACCGTATGATCTTCTTCAAACTTGCAGGAGTGCTCTCGATTGGCGACACGAGCATTCTCTCCAAGTTTCATAAACTTCGTATGGCTGGAAGCGAAGTTAGACACAAATTGTCATCATCCGAATTTCCGCTCAGCGAGCAAGTCCCGTCGTAGCTATATGTAAGTTCATCGAGAAATGCGAACCGACCGTACGATCTTCTTCAAACTTGCAGGAGTGCTCTCGATTGGCGACACGAGCATTCTCTACAAGTTTCATAAACTTCGTACGGCTGGAAGCGGAGTTAGACACAAATTGCCATCATCCGAATTTCCGTTCAGCGACCAAGTCCCTTCGTAGCTACATGTAAGTTCATCGCAATATCTGAACCGACCGTACGATCATCTTCACACTTGCAGGAGTGCTCTCGATTGGCGACACGAGCATTCTCTACAAGTTTCATAAACTTCGTACGGCTGGAAGGGGTGTTAGACACAAATTGTCATCTACAACGCAGTTTCCGCTCAGCGACCAAGTCCCGTCGTAGCTGTATGTAAGTTCATCGAGAAATGCGAACCGACCGTACGATCTTCTTCAAACTTGCAGGAGTGCTCTCGATTGGCGACACGAGCATTCTGTACAAGTTTCATAAACTTCGTACGGCTGGAAGGGGAGTTAGACAAAAATTGTCATCATCCGAATTTCCGCTCAGCGAGCAAGTCCCGTCGTAGCTATATGTAAGTTCATCGAGAAATGCGAACCGACCGTACGATCTTCTTCAAACTTGCAGGAGTGCTCTCGATTGGCGACACGAGCATTCTCTATAAGTTTCATAAACTTCGCACGGCTGGAAGGGGATATAGACACAAATTGTCATCTACAACGCAGTTTCCGACAGCGACCAAGTCCCTTCGTAACTGCATGTAAGTTCATCGAGAAATCTGAACCGACCGTACGATCATCTTCACACTTGCAGGAGTGCTCTCGATTGGCGACACGAGCATTCTCTACAAGTTTCATAAACTTCGTACGGCTGGAAGGGGAGTTAGACACAAATTGTCATCTACAACGCAGTTTCCGCTCAGCGACCAAGTCCCGTCGTAGCTGTATGTAAGTTCATCGAGAAATGCGAACCGACCGTACGATCTTCTTCAAATTTGCAGGAGTGCTCTCGATTGGCGACACGAGCATTCTCTACAAATTTCATAAACTTCGTACGGCTGGAAGCGGAGCTAGACACAAATTGTCATCATCCGAATTTCCGCTCAGCGACCAAGTCCCATCGTAGCTGCATGTAAGTTCATCGAGAAATCTGAACCGACCGTACGATCATCTTCACACTTGCAGGAGTGCTCTCGATTTGCGACACGAGCATTCTCTACAAATTTCATAAACTTCGTACGGCTGGAAGCGGAGTTAGACACAAATTGTCATCATCCGAATTTTCGCTCAGCGACCAAGTCCCTTCGTAGCTGCATGTAAGTTCATCGAGAAATCTGAACCGACCATACGATCATCTTCACACTTGCAGGAGTGCTCTCGATTGGCGACACGAGTATTCTCTACAAGTTTCATAAACTTCGTACGGCTGGAAGGGGTGTTAGACACAAATTGTCATCTACAACGCAGTTTCCGCTCAGCGACCAACTCCCGTCGTAGCTGTATGTAAGTTCATCGAGAAATGCGAACCGACCGTACGATCTTCTTCAAATTTGCAGGAGTGCTCTCGATTGGCGACACGAGCATTCTCTACAAATTTCATAAACTTCGTACGGCTGGAAGCGGAGTTAGACACAAATTGTCATCATCCGAATTTCCGCTCAGCGACCAAGTCCCATCGTAGCTGCATGTAAGTTCATCGAGAAATCTGAACCGACCGTACGATCATCTTCACACTTGCAGGAGTGCTCTCGATTTGCGACACGAGCATTCTCTACAAATTTCATAAACTTCGTACGGCTGGAAGCGGAGTTAGACACAAATTGTCATCATCCGAATTTTCGCTCAGCGACCAAGTCCCTTCGTAGCTGCATGTAAGTTCATCGAGAAATCTGAACCGACCATACGATCATCTTCACACTTGCAGGAGTGCTCTCGATTGGCGACACGAGTATTCTCTACAAGTTTCATAAACTTCGTACGGCTGGAAGGGGTGTTAGACACAAATTGTCATCTACAACGCAGTTTCCGCTCAGCGACCAACTCCCGTCGTAGCTGTATGTAAGTTCATCGAGAAATGCGAACCGACCGTACGATCTTCTTCAAACTTGCAGGAGTGCTCTCGATTGGCGACACGAGCATTCTCTACAAGTTTCATAAACTTCGTACGGCTGGAAGGGGAGTTAGACACAAAATGTCATCTCCAACGCAGTTTGCGCTCAGCGACCAAGTCCCGTCGTAGCTGTATGTAAGTTCATCGAGAAATGCGAACCGACCGTACGATCTTCTTCAAATTTGCAGGAGTGCTCTCGATTGGCGACACGAGCATTCTCTACAAGTTTCATAAACTTCGTACGGCTGGAAGGGGAGTTAGACACAAATTGTCATCTACAACGCAGTTTCCGCTCAGCGACCAAGTCCCGTCGTAGCTGTATGTAAGCTCATCAAGAAATGCGAACCGACCGTACGATCTTCTTCAAACTTGCAGGAGTGCTCTCGTTTGACGACACGAGCATGCTGTACAAGTTTCATAAACTTCGTACGGCTGGAAGCGGAGTTTGAAAAAAATTGTCATCATCCGAATTTCCGCTCAGCGACCAAATCCCGTCGTAGCTATATGTAAGTTCATCGACAAATGCGAACCGACTGTTCGATCTTCTTCAAACTTGCAGGAATGCTCTCGATTGGCGACACGAGCATTCTCTATAAGTTTCATAAACTTCGCACGGCTGGAAGGGGAGTTAGACACAAATTGTCATCTACAACGCAGTTTCCGACAGCGACCAAGTCCCTTCGTAGCTGCATGTAAGTTCATCGAGAAATCTGAACCGACCGTACGATCATCTTCACACTTGCAGGAGTGCTCTCGATTGGTGTCACGAGCATTCTCTATAAGTTTCATAAACTTCGCACGGCTGGAAGGGGAGTTAGACACAAATTGTCATCTACAACGCAGTTTCCGACAGCGATCAAGTCCCGTCGTAGCTGTATGTAAGTTCATCGAGAAATGCGAACCGACCGTACGATCTTCTTCAAACTTGCAGGAGTGCTCTCGATTGGCGACACGAGCATTCTCTACAAGTTTCATAAGCTTCGTACGGCTGGAAGCGGAGTTAGACACAAATTGCCATCATCCATATTTCCGTTCAGCGACCAAGTCCCTTCGTAGCTACATGTAAGTTCATCGCAATATCTGAACCGACCGTACGATCATCTTCACACTTGCAGGAGTGCTCTCGATTGGCGACACGAGCATTCTCTACAAGTTTCATAAACTTCGTACGGCTGGAAGGGGTGTTAGACACAAATTGTCATCTACAACGCAGTTTCCGCTCAGCGACCAAGTCCCATCGTAGCTGTATGTAAGTTCATCGAGAAATGCGAACCGACCGTACGATCTTCTTCAAACTTGCAGGAGTGCTCTCGATTGGCGACACGAGCATTCTGTACAAGTTTCATAAACTTCGTACGGCTGGAAGGGGAGTTAGACAAAAATTGTCATCATCCGAATTTCCGCTCAGCGAGCAAGTCCCGTCGTAGCTATATGTAAGTTCATCGAAAAAAGCGAACCGACCGTACGATCTTCTTCAAACTTGCAGGAGTGCTCTCGATTGGCGACACGAGCATTCTCTATAAGTTTCATAAACTTCGCACGGCTGGAAGGGGATATAGACACAAATTGTCATCTACAACGCAGTTTCCGACAGCGACCAAGTCCCTTTGTAACTGCATGTAAGTTCATCGAGAAATCTGAACCGACCGTACGATCGTCTTCACACTTGCAGGAGTGCTCTCGATTGGCGACACGAGCATTCTCTACAAGTTTCATAAACTTCGTACGGCTGGAAGGGGAGTTAGACACAAATTGTCATCTACAACGCAGTTTCCGCTCAGCGACCAAGTCCCGTCGTAGCTGTAAGTAAGCTCATCAAGAAATGCGAACCGACCGCACGATATTCTTCAAACTTGCAGGAGTGCTCTCGATTGACGACACGAGCATGCTGTACAAGTTTCATAAACTTCGTACGGCTGGAAGCGGAGTTTGAAAAAAATTGTCATCATCCGAATTTCCGCTCAGCGAGCAAGTCCCGTCGTAGCTGTATGTAAGTTCATCGAGGAATTTGAACCGACCGTACGATCATCTTCAAACTTGCAGGAGTGCTCTCGATTGGCGTCACGAGCATTCTCTATAAGTTTCATAAACTTCGCACGGCTGGAAGGGGAGTTAGACACAAATTGTCATCTACAACGCAGTTTCCGCTCAGCGACCAAGTCCCGTCGTAGCTGTATGTAAGTTCATCGAGAAATGCGAACCGACCGTACGATCTTCTTCAAACTTGCAGGAGTGCTCTCGATTGGCGACACGAGCATTCTCTACAAGTTTCATAAACTTCGTACGGATGGAAGCGGAGTGAGACACAAATTGTCATCATCCGAATTTTCGCTCAGCGAGCAAGTCCCGTCGTAGCTATATGTAAGTTCATCGAGAAATGCGAACCGACCGTACGATCTTCTTCAAACTTGCAGGAGTGCTCTCGATTGCGACACGAGCATTCTCTACAAGTTTCATAAACTTTGTACGGCTGGAAGGGGTGTTAGACACAAATTGTCATCTACAACGCTGTTTCCGCTCAGCGACCAAGTCCCGTCGTAGCTGTATGTAAGTTCATCGAGAAATGCGAACCGACCGTACGATCTTCTTCAAACTTGCAGGAGTGCTCTCGATTGGAGACACGAGCATGCTGTAAAAGTTTCATAAACTTCGTACGGCTGGAAGGGTTGTTAGACACAAATTGTCATCTACAACGCAGTTTCCGCTCAGCGACCAAGTCCCGTCGTAGCTGTATGTAAGTTCATCGAGAAATGCGAACCGACCGTACGATCTTCTTCAAACTTGCAGGAGTGCTCTCGATTGGCGACACGAGCATTCTCTACAAGTTTCATAAACTTCGTACGGCTGGAAGCGGAGTGAGACACAAATTGTCATTATCCGAATTTCCGCTCAGCGAGCAAGTCCTGTCGTAGCTGCATGTAAGTTCATCGAGAAATCTGAACCGACCGTACGATCATCTTCACACTTGCAGGAGTGCTCTCGATTGGCGACACGAGCATTCTCTACAAGTTTCATAAACTTCGTACGGCTGGATGGGGAGTTAGACACAAATTGTCATCTACAACGCAGATTCCGCTCAGCGACCAAGTCCCGTCGTGGCTGTAAGTAAGTTCATCGAGAAATGCGAACCGACCATACGATCTTCTTCCAACTTGCAGGAGTGCTCTCGATTGACGACACGAGCATGCTGTACAAGTTTCATAAACTTCGTACGGCTGGAAGCGGAGTTTGAAAAAAATTGTCATCATCCGAATTTCCGCTCAGCGACCAAGTCACTTCGTAGCTGCATATAAGTTCATCGAGAAATTTGAACCGACCGTACGATCATCTTCAAACTTGCAGGAGTGCTGTCGATTGGCGTCACGAGCATTCTCTATAAGTTTCATAAACTTCGCACGGCTGGAAGGGGAGTTAGACACAAATTGTCATCTACAACGCAGTTTCCGACAGCGATCAAGTCCCGTCGTAGCTGTATGTAAGTTCATCGAGAAATGCGAACCGACCGTATGATCTTCTTCAAACTTGCAGGAGTGCTCTCGATTGGCGACACGAGCATTCTCTCCAAGTTTCATAAACTTCGTATGGCTGGAAGCGGAGTTAGACACAAATTGTCATCATCCGAATTTCCGCTCAGCGAGCAAGTCCCGTCGTAGCTATATGTAAGTTCATCGAGAAATGCGAACCGACCGTACGATCTTCTTCAAACTTGCAGGAGTGCTCTCGATTGGCGACACGAGCATTCTCTACAAGTTTCATAAACTTCGTACGGCTGGAAGGGGTGTTAGACACAAATTGTCATCTACAACGCAGTTTCCGCTCAGCGACCAAGTCCCGTCGTAGCTGTATGTAAGTTCATCGAGAAATGCGAACCGACCGTACGATCTTCTTCAAACTTGCAGGAGTGCTCTCGATTGGCGACACGAGCATTCTGTACAAGTTTCATAAACTTCGTACGGCTGGAAGGGGTGTTAGACACAAATTGTCATCTACAACGCAGTTTCCGCTCAGCGACCAAGTCCCTTCGTAGCTGTATGCAAGTTCATCGAGAAATGCGAACCGACCGTACGATCTTCTTCAAACTTGCAGGAGTGCTCTCGATTGGCGACACGAGCATTCTGTACAAGTTTCATAAACTTCGTACGGCTGGAAGGGGAGTTTGAATAAAATTGTCATCATCCGAATTTCCGCTCAGCGACCAAGTCCCTTCGTAGCTGCATGTAAGTTCATCGAGAAATCTGAACCGACCGTACGATCATCTTCACACTTGCAGGAGTGTTCTCGATTGGCGACACGAGCATTCTCTACAAGTTTCATAAAGTTCGTACGGCTGGAAGGGGAGTTAGACAAAAATTGTCATCTACAACGCAGTTTCCGCTCAGCGACCAAGTCCCGTCGTAGCTGTATGTAAGTTCATCGTGAAATGGGAACCGACCGTACGATCTTCTTGAAACTCGCAGGAGTGCTCTCGATTGGCGACACGAGCATTCTCTACAAGTTTCATAAACTTCGTACGGCTGGAAGCAGAGTTAGACACAAATTGTCATCATCCGAATTTCCGCTCAGCGACCAAGTCCCTTCGTAGCTGCATGTAAGTTCATCGAGAAATGCGAACCGACCGTACGATCTTCTTCAAACTTGCAGGAGTGCTCTCGATTGGCGACACGAGCATTCTCTACAAGTTTCATAAACTTCGTACGGCTGGAAGCGGAGTTAGACACAAATTGTCATCTACAACGCAGTTTCCGCTCAGCGACCAAGTCCCGTCGTAGCTGTATGTAAGTTCATCGAGAAATGCGAACCGACCGTACGATCTTCTTCAAACTTGCAGGAGTGCTCTCGATTGGCGACACGAGCATTCTCTACAAGTTTCATAAACTTCGTACGGATGGAAGCGGAGTGAGACACAAATTGTCATCATCCGAATTTTCGCTCAGCGAGCAAGTCCCGTCGTAGCTATATGTAAGTTCATCGAGAAATGCGAACCGACCGTACGATCTTCTTCAAACTTGCAGGAGTGCTCTCGATTGGCGACACGAGCATTCTCTACAAGTTTCATAAACTTTGTACGGCTGGAAGGGGTGTTAGACACAAATTGTCATCTACAACGCTGTTTCCGCTCAGCGACCAAGTCCCGTCGTAGCTGTATGTAAGTTCATCGAGAAATGCGAACCGACCGTACGATCTTCTTCAAACTTGCAGGAGTGCTCTCGATTGGCGACACGAGCATTCTGTACAAGTTTCATAAACTTCGTACGGCTGGAAGGGGAGTTTGAATAAAATTGTCATCATCCGAATTTCCGCTCAGCGACCAAGTCCCTTCGTAGCTGCATGTAAGTTCATCGAGAAATGTGAACCGACCGTACGATCATCTTCACACTTGCAGGAGTGTTCTCGATTGGCGACACGAGCATTCTCTACAAGTTTCATAAAGTTCGTACGGCTGGAAGGGGAGTTAGACAAAAATTGTCATCTACAACGCAGTTTCCGCTCAGCGACCAAGTCCCGTCGTAGCTGTATGTAAGTTCATCGTGAAATGGGAACCGACCGTACGATCTTCTTGAAACTCGCAGGAGTGCTCTCGATTGGCGACACGAGCATTCTCTACAAGTTTCATAAACTTCGTACGGCTGGAAGCAGAGTTAGACACAAATTGTCATCATCCGAATTTCCGCTCAGCGACCAAGTCCCTTCGTAGCTGCATGTAAGTTCATCGAGAAATGCGAACCGACCGTACGATCTTCTTCAAACTTGCAGGAGTGCTCTCGATTGGCGACACGAGCATTCTCTACAAGTTTCATAAACTTCGTACGGCTGGAAGCGGAGTTAGACACAAATTGTCATCTACAACGCAGTTTCCGCTCAGCGACCAAGTCCCGTCGTAGCTGTATGTAAGTTCATCGAGAAATGCGAACCGACCGTACGATCTTCTTCAAACTTGCAGGAGTGCTCTCGATTGGCGACACGAGCATTCTCTACAAGTTTCATAAACTTCGTACGGATGGAAGCGGAGTGAGACACAAATTGTCATAATCCGAATTTTCGCTCAGCGAGCAAGTCCCGTCGTAGCTATATGTAAGTTCATCGAGAAATGCGAACCGACCGTACGATCTTCTTCAAACTTGCAGGAGTGCTCTCGATTGGCGACACGAGCATTCTCTACAAGTTTCATAAACTTTGTACGGCTGGAAGGGGTGTTAGACACAAATTGTCATCTACAACGCTGTTTCCGCTCAGCGACCAAGTCCCGTCGTAGCTGTATGTAAGTTCATCGAGAAATGCGAACCGACCGTACGATCTTCTTCAAACTTGCAGGAGTGCTCTCGATTGGAGACACGAGCATGCTGTAAAAGTTTCATAAACTTCGTACGGCTGGAAGGGTTGTTAGACACAAATTGTCATCTACAACGCAGTTTCCGCTCAGCGACCAAGTCCCGTCGTAGCTGTATGTAAGTTCATCGAGAAATGCGAACCGACCGTACGATCTTCTTCAAACTTGCAGGAGTGCTCTCGATTGGCGACACGAGCATTCTCTACAAGTTTCATAAACTTCGTACGGCTGGAAGCGGAGTGAGACACAAATTGTCATTATCCGAATTTCCGCTCAGCGAGCAAGTCCTGTCGTAGCTGCATGTAAGTTCATCGAGAAATCTGAACCGACCGTACGATCATCTTCACACTTGCAGGAGTGTTCTCGATTGGCGACACGAGCATTCTCTACAAGTTTCATAAAGTTCGTACGGCTGGAAGGGGAGTTAGACAAAAATTGTCATCTACAACGCAGTTTCCGCTCAGCGACCAAGTCCCGTCGTAGCTGTATGTAAGTTCATCGTGAAATGGGAACCGACCGTACGATCTTCTTGAAACTCGCAGGAGTGCTCTCGATTGGCGACACGAGCATTCTCTACAAGTTTCATAAACTTCGTACGGCTGGAAGCAGAGTTAGACACAAATTGTCATCATCCGAATTTCCGCTCAGCGACCAAGTCCCTTCGTAGCTGCATGTAAGTTCATCGAGAAATGCGAACCGACCGTACGATCTTCTTCAAACTTGCAGGAGTGCTCTCGATTGGCGACACGAGCATTCTCTACAAGTTTCATAAACTTCGTACGGCTGGAAGCGGAGTTAGACACAAATTGTCATCTACAACGCAGTTTCCGCTCAGCGACCAAGTCCCGTCGTAGCTGTATGTAAGTTCATCGAGAAATGCGAACCGACCGTACGATCTTCTTCAAACTTGCAGGAGTGCTCTCGATTGGCGACACGAGCATTCTCTACAAGTTTCATAAACTTCGTACGGATGGAAGCGGAGTGAGACACAAATTGTCATCATCCGAATTTTCGCTCAGCGAGCAAGTCCCGTCGTAGCTATATGTAAGTTCATCGAGAAATGCGAACCGACCGTACGATCTTCTTCAAACTTGCAGGAGTGCTCTCGATTGGCGACACGAGCATTCTCTACAAGTTTCATAAACTTTGTACGGCTGGAAGGGGTGTTAGACACAAATTGTCATCTACAACGCTGTTTCCGCTCAGCGACCAAGTCCCGTCGTAGCTGTATGTAAGTTCATCGAGAAATGCGAACCGACCGTACGATCTTCTTCAAACTTGCAGGAGTGCTCTCGATTGGAGACACGAGCATGCTGTAAAAGTTTCATAAACTTCGTACGGCTGGAAGGGTTGTTAGACACAAATTGTCATCTACAACGCAGTTTCCGCTCAGCGACCAAGTCCCGTCGTAGCTGTATGTAAGTTCATCGAGAAATGCGAACCGACCGTACGATCTTCTTCAAACTTGCAGGAGTGCTCTCGATTGGCGACACGAGCATTCTCTACAAGTTTCATAAACTTCGTACGGCTGGAAGCGGAGTGAGACACAAATTGTCATTATCCGAATTTCCGCTCAGCGAGCAAGTCCTGTCGTAGCTGCATGTAAGTTCATCGAGAAATCTGAACCGACCGTACGATCATCTTCACACTTGCAGGAGTGCTCTCGATTGGCGACACGAGCATTCTCTACAAGTTTCATAAACTTCGTACGGCTGGATGGGGAGTTAGACACAAATTGTCATCTACAACGCAGATTCCGCTCAGCGACCAAGTCCCGTCGTGGCTGTAAGTAAGTTCATCGAGAAATGCGAACCGACCATACGATCTTCTTCCAACTTGCAGGAGTGCTCTCGATTGACGACACGAGCATGCTGTACAAGTTTCATAAACTTCGTACGGCTGGAAGCGGAGTTTGAAAAAAATTGTCATCATCCGAATTTCCGCTCAGCGACCAAGTCACTTCGTAGCTGCATATAAGTTCATCGAGAAATTTGAACCGACCGTACGATCATCTTCAAACTTGCAGGAGTGCTGTCGATTGGCGTCTCGAGCATTCTCTATAAGTTTCATAAACTTCGCACGGCTGGAAGGGGAGTTAGACACAAATTGTCATCTACAACGCAGTTTCCGACAGCGATCAAGTCCCGTCGTAGCTGTATGTAAGTTCATCGAGAAATGCGAACCGACCGTATGATCTTCTTCAAACTTGCAGGAGTGCTCTCGATTGGCGACACGAGCATTCTCTCCAAGTTTCATAAACTTCGTATGGCTGGAAGCGGAGTTAGACACAAATTGTCATCATCCGAATTTCCGCTCAGCGAGCAAGTCCCGTCGTAGCTATATGTAAGTTCATCGAGAAATGCGAACCGACCGTACGATCTTCTTCAAACTTGCAGGAGTGCTCTCGATTGGCGACACGAGCATTCTCTACAAGTTTCATAAACTTCGTACGGCTGGAAGGGGTGTTAGACACAAATTGTCATCTACAACGCAGTTTCCGCTCAGCGACCAAGTCCCGTCGTAGCTGTATGTAAGTTCATCGAGAAATGCGAACCGACCGTACGATCTTCTTCAAACTTGCAGGAGTGCTCTCGATTGGCGACACGAGCATTCTGTACAAGTTTCATAAACTTCGTACGGCTGGAAGGGGTGTTAGACACAAATTGTCATCTACAACGCAGTTTCCGCTCAGCGACCAAGTCCCTTCGTAGCTGTATGTAAGTTCATCGAGAAATGCGAACCGACCGTACGATCTTCTTCAAACTTGCAGGAGTGCTCTCGATTGGCGACACGAGCATTCTGTACAAGTTTCATAAACTTCGTACGGCTGGAAGGGGAGTTTGAATAAAATTGTCATCATCCGAATTTCCGCTCAGCGACCAAGTCCCTTCGTAGCTGCATGTAAGTTCATCGAGAAATCTGAACCGACCGTACGATCATCTTCACACTTGCAGGAGTGTTCTCGATTGGCGACACGAGCATTCTCTACAAGTTTCATAAAGTTCGTACGGCTGGAAGGGGAGTTAGACAAAAATTGTCATCTACAACGCAGTTTCCGCTCAGCGACCAAGTCCCGTCGTAGCTGTATGTAAGTTCATCGTGAAATGGGAACCGACCGTACGATCTTCTTGAAACTCGCAGGAGTGCTCTCGATTGGCGACACGAGCATTCTCTACAAGTTTCATAAACTTCGTACGGCTGGAAGCAGAGTTAGACACAAATTGTCATCATCCGAATTTCCGCTCAGCGACCAAGTCCCTTCGTAGCTGCATGTAAGTTCATCGAGAAATGCGAACCGACCGTACGATCTTCTTCAAACTTGCAGGAGTGCTCTCGATTGGCGACACGAGCATTCTCTACAAGTTTCATAAACTTCGTACGGCTGGAAGCGGAGTGAGACACAAATTGTCATTATCCGAATTTCCGCTCAGCGAGCAAGTCCTGTCGTAGCTGCATGTAAGTTCATCGAGAAATCTGAACCGACCGTACGATCATCTTCACACTTGCAGGAGTGCTCTCGATTGGCGACACGAGCATTCTCTACACGTTTCATAAACTTCGTACGGCTGGATGGGGAGTTAGACACAAATTGTCATCTACAACGCAGATTCCGCTCAGCGACCAAGTCCCTTCGTAGCTGCATGTAAGTTCATCGAGAAATCTGAACCGACCGTACGATCATCTTCACACTTGCAGGAGTGCTCTCGATTGGCGACACGAGCATTCTCTACAAGTTTCATAAACTTCGTACGGCTGGATGGGGAGTTAGACACAAATTGTCATCTACAACGCAGATTCCGCTCAGCGACCAAGTCCCGTCGTGGCTGTAAGTAAGTTCATCGAGAAATGCGAACCGACCGTACGATCTTCTTCCAACTTGCAGGAGTGCTCTCGATTGACGACACGAGCATGCTGTACAAGTTTCATAAACTTCGTACGGCTGGAAGCGGAGTTTGAAAAAAATTGTCATCTACAACGCAGTTTCCGACAGCGATCAAGTCCCGTCGTAGCTGTATGTAAGTTCATCGAGAAATGCGAACCGACCGTATGATCTTCTTCAAACTTGCAGGAGTGCTCTCGATTGGCGACACGAGCATTCTCTCCAAGTTTCATAAACTTCGTATGGCTGGAAGCGGAGTTAGACACAAATTGTCATCATCCGAATTTCCGCTCAGCGAGCAAGTCCCGTCGTAGCTATATGTAAGTTCATCGAGAAATGCGAACCGACCGTACGATCTTCTTCAAACTTGCAGGAGTGCTCTCGATTGGCGACACGAGCATTCTCTACAAGTTTCATAAACTTCGTACGGCTGGAAGCGGAGTTAGACACAAATTGCCATCATCCGAATTTCCGTTCAGCGACCAAGTCCCTTCGTAGCTACATGTAAGTTCATCGCAATATCTGAACCGACCGTACGATCATCTTCACACTTGCAGGAGTGCTCTCGATTGGCGACACGAGCATTCTCTACAAGTTTCATAAACTTCGTACGGCTGGAAGGGGTGTTAGACACAAATTGTCATCTACAACGCAGTTTCCGCTCAGCGACCAAGTCCCGTCGTAGCTGTATGTAAGTTCATCGAGAAATGCGAACCGACCGTACGATCTTCTTCAAACTTGCAGGAGTGCTCTCGATTGGCGACACGAGCATTCTGTACAAGTTTCATAAACTTCGTACGGCTGGAAGGGGAGTTTGAATAAAATTGTCATCATCCGAATTTCCGCTCAGCGACCAAGTCCCTTCGTAGCTGCATGTAAGTTCATCGAGAAATCTGAACCGACCGTACGATCATCTTCACACTTGCAGGAGTGTTCTCGATTGGCGACACGAGCATTCTCTACAAGTTTCATAAAGTTCGTACGGCTGGAAGGGGAGTTAGACAAAAATTGTCATCTACAACGCAGTTTCCGCTCAGCGACCAAGTCCCGTCGTAGCTGTATGTAAGTTCATCGAGAAATGCGAACCGACCGTACGATCTTCTTCAAACTTGCAGGAGTGCTCTCGATTGGCGACACGAGCATTCTCTACAAGTTTCATAAACTTCGTACGGATGGAAGCGGAGTGAGACACAAATTGTCATCATCCGAATTTTCGCTCAGCGAGCAAGTCCCGTCGTAGCTATATGTAAGTTCATCGAGAAATGCGAACCGACCGTACGATCTTCTTCAAACTTGCAGGAGTGCTCTCGATTGGCGACACGAGCATTCTCTACAAGTTTCATAAACTTTGTACGGCTGGAAGGGGTGTTAGACACAAATTGTCATCTACAACGCTGTTTCCGCTCAGCGACCAAGTCCCGTCGTAGCTGTATGTAAGTTCATCGAGAAATGCGAACCGACCGTACGATCTTCTTCAAACTTGCAGGAGTGCTCTCGATTGGAGACACGAGCATGCTGTAAAAGTTTCATAAACTTCGTACGGCTGGAAGGGTTGTTAGACACAAATTGTCATCTACAACGCAGTTTCCGCTCAGCGACCAAGTCCCGTCGTAGCTGTATGTAAGTTCATCGAGAAATGCGAACCGACCGTACGATCTTCTTCAAACTTGCAGGAGTGCTCTCGATTGGCGACACGAGCATTCTCTACAAGTTTCATAAACTTCGTACGGCTGGAAGCGGAGTGAGACACAAATTGTCATTATCCGAATTTCCGCTCAGCGAGCAAGTCCTGTCGTAGCTGCATGTAAGTTCATCGAGAAATCTGAACCGACCGTACGATCATCTTCACACTTGCAGGAGTGCTCTCGATTGGCGACACGAGCATTCTCTACAAGTTTCATAAACTTCGTACGGCTGGATGGGGAGTTAGACACAAATTGTCATCTACAACGCAGATTCCGCTCAGCGACCAAGTCCCGTCGTGGCTGTAAGTAAGTTCATCGAGAAATGCGAACCGACCGTACGATCTTCTTCCAACTTGCAGGAGTGCTCTCGATTGACGACACGAGCATGCTGTACAAGTTTCATAAACTTCGTACGGCTGGAAGCGGAGTTTGAAAAAAATTGTCATCATCCGAATTTCCGCTCAGCGACCAAGTCACTTCGTAGCTGCATATAAGTTCATCGGGAAATTTGAACCGACCGTACGATCATCTTCAAACTTGCAGGAGTGCTGTCGATTGGCGTCACGAGCATTCTCTATAAGTTTCATAAACTTCGCACGGCTGGAAGGGGAGTTAGACACAAATTGTCATCTACAACGCAGTTTCCGACAGCGATCAAGTCCCGTCGTAGCTGTATGTAAGTTCATCGAGAAATGCGAACCGACCGTATGATCTTCTTCAAACTTGCAGGAGTGCTCTCGATTGGCGACACGAGCATTCTCTCCAAGTTTCATAAACTTCGTATGGCTGGAAGCGGAGTTAGACACAAATTGTCATCATCCGAATTTCCGCTCAGCGAGCAAGTCCCGTCGTAGCTATATGTAAGTTCATCGAGAAATGCGAACCGACCGTACGATCTTCTTCAAACTTGCAGGAGTGCTCTCGATTGGCGACACGAGCATTCTCTACAAGTTTCATAAACTTCGTACGGCTGGAAGCGGAGTTAGACACAAATTGCCATCATCCGAATTTCCGTTCAGCGACCAAGTCCCTTCGTAGCTACATGTAAGTTCATCGCAATATCTGAACCGACCGTACGATCATCTTCACACTTGCAGGAGTGCTCTCGATTGGCGACACGAGCATTCTCTACAAGTTTCATAAACTTCGTACGGCTGGAAGGGGTGTTAGACACAAATTGTCATCTACAACGCAGTTTCCGCTCAGCGACCAAGTCCCGTCGTAGCTGTATGTAAGTTCATCGAGAAATGCGAACCGACCGTACGATCTTCTTCAAACTTGCAGGAGTGCTCTCGATTGGCGACACGAGCATTCTCTACAAGTTTCATAAACTTCGTACGGCTGGAAGCGGAGTGAGACACAAATTGTCATTATCAGAATTTCCGCTCAGCGAGCAAGTCCTGTCGTAGCTATATGTAAGTTCATCGAGAAATGCGAACCGACCGTACGATCTTCTTCAAACTTGCAGGAGTGCTCTCGATTGGCGACACGAGCATTCTCTACAAGTTTCATAAACTTCGTACGGCTGGAAGGGGTGTTAGACACAAATTGTCATCTACAACGCAGTTTCCGCTCAGCGACCAAGTCCCGTCGTAGCTGTATGTAAGTTCATCGAGAAATGCGAACCGACCGTACGATCTTCTTCAAACTTGCAGGAGTGCTCTCGATTGGCGACAAGAGCATGCTGTACAAGTTTCATATACTTCGTACGGCTGTAAGCGGAGTTAGACACAAATTGTCATCATCCGAATTTCCGCTCAGCGAGCAAGTCCCGTCGTAGCTATATGTAAGTTCATCGAGAAATGCGAATCGACCGTATGATCTTCTTCAAACTTGCAGGAGTGCTCTCGATTGGCGACACGAGCATTCTCTACAAGTTTCATAAACTTCGTACGGCTGGAAGGGGAGTTAGACACAAATTGTCATCTACAACGCAGTTTCCGCTCAGCGACCAAGTCCCTTCGTAGCTGCTTGTAAGTTCATCGAGAAATCTGAACCGACCGTACGATCATCTTCACACTTGCAGGAGTGCTCTCGATTGGCGACACGAGCATTCTCTACAAGTTTCATAAACTTCGTACGGCTGGATGGGGAGTTAGACACAAATTATCATCTACAACGCAGATTCCGCTCAGCGACCAAGTCCCGTCGTGGCTGTAAGTAAGATCATCGAGAAATGCGAACCGTCCGTACGATCTTCTTCCAACTTGCAGGAGTGCTCTCGATTGACGACACGAGCATGCTGTACAAGTTTCATAAACTTCGTACGGCTGGAAGCGGAGTTTGAAAAAAATTGTCATCATCCGAATTTCCGCTCAGCGACCAAGTCACTTCGTAGCTGCATGTAAGTTCATCGAGAAATTTGAACCGACCGTACGATCATCTTCAAACTTGCAGGAGTGCTCTCGATTGGCGTCACGAGCATTCTCTATAAGTTTCATAAACTTCGCACGGCTGGAAGGGGAGTTAGACACAAATTGTCATCTACAACGCAGTTTCCGACAGCGATCAAGTCCCGTCGTAGCTGTATGTAAGTTCATCGAGAAATGCGAACCGACCGTATGATCTTCTTCAAACTTGCAGGAGTGCTCTCGATTGGCGACACGAGCATTCTCTCCAAGTTTCATAAACTTCGTATGGCTGGAAGCGGAGTTAGACACAAATTGTCATCATCCGAATTTCCGCTCAGCGAGCAAGTCCCGTCGTAGCTATATGTAAGTTCATCGAGAAATGCGAACCGACCGTACGATCTTCTTCAAACTTGCAGGAGTGCTCTCGATTGGCGACACGAGCATTCTCTACAAGTTTCATAAACTTCGTACGGCTGGAAGCGGAGTTAGACACAAATTGCCATCATCCGAATTTCCGTTCAGCGACCAAGTCCCTTCGTAGCTACATGTAAGTTCATCGCAATATCTGAACCGACCGTACGATCTTCTTCAAACTTGCAGGAGTGCTCTCGATTGGCGACACGAGCATTCTCTACAAGTTTCATAAACTTCGTACGGCTGGAAGCGGAGTGAGACACAAATTGTCATTATCCGAATTTCCGCTCAGCGAGCAAGTCCTGTCGTAGCTATATGTAAGTTCATCGAGAAATGCGAACCGACCGTACGATCTTCTTCAAACTTGCAGGAGTGCTCTCGATTGGCGACACGAGCATTCTCTACAAGTTTCATAAACTTCGTACGGCTGGAAGGGGTGTTAGACACAAATTGTCATCTACAACGCAGTTTCCGCTCAGCGACCAAGTCCCGTCGTAGCTGTATGTAAGTTCATCGAGAAATGCGAACCGACCGTACGATCTTCTTCAAACTTGCAGGAGTGCTCTCGATTGGCGACAAGAGCATGCTGTACAAGTTTCATATACTTCGTACGGCTGCAAGCGGAGTTAGACACAAATTGTCATCATCCGAATTTCCGCTCAGCGAGCAAGTCCCGTCGTAGCTATATGTAAGTTCATCGAGAAATGCGAATCGACCGTATGATCTTCTTCAAACTTGCAGGAGTGCTCTCGATTGGCGACACGAGCATTCTCTATAAGTTTCATAAACTTCGCACGGCTGGAAGGGGAGTTAGACACAAATTGTCATCTACAACGCAGTTTCCGACAGCGACCAAGTCCCTTCGTAGCTGCATGTAAGTTCATCGAGAAATCTGAACCGACCGTACGATCATCTTCACACATGCAGGAGTGCTCTCGAATGGCGACACGAGCATTCTCTACAAGTTTCATAAACTTCGTACGGCTGGAAGGGGAGTTAGACACAAATTGTCATCTACAACGCAGTTTCCGCTCAGCGACCAAGTCCCTTCGTAGCTGCTTGTAAGTTCATCGAGAAATCTGAACCGACCGTACGATCATCTTCACACTTGCAGGAGTGCTCTCGATTGGCGACACGAGCATTCTCTACAAGTTTCATTAACTTCGTACGGCTGGATGGGGAGTTAGACACAAATTGTCATCTACAACGCAGATTCCGCACAGCGACCAAGTCCCGTCGTGGCTGTAAGTAAGTTCATCGAGAAATGCGAACCGTCCGTACGATCTTCTTCCAACTTGCAGGAGTGCTCTCGATTGGCGACAAGAGCATGCTGTACAAGTTTCATATACTTCGTACGGCTGCAAGCGGAGTTAGACACAAATTGTCATCATCCGAATTTCCGCTCAGCGAGCAAGTCCCGTCGTAGCTATATGTAAGTTCATCGAGAAATGCGAATCGACCGTATGATCTTCTTCAAACTTGCAGGAGTGCTCTCGATTGGCGACACGAGCATTCTCTACAAGTTTCATAAACTTCGTACGGCTGGAAGGGGAGT
The DNA here is from genome assembly GCA_963942575.1 of Priocnemis perturbator. NCBI lineage: Eukaryota > Metazoa > Arthropoda > Insecta > Hymenoptera > Pompilidae > Priocnemis > Priocnemis perturbator. The sequence goes on from CAWWDK010000055.1 coordinate 123,763, forward strand.
TAGACACAAATTGTCATCTACAACGCAGTTTCCGCTCAGCGACCAAGTCCCTTCGTAGCTGCTTGTAAGTTCATCGAGAAATCTGAACCGACCGTACGATCATCTTCACACTTGCAGGAGTGCTCTCGATTGGCGACACGAGCATTCTCTACAAGTTTCATAAACTTCGTACGGCTGGATGGGGAGTTAGACACAAATTATCATCTACAACGCAGATTCCGCTCAGCGACCAAGTCCCGTCGTGGCTGTAAGTAAGTTCATCGAGAAATGCGAACCGTCCGTACGATCTTCTTCCAACTTGCAGGAGTGCTCTCGATTGACGACACGAGCATGCTGTACAAGTTTCATAAACTTCGTACGGCTGGAAGCGGAGTTTGAAAAAAATTGTCATCATCCGAATTTCCGCTCAGCGACCAAGTCACTTCGTAGCTGCATGTAAGTTCATCGAGAAATTTGAACCGACCGTACGATCATCTTCAAACTTGCAGGAGTGCTCTCGATTGGCGTCACGAGCATTCTCTATAAGTTTCATAAACTTCGCACGGCTGGAAGGGGAGTTAGACACAAATTGTCATCTACAACGCAGTTTCCGACAGCGATCAAGTCCCGTCGTAGCTGTATGTAAGTTCATCGAGAAATGCGAACCGACCGTATGATCTTCTTCAAACTTGCAGGAGTGCTCTCGATTGGCGACACGAGCATTCTCTCCAAGTTTCATAAACTTCGTATGGCTGGAAGCGGAGTTAGACACAAATTGTCATCATCCGAATTTCCGCTCAGCGAGCAAGTCCCGTCGTAGCTATATGTAAGTTCATCGAGAAATGCGAACCGACCGTACGATCTTCTTCAAACTTGCAGGAGTGCTCTCGATTGGCGACACGAGCATTCTCTACAAGTTTCATAAACTTCGTACGGCTGGAAGCGGAGTTAGACACAAATTGCCATCATCCGAATTTCCGTTCAGCGACCAAGTCCCTTCGTAGCTACATGTAAGTTCATCGCAATATCTGAACCGACCGTACGATCATCTTCACACTTGCAGGAGTGCTCTCGATTGGCGACACGAGCATTCTCTACAAGTTTCATAAACTTCGTACGGCTGGAAGGGGTGTTAGACACAAATTGTCATCTACAACGCAGTTTCCGCTCAGCGACCAAGTCCCGTCGTAGCTGTATGTAAGTTCATCGAGAAATGCGAACCGACCGTACGATCTTCTTCAAACTTGCAGGAGTGCTCTCGATTGGCGACACGAGCATTCTCTACAAGTTTCATAAACTTCGTACGGCTGGAAGCGGAGTGAGACACAAATTGTCATTATCCGAATTTCCGCTCAGCGAGCAAGTCCTGTCGTAGCTATATGTAAGTTCATCGAGAAATGCGAACCGACCGTACGATCTTCTTCAAACTTGCAGGAGTGCTCTCGATTGGCGACACGAGCATTCTCTACAAGTTTCATAAACTTCGTACGGCTGGAAGGGGTGTTAGACACAAATTGTCATCTACAACGCAGTTTCCGCTCAGCGACCAAGTCCCGTCGTAGCTGTATGTAAGTTCATCGAGAAATGCGAACCGACCGTACGATCTTCTTCAAACTTGCAGGAGTGCTCTCGATTGGCGACAAGAGCATGCTGTACAAGTTTCATATACTTCGTACGGCTGCAAGCGGAGTTAGACACAAATTGTCATCATCCGAATTTCCGCTCAGCGAGCAAGTCCCGTCGTAGCTATATGTAAGTTCATCGAGAAATGCGAATCGACCGTATGATCTTCTTCAAACTTGCAGGAGTGCTCTCGATTGGCGACACGAGCATTCTCTATAAGTTTCATAAACTTCGCACGGCTGGAAGGGGAGTTAGACACAAATTGTCATCTACAACGCAGTTTCCGACAGCGACCAAGTCCCTTCGTAGCTGCATGTAAGTTCATCGAGAAATCTGAACCGACCGTACGATCATCTTCACACATGCAGGAGTGCTCTCGAATGGCGACACGAGCATTCTCTACAAGTTTCATAAACTTCGTACGGCTGGAAGGGGAGTTAGACACAAATTGTCATCTACAACGCAGTTTCCGCTCAGCGACCAAGTCCCTTCGTAGCTGCTTGTAAGTTCATCGAGAAATCTGAACCGACCGTACGATCATCTTCACACTTGCAGGAGTGCTCTCGATTGGCGACACGAGCATTCTCTACAAGTTTCATAAACTTCGTACGGCTGGATGGGGAGTTAGACACAAATTGTCATCTACAACGCAGATTCCGCACAGCGACCAAGTCCCGTCGTGGCTGTAAGTAAGTTCATCGAGAAATGCGAACCGTCCGTACGATCTTCTTCCAACTTGCAGGAGTGCTCTCGATTGACGACACGAGCATGCTGTACAAGTTTCATAAACTTCGTACGGCTGCAAGCGGAGTTAGACACAAATTGTCATCATCCGAATTTCCGCTCAGCGACCAAGTCACTTCGTAGCTGCATGTAAGTTCATCGAGAAATTTGAACCGACCGTACGATCATCTGCAAACTTGCAGGAGTGCTCTCGATTGGCGCCACGAGCATTCTCTATAAGTTTCATAAACTTCGCACTGCTGGAAGGGGAGTTAGACACAAATTGTCATCTACAACGCAGTTTCCGACAGCGATCAAGTCCCGTCGTAGCTGTATGTAAGTTCATCGAGAAATGCGAACCGACCGTATGATCTTCTTCAAACTTGCAGGAGTGCTCTCGATTGGCGACACGAGCATTCTCTCCAAGTTTCATAAACTTCGTATGGCTGGAAGCGGAGTTAGACACAAATTGTCATCATCCGAATTTCCGCTCAGCGAGCAAGTCCCGTCGTAGCTATATGTAAGTTCATCGAGAAATGCGAACCGACCGTACGATCTTCTTCAAACTTGCAGGAGTGCTCTCGATTGGCGACACGAGCATTCTCTACAAGTTTCATAAACTTCGTACGGCTGGAAGCGGAGTTAGACACAAATTGCCATCATCCGAATTTCCGTTCAGCGACCAAGTCCCTTCGTAGCTACATGTAAGTTCATCGCAATATCTGAACCGACCGTACGATCATCTTCACACTTGCAGGAGTGCTCTCGATTGGCGACACGAGCATTCTCTACAAGTTTCATAAACTTCGTACGGCTGGAAGGGGTGTTAGACACAAATTGTCATCTACAACGCAGTTTCCGCTCAGCGACCAAGTCCCGTCGTAGCTGTATGTAAGTTCATCGAGAAATGCGAACCGACCGAACGATCTTCTTCAAACTTGCAGGAGTGCTCTCGATTGGCGACACGAGCATTCTCTACAAGTTTCATAAACTTCGTACGGCTGGAAGCGGAGTGAGACACAAATTGTCATTATCCGAATTTCCGCTCCCCGAGCAAGTCCTGTCGTAGCTATATGTAAGTTCATCGAGAAATGCGAACCGACCGTACGATCTTCTTCAAACTTGCAGGAGTGCTCTCGATTGGCGACACGAGCATTCTCTACAAGTTTCATAAACTTCGTACGGCTGGAAGGGGTGTTAGACACAAATTATCATCTACAACGCAGTTTCCGCTCAGCGACCAAGTCCCGTCGTAGCTGTATGTAAGTTCATCGAGAAATGCGAACCGACCGTACGATCTTCTTCAAACTTGCAGGAGTGCTCTCGATTGGCGACAAGAGCATGCTGTACAAGTTTCATATACTTCGTACGGCTGCAAGCGGAGTTAGACACAAATTGTCATCATCCGAATTTCCGCTCAGCGAGCAAGTCCCGTCGTAGCTATATGTAAGTTCATCGAGAAATGCGAATCGACCGTATGATCTTCTTCAAACTTGCAGGAGTGCTCTCGATTGGCGACACGAGCATTCTCTATAAGTTTCATAAACTTCGCACGGCTGGAAGGGGAGTTAGACACAAATTGTCATCTACAACGCAGTTTCCGACAGCGAGCAAGTCCCTTCGTAGCTGCATGTAAGTTCATCGAGAAATCTGAACCGACCGTACGATCATCTTCACACATGCAGGAGTGCTCTCGATTGGCGACACGAGCATTCTCTACAAGTTTCATAAACTTCGTACGGCTGGAAGCGGAGTTAGACACAAATTGTCATCTACAACGCAGTTTCCGCTCAGCGACCAAGTCCCGTCGTAGCTGTATGTAAGTTCATCGAGAAATGCGAACCGACCGTACGATCTTCTTCAAACTTGCAGGAGTGCTCTCGATTGGCGACACGAGCATTCTCTACAAGTTTCATAAACTTCGTACGGATGGAAGCGGAGTGAGACACAAATTGTCATCATCCGAATTTTCGCTCAGCGAGCAAGTCCCGTCGTAGCTATATGTAAGTTCATCGAGAAATGCGAACCGACCGTACGATCTTCTTCAAACTTGCAGGAGTGCTCTCGATTGGCGACACGAGCATTCTCTACAAGTTTCATAAACTTTGTACGGCTGGAAGGGGTGTTAGACACAAATTGTCATCTACAACGCTGTTTCCGCTCAGCGACCAAGTCCCGTCGTAGCTGTATGTAAGTTCATCGAGAAATGCGAACCGACCGTACGATCTTCTTCAAACTTGCAGGAGTGCTCTCGATTGGAGACACGAGCATGCTGTAAAAGTTTCATAAACTTCGTACGGCTGGAAGGGTTGTTAGACACAAATTGTCATCTACAACGCAGTTTCCGCTCAGCGACCAAGTCCCGTCGTAGCTGTAGGTAAGTTCATCGAGAAATGCGAACCGACCGTACGATCTTCTTCAAACTTGCAGGAGTGCTCTCGATTGGCGACACGAGCATTCTCTACAAGTTTCATAAACTTCGTACGGCTGGAAGCGGAGTGAGACACAAATTGTCATTATCCGAATTTCCGCTCAGCGAGCAAGTCCCGTCGTAGCTGCATGTAAGTTCATCGAGAAATGCGAACCGACCGTACGATCTTCTTCAAACTTGCAGGAGTGCTCTCGATTGGCGACACGAGCATTCTCTACAAGTTTCATAAACTTCGTACGGCTGGAAGCGGAGTTAGACACAAATTGTCATCTACAACGCAGTTTCCGCTCAGCGACCAAGTCCCGTCGTAGCTGTATGTAAGTTCATCGAGAAATGCGAACCGACCGTACGATCTTCTTCAAACTTGCAGGAGTGCTCTCGATTGGCGACACGAGCATTCTCTACAAGTTTCATAAACTTCGTACGGATGGAAGCGGAGTGAGACACAAATTGTCATCATCCGAATTTTCGCTCAGCGAGCAAGTCCCGTCGTAGCTATATGTAAGTTCATCGAGAAATGCGAACCGACCGTACGATCTTCTTCAAACTTGCAGGAGTGCTCTCGATTGGCGACACGAGCATTCTCTACAAGTTTCATAAACTTTGTACGGCTGGAAGGGGTGTTAGACGCAAATTGTCATCTACAACGCTGTTTCCGCTCAGCGACCAAGTCCCGTCGTAGCTGTATGTAAGTTCATCGAGAAATGCGACCGACCGTACGATCTTCTTCAAACTTGCAGGAGTGCTCTCGATTGGAGACACGAGCATGCTGTAAAAGTTTCATAAACTTCGTACGGCTGGAAGGGTTGTTAGACACAAATTGTCATCTACAACGCAGTTTCCGCTCAGCGACCAAGTCCCGTCGTAGCTGTATGTAAGTTCATCGAGAAATGCGAACCGACCGTACGATCTTCTTCAAACTTGCAGGAGTGCTCTCGATTGGCGACACGAGCATTCTCTACAAGTTTCATAAACTTCGTACGGCTGGAAGCGGAGTGAGACACAAATTGTCATTATCCGAATTTCCGCTCAGCGAGCAAGTCCTGTCGTAGCTGCATGTAAGTTCATCGAGAAATCTGAACCGACCATACGATCATCTTCACACTTGCAGGAGTGCTCTCGATTGGCGACACGAGCATTCTCTACAAGTTTCATAAACTTCGTACCGCTGGATGGGGAGTTAGACACAAATTGTCATCTACAACGCAGATTCCGCTCAGCGACCAAGTCCCGTCGTGGCTGTAAGTAAGTTCATCGAGAAATGCGAACCGACCGTACGATCTTCTTCAAACTTGCAGGAGTGCTCTCGATTGGCGACACGAGCATTCTCTACAAGTTTCATAAACTTCGTACGGCTGGAAGCGGAGTGAGACACAAATTGTCATTATCAGAATTTCCGCTCAGCGAGCAAGTCCTGTCGTAGCTATATGTAAGTTCATCGAGAAATGCGAACCGACCGTACGATCTTCTTCAAACTTGCAGGAGTGCTCTCGATTGGCGACACGAGCATTCTCTACAAGTTTCATAAACTTCGTACGGCTGGAAGGGGTGTTAGACACAAATTGTCATCTACAACGCAGTTTCCGCTCAGCGACCAAGTCCCGTCGTAGCTGTATGTAAGTTCATCGAGAAATGCGAACCGACCGTACGATCTTCTTCAAACTTGCAGGAGTGCTCTCGATTGGCGACAAGAGCATGCTGTACAAGTTTCATATACTTCGTACGGCTGCAAGCGGAGTTAGACACAAATTGTCATCATCCGAATTTCCGCTCAGCGAGCAAGTCCCGTCGTAGCTATATGTAAGTTCATCGAGAAATGCGAATCGACCGTATGATCTTCTTCAAACTTGCAGGAGTGCTCTCGATTGGCGACACGAGCATTCTCTACAAGTTTCATAAACTTCGTACGGCTGGAAGGGGAGTTAGACACAAATTGTCATCTACAACGCAGTTTCCGCTCAGCGACCAAGTCCCTTCGTAGCTGCTTGTAAGTTCATCGAGAAATCTGAACCGACCGTACGATCATCTTCACACTTGCAGGAGTGCTCTCGATTGGCGACACGAGCATTCTCTACAAGTTTCATAAACTTCGTACGGCTGGATGGGGAGTTAGACACAAATTATCATCTACAACGCAGATTCCGCTCAGCGACCAAGTCCCGTCGTGGCTGTAAGTAAGTTCATCGAGAAATGCGAACCGTCCGTACGATCTTCTTCCAACTTGCAGGAGTGCTCTCGATTGACGACACGAGCATGCTGTACAAGTTTCATAAACTTCGTACGGCTGGAAGCGGAGTTTGAAAAAAATTGTCATCATCCGAATTTCCGCTCAGCGACCAAGTCACTTCGTAGCTGCATGTAAGTTCATCGAGAAATTTGAACCGACCGTACGATCATCTTCAAACTTGCAGGAGTGCTCTCGATTGGCGTCACGAGCATTCTCTATAAGTTTCATAAACTTCGCACGGCTGGAAGGGGAGTTAGACACAAATTGTCATCTACAACGCAGTTTCCGACAGCGATCAAGTCCCGTCGTAGCTGTATGTAAGTTCATCGAGAAATGCGAACCGACCGTATGATCTTCTTCAAACTTGCAGGAGTGCTCTCGATTGGCGACACGAGCATTCTCTCCAAGTTTCATAAACTTCGTATGGCTGGAAGCGGAGTTAGACACAAATTGTCATCATCCGAATTTCCGCTCAGCGAGCAAGTCCCGTCGTAGCTATATGTAAGTTCATCGAGAAATGCGAACCGACCGTACGATCTTCTTCAAACTTGCAGGAGTGCTCTCGATTGGCGACACGAGCATTCTCTACAAGTTTCATAAACTTCGTACGGCTGGAAGCGGAGTTAGACACAAATTGCCATCATCCGAATTTCCGTTCAGCGACCAAGTCCCTTCGTAGCTACATGTAAGTTCATCGCAATATCTGAACCGACCGTACGATCATCTTCACACTTGCAGGAGTGCTCTCGATTGGCGACACGAGCATTCTCTACAAGTTTCATAAACTTCGTACGGCTGGAAGGGGTGTTAGACACAAATTGTCATCTACAACGCAGTTTCCGCTCAGCGACCAAGTCCCGTCGTAGCTGTATGTAAGTTCATCGAGAAATGCGAACCGACCGTACGATCTTCTTCAAACTTGCAGGAGTGCTCTCGATTGGCGACACGAGCATTCTCTACAAGTTTCATAAACTTCGTACGGCTGGAAGCGGAGTGAGACACAAATTGTCATTATCCGAATTTCCGCTCAGCGAGCAAGTCCTGTCGTAGCTATATGTAAGTTCATCGAGAAATGCGAACCGACCGTACGATCTTCTTCAAACTTGCAGGAGTGCTCTCGATTGGCGACACGAGCATTCTCTACAAGTTTCATAAACTTCGTACGGCTGGAAGGGGTGTTAGACACAAATTGTCATCTACAACGCAGTTTCCGCTCAGCGACCAAGTCCCGTCGTAGCTGTATGTAAGTTCATCGAGAAATGCGAACCGACCGTACGATGTTCTTCAAACTTGCAGGAGTGCTCTCGATTGGCGACAAGAGCATGCTGTACAAGTTTCATATACTTCGTACGGCTGCAAGCGGAGTTAGACACAAATTGTCATCATCCGAATTTCCGCTCAGCGAGCAAGTCCCGTCGTAGCTATATGTAAGTTCATCGAGAAATCGAATCGACCGTATGATCTTCTTCAAACTTGCAGGAGTGCTCTCGATTGGCGACACGAGCATTCTCTATAAGTTTCATAAACTTCGCACGGCTGGAAGGGGAGTTAGACACAAATTGTCATCTACAACGCAGTTTCCGACAGCGACCAAGTCCCTTCGTAGCTGCATGTAAGTTCATCGAGAAATCTGAACCGACCGTACGATCATCTTCACACATGCAGGAGTGCTCTCGAATGGCGACACGAGCATTCTCTACAAGTTTCATAAACTTCGTACGGCTGGAAGGGGAGTTAGACACAAATTGTCATCTACAACGCAGTTTCCGCTCAGCGACCAAGTCCCTTCGTAGCTGCTTGTAAGTTCATCGAGAAATCTGAACCGACCGTACGATCATCTTCACACTTGCAGGAGTGCTCTCGATTGGCGACACGAGCATTCTCTACAAGTTTCATAAACTTCGTACGGCTGGATGGGGAGTTAGACACAAATTGTCATCTACAACGCAGATTCCGCTCAGCGACCAAGTCCCGTCGTGGCTGTAAGTAAGTTCATCGAGAAATGCGAACCGTCCGTACGATCTTCTTCCAACTTGCAGGAGTGCTCTCGATTGACGACACGAGCATGCTGTACAAGTTTCATAAACTTCGTACGGCTGGAAGCGGAGTTTGAAAAAAATTGTCATCATCCGAATTTCCGCTCAGCGACCAAGTCACTTCGTAGCTGCATGTAAGTTCATCGAGAAATTTGAACCGACCGTACGATCATGTGCAAACTTGCAGGAGTGCTCTCGATTGGCGCCACGAGCATTCTCTATAAGTTTCATAAACTTCGCACTGCTGGAAGGGGAGTTAGACACAAATTGTCATCTACAACGCAGTTTCCGACAGCGATCAAGTCCCGTCGTAGCTGTATGTAAGTTCATCGAGAAATGCGAACCGACCGTATGATCTTCTTCAAACTTGCAGGAGTGCTCTCGATTGGCGACACGAGCATTCTCTCCAAGTTTCATAAACTTCGTATGGCTGGAAGCGGAGTTAGACACAAATTGTCATCATCCGAATTTCCGCTCAGCGAGCAAGTCCCGTCGTAGCTATATGTAAGTTCATCGAGAAATGCGAACCGACCGTACGATCTTCTTCAAACTTGCAGGAGTGCTCTCGATTGGCGACACGAGCATTCTCTACAAGTTTCATAAACTTCGTACGGCTGGAAGCGGAGTTAGACACAAATTGCCATCATCCGAATTTCCGTTCAGCGACCAAGTCCCTTCGTAGCTACATGTAAGTTCATCGCAATATCTGAACCGACCGTACGATCATCTTCACACTTGCAGGAGTGCTCTCGATTGGCGACACGAGCATTCTCTACAAGTTTCATAAACTTCGTACGGCTGGAAGGGGTGTTAGACACAAATTGTCATCTACAACGCAGTTTCCGCTCAGCGACCAAGTCCCGTCGTAGCTGTATGTAAGTTCATCGAGAAATGCGAACCGACCGTACGATCTTCTTCAAACTTGCAGGAGTGCTCTCGATTGGCGACACGAGCATTCTCTACAAGTTTCATAAACTTCGTACGGCTGGAAGCGGAGTGAGACACAAATTGTCATTATCCGAATTTCCGCTCAGCGAGCAAGTCCTGTCGTAGCTATATGTAAGTTCATCGAGAAATGCGAACCGACCGTACGATCTTCTTCAAACTTGCAGGAGTGCTCTCGATTGGCGACACGAGCATTCTCTACAAGTTTCATAAACTTCGTACGGCTGGAAGGGGTGTTAGACACAAATTGTCATCTACAACGCAGTTTCCGCTCAGCGACCAAGTCCCGTCGTAGCTGTATGTAAGTTCATCGAGAAATGCGAACCGACCGTACGATCTTCTTCAAACTTGCAGGAGTGCTCTCGATTGGCGACAAGAGCATGCTGTACAAGTTTCATATACTTCGTACGGCTGCAAGCGGAGTTAGACACAAATTGTCATCATCCGAATTTCCGCTCAGCGAGCAAGTCCCGTCGTAGCTATATGTAAGTTCATCGAGAAATGCGAATCGACCGTATGATCTTCTTCAAACTTGCAGGAGTGCTCTCGATTGGCGACACGAGCATTCTCTATAAGTTTCATAAACTTCGCACGGCTGGAAGGGGAGTTAGACACAAATTGTCATCTACAACGCAGTTTCCGACAGCGACCAAGTCCCTTCGTAGCTGCATGTAAGTTCATCGAGAAATCTGAACCGACCGTACGATCATCTTCACACATGCAGGAGTGCTCTCGATTGGCGACACGAGCATTCTCTACAAGTTTCATAAACTTCGTACGGCTGGAAGGGGAGTTAGACACAAATTGTCATCTACAACGCAGTTTCCGCTCAGCGACCAAGTCCCTTCGTAGCTGCTTGTAAGTTCATCGAGAAATCTGAACCGACCGTACGATCATCTTCACACTTGCAGGAGTGCTCTCGATTGGCGACACGAGCATTCTCTACAAGTTTCATAAACTTCGTACGGCTGGATGGGGAGTTGGACACAAATTGTCATCTACAACGCAGATTCCGCTCAACGACCAAGTCCCGTCGTGGCTGTAAGTAAGTTCATCGAGAAATGCGAACCGTCCGTACGATCTTCTTCCAACTTGCAGGAGTGCTCTCGATTGACGACACGAGCATGCTGTACAAGTTTCATAAACTTCGTACGGCTGGAAGCGGAGTTTGAAAAAAATTGTCATCATCCGAATTTCCGCTCAGCGACCAAGTCACTTCGTAGCTGCATGTAAGTTCATCGAGAAATTTGAACCGACCGTACGATCATCTGCAAACTTGCAGGAGTGCTCTCGATTGGCGTCACGAGCATTCTCTATAAGTTTCATAAACTTCGCACTGCTGGAAGGGGAGTTAGACACAAATTGTCATCTACAACGCAGTTTCCGACAGTGATCAAGTCCCGTCGTAGCTGTATGTAAGTTCATCGAGAAATGCGAACCGACCGTATGATCTTCTTCAAACTTGCAGGAGTGCTCTCGATTGGCGACACGAGCATTCTCTCCAAGTTTCATAAACTTCGTATGGCTGGAAGCGGAGTTAGACACAAATTGTCATCATCCGAATTTCCGCTCAGCGAGCAAGTCCCGTCGTAGCTATATGTAAGTTCATCGAGAAATGCGAACCGACCGTACGATCTTCTTCAAACTTGCAGGAGTGCTCTCGATTGGCGACACGAGCATTCTCTACAAGTTTCATAAACTTCGTACGGCTGGAAGCGGAGTTAGACACAAATTGCCATCATCCGAATTTCCGTTCAGCGACCAAGTCCCTTCGTAGCTACATGTAAGTTCATCGCAATATCTGAACCGACCGTACGATCATCTTCACACTTGCAGGAGTGCTCTCGATTGGCGACACGAGCATTCTCTACAAGTTTCATAAACTTCGTACGGCTGGAAGGGGTGTTAGACACAAATTGTCATCTACAACGCAGTTTCCGCTCAGCGACCAAGTCCCGTCGTAGCTGTATGTAAGTTCATCGAGAAATGCGAACCGACCGTACGATCTTCTTCAAACTTGCAGGAGTGCTCTCGATTGGCGACACGAGCATTCTGTACAAGTTTCATAAACTTCGTACGGCTGGAAGGGGAGTTAGACAAAAATTGTCATCATCCGAATTTCCGCTCAGCGAGCAAGTCCCGTCGTAGCTATATGTAAGTTCATCGAGAAATGCGAACCGACCGTACGATCTTCTTCAAACTTGCAGGAGTGCTCTCGATTGGCGACACGAGCATTCTCTATAAGTTTCATAAACTTCGCACGGCTGGAAGGGGATATAGACACAAATTGTCATCTACAACGCAGTTTCCGACAGCGACCAAGTCCCTTCGTAACTGCATGTAAGTTCATCGAGAAATCTGAACCGACCGTACGATCATCTTCACACTTGCAGGAGTGCTCTCGATTGGCGACACGAGCATTCTCTACAAGTTTCATAAACTTCGTACGGCTGGAAGGGGAGTTAGACACAAATTGTCATCTACAACGCAGTTTCCGCTCAGCGACCAAGTCCCGTCGTAGCTGTATGTAAGTTCATCGAGAAATGCGAACCGACCGTACGATCTTCTTCAAATTTGCAGGAGTGCTCTCGATTGGCGACACGAGCATTCTCTACAAATTTCATAAACTTCGTACGGCTGGAAGCGGAGCTAGACACAAATTGTCATCATCCGAATTTCCGCTCAGCGACCAAGTCCCATCGTAGCTGCATGTAAGTTCATCGAGAAATCTGAACCGACCGTACGATCATCTTCACACTTGCAGGAGTGCTCTCGATTTGCGACACGAGCATTCTCTACAAATTTCATAAACTTCGTACGGCTGGAAGCGGAGTTAGACACAAATTGTCATCATCCGAATTTTCGCTCAGCGACCAAGTCCCTTCGTAGCTGCATGTAAGTTCATCGAGAAATCTGAACCGACCATACGATCATCTTCACACTTGCAGGAGTGCTCTCGATTGGCGACACGAGTATTCTCTACAAGTTTCATAAACTTCGTACGGCTGGAAGGGGTGTTAGACACAAATTGTCATCTACAACGCAGTTTCCGCTCAGCGACCAACTCCCGTCGTAGCTGTATGTAAGTTCATCGAGAAATGCGAACCGACCGTACGATCTTCTTCAAATTTGCAGGAGTGCTCTCGATTGGCGACACGAGCATTCTCTACAAATTTCATAAACTTCGTACGGCTGGAAGCGGAGTTAGACACAAATTGTCATCATCCGAATTTCCGCTCAGCGACCAAGTCCCATCGTAGCTGCATGTAAGTTCATCGAGAAATCTGAACCGACCGTACGATCATCTTCACACTTGCAGGAGTGCTCTCGATTTGCGACACGAGCATTCTCTACAAATTTCATAAACTTCGTACGGCTGGAAGCGGAGTTAGACACAAATTGTCATCATCCGAATTTTCGCTCAGCGACCAAGTCCCTTCGTAGCTGCATGTAAGTTCATCGAGAAATCTGAACCGACCATACGATCATCTTCACACTTGCAGGAGTGCTCTCGATTGGCGACACGAGTATTCTCTACAAGTTTCATAAACTTCGTACGGCTGGAAGGGGTGTTAGACACAAATTGTCATCTACAACGCAGTTTCCGCTCAGCGACCAACTCCCGTCGTAGCTGTATGTAAGTTCATCGAGAAATGCGAACCGACCGTACGATCTTCTTCAAACTTGCAGGAGTGCTCTCGATTGGCGACACGAGCATTCTGTACAAGTTTCATAAACTTCGTACGGCTGGAAGGGGAGTTAGACAAAAATTGTCATCATCCGAATTTCCGCTCAGCGAGCAAGTCCCGTCGTAGCTATATGTAAGTTCATCGAGAAATGCGAACCGACCGTACGATCTTCCTCAAACTTGCAGGAGTGCTCTCGATTGGCGACACGAGCATTCTCTATAAGTTTCATAAACTTCGCACGGCTGGAAGGGGATATAGACACAAATTGTCATCTACAACGCAGTTTCCGACAGCGACCAAGTCCCTTCGTAACTGCATGTAAGTTCATCGAGAAATCTGAACCGAAAGTACGATCATCTTCACACTTGCAGGAGTGCTCTCGATTGGCGACACGAGCATTCTCTACAAGTTTCATAAACTTCGTACGGCTGGAAGGGGAGTTAGACACAAAATGTCATCTCCAACGCAGTTTGCGCTCAGCGACCAAGTCCCGTCGTAGCTGTATGTAAGTTCATCGAGAAATGCGAACCGACCGTACGATCTTCTTCAAATTTGCAGGAGTGCTCTCGATTGGCGACACGAGCATTCTCTACAAGTTTCATAAACTTCGTACGGCTGGAAGGGGAGTTAGACACAAATTGTCATCTACAACGCAGTTTCCGCTCAGCGACCAAGTCCCGTCGTAGCTGTATGTAAGCTCATCAAGAAATGCGAACCGACCGTACGATCTTCTTCAAACTTGCAGGAGTGCTCTCGTTTGACGACACGAGCATGCTGTACAAGTTTCATAAACTTCGTACGGCTGGAAGCGGAGTTTGAAAAAAATTGTCATCATCCGAATTTCCGCTCAGCGACCAAATCCCGTCGTAGCTATATGTAAGTTCATCGACAAATGCGAACCGACTGTTCGATCTTCTTCAAACTTGCAGGAATGCTCTCGATTGGCGACACGAGCATTCTCTATAAGTTTCATAAACTTCGCACGGCTGGAAGGGGAGTTAGACACAAATTGTCATCTACAACGCAGTTTCCGACAGCGACCAAGTCCCTTCGTAGCTGCATGTAAGTTCATCGAGAAATCTGAACCGACCGTACGATCATCTTCACACTTGCAGGAGTGCTCTCGATTGGTGTCACGAGCATTCTCTATAAGTTTCATAAACTTCGCACGGCTGGAAGGGGAGTTAGACACAAATTGTCATCTACAACGCAGTTTCCGACAGCGATCAAGTCCCGTCGTAGCTGTATGTAAGTTCATCGAGAAATGCGAACCGACCGTACGATCTTCTTCAAACTTGCAGGAGTGCTCTCGATTGGCGACACGAGCATTCTCTACAAGTTTCATAAGCTTCGTACGGCTGGAAGCGGAGTTAGACACAAATTGCCATCATCCATATTTCCGTTCAGCGACCAAGTCCCTTCGTAGCTACATGTAAGTTCATCGCAATATCTGAACCGACCGTACGATCATCTTCACACTTGCAGGAGTGCTCTCGATTGGCGACACGAGCATTCTCTACAAGTTTCATAAACTTCGTACGGCTGGAAGGGGTGTTAGACACAAATTGTCATCTACAACGCAGTTTCCGCTCAGCGACCAAGTCCCATCGTAGCTGTATGTAAGTTCATCGAGAAATGCGAACCGACCGTACGATCTTCTTCAAACTTGCAGGAGTGCTCTCGATTGGCGACACGAGCATTCTGTACAAGTTTCATAAACTTCGTACGGCTGGAAGGGGAGTTAGACAAAAATTGTCATCATCCGAATTTCCGCTCAGCGAGCAAGTCCCGTCGTAGCTATATGTAAGTTCATCGAAAAAAGCGAACCGACCGTACGATCTTCTTCAAACTTGCAGGAGTGCTCTCGATTGGCGACACGAGCATTCTCTATAAGTTTCATAAACTTCGCACGGCTGGAAGGGGATATAGACACAAATTGTCATCTACAACGCAGTTTCCGACAGCGACCAAGTCCCTTTGTAACTGCATGTAAGTTCATCGAGAAATCTGAACCGACCGTACGATCGTCTTCACACTTGCAGGAGTGCTCTCGATTGGCGACACGAGCATTCTCTACAAGTTTCATAAACTTCGTACGGCTGGAAGGGGAGTTAGACACAAATTGTCATCTACAACGCAGTTTCCGCTCAGCGACCAAGTCCCGTCGTAGCTGTAAGTAAGCTCATCAAGAAATGCGAACCGACCGCACGATATTCTTCAAACTTGCAGGAGTGCTCTCGATTGACGACACGAGCATGCTGTACAAGTTTCATAAACTTCGTACGGCTGGAAGCGGAGTTTGAAAAAAATTGTCATCATCCGAATTTCCGCTCAGCGAGCAAGTCCCGTCGTAGCTGTATGTAAGTTCATCGAGAAATGCGAACCGACCGTACGATCATCTTCACACTTGCAGGAGTGCTCTCGATTGGCGACACGAGCATTCTCTCCAAGTTTCATAAACTTCGAACGGCTGGAAGCGGAGTTAGACACAAATTGTCATCATCCGAATTTCCGGCCAGCGACCAAGTCCCTTCGTAGCTGCATGTAAGTTCATTGAGAAATCTGAACCGACCGTACGAACTTCTTCAAACTTGCAGGAGTGCTCTCGATTGGCGACACGAGCATTCTCTACAAGTTTCATAAACTTCGTACGGCTGGAAGCGGAGTTTGAATAAAATTGTCATCATCCGAATTTCCGCTCAGCGACCAAGTCCATTTGTAGCTGCATGTAAGTTCATCGAGAAATCTGAACCGACCGTACGATCTTCTTCAAACTTGCAGGAGTGCTCTCGATTGGCGACACGAGCATTCTCTACAAGTTTCATAAACTTTGTACGGCTGGAAGGGGTGTTAGACACAAATTGTCATCTACAACGCAGTTTCCGCTCAGCGACCAAGTCCCGTCGTAGCTGTATGTAAGTTCATCGAGAAATGCGAACCGACCGTACGATCTTCTTCAAACTTGCAGGAGTGCTCTCGATTGGAGACACGAGCATGCTGTAAAAGTTTCATAAACTTCGTACGGCTGGAAGGGTTGTTAGACACAAATTGTCATCTACAACGCAGTTTCCGCTCAGCGACCAAGTCCCGTCGTAGCTGTATGTAAGTTCATCGAGAAATGCGAACCGACCGTACGATCGTCTTCAAACTTGCAGGAGTGCTCTCGATTGGAGACACGAGCATTCTCTACAAGTTTCATAACCTTCGTACGGCTGGAAGGGGTGTTAGACACAAATTGTCATCTACAACGCAGTTTCCGCTCAGCGACCAAGTCCCGTCGTAGCTGTATGTAAGTTCATCGAGAAATGCGAACCGACCGTACGATCTTCTTCAAACTTGCAGGAGTGATCTCGATTGACGACACGAGCATGCTGTACAAGTTTCATAAACTTCGTACGGCTGGAAGCGGAGTTTGAAAAAAATTGTCATCATCCGAATTTCCGCTCAGCGACCAAGTCCCTTTGTAGCTGCATGTAAGTTCATCGAGAAATCTGAACCGACCGTACGATCATCTTCAAACTTGCAGGAGTGCTCTCGATTGGCGACACGAGCATTCTCTACAAGTTTCATAAACTTCGTACGGCTGGAAGCGGAGTTAGACACAAATTGTCATCATCCGAATTTCCGCTCAGCGACCAAGTCCCATCGTTGCTGCATGTAAGTTCATCGAGAAATCTGAACCGACCGTACGATCATCTTCACACCTGCAGGAGTGCTCTCGATTTGCGACACGAGCATTCTCTACAAGTTTCATAAACTTCGTACGCCTGGAAGCGGAGTTAGACACAAATTGTCATCATCCGAATTTCCGCTCAGCGACCAAGTCCCTTCGTAGCTGCGTGTAAGTTCATCGAGAAATCTGAACCGACCATACGATCATCTTCACACTTGCAGGAGTGCTCTCGATTGGCGACACGAATATTCTCTACAAGTTTCATAAACTTCGTACGGCTGGAAGGGGAGTTAGACACAAATTGTGATCTACAACGCAGTTTCCGCTCAGCGACCAAGTCCCGTCGTGGCTGTATGTAAGTTCATCGAGAAATGCGAACCGACCGTACGATCTTCTTCCAACTTGCAGGAGTGCTCTCGATTGGCAACACGAGCATTCTCTACAAGTTTCATAAACTTCGTACGGCTGGAAGGGGTGTTAGACACAAATTGTCATCTACAACGCAGTTTCCGCTCAGCGACCAAGTCCCATCGTAGCTGTATGTAAGTTCATCGAGAAATGCGAACCGACCGTACGATCTTCTTCAAACTTGCAGGAGTGCTCTCGATTGGCGACACGAGCATTCTGTACAAGTTTCATAAACTTCGTACGGCTGGAAGGGGAGTTAGACAAAAATTGTCATCATCCGAATTTCCGCTCAGCGAGCAAGTCCCGTCGTAGCTATATGTAAGTTCATCGAGAAATGCGTACCGACCGTACGATCTTCTTCAAACTTGCAGGAGTGCTCTCGATTGGCGACACGAGCATTCTCTATAAGTTTCATAAACTTCGTACGGCTGGAAGGGGAGTTAGACACAAATTGTCATCTACAACGCAGTTTCCGCTCAGCGACCAAGTCCCGTCGTAGCTGTATGTAAGTTCATCGAGAAATGCGAACCGACCGTACGATCTTCTTCAAATTTGCAGGAGTGCTCTCGATTGGCGACACGAGCATTCTCTACAAGTTTCATAAACTTCGTACGGCTGGAAGGGGAGTTAGACACAAATTGTCATCTACAACGCAGTTTCCGGTCAGCGACCAAGTCCCGTCGTAGCTGTATGTAAGCTCATCAAGAAATGCGAACCGACCGTACGATCTTCTTCAAACTTGCAGGAGTGCTCTCGTTTGACGACACGAGCATGCTGTACAAGTTTCATAAACTTCGTACGGCTGGAAGCGGAGTTTGAAAAAAATTGTCATCATCCGAATTTCCGCTCAGCGACCAAGTCCCGTCGTAGCTATATGTAAGTTCATCGACAAATGCGAACCGACTGTTCGATCTTCTTCAAACTTGCAGGAATGCTCTCGATTGGCGACACGAGCATTCTCTATAAGTTTCATAAACTTCGCACGGCTGGAAGGGGAGTTAGACACAAATTGTCATCTACAACGCAGTTTCCGACAGCGATCAAGTCCCGTCGTAGCTGTATGTAAGTTCATCGAGAAATGCGAACCGACCGTACGATCTTCTTCAAACTTGCAGGAGTGCTCTCGATTGGCGACACGAGCATTCTCTACAAGTTTCATAAGCTTCGTACGGCTGGAAGCGGAGTTAGACACAAATTGCCATCATCCATATTTCCGTTCAGCGACCAAGTCCCTTCGTAGCTACATGTAAGTTCATCGCAATATCTGAACCGACCGTACGATCATCTTCACACTTGCAGGAGTGCTCTCGATTGGCGACACGAGCATTCTCTACAAGTTTCATAAACTTCGTACGGCTGGAAGGGGTGTTAGACACAAATTGTCATCTACAACGCAGTTTCCGCTCAGCGACCAAGTCCCATCGTAGCTGTATGTAAGTTCATCGAGAAATGCGAACCGACCGTACGATCTTCTTCAAACTTGCAGGAGTGCTCTCGATTGGCGACACGAGCATTCTGTACAAGTTTCATAAACTTCGTACGGCTGGAAGGGGAGTTAGACAAAAATTGTCATCATCCGAATTTCCGCTCAGCGAGCAAGTCCCGTCGTAGCTATATGTAAGTTCATCGAAAAAAGCGAACCGACCGTACGATCTTCTTCAAACTTGCAGGAGTGCTCTCGATTGGCGACACGAGCATTCTCTATAAGTTTCATAAACTTCGCACGGCTGGAAGGGGATATAGACACAAATTGTCATCTACAACGCAGTTTCCGACAGCGACCAAGTCCCTTTGTAACTGCATGTAAGTTCATCGAGAAATCTGAACCGACCGTACGATCGTCTTCACACTTGCAGGAGTGCTCTCGATTGGCGACACGAGCATTCTCTACAAGTTTCATAAACTTCGTACGGCTGGAAGGGGAGTTAGACACAAATTGTCATCTACAACGCAGTTTCCGCTCAGCGACCAAGTCCCGTCGTAGCTGTAAGTAAGCTCATCAAGAAATGCGAACCGACCGCACGATATTCTTCAAACTTGCAGGAGTGCTCTCGATTGACGACACGAGCATGCTGTACAAGTTTCATAAACTTCGTACGGCTGGAAGCGGAGTTTGAAAAAAATTGTCATCATCCGAATTTCCGCTCAGCGAGCAAGTCCCGTCGTAGCTGTATGTAAGTTCATCGAGAAATGCGAACCGACCGTACGATCATCTTCACACTTGCAGGAGTGCTCTCGATTGGCGACACGAGCATTCTCTACAAGTTTCATAAACTTCGTACGGCTGGAAGCGGAGTTAGACACAAATTGTCATCATCCGAATTTCCGGCCAGCGACCAAGTCCCTTCGCAGCTGCATGTAAGTTCATTGAGAAATCTGAACCGACCGTACGAACTTCTTCAAACTTGCAGGAGTGCTCTCGATTGGCGACACGAGCATTCTCTACAAGTTTCATAAACTTCGTACGGCTGGAAGCGGAGTTTGAATAAAATTGTCATCATCCGAATTTCCGCTCAGCGACCAAGTCCATTTGTAGCTGCATGTAAGTTCATCGAGAAATCTGAACCGACCGTACGATCTTCTTCAAACTTGCAGGAGTGCTCTCGATTGGCGACACGAGCATTCTCTACAAGTTTCATAAACTTTGTACGGCTGGAAGGGGTGTTAGACACAAATTGTCATCTACAACGCAGTTTCCGCTCAGCGACCAAGTCCCGTCGTAGCTGTATGTAAGTTCATCGAGAAATGCGAACCGACCGTACGATCTTCTTCAAACTTGCAGGAGTGCTCTCGATTGGAGACACGAGCATGCTGTAAAAGTTTCATAAACTTCGTACGGCTGGAAGGGTTGTTAGACACAAATTGTCATCTACAACGCAGTTTCCGCTCAGCGACCAAGTCCCGTCGTAGCTGTATGTAAGTTCATCGAGAAATGCGAACCGACCGTACGATCGTCTTCAAACTTGCAGGAGTGCTCTCGATTGGAGACACGAGCATGCTGTAAAAGTTTCATAAACTTCGTACGGCTGGAAGGGTTGTTAGACACAAATTGTCATCTACAACGCAGTTTCCGCTCAGCGACCAAGTCCCGTCGTAGCTGTATGTAAGTTCATCGAGAAATGCGAACCGACCGTACGATCTTCTTCAAACTTGCAGGAGTGCTCTCGATTGGCGACACGAGCATTCTCTACAAGTTTCATAAACTTCGTACGGCTGGAAGCGGAGTGAGACACAAATTGTCATTATCCGAATTTCCGCTCAGCGAGCAAGTCCTGTCGTAGCAATATGTAAGTTCATCGAGAAATGCGAACCGACCGTACGATCTTCTTCAAACTTGCAGGAGTGCTCTCGATTGGCGACACGAGCATTCTCTACAAGTTTCATAACCTTCGTACGGCTGGAAGGGGAGTTAGACACAAATTGTCATCTACAACGCAGTTTCCGCTCAGCGACCAAGTCCCGTCGTAGCTGTATGTAAGCTCATCAA
Organism: Priocnemis perturbator; assembly: GCA_963942575.1. Classification (NCBI taxonomy): domain Eukaryota; kingdom Metazoa; phylum Arthropoda; class Insecta; order Hymenoptera; family Pompilidae; genus Priocnemis; species Priocnemis perturbator. Next base: position 144,984 of record CAWWDK010000055.1, read on the forward strand.
GAAATGCGAACCGACCGTACGATCTTCTTCAAACTTGCAGGAGTGCTCTCGATTGACGACACGAGCATGCTGAACAAGTTTCATAAACTTCGTACGGCTGGAAGGGGTGTTAGACACAAAATTGTCATCTACAACGCAGTTTCCGCTCAGCGACCAAGTCCCGTCGTAGCTGTATGTAAGTTCATCGAGAAATGCGAACCGACCGTACGATCTTCTTCAAATTTGCAGGAGTGCTCTCGATTGGCGACACGAGCATTCTCTACAAATTTCATAAACTTCGTACGGCTGGAAGCGGAGTTAGACACAAATTGTCATCATCCGAATTTCCGCTCAGCGACCAAGTCCCATCGTAGCTGCATGTAAGTTCATCGAGAAATCTGAACCGACCGTACGATCATCTTCACACTTGCAGGAGTGCTCTCGATTTGCGACACGAGCATTCTCTACAAGTTTCATAAACTTCGTACGGCTGGAAGCGGAGTTAGACACAAATTGTCATCATCCGAATTTCCGCTCAGCGACCAAGTCCCTTCGTAGCTGCATGTAAGTTCATCGAGAAATCTGCACCGACCATACGATCATCTTCACACTTGCAGGAGTGCTCTCGATTGGCGACACGAGTATTCTCTACAAGTTTCATAAACTTCGTACGGCTGGAAGGGGAGTTAGACACAAATTGTGATCTACAACGCAGTTTCCGCTCAGCGTCCAAGTCCCGTCGTGGCTGTATGTAAGTTCATCGAGAAATGCGAACCGACCGTACGATCTTCTTCCAACTTGCAGGAGTGCTCTCGATTGACGACACGAGCATGCTGTACAAGTTTCATAAACTTCGTACGGCTGGAAGCGGAGTTAGACACAAATTGTCATCATCCGAATTTCCGCTCAGCGACCAAGTCCCTTCGTAGCTGCATGTAAGTTCATCGAGAAATCTGAACCGACCATACGATCATCTTCACACTTGCAGGAGTGCCCTCGATTGGCGACACGAGCATTCTCTACAAGTTTCATAAACTTCGTACGGCTGGAAGGGGAGTTAGACACAAATTGTCATCTACAACGCAGTTTCCGACAGCGATCAAGTCCCGTCGTAGCTGTATGTAAGTTCATCGAGAAATGCGAACCGACCGTACGATCTTCTTCAAACTTGCAGGAGTGCTCTCGATTGGCGACACGAGCATTCTCTACAAGTTTCATAAGCTTCGTACGGCTGGAAGCGGAGTTAGACACAAATTGCCATCATCCATATTTCCGTTCAGCGACCAAGTCCCTTCGTAGCTACATGTAAGTTCATCGCAATATCTGAACCGACCGTACGATCATCTTCACACTTGCAGGAGTGCTCTCGATTGGCGACACGAGCATTCTCTACAAGTTTCATAAACTTCGTACGGCTGGAAGGGGTGTTAGACACAAATTGTCATCTACAACGCAGTTTCCGCTCAGCGACCAAGTCCCATCGTAGCTGTATGTAAGTTCATCGAGAAATGCGAACCGACCGTACGATCTTCTTCAATCTTGCAGGAGTGCTCTCGATTGGCGACACGAGCATTCTGTACAAGTTTCATAAACTTCGTACGGCTGGAAGGGGAGTTAGACAAAAATTGTCATCATCCGAATTTCCGCTCAGCGAGCAAGTCCCGTCGTAGCTATATGTAAGTTCATCGAAAAATGCGAACCGACCGTACGATCTTCTTCAAACTTGCAGGAGTGCTCTCGATTGGCGACACGAGCATTCTCTATAAGTTTCATAAACTTCGCACGGCTGGAAGGGGATATAGACACAAATTGTCATCTACAACGCAGTTTCCGACAGCGACCAAGTCCCTTTGTAACTGCATGTAAGTTCATCGAGAAATCTGAACCGACCGTACGATCGTCTTCACACTTGCAGGAGTGCTCTCGATTGGCGACACGAGCATTCTCTACAAATTTCATAAACTTCGTACGGCTGGAAGGGGAGTTAGACACAAATTGTCATCTACAACGCAGTTTCCGCTCAGCGACCAAGTCCCGTCGTAGCTGTAAGTAAGCTCATCAAGAAATGCGAACCGACCGCACGATATTCTTCAAACTTGCAGGAGTGCTCTCGATTGACGACACGAGCATGCTGTACAAGTTTCATAAACTTCGTACGGCTGGAAGCGGAGTTTGAAAAAAATTGTCATCATCCGAATTTCCGCTCAGCGAGCAAGTCCGGTCGTAGCTGTATGTAAGTTCATCGAGAAATGCGAACCGACCGTACGATCATCTTCACACTTGCAGGAGTGCTCTCGATTGGCGACACGAGCATTCTCTCCAAGTTTCATAAACTTCGAACGGCTGGAAGCGGAGTTAGACACAAATTGTCATCATCCGAATTTCCGGCCAGCGACCAAGTCCCTTCGTAGCTGCATGTAAGTTCATTGAGAAATCTGAACCGACCGTACGAACTTCTTCAAACTTGCAGGAGTGCTCTCGATTGGCGACACGAGCATTCTCTACAAGTTTCATAAACTTCGTTCGGCTGGAAGCGGAGTTTGAATAAAATTGTCATCATCCGAATTTCCGCTCAGCGACCAAGTCCATTTGTAGCTGCATGTAAGTTCATCGAGAAATCTGAACCGACCGTACGATCTTCTTCAAACTTGCAGGAGTGCTCTCGATTGGCGACACGAGCATTCTCTACAAGTTTCATAAACTTTGTACGGCTGGAAGGGGTGTTAGACACAAATTGTCATCTACAACGCAGTTTCCGCTCAGCGACCAAGTCCCGTCGTAGCTGTATGTAAGTTCATCGAGAAATGCGAACCGACCGTACGATCTTCTTCAAACTTGCAGGAGTGCTCTCGATTGGAGACACGAGCATGCTGTAAAAGTTTCATAAACTTCGTACGGCTGGAAGGGTTGTTAGACACAAATTGTCATCTACAACGCAGTTTCCGCTCAGCGACCAAGTCCCGTCGTAGCTGTATGTAAGTTCATCGAGAAATGCGAACCGACCGTACGATCTTCTTCAAACTTGCAGGAGTGCTCTCGATTGGAGACACGAGCATGCTGTAAAAGTTTCATAAACTTCGTACGGCTGGAAGGGTTGTTAGACACAAATTGTCATCTACAACGCAGTTTCTGCTCAGCGACCAAGTCCCGTCGTAGCTGCATGTAAGTTCATCGAGAAATGCGAACCGACCGTACGATCTTCTTCAAACTTGCAGGAGTGCTCTCGATTGGCGACACGAGCATTCGCTACAAGTTTCATAACCTTCGTACGGCTGGAAGGGGTGTTAGACACAAATTGTCATCTACAACGCAGTTTCCGCTCAGCGACCAAGTCCCGTCGTAGCTGTATGTAAGTTCATCGAGAAATGCGAACCGACCGTACGATCTTCTTCAAACTTGCAGGAGTGCTCTCGGTTGACGACACGAGCATGCTGTACAAGTTTCATAAACTTCGTACTGCTGGAAGCGGAGTTTGAAAAAAAATTGTCATCATCCGAATTTCCGCTCAGCGACCAAGTCCCTTTGTAGCTGCATGTAAGTTCATCGAGAAATCTGAACCGACCGTACGATCATCTTCAAACTTGCAGGAGTGCTCTCGATTGGCGACACGAGCATTCTCTACAAGTTTCATAAACTTCGTACGGCTGGAAGCGGAGTTTGAAAAAAATTGTCATCATCCGAATTTCCGCTCAGCGACCAAGTCACTTCGTTGCTGCATGTAAGTTCATCGAGAAATCTGAACCGACCGTACGATCATCTTCAAACTTGCAGGAGTGCTCTCGATTGGCGTCACGAGCATTCTCTATAAGTTTCATAAACTTCGTACGGCTGGAAGGGGTGTTAGACACAAAATTGTCATCTACAACGCAGTTTCCGCTCAGCGACCAAGTCCCGTCGTACCTGTATGTAAGTTCATCGAGAAATGCGAACCAACCGTACGATTTTCTTCAAATTTGCAGGAGTGCTCTCGATTGGCGACACTAGCATTCTCTACAAATTTCATAAACTTCGTACGGCTGGAAGCGGAGTTAGACACAAATTGTCATCATCCGAATTTCCGCTCAGCGACCAAGTCCCTTCGTAGCTGCATGTAAGTTCATCGAGAAATCTGAACCGACCGTACGATCATCTTCAAACTTGCAGAAGTGCTCTCGATTGGCGTCACGAGCATTCTCTATAAGTTTCATAAACTTCGTATGGCTGGAAGCGGAGTTTGAAAAAAATTGTCATCATCCGAATTTCCGCTCAGCGACCAAGTCACTTCGTAGCTGCATGTAAGTTCATCGAGAAATCTGAACCAACCGTACGATCTTCTTCAAACTTGCAGGAGTGCTCCCGATTGGCGACACGAGCATTCTCCACAAGTTTCATAAACTTCGTACGGCTGGAAGGGGTGTTAGACACAAATTGTCATCTACAACGCAGTTTCCGCTCAGCGACCAAATCCCGTCGTAGCTGTATGTAAGTTCATCGAGAAATGCGAACCGACCGTACGATCTTCCTCAAACTTGCAGGAGTGCTCTCGATTGGCGACACGAGCATTCTGTACAAGTTTCATAAACTTCGTACGGCTGGAAGGGGAGTTAGACAAAAATTGTCATCATCCGAATTTCCGCTCAGCGAGCAAGTCCCGTCGTAGCTATATGTAAGTTCATCGAGAAATGCGAACCGACCGTACGATCTTCTTCAAACTTGCAGGAGTGCTCTCGATTGGCGACACGAGCATTCTCTATAAGTTTCATAAACTTCGCAAGGCTGGAAAGGGATATAGACACAAATTGTCATCTACAACGCAGTTTCCGACAGCGACCAAGTCCCTTCGTAGCTGCATGTAAGTTCATCGAGAAATCTGAACCGACCGTACGATCATCTTCACACTTGCAGGAGTGCTCTCGATTGGCGACACGAGCATTCTCTACATGTTTCATAAACTTCGTACGGCTGGAAGGGGAGTTAGACACAAATTGTCATCTACAACGCAGTTTCCGCTCAGCGACCAAGTCCCGTCGTAGCTGTACGTAAGCTCATCAAGAAATGCGAACCGACCGTACGATCTTCTTCAAACTTGCAGGAGTGCTCTCGATTGACGACACGAGCATGCTGAACAAGTTTCATAAACTTCGTACGGCTGGAAGGGGTGTTAGACACAAAATTGTCATCTACAACGCAGTTTCCGCTCAGCGACCAAGTCCCGTCGTAGCTGTATGTAAGTTCATCGAGAAATGCGAACCGACCGTACGATCTTCTTCAAATTTGCAGGAGTGCTCTCGATTGGCGACACGAGCATTCTCTACAAATTTCATAAACTTCGTACGGCTGGAAGCGGAGTTAGACACAAATTGTCATCATCCGAATTTCCGCTCAGCGACCAAGTCCCATCGTAGCTGCATGTAAGTTCATCGAGAAATCTGAACCGACCGTACGATCATCTTCACACTTGCAGGAGTGCTCTCGATTTGCGACACGAGCATTCTCTACAAGTTTCATAAACTTCGTACGGCTGGAAGCGGAGTTAGACACAAATTGTCATCATCCGAATTTCCGCTCAGCGACCAAGTCCCTTCGTAGCTGCATGTAAGTTCATCGAGAAATCTGCACCGACCATACGATCATCTTCACACTTGCAGGAGTGCTCTCGATTGGCGACACGAGTATTCTCTACAAGTTTCATAAACTTCGTACGGCTGGAAGGGGAGTTAGACACAAATTGTGATCTACAACGCAGTTTCCGCTCAGCGACCAAGTCCCGTCGTGGCTGTATGTAAGTTCATCGAGAAATGCGAACCGACCGTACGATCTTCTTCCAACTTGCAGGAGTGCTCTCGATTGACGACACGAGCATGCTGTACAAGTTTCATAAACTTCGTACGGCTGGAAGCGGAGTTAGACACAAATTGTCATCATCCGAATTTCCGCTCAGCGACCAAGTCCCTTCGTAGCTGCATGTAAGTTCATCGAGAAATCTGAACCGACCATACGATCATCTTCACACTTGCAGGAGTGCCCTCGATTGGCGACACGAGCATTCTCTACAAGTTTCATAAACTTCGTACGGCTGGAAGGGGAGTTAGACACAAATTGGCATCTACAACGCAGTTTCCGCTCAGCGACCAAGTCCCGTCGTGGCTGTATGTAAGTTCATCGAGAAATGCGAACCGACCGTACGATCTTCTTCCAACTTGCAGGAGTGCTCTCGATTGACGACACGAGCATGCTGTACAAGTTTCATAAACTTTGTACGGCTGGAAGCGGAGTTTGAAAAAAATTGTCATCATCCGAATTTCCGCTCAGCGACCAAGTCACTTCGTAGCTGCATGTAAGTTCATCGAGAAATCTGAACCGACCGTACGATCATCTTCAAACTTGCAGGAGTGCTCTCGATTGGCGTCACGAGCATTCTCTATAAGTTTCATAAACTTCGCACGGCTGGAAGGGGAGTTAGACACAAATTGTCATCTACAGCGCAGTTTCCGATAGCGATCAAGTCCCGTCGTAGCTGTATGTAAGTTCATCGAGAAATGCGAACCGACCGTACGATCTTCTTCCAACTTGCAGGAGTGCTCTCGATTGACGACACGAGCATGCTGTACAAGTTTCATAAACTTCGTACGGCTGGAAGCGGAGTTTGAAAAAAATTGTCATCATCCGAATTTCCGCTCAGCGACCAAGTCACTTCGTAGCTGCATGTAAGTTCATCGAGAAATTTGAACCGACCGTACGATCATCTGCAAACTTGCAGGAGTGCTCTCGATTGGCGTCACGAGCATTCTCTATAAGTTTCATAAACTTCGCACTGCTGGAAGGGGAGTTAGACACAAATTGTCATCTACAACGCAGTTTCCGACAGTGATCAAGTCCCGTCGTAGCTGTATGTAAGTTCATCGAGAAATGCGAACCGACCGTATGATCTTCTTCAAACTTGCAGGAGTGCTCTCGATTGGCGACACGAGCATTCTCTATAAGTTTCATAAACTTCGCACGGCTGGAAGGGGAGTTAGACACAAATTGTCATCTACAACGCAGTTTCCGACAGCGACCAAGTCCCTTCGTAGCTGCATGTAAGTTCATCGAGAAATCTGAACCGACCGTACGATCATCTTCACACATGCAGGAGTGCTCTCGATTGGCGACACGAGCATTCTCTACAAGTTTCATAAACTTCGTACGGCTGGAAGGGGAGTTAGACACAAATTGTCATCTACAACGCAGTTTCCGCTCAGCGACCAAGTCCCTTCGTAGCTGCTTGTAAGTTCATCGAGAAATCTGAACCGACCGTACGATCATCTTCACACTTGCAGGAGTGCTCTCGATTGGCGACACGAGCATTCTCTACAAGTTTCATAAACTTCGTACGGCTGGATGGGGAGTTGGACACAAATTGTCATCTACAACGCAGATTCCGCTCAACGACCAAGTCCCGTCGTGGCTGTAAGTAAGTTCATCGAGAAATGCGAACCGTCCGTACGATCTTCTTCCAACTTGCAGGAGTGCTCTCGATTGACGACACGAGCATGCTGTACAAGTTTCATAAACTTCGTACGGCTGGAAGCGGAGTTTGAAAAAAATTGTCATCATCCGAATTTCCGCTCAGCGACCAAGTCACTTCGTAGCTGCATGTAAGTTCATCGAGAAATTTGAACCGACCGTACGATCATCTGCAAACTTGCAGGAGTGCTCTCGATTGGCGTCACGAGCATTCTCTATAAGTTTCATAAACTTCGCACTGCTGGAAGGGGAGTTAGACACAAATTGTCATCTACAACGCAGTTTCCGACAGTGATCAAGTCCCGTCGTAGCTGTATGTAAGTTCATCGAGAAATGCGAACCGACCGTATGATCTTCTTCAAACTTGCAGGAGTGCTCTCGATTGGCGACACGAGCATTCTCTCCAAGTTTCATAAACTTCGTATGGCTGGAAGCGGAGTTAGACACAAATTGTCATCATCCGAATTTCCGCTCAGCGAGCAAGTCCCGTCGTAGCTATATGTAAGTTCATCGAGAAATGCGAACCGACCGTACGATCTTCTTCAAACTTGCAGGAGTGCTCTCGATTGGCGACACGAGCATTCTCTACAAGTTTCATAAACTTCGTACGGCTGGAAGCGGAGTTAGACACAAATTGCCATCATCCGAATTTCCGTTCAGCGACCAAGTCCCTTCGTAGCTACATGTAAGTTCATCGCAATATCTGAACCGACCGTACGATCATCTTCACACTTGCAGGAGTGCTCTCGATTGGCGACACGAGCATTCTCTACAAGTTTCATAAACTTCGTACGGCTGGAAGGGGTGTTAGACACAAATTGTCATCTACAACGCAGTTTCCGCTCAGCGACCAAGTCCCGTCGTAGCTGTATGTAAGTTCATCGAGAAATGCGAACCGACCGTACGATCTTCTTCAAACTTGCAGGAGTGCTCTCGATTGGCGACACGAGCATTCTGTACAAGTTTCATAAACTTCGTACGGCTGGAAGGGGAGTTAGACAAAAATTGTCATCATCCGAATTTCCGCTCAGCGAGCAAGTCCCGTCGTAGCTATATGTAAGTTCATCGAGAAATGCGAACCGACCGTACGATCTTCTTCAAACTTGCAGGAGTGCTCTCGATTGGCGACACGAGCATTCTCTATAAGTTTCATAAACTTCGCACGGCTGGAAGGGGATATAGACACAAATTGTCATCTACAACGCAGTTTCCGACAGCGACCAAGTCCCTTCGTAACTGCATGTAAGTTCATCGAGAAATCTGAACCGACCGTACGATCATCTTCACACTTGCAGGAGTGCTCTCGATTGGCGACACGAGCATTCTCTACAAGTTTCATAAACTTCGTACGGCTGGAAGGGGAGTTAGACACAAATTGTCATCTACAACGCAGTTTCCGCTCAGCGACCAAGTCCCGTCGTAGCTGTATGTAAGTTCATCGAGAAATGCGAACCGACCGTACGATCTTCTTCAAATTTGCAGGAGTGCTCTCGATTGGCGACACGAGCATTCTCTACAAATTTCATAAACTTCGTACGGCTGGAAGCGGAGCTAGACACAAATTGTCATCATCCGAATTTCCGCTCAGCGACCAAGTCCCATCGTAGCTGCATGTAAGTTCATCGAGAAATCTGAACCGACCGTACGATCATCTTCACACTTGCAGGAGTGCTCTCGATTTGCGACACGAGCATTCTCTACAAATTTCATAAACTTCGTACGGCTGGAAGCGGAGTTAGACACAAATTGTCATCATCCGAATTTTCGCTCAGCGACCAAGTCCCTTCGTAGCTGCATGTAAGTTCATCGAGAAATCTGAACCGACCATACGATCATCTTCACACTTGCAGGAGTGCTCTCGATTGGCGACACGAGTATTCTCTACAAGTTTCATAAACTTCGTACGGCTGGAAGGGGTGTTAGACACAAATTGTCATCTACAACGCAGTTTCCGCTCAGCGACCAACTCCCGTCGTAGCTGTATGTAAGTTCATCGAGAAATGCGAACCGACCGTACGATCTTCTTCAAATTTGCAGGAGTGCTCTCGATTGGCGACACGAGCATTCTCTACAAATTTCATAAACTTCGTACGGCTGGAAGCGGAGTTAGACACAAATTGTCATCATCCGAATTTCCGCTCAGCGACCAAGTCCCATCGTAGCTGCATGTAAGTTCATCGAGAAATCTGAACCGACCGTACGATCATCTTCACACTTGCAGGAGTGCTCTCGATTTGCGACACGAGCATTCTCTACAAATTTCATAAACTTCGTACGGCTGGAAGCGGAGTTAGACACAAATTGTCATCATCCGAATTTTCGCTCAGCGACCAAGTCCCTTCGTAGCTGCATGTAAGTTCATCGAGAAATCTGAACCGACCATACGATCATCTTCACACTTGCAGGAGTGCTCTCGATTGGCGACACGAGTATTCTCTACAAGTTTCATAAACTTCGTACGGCTGGAAGGGGTGTTAGACACAAATTGTCATCTACAACGCAGTTTCCGCTCAGCGACCAACTCCCGTCGTAGCTGTATGTAAGTTCATCGAGAAATGCGAACCGACCGTACGATCTTCTTCAAACTTGCAGGAGTGCTCTCGATTGGCGACACGAGCATTCTGTACAAGTTTCATAAACTTCGTACGGCTGGAAGGGGAGTTAGACAAAAATTGTCATCATCCGAATTTCCGCTCAGCGAGCAAGTCCCGTCGTAGCTATATGTAAGTTCATCGAGAAATGCGAACCGACCGTACGATCTTCCTCAAACTTGCAGGAGTGCTCTCGATTGGCGACACGAGCATTCTCTATAAGTTTCATAAACTTCGCACGGCTGGAAGGGGATATAGACACAAATTGTCATCTACAACGCAGTTTCCGACAGCGACCAAGTCCCTTCGTAACTGCATGTAAGTTCATCGAGAAATCTGAACCGAAAGTACGATCATCTTCACACTTGCAGGAGTGCTCTCGATTGGCGACACGAGCATTCTCTACAAGTTTCATAAACTTCGTACGGCTGGAAGGGGAGTTAGACACAAAATGTCATCTCCAACGCAGTTTGCGCTCAGCGACCAAGTCCCGTCGTAGCTGTATGTAAGTTCATCGAGAAATGCGAACCGACCGTACGATCTTCTTCAAATTTGCAGGAGTGCTCTCGATTGGCGACACGAGCATTCTCTACAAGTTTCATAAACTTCGTACGGCTGGAAGGGGAGTTAGACACAAATTGTCATCTACAACGCAGTTTCCGCTCAGCGACCAAGTCCCGTCGTAGCTGTATGTAAGCTCATCAAGAAATGCGAACCGACCGTACGATCTTCTTCAAACTTGCAGGAGTGCTCTCGTTTGACGACACGAGCATGCTGTACAAGTTTCATAAACTTCGTACGGCTGGAAGCGGAGTTTGAAAAAAATTGTCATCATCCGAATTTCCGCTCAGCGACCAAATCCCGTCGTAGCTATATGTAAGTTCATCGACAAATGCGAACCGACTGTTCGATCTTCTTCAAACTTGCAGGAATGCTCTCGATTGGCGACACGAGCATTCTCTATAAGTTTCATAAACTTCGCACGGCTGGAAGGGGAGTTAGACACAAATTGTCATCTACAACGCAGTTTCCGACAGCGACCAAGTCCCTTCGTAGCTGCATGTAAGTTCATCGAGAAATCTGAACCGACCGTACGATCATCTTCACACTTGCAGGAGTGCTCTCGATTGGTGTCACGAGCATTCTCTATAAGTTTCATAAACTTCGCACGGCTGGAAGGGGAGTTAGACACAAATTGTCATCTACAACGCAGTTTCCGACAGCGATCAAGTCCCGTCGTAGCTGTATGTAAGTTCATCGAGAAATGCGAACCGACCGTACGATCTTCTTCAAACTTGCAGGAGTGCTCTCGATTGGCGACACGAGCATTCTCTACAAGTTTCATAAGCTTCGTACGGCTGGAAGCGGAGTTAGACACAAATTGCCATCATCCATATTTCCGTTCAGCGACCAAGTCCCTTCGTAGCTACATGTAAGTTCATCGCAATATCTGAACCGACCGTACGATCATCTTCACACTTGCAGGAGTGCTCTCGATTGGCGACACGAGCATTCTCTACAAGTTTCATAAACTTCGTACGGCTGGAAGGGGTGTTAGACACAAATTGTCATCTACAACGCAGTTTCCGCTCAGCGACCAAGTCCCATCGTAGCTGTATGTAAGTTCATCGAGAAATGCGAACCGACCGTACGATCTTCTTCAAACTTGCAGGAGTGCTCTCGATTGGCGACACGAGCATTCTGTACAAGTTTCATAAACTTCGTACGGCTGGAAGGGGAGTTAGACAAAAATTGTCATCATCCGAATTTCCGCTCAGCGAGCAAGTCCCGTCGTAGCTATATGTAAGTTCATCGAAAAAAGCGAACCGACCGTACGATCTTCTTCAAACTTGCAGGAGTGCTCTCGATTGGCGACACGAGCATTCTCTATAAGTTTCATAAACTTCGCACGGCTGGAAGGGGATATAGACACAAATTGTCATCTACAACGCAGTTTCCGACAGCGACCAAGTCCCTTTGTAACTGCATGTAAGTTCATCGAGAAATCTGAACCGACCGTACGATCGTCTTCACACTTGCAGGAGTGCTCTCGATTGGCGACACGAGCATTCTCTACAAGTTTCATAAACTTCGTACGGCTGGAAGGGGAGTTAGACACAAATTGTCATCTACAACGCAGTTTCCGCTCAGCGACCAAGTCCCGTCGTAGCTGTAAGTAAGCTCATCAAGAAATGCGAACCGACCGCACGATATTCTTCAAACTTGCAGGAGTGCTCTCGATTGACGACACGAGCATGCTGTACAAGTTTCATAAACTTCGTACGGCTGGAAGCGGAGTTTGAAAAAAATTGTCATCATCCGAATTTCCGCTCAGCGAGCAAGTCCCGTCGTAGCTGTATGTAAGTTCATCGAGAAATGCGAACCGACCGTACGATCATCTTCACACTTGCAGGAGTGCTCTCGATTGGCGACACGAGCATTCTCTCCAAGTTTCATAAACTTCGAACGGCTGGAAGCGGAGTTAGACACAAATTGTCATCATCCGAATTTCCGGCCAGCGACCAAGTCCCTTCGTAGCTGCATGTAAGTTCATTGAGAAATCTGAACCGACCGTACGAACTTCTTCAAACTTGCAGGAGTGCTCTCGATTGGCGACACGAGCATTCTCTACAAGTTTCATAAACTTCGTACGGCTGGAAGCGGAGTTTGAATAAAATTGTCATCATCCGAATTTCCGCTCAGCGACCAAGTCCATTTGTAGCTGCATGTAAGTTCATCGAGAAATCTGAACCGACCGTACGATCTTCTTCAAACTTGCAGGAGTGCTCTCGATTGGCGACACGAGCATTCTCTACAAGTTTCATAAACTTTGTACGGCTGGAAGGGGTGTTAGACACAAATTGTCATCTACAACGCAGTTTCCGCTCAGCGACCAAGTCCCGTCGTAGCTGTATGTAAGTTCATCGAGAAATGCGAACCGACCGTACGATCTTCTTCAAACTTGCAGGAGTGCTCTCGATTGGAGACACGAGCATGCTGTAAAAGTTTCATAAACTTCGTACGGCTGGAAGGGTTGTTAGACACAAATTGTCATCTACAACGCAGTTTCCGCTCAGCGACCAAGTCCCGTCGTAGCTGTATGTAAGTTCATCGAGAAATGCGAACCGACCGTACGATCGTCTTCAAACTTGCAGGAGTGCTCTCGATTGGAGACACGAGCATGCTGTAAAAGTTTCATAAACTTCGTACGGCTGGAAGGGTTGTTAGACACAAATTGTCATCTACAACGCAGTTTCCGCTCAGCGACCAAGTCCCGTCGTAGCTGTATGTAAGTTCATCGAGAAATGCGAACCGACCGTACGATCTTCTTCAAACTTGCAGGAGTGCTCTCGATTGGCGACACGAGCATTCTCTACAAGTTTCATAAACTTCGTACGGCTGGAAGCGGAGTGAGACACAAATTGTCATTATCCGAATTTCCGCTCAGCGAGCAAGTCCTGTCGTAGCTATATGTAAGTTCATCGAGAAATGCGAACCGACCGTACGATCTTCTTCAAACTTGCAGGAGTGCTCTCGATTGGCGACACGAGCATTCTCTACAAGTTTCATAACCTTCGTACGGCTGGAAGGGGTGTTAGACACAAATTGTCATCTACAACGCAGTTTCCGCTCAGCGACCAAGTCCCGTCGTAGCTGTATGTAAGTTCATCGAGAAATGCGAACCGACCGTACGATCTTCTTCAAACTTGCAGGAGTGATCTCGATTGACGACACGAGCATGCTGTACAAGTTTCATAAACTTCGTACGGCTGGAAGCGGAGTTTGAAAAAAATTGTCATCATCCGAATTTCCGCTCAGCGACCAAGTCCCTTTGTAGCTGCATGTAAGTTCATCGAGAAATCTGAACCGACCGTACGATCATCTTCAAACTTGCAGGAGTGCTCTCGATTGGCGACACGAGCATTCTCTACAAGTTTCATAAACTTCGTACGGCTGGAAGCGGAGTTAGACACAAATTGTCATCATCCGAATTTCCGCTCAGCGACCAAGTCCCATCGTTGCTGCATGTAAGTTCATCGAGAAATCTGAACCGACCGTACGATCATCTTCACACCTGCAGGAGTGCTCTCGATTTGCGACACGAGCATTCTCTACAAGTTTCATAAACTTCGTACGCCTGGAAGCGGAGTTAGACACAAATTGTCATCATCCGAATTTCCGCTCAGCGACCAAGTCCCTTCGTAGCTGCGTGTAAGTTCATCGAGAAATCTGAACCGACCATACGATCATCTTCACACTTGCAGGAGTGCTCTCGATTGGCGACACGAATATTCTCTACAAGTTTCATAAACTTCGTACGGCTGGAAGGGGAGTTAGACACAAATTGTGATCTACAACGCAGTTTCCGCTCAGCGACCAAGTCCCGTCGTGGCTGTATGTAAGTTCATCGAGAAATGCGAACCGACCGTACGATCTTCTTCCAACTTGCAGGAGTGCTCTCGATTGGCAACACGAGCATTCTCTACAAGTTTCATAAACTTCGTACGGCTGGAAGGGGTGTTAGACACAAATTGTCATCTACAACGCAGTTTCCGCTCAGCGACCAAGTCCCATCGTAGCTGTATGTAAGTTCATCGAGAAATGCGAACCGACCGTACGATCTTCTTCAAACTTGCAGGAGTGCTCTCGATTGGCGACACGAGCATTCTGTACAAGTTTCATAAACTTCGTACGGCTGGAAGGGGAGTTAGACAAAAATTGTCATCATCCGAATTTCCGCTCAGCGAGCAAGTCCCGTCGTAGCTATATGTAAGTTCATCGAGAAATGCGTACCGACCGTACGATCTTCTTCAAACTTGCAGGAGTGCTCTCGATTGGCGACACGAGCATTCTCTATAAGTTTCATAAACTTCGTACGGCTGGAAGGGGAGTTAGACACAAATTGTCATCTACAACGCAGTTTCCGCTCAGCGACCAAGTCCCGTCGTAGCTGTATGTAAGTTCATCGAGAAATGCGAACCGACCGTACGATCTTCTTCAAATTTGCAGGAGTGCTCTCGATTGGCGACACGAGCATTCTCTACAAGTTTCATAAACTTCGTACGGCTGGAAGGGGAGTTAGACACAAATTGTCATCTACAACGCAGTTTCCGGTCAGCGACCAAGTCCCGTCGTAGCTGTATGTAAGCTCATCAAGAAATGCGAACCGACCGTACGATCTTCTTCAAACTTGCAGGAGTGCTCTCGTTTGACGACACGAGCATGCTGTACAAGTTTCATAAACTTCGTACGGCTGGAAGCGGAGTTTGAAAAAAATTGTCATCATCCGAATTTCCGCTCAGCGACCAAGTCCCGTCGTAGCTATATGTAAGTTCATCGACAAATGCGAACCGACTGTTCGATCTTCTTCAAACTTGCAGGAATGCTCTCGATTGGCGACACGAGCATTCTCTATAAGTTTCATAAACTTCGCACGGCTGGAAGGGGAGTTAGACACAAATTGTCATCTACAACGCAGTTTCCGACAGCGATCAAGTCCCGTCGTAGCTGTATGTAAGTTCATCGAGAAATGCGAACCGACCGTACGATCTTCTTCAAACTTGCAGGAGTGCTCTCGATTGGCGACACGAGCATTCTCTACAAGTTTCATAAGCTTCGTACGGCTGGAAGCGGAGTTAGACACAAATTGCCATCATCCATATTTCCGTTCAGCGACCAAGTCCCTTCGTAGCTACATGTAAGTTCATCGCAATATCTGAACCGACCGTACGATCATCTTCACACTTGCAGGAGTGCTCTCGATTGGCGACACGAGCATTCTCTACAAGTTTCATAAACTTCGTACGGCTGGAAGGGGTGTTAGACACAAATTGTCATCTACAACGCAGTTTCCGCTCAGCGACCAAGTCCCATCGTAGCTGTATGTAAGTTCATCGAGAAATGCGAACCGACCGTACGATCTTCTTCAAACTTGCAGGAGTGCTCTCGATTGGCGACACGAGCATTCTGTACAAGTTTCATAAACTTCGTACGGCTGGAAGGGGAGTTAGACAAAAATTGTCATCATCCGAATTTCCGCTCAGCGAGCAAGTCCCGTCGTAGCTATATGTAAGTTCATCGAAAAAAGCGAACCGACCGTACGATCTTCTTCAAACTTGCAGGAGTGCTCTCGATTGGCGACACGAGCATTCTCTATAAGTTTCATAAACTTCGCACGGCTGGAAGGGGATATAGACACAAATTGTCATCTACAACGCAGTTTCCGACAGCGACCAAGTCCCTTTGTAACTGCATGTAAGTTCATCGAGAAATCTGAACCGACCGTACGATCGTCTTCACACTTGCAGGAGTGCTCTCGATTGGCGACACGAGCATTCTCTACAAGTTTCATAAACTTCGTACGGCTGGAAGGGGAGTTAGACACAAATTGTCATCTACAACGCAGTTTCCGCTCAGCGACCAAGTCCCGTCGTAGCTGTAAGTAAGCTCATCAAGAAATGCGAACCGACCGCACGATATTCTTCAAACTTGCAGGAGTGCTCTCGATTGACGACACGAGCATGCTGTACAAGTTTCATAAACTTCGTACGGCTGGAAGCGGAGTTTGAAAAAAATTGTCATCATCCGAATTTCCGCTCAGCGAGCAAGTCCCGTCGTAGCTGTATGTAAGTTCATCGAGAAATGCGAACCGACCGTACGATCATCTTCACACTTGCAGGAGTGCTCTCGATTGGCGACACGAGCATTCTCTACAAGTTTCATAAACTTCGTACGGCTGGAAGCGGAGTTAGACACAAATTGTCATCATCCGAATTTCCGGCCAGCGACCAAGTCCCTTCGCAGCTGCATGTAAGTTCATTGAGAAATCTGAACCGACCGTACGAACTTCTTCAAACTTGCAGGAGTGCTCTCGATTGGCGACACGAGCATTCTCTACAAGTTTCATAAACTTCGTACGGCTGGAAGCGGAGTTTGAATAAAATTGTCATCATCCGAATTTCCGCTCAGCGACCAAGTCCATTTGTAGCTGCATGTAAGTTCATCGAGAAATCTGAACCGACCGTACGATCTTCTTCAAACTTGCAGGAGTGCTCTCGATTGGCGACACGAGCATTCTCTACAAGTTTCATAAACTTTGTACGGCTGGAAGGGGTGTTAGACACAAATTGTCATCTACAACGCAGTTTCCGCTCAGCGACCAAGTCCCGTCGTAGCTGTATGTAAGTTCATCGAGAAATGCGAACCGACCGTACGATCTTCTTCAAACTTGCAGGAGTGCTCTCGATTGGAGACACGAGCATGCTGTAAAAGTTTCATAAACTTCGTACGGCTGGAAGGGTTGTTAGACACAAATTGTCATCTACAACGCAGTTTCCGCTCAGCGACCAAGTCCCGTCGTAGCTGTATGTAAGTTCATCGAGAAATGCGAACCGACCGTACGATCGTCTTCAAACTTGCAGGAGTGCTCTCGATTGGAGACACGAGCATGCTGTAAAAGTTTCATAAACTTCGTACGGCTGGAAGGGTTGTTAGACACAAATTGTCATCTACAACGCAGTTTCCGCTCAGCGACCAAGTCCCGTCGTAGCTGTATGTAAGTTCATCGAGAAATGCGAACCGACCGTACGATCTTCTTCAAACTTGCAGGAGTGCTCTCGATTGGCGACACGAGCATTCTCTACAAGTTTCATAAACTTCGTACGGCTGGAAGCGGAGTGAGACACAAATTGTCATTATCCGAATTTCCGCTCAGCGAGCAAGTCCTGTCGTAGCAATATGTAAGTTCATCGAGAAATGCGAACCGACCGTACGATCTTCTTCAAACTTGCAGGAGTGCTCTCGATTGGCGACACGAGCATTCTCTACAAGTTTCATAACCTTCGTACGGCTGGAAGGGGAGTTAGACACAAATTGTCATCTACAACGCAGTTTCCGCTCAGCGACCAAGTCCCGTCGTAGCTGTATGTAAGCTCATCAAGAAATGCGAACCGACCGTACGATCTTCTTCAAACTTGCAGGAGTGCTCTCGATTGACGACACGAGCATGCTGAACAAGTTTCATAAACTTCGTACGGCTGGAAGGGGTGTTAGACACAAAATTGTCATCTACAACGCAGTTTCCGCTCAGCGACCAAGTCCCGTCGTAGCTGTATGTAAGTTCATCGAGAAATGCGAACCGACCGTACGATCTTCTTCAAATTTGCAGGAGTGCTCTCGATTGGCGACACGAGCATTCTCTACAAATTTCATAAACTTCGTACGGCTGGAAGCGGAGTTAGACACAAATTGTCATCATCCGAATTTCCGCTCAGCGACCAAGTCCCATCGTAGCTGCATGTAAGTTCATCGAGAAATCTGAACCGACCGTACGATCATCTTCACACTTGCAGGAGTGCTCTCGATTTGCGACACGAGCATTCTCTACAAGTTTCATAAACTTCGTACGGCTGGAAGCGGAGTTAGACACAAATTGTCATCATCCGAATTTCCGCTCAGCGACCAAGTCCCTTCGTAGCTGCATGTAAGTTCATCGAGAAATCTGCACCGACCATACGATCATCTTCACACTTGCAGGAGTGCTCTCGATTGGCGACACGAGTATTCTCTACAAGTTTCATAAACTTCGTACGGCTGGAAGGGGAGTTAGACACAAATTGTGATCTACAACGCAGTTTCCGCTCAGCGTCCAAGTCCCGTCGTGGCTGTATGTAAGTTCATCGAGAAATGCGAACCGACCGTACGATCTTCTTCCAACTTGCAGGAGTGCTCTCGATTGACGACACGAGCATGCTGTACAAGTTTCATAAACTTCGTACGGCTGGAAGCGGAGTTAGACACAAATTGTCATCATCCGAATTTCCGCTCAGCGACCAAGTCCCTTCGTAGCTGCATGTAAGTTCATCGAGAAATCTGAACCGACCATACGATCATCTTCACACTTGCAGGAGTGCCCTCGATTGGCGACACGAGCATTCTCTACAAGTTTCATAAACTTCGTACGGCTGGAAGGGGAGTTAGACACAAATTGTCATCTACAACGCAGTTTCCGACAGCGATCAAGTCCCGTCGTAGCTGTATGTAAGTTCATCGAGAAATGCGAACCGACCGTACGATCTTCTTCAAACTTGCAGGAGTGCTCTCGATTGGCGACACGAGCATTCTCTACAAGTTTCATAAGCTTCGTACGGCTGGAAGCGGAGTTAGACACAAATTGCCATCATCCATATTTCCGTTCAGCGACCAAGTCCCTTCGTAGCTACATGTAAGTTCATCGCAATATCTGAACCGACCGTACGATCATCTTCACACTTGCAGGAGTGCTCTCGATTGGCGACACGAGCATTCTCTACAAGTTTCATAAACTTCGTACGGCTGGAAGGGGTGTTAGACACAAATTGTCATCTACAACGCAGTTTCCGCTCAGCGACCAAGTCCCATCGTAGCTGTATGTAAGTTCATCGAGAAATGCGAACCGACCGTACGATCTTCTTCAATCTTGCAGGAGTGCTCTCGATTGGCGACACGAGCATTCTGTACAAGTTTCATAAACTTCGTACGGCTGGAAGGGGAGTTAGACAAAAATTGTCATCATCCGAATTTCCGCTCAGCGAGCAAGTCCCGTCGTAGCTATATGTAAGTTCATCGAAAAATGCGAACCGACCGTACGATCTTCTTCAAACTTGCAGGAGTGCTCTCGATTGGCGACACGAGCATTCTCTATAAGTTTCATAAACTTCGCACGGCTGGAAGGGGATATAGACACAAATTGTCATCTACAACGCAGTTTCCGACAGCGACCAAGTCCCTTTGTAACTGCATGTAAGTTCATCGAGAAATCTGAACCGACCGTACGATCGTCTTCACACTTGCAGGAGTGCTCTCGATTGGCGACACGAGCATTCTCTACAAATTTCATAAACTTCGTACGGCTGGAAGGGGAGTTAGACACAAATTGTCATCTACAACGCAGTTTCCGCTCAGCGACCAAGTCCCGTCGTAGCTGTAAGTAAGCTCATCAAGAAATGCGAACCGACCGCACGATATTCTTCAAACTTGCAGGAGTGCTCTCGATTGACGACACGAGCATGCTGTACAAGTTTCATAAACTTCGTACGGCTGGAAGCGGAGTTTGAAAAAAATTGTCATCATCCGAATTTCCGCTCAGCGAGCAAGTCCGGTCGTAGCTGTATGTAAGTTCATCGAGAAATGCGAACCGACCGTACGATCATCTTCACACTTGCAGGAGTGCTCTCGATTGGCGACACGAGCATTCTCTCCAAGTTTCATAAACTTCGAACGGCTGGAAGCGGAGTTAGACACAAATTGTCATCATCCGAATTTCCGGCCAGCGACCAAGTCCCTTCGTAGCTGCATGTAAGTTCATTGAGAAATCTGAACCGACCGTACGAACTTCTTCAAACTTGCAGGAGTGCTCTCGATTGGCGACACGAGCATTCTCTACAAGTTTCATAAACTTCGTTCGGCTGGAAGCGGAGTTTGAATAAAATTGTCATCATCCGAATTTCCGCTCAGCGACCAAGTCCATTTGTAGCTGCATGTAAGTTCATCGAGAAATCTGAACCGACCGTACGATCTTCTTCAAACTTGCAGGAGTGCTCTCGATTGGCGACACGAGCATTCTCTACAAGTTTCATAAACTTTGTACGGCTGGAAGGGGTGTTAGACACAAATTGTCATCTACAACGCAGTTTCCGCTCAGCGACCAAGTCCCGTCGTAGCTGTATGTAAGTTCATCGAGAAATGCGAACCGACCGTACGATCTTCTTCAAACTTGCAGGAGTGCTCTCGATTGGAGACACGAGCATGCTGTAAAAGTTTCATAAACTTCGTACGGCTGGAAGGGTTGTTAGACACAAATTGTCATCTACAACGCAGTTTCCGCTCAGCGACCAAGTCCCGTCGTAGCTGTATGTAAGTTCATCGAGAAATGCGAACCGACCGTACGATCTTCTTCAAACTTGCAGGAGTGCTCTCGATTGGAGACACGAGCATGCTGTAAAAGTTTCATAAACTTCGTACGGCTGGAAGGGTTGTTAGACACAAATTGTCATCTACAACGCAGTTTCTGCTCAGCGACCAAGTCCCGTCGTAGCTGCATGTAAGTTCATCGAGAAATGCGAACCGACCGTACGATCTTCTTCAAACTTGCAGGAGTGCTCTCGATTGGCGACACGAGCATTCGCTACAAGTTTCATAACCTTCGTACGGCTGGAAGGGGTGTTAGACACAAATTGTCATCTACAACGCAGTTTCCGCTCAGCGACCAAGTCCCGTCGTAGCTGTATGTAAGTTCATCGAGAAATGCGAACCGACCGTACGATCTTCTTCAAACTTGCAGGAGTGATCTCGATTGACGACACGAGCATGCTGTACAAGTTTCATAAACTTCGTACGGCTGGAAGCGGAGTTTGAAAAAAATTGTCATCATCCGAATTTCCGCTCAGCGACCAAGTCCCTTTGTAGCTGCATGTAAGTTCATCGAGAAATCTGAACCGACCGTACGATCATCTTCAAACTTGCAGGAGTGCTCTCGATTGGCGACACGAGCATTCTCTACAAGTTTCATAAACTTCGTACGGCTGGAAGCGGAGTTAGACACAAATTGTCATCATCCGAATTTCCGCTCAGCGACCAAGTCCCATCGTTGCTGCATGTAAGTTCATCGAGAAATCTGAACCGACCGTACGATCATCTTCACACCTGCAGGAGTGCTCTCGATTTGCGACACGAGCATTCTCTACAAGTTTCATAAACTTCGTACGCCTGGAAGCGGAGTTAGACACAAATTGTCATCATCCGAATTTCCGCTCAGCGACCAAGTCCCTTCGTAGCTGCGTGTAAGTTCATCGAGAAATCTGAACCGACCATACGATCATCTTCACACTTGCAGGAGTGCTCTCGATTGGCGACACGAGTATTCTCTACAAGTTTCATAAACTTCGTACGGCTGGAAGGGGAGTTAGACACAAATTGTGATCTACAACGCAGTTTCCGCTCAGCGACCAAGTCCCGTCGTGGCTGTATGTAAGTTCATCGAGAAATGCGAACCGACCGTACGATCTTCTTCCAACTTGCAGGAGTGCTCTCGGTTGACGACACGAGCATGCTGTACAAGTTTCATAAACTTCGTACTGCTGGAAGCGGAGTTTGAAAAAAAATTGTCATCATCCGAATTTCCGCTCAGCGACCAAGTCCCTTTGTAGCTGCATGTAAGTTCATCGAGAAATCTGAACCGACCGTACGATCATCTTCAAACTTGCAGGAGTGCTCTCGATTGGCGACACGAGCATTCTCTACAAGTTTCATAAACTTCGTACGGCTGGAAGCGGAGTTTGAAAAAAATTGTCATCATCCGAATTTCCGCTCAGCGACCAAGTCACTTCGTTGCTGCATGTAAGTTCATCGAGAAATCTGAACCGACCGTACGATCATCTTCAAACTTGCAGGAGTGCTCTCGATTGGCGTCACGAGCATTCTCTATAAGTTTCATAAACTTCGTACGGCTGGAAGGGGTGTTAGACACAAAATTGTCATCTACAACGCAGTTTCCGCTCAGCGACCAAGTCCCGTCGTACCTGTATGTAAGTTCATCGAGAAATGCGAACCAACCGTACGATTTTCTTCAAATTTGCAGGAGTGCTCTCGATTGGCGACACTAGCATTCTCTACAAATTTCATAAACTTCGTACGGCTGGAAGCGGAGTTAGACACAAATTGTCATCATCCGAATTTCCGCTCAGCGACCAAGTCCCTTCGTAGCTGCATGTAAGTTCATCGAGAAATCTGAACCGACCGTACGATCATCTTCAAACTTGCAGAAGTGCTCTCGATTGGCGTCACGAGCATTCTCTATAAGTTTCATAAACTTCGTATGGCTGGAAGCGGAGTTTGAAAAAAATTGTCATCATCCGAATTTCCGCTCAGCGACCAAGTCACTTCGTAGCTGCATGTAAGTTCATCGAGAAATCTGAACCAACCGTACGATCTTCTTCAAACTTGCAGGAGTGCTCCCGATTGGCGACACGAGCATTCTCCACAAGTTTCATAAACTTCGTACGGCTGGAAGGGGTGTTAGACACAAATTGTCATCTACAACGCAGTTTCCGCTCAGCGACCAAATCCCGTCGTAGCTGTATGTAAGTTCATCGAGAAATGCGAACCGACCGTACGATCTTCCTCAAACTTGCAGGAGTGCTCTCGATTGGCGACACGAGCATTCTGTACAAGTTTCATAAACTTCGTACGGCTGGAAGGGGAGTTAGACAAAAATTGTCATCATCCGAATTTCCGCTCAGCGAGCAAGTCCCGTCGTAGCTATATGTAAGTTCATCGAGAAATGCGAACCGACCGTACGATCTTCTTCAAACTTGCAGGAGTGCTCTCGATTGGCGACACGAGCATTCTCTATAAGTTTCATAAACTTCGCAAGGCTGGAAAGGGATATAGACACAAATTGTCATCTACAACGCAGTTTCCGACAGCGACCAAGTCCCTTCGTAGCTGCATGTAAGTTCATCGAGAAATCTGAACCGACCGTACGATCATCTTCACACTTGCAGGAGTGCTCTCGATTGGCGACACGAGCATTCTCTACATGTTTCATAAACTTCGTACGGCTGGAAGGGGAGTTAGACACAAATTGTCATCTACAACGCAGTTTCCGCTCAGCGACCAAGTCCCGTCGTAGCTGTACGTAAGCTCATCAAGAAATGCGAACCGACCGTACGATCTTCTTCAAACTTGCAGGAGTGCTCTCGATTGACGACACGAGCATGCTGAACAAGTTTCATAAACTTCGTACGGCTGGAAGGGGTGTTAGACACAAAATTGTCATCTACAACGCAGTTTCCGCTCAGCGACCAAGTCCCGTCGTAGCTGTATGTAAGTTCATCGAGAAATGCGAACCGACCGTACGATCTTCTTCAAATTTGCAGGAGTGCTCTCGATTGGCGACACGAGCATTCTCTACAAATTTCATAAACTTCGTACGGCTGGAAGCGGAGTTAGACACAAATTGTCATCATCCGAATTTCCGCTCAGCGACCAAGTCCCATCGTAGCTGCATGTAAGTTCATCGAGAAATCTGAACCGACCGTACGATCATCTTCACACTTGCAGGAGTGCTCTCGATTTGCGACACGAGCATTCTCTACAAGTTTCATAAACTTCGTACGGCTGGAAGCGGAGTTAGACACAAATTGTCATCATCCGAATTTCCGCTCAGCGACCAAGTCCCTTCGTAGCTGCATGTAAGTTCATCGAGAAATCTGCACCGACCATACGATCATCTTCACACTTGCAGGAGTGCTCTCGATTGGCGACACGAGTATTCTCTACAAGTTTCATAAACTTCGTACGGCTGGAAGGGGAGTTAGACACAAATTGTGATCTACAACGCAGTTTCCGCTCAGCGACCAAGTCCCGTCGTGGCTGTATGTAAGTTCATCGAGAAATGCGAACCGACCGTACGATCTTCTTCCAACTTGCAGGAGTGCTCTCGATTGACGACACGAGCATGCTGTACAAGTTTCATAAACTTCGTACGGCTGGAAGCGGAGTTAGACACAAATTGTCATCATCCGAATTTCCGCTCAGCGACCAAGTCCCTTCGTAGCTGCATGTAAGTTCATCGAGAAATCTGAACCGACCATACGATCATCTTCACACTTGCAGGAGTGCCCTCGATTGGCGACACGAGCATTCTCTACAAGTTTCATAAACTTCGTACGGCTGGAAGGGGAGTTAGACACAAATTGGCATCTACAACGCAGTTTCCGCTCAGCGACCAAGTCCCGTCGTGGCTGTATGTAAGTTCATCGAGAAATGCGAACCGACCGTACGATCTTCTTCCAACTTGCAGGAGTGCTCTCGATTGACGACACGAGCATGCTGTACAAGTTTCATAAACTTTGTACGGCTGGAAGCGGAGTTTGAAAAAAATTGTCATCATCCGAATTTCCGCTCAGCGACCAAGTCACTTCGTAGCTGCATGTAAGTTCATCGAGAAATCTGAACCGACCGTACGATCATCTTCAAACTTGCAGGAGTGCTCTCGATTGGCGTCACGAGCATTCTCTATAAGTTTCATAAACTTCGCACGGCTGGAAGGGGAGTTAGACACAAATTGTCATCTACAGCGCAGTTTCCGATAGCGATCAAGTCCCGTCGTAGCTGTATGTAAGTTCATCGAGAAATGCGAACCGACCGTACGATCTTCTTCCAACTTGCAGGAGTGCTCTCGATTGACGACACGAGCATGCTGTACAAGTTTCATAAACTTCGTACGGCTGGAAGCGGAGTTTGAAAAAAATTGTCATCATCCGAATTTCCGCTCAGCGACCAAGTCACTTCGTAGCTGCATGGAAGTTCATCGAGAAATCTGAACCGACTGTACGATCATCTTCAAACTTGCTGGAGTGCTCTCGATTGGCGTCACGAGCATTCTCTATAAGTTTCATAAACTTCGCACGGCTGGAAGGGGAGTTAGACACAAATTGTCATCTACAACGCAGTTTCCGACAGCGATCAAGTCCCTTCGTAGCTGCATGTAAGTTCATCGAGAAATCTGAACCGACCGTACGATCATCTTCACACTTGCAGGAGTGCTCTCGATTGGCGACACGAGCATTCTCTACAAGTTTCATAAACTTCGTACGGCTGGAAGGGGAGTTAGACACAAATTGTCATCTACAACGCAGTTTCCGCTCAGCGACCAAGTCCCGTCGTAGCTGCATGTAAGTTCATCGAGAAATCTGAACCGACCATACGATCATCTTCACACTTGCAGGAGTGCTCTCGATTGGCGACACGAGCATTCTCTACAAGTTTCATAAACTTCGTACGGCTGGAAGGGGAGTTAGACACAAATTGTCATCTACAACGCAGTTTCCGCTCAGCGACCAAGTCCCGTCGTGGCTGTATGTAAGTTCATCGAGAAATGCGAACCGACCGTACGATCTTCTTCCAACTTGCAGGAGTGCTCTCGATTGACGACACGAGCATGCTGTACAAGTTTCATAAACTTCGTACGGCTGGAAGCGGAGTTTGAAAAAAATTGTCATCATCCGAATTTCCGCTCAGCGACCAAGTCACTTCGTAGCTGCATGTAAGTTCATCGAGAAATCTGGACCGACCGTACGATCATCTTCAAACTTGCAGGAGTGCTCTCGATTGGCGACACGAGCATTCTCTACAAGTTTCATAAACTTCATACGGCTGGAAGGGGTGTTAGACACAAAATTGTCATCTACAACGCAGTTTCCGCTCAGCGACCAAGTCCCGTCGTAGCTGTATGTAAGTTCATCGAGTAATGCGAACCGACCGTACGATCTTCTTCAAATTTGCAGGAGTGCTCTCGATTGGCGACACGAGCATTCTCTACAAATTTCATAAACTTCGTACGGCTGGAAGCGGAGTTTGAAAAAAATTGTCATCATCCGAATTTCCGCTCAGCGACCAAGTCCCTTTGTAGCTGCATGTAAGTTCATCGAGAAATCTGAACCGACCGTACGATCATCTTCAAACTTGCAGGAGTGCTCTCGATTGGCGACACGAGCATTCTCTACAAGTTTCATAAACTTCGTACGGCTGGAAGGGGTGTTAGACACAAAATTGTCATCTACAACGCAGTTTCCGCTCAGCGACCAAGTCCCGTCGTAGCTGTATGTAAGTTCATCGAGAAATGCGAACCGACCGTACGATCTTCTTCCAACTTGCAGGAGTGCTCTCGATTGACGACACGAGCATGCTGTACAAGTTTCATAAACTTCGTACGGCTGGAAGCGGAGTTAGACACAAATTGTCATCATCCGAATTTCCGCTCAGCGACCAAGTCCCTTCGTAGCTGCATGTAAGTTCATCGAGAAATCTGAACCGACCATACGATCATCTTCACACTTGCAGGAGTGCCCTCGATTGGCGACACGAGCATTCTCTACAAGTTTCATAAACTTCGTACGGCTGGAAGGGGAGTTAGACACAAATTGTCATCTACAACGCAGTTTCCGCTCAGCGACCAAGTCCCGTCGTGGCTGTATGTAAGTTCATCGAGAAATGCGAACCGACCGTACGATCTTCTTCCAACTTGCAGGAGTGCTCTCGATTGACGACACGAGCATGCTGTACAAGTTTCATAAACTTCGTACGGCTGGAAGCGGAGTTTGAAAAAAATTGTCATCATCCGAATTTCCGCTCAGCGAAAAAGTCACTTCGTAGCTGCATGTAAGTTCATCGAGAAATCTGAACCGACCGACGATCATCTTCAAACTTGCAGGAGTGCTCTCGATTGGCGTCACGAGCATTCTCTATAAGTTTCATAAACTTCGCACGGCTGGAAGGGGAGTTAGACACAAATTGTCATCTACAACGCAGTTTCCGATAGCGATCAAGTCCCGTCGTAGCTGTATGTAAGTTCATCGAGAAATGCGAACCGACCGTACGATCTTCTTCCAACTTGCAGGAGTGCTCTCGATTGACGACACGAGCATGCTGTACAAGTTTCATAAACTTCGTACGGCTGGAAGCGGAGTTTGAAAAAAATTGTCATCATCCGAATTTCCGCTCAGCGACCAAGTCACTTCGTAGCTGCATGTAAGTTCATCGAGAAATCTGAACCGACCGTACGATCATCTTCAAACTTGCTGGAGTGCTCTCGATTGGCGTCACGAGCATTCTCTATAAGTTTCATAAACTTCGCACGGCTGGAAGGGGAGTTAGACACAAATTGTCATCTACAACGCAGTTTCCGACATCGATCAAGTCCCGTCGTAGCTGTATGTAAGTTCATCGAGAAATGCGAACCGACCGTACGATCTTCTTCAAACTTGCAGGAGTGTTCTCGATTGGCGACACTAGCATTCTCTACAAATTTCATAAACTTCGTACGGCTGGAAGCGGAGTTAGACACAAATTGTCATCATCCGAATTTCCGCTCAGCGACCAAGTCCCTTCGTAGCTGCATGTAAGTTCATCGAGAAATCTGAACCGACCGTACGATCATCTTCACACTTGCAGGAGTGCTCTCGATTGGCGACACGAGCATTCTCTACAAGTTTCATAAACTTCGTACGGCTGGAAGGGGAGTTAGACACAAATTGTCATCTACAACGCAGTTTCCGCTCAGCGACCAAGTCCCGTCGTAGCTGCATGTAAGTTCATCGAGAAATCTGAACCGACCATACGATCATCTTCACACTTGCAGGAGTGCTCTCGATTGGCGACACGAGCATTCTCTACAAGTTTCATAAACTTCGTACGGCTGGAAGGGGAGTTAGACACAAATTGTCATCTACAACGCAGTTTCCGCTCAGCGACCAAGTCCCGTCGTGGCTGTATGTAAGTTCATCGAGAAATGCGAACCGACTGTACGATCTTCTTCCAACTTGCAGGAGTGCTCTCGATTGACGACACGAGCATGCTGTACAAGTTTCATAAACTTCGTACGGCTGGAAGCGGAGTTTGAAAAAAATTGTCATCATCCGAATTTCCGCTCAGCGACCAAGTCACTTCGTAGCTGCATGTAAGTTCATCGAGAAATCTGAACCGACCGTACGATCATCTTCAAACTTGCAGGAGTGCTCTCGATTGGCGTCACGAGCATTCTCTATATGTTTCATAAACTTCGTATGGCTGGAAGCGGAGTTTGAAAAAAATTGTCATCATCCGAATTTCCGCTCAGCGACCAAGTCACTTCGTAGCTGCATGTAAGTTCATCGAGAAATCTGAACCGACCGTACGATCATCTTCAAACTTGCAGGAGTGCTCTCGATTGGCGTCACGAGCATTCTCTATAAGTTTCATAAACTTCGTACGGCTGGAAGGGGTGTTAGACACAAAATTGTCATCTACAACGCAGTTTCCGCTCAGCGACCAAGTCCCGTCGTACCTGTATGTAAGTTCATCGAGAAATGCGAACCAACCGTACGATTTTCTTCAAATTTGCAGGAGTGCTCTCGATTGGCGACACTAGCATTCTCTACAAATTTCATAAACTTCGTACGGCTGGAAGCGGAGTTAGACACAAATTGTCATCATCCGAATTTCCGCTCAGCGACCAAGTCCCTTCGTAGCTGCATGTAAGTTCATCGAGAAATCTGAACCGACCGTACGATCATCTTCAAACTTGCAGAAGTGCTCTCGATTGGCGTCACGAGCATTCTCTATAAGTTTCATAAATTTCGTATGGCTGGAAGCGGAGTTTGAAAAAAATTGTCATCATCCGAATTTCCGCTCAGCGACCAAGTCACTTCGTAGCTGCATGTAAGTTCATCGAGAAATCTGAACCGACCGTACGATCATCTTCAAACTTGCAGGAGTGCTCTCGATTGGCGTCACGAGCATTCTCTATAAGTTTCATAAACTTCGTACGGCTGGAAGGGGTGTTAGACACAAAATTGTCATCTACAACGCAGTTTCCGCTCAGCGACCAAGTCCCGTCATACCTGTATGTAAGTTCATCGAGAAATGCGAACCAACCGTACGATCTTCTTCAAATTTGCAGGAGTGCTCTCGATTGGCGACACTAGCATTCTCTACAAATTTCATAAACTTCGTACGGCTGGAAGCGGAGGTAGACACAAATTGTCATCATCCGAATTTCCGCTCAGCGACCAAGTCCCGTCGTAGCTGTATGTAAGTTCATCGAGAAATGCGAACCGACCGTACGATCTTCTTCAAACTTGCAGGAGTGCTCTCGATTGGCGACACGAGCATTCTCTACAAGTTTCATAAACTTCGTACGGCTGGAAGCGGAGTGAGACACAAATTGTCATCATCCGAATTTCCGCTCAGCGACCAAGTCCCGTTGTAGCTATATGTAAGTTCATCGAGAAATGCGAACCGACCGTACGATCTTCTTCAAACTTGCAGGAGTGCTCCCGATTGGCGACACGAGCATTCTCTACAAGTTTCATAAACTTCGTACGGCTGGAAGGGGTGTTAGACACAAATTGTCATCTACAACGCAGTTTCCGCTCAGCGACCAAATCCCGTCATAGCTGTATGTAAGTTCATCGAGAAATGCGAACCGACCGTACGATCTTCTTCAAACTTGCAGGAGTGCTCTCGATTGACGACACGAGCATGCTGTACAAGTTTCATAAACTTCGTACGGCTGGAAGCGGAGTTTGAAAAAAATTGTCATCATCCGAATTTCCGCTCAGCGAGCAAGTCCCGTCGTAGCTGTATGTAAGTTCATCGAGAAATGCGAACCGACCGTACGATCATCTTCACACTTGCAGGAGTGCTCTCGATTGGCGACACGAGCATTCTCTCCAAGTTTCATAAACTTCGAACGGCTGGAAGCGGAGTTAGACACAAATTGTCATCATCCGAATTTCCGCCCAGCGACCAAGTCCCTTCGTAGCTGCATGTAAGTTCATTGAGAAATCTGAACCGACCATACGATCTTCTTCAAACTTGCAGGAGTGCTCTCGATTGGCGACACGAGCATTCTCTACAAGTTTCATAAACTTCGTACGGCTGGAAGGGGAGTTAGACACAAATTGTCATCTACAACGCAGTTTCCGACAGCCATCAAGTCCCGTCGTAGCTGTATGTAAGTTCATCGAGAAATGCGAACCGACCGTATGATCTTCTTCAAACTTGCAGGAGTGCTCTCGATTGGAGACACGAGCATTCTGTACAAGTTTCATAAACTTCGTATGGCTGGAAGCGGAGTTTGAATAAAATTGTCATCCTCCGAATTTCCGCTCAGCGACCAAGTCCATTTGTAGCTGCATGTAAGTTCATCGAGAAATCTGAACCGACCATACGATCATCTTCAAACTTGCAGGAGTGCTCTCGATTGGCGACACGAGCATTCTCTACAAGTTTCATAAACTTCGTACGGCTGGAAGGGGCGTTAGACACAAATTGTCATCTACAACGCAGTACTGGATAGTTCCCGTTCAGCGACCAAGTCCCGTCGTAGGTGCATGTAAGTTCATCGAGAAATGTTAACCGACCGTACGATCTTCTTCAAACTTGCAGGAGTGCTCTCGATTGGCGGCACGAGCATTCTCTACAAGTTTCATAACCTTCGTACGGCTGGAAGGGGTGTTAGACACAAATTGTCATCTACAACGCAGTTTCCGCTCAGCGACCAAGTCCCGTCGTAGCTGTATGTAAGTTCATCGAGAAATGCGAACCGACCGTACGATCTTCTTCAAACTCGCAGGAGTGATCTCGATTGACGACACGAGCATTCTCTACAAGTTTCATAAACTTCGTACGGCTGGAAGGGGCGTTAGACACAAATTGTCATCTACAACGCAGTACTGGATAGTTCCCGTTCAGCGACCAAGTCCCGTCGTAGGTGCATGTAAGTTCATCGAGAAATGTTAACCGACCGTACGATCTTCTTCAAACTTGCAGGAGTGCTCTCGATTGGCGGCACGAGCATTCTCTACAAGTTTCATAACCTTCGTACGGCTGGAAGGGGTGTTAGACACAAATTGTCATCTACAACGCAGTTTCCGCTCAGCGACCAAGTCCCGTCGTAGCTGTATGTAAGTTCATCGAGAAATGCGAACCGACCGTACGATCTTCTTCAAACTCGCAGGAGTGATCTCGATTGACGACACGAGCATGCTGTACAAGTTTCATAAACTTCGTACGGCTGGAAGCGGAGTTTGAAAAAAATTGTCATCATCCGAATTTCCGCTCAGCGACCAAGTCCCTTTGTAGCTGCATGTAAGTTCATCGAGAAATCTGAACCGACCGTACGATCATCTTCAAACTTGCAGGAGTGCTCTCGATTGGCGACACGAGCATTCTCTACAAGTTTCATAAACTTCGTACGGCTGGAAGCGGAGTTAGACACAAATTGTCATCATCCGAATTTCCGCTCAGCGACCAAGTCCCATCGTAGCTGCATGTAAGTTCATCGAGAAATCTGAACCGACCGTACGATCATCTTCACACCTGCAGGAGTGCTCTCGATTGGCGACACGAGCATTCTCTACAAGTTTCATAAACTTCGTACGGCTGGAAGCGGAGTTAGACACAAATTGCCATCATCCATATTTCCGTTCAGCGACCAAGTCCCTTCGTAGCTACATGTAAGTTCATCGCAATATCTGAACCGACCGTACGATCATCTTCACACTTGCAGGAGTGCTCTCGATTGGCGACACGAGTATTCTCTACAAGTTTCATAAACTTCGTACGGCTGGAAGGGGTGTTAGACACAAATTGTCATCTACAACGCAGTTTCCGCTCAGCGACCAAGTCCCGTCGTAGCTGTATGTAAGTTCATCGAGAAATGCGAACCGACCGTACGATCTTCTTCAAACTTGCAGGAGTGCTCTCGATTGGCGACACGAGCATTCTGTACAAGTTTCATAAACTTCGTACGGCTGGAAGGGGAGTTAGACAAAAATTGTCATCATCCGAATTTCCGCTCAGCGAGCAAGTCCCGTCGTAGCTATATGTAAGTTCATCGAGAAATGCGAACCGACCGTACGATCTTCCTCAAACTTGCAGGAGTGCTCTCGATTGGCGACACGACCATTCTCTATAAGTTTCATAAACTTCGCACGGCTGGAAGGGGATATAGACACAAATTGTCATCTACAACGCAGTTTCCGACAGCGACCAAGTCCCTTCGTAACTGCATGTAAGTTCATCGAGAAATCTGAACCGAAAGTACGATCATCTTCACACTTGCAGGAGTGCTCTCGATTGGCGACACGAGCATTCTCTACAAGTTTCATAAACTTCGTACGGCTGGAAGGGGAGTTAGACACAAATTGTCATCTACAACGCAGTTTCCGCTCAGCGACCAAGTCCCGTCGTAGCTGTATGTAAGTTCATCGAGAAATGCGAACCGACCGTACGATCTTCTTCAAATTTGCAGGAGTGCTCTCGATTGGCGACACGAGCATTCTCTACAAGTTTCATAAACTTCGTACGGCTGGAAGGGGAGTTAGACACAAATTGTCATCTACAACGCAGTTTCCGCTCAGCG
The DNA here is from genome assembly GCA_963942575.1 of Priocnemis perturbator. NCBI lineage: Eukaryota > Metazoa > Arthropoda > Insecta > Hymenoptera > Pompilidae > Priocnemis > Priocnemis perturbator. Next base: position 177,987 of record CAWWDK010000055.1, read on the forward strand.
ACCAAGTCCCGTCGTAGCTGTATGTAAGCTCATCAAGAAATGCGAACCGACCGTACGATCTTCTTCAAACTTGCAGGAGTGCTCTCGTTTGACGACACGAGCATGCTGTACAAGTTTCATAAACTTCGTACGGCTGGAAGCGGAGTTTGAAAAAAATTGTCATCATCCGAATTTCCGCTCAGCGACCAAGTCCCGTCGTAGCTATATGTAAGTTCATCGACAAATGCGAACCGACTGTTCGATCTTCTTCAAACTTGCAGGAATGCTCTCGATTGGCGACACGAGCATTCTCTATAAGGTTCATAAACTTCGCACGGCTGGAAGGGGAGTTAGACACAAATTGTCATCTACAACGCAGTTTCCGACAGCGACCAAGTCCCTTCGTAGCTGCATGTAAGTTCATCGAGAAATCTGAACCGACCGTACGATCATCTTCACACTTGCAGGAGTGCTCTCGATTGGTGTCACGAGCATTCTCTATAAGTTTCATAAACTTCGCACGGCTGGAAGGGGAGTTAGACACAAATTGTCATCTACAACGCAGTTTCCGACAGCGATCAAGTCCCGTCGTAGCTGTATGTAAGTTCATCGAGAAATGCGAACCGACCGTACGATCTTCTTCAAACTTGCAGGAGTGCTCTCGATTGGCGACACGAGCATTCTCTACAAGTTTCATAAGCTTCGTACGGCTGGAAGCGGAGTTAGACACAAATTGCCATCATCCATATTTCCGTTCAGCGACCAAGTCCCTTCGTAGCTACATGTAAGTTCATCGCAATATCTGAACCGACCGTACGATCATCTTCACACTTGCAGGAGTGCTCTCGATTGGCGACACGAGCATTCTCTACAAGTTTCATAAACTTCGTACGGCTGGAAGGGGTGTTAGACACAAATTGTCATCTACAACGCAGTTTCCGCTCAGCGACCAAGTCCCATCGTAGCTGTATGTAAGTTCATCGAGAAATGCGAACCGACCGTACGATCTTCTTCAAACTTGCAGGAGTGCTCTCGATTGGCGACACGAGCATTCTGTACAAGTTTCATAAACTTCGTACGGCTGGAAGGGGAGTTAGACAAAAATTGTCATCATCCGAATTTCCGCTCAGCGAGCAAGTCCCGTCGTAGCTATATGTAAGTTCATCGAGAAATGCGTACCGACCGTACGATCTTCTTCAAACTTGCAGGAGTGCTCTCGATTGGCGACACGAGCATTCTCTATAAGTTTCATAAACTTCGTACGGCTGGAAGGGGAGTTAGACACAAATTGTCATCTACAACGCAGTTTCCGCTCAGCGACCAAGTCCCGTCGTAGCTGTATGTAAGTTCATCGAGAAATGCGAACCGACCGTACGATCTTCTTCAAATTTGCAGGAGTGCTCTCGATTGGCGACACGAGCATTCTCTACAAGTTTCATAAACTTCGTACGGCTGGAAGGGGAGTTAGACACAAATTGTCATCTACAACGCAGTTTCCGGTCAGCGACCAAGTCCCGTCGTAGCTGTATGTAAGCTCATCAAGAAATGCGAACCGACCGTACGATCTTCTTCAAACTTGCAGGAGTGCTCTCGTTTGACGACACGAGCATGCTGTACAAGTTTCATAAACTTCGTACGGCTGGAAGCGGAGTTTGAAAAAAATTGTCATCATCCGAATTTGCGCTCAGCGACCAAGTCCCGTCGTAGCTATATGTAAGTTCATCGACAAATGCGAACCGACTGTTCGATCTTCTTCAAACTTGCAGGAATGCTCTCGATTGGCGACACGAGCATTCTCTATAAGTTTCATAAACTTCGCACGGCTGGAAGGGGAGTTAGACACAAATTGTCATCTACAACGCAGTTTCCGACAGCGATCAAGTCCCGTCGTAGCTGTATGTAAGTTCATCGAGAAATGCGAACCGACCGTACGATCTTCTTCAAACTTGCAGGAGTGCTCTCGATTGGCGACACGAGCATTCTCTACAAGTTTCATAAGCTTCGTACGGCTGGAAGCGGAGTTAGACACAAATTGCCATCATCCATATTTCCGTTCAGCGACCAAGTCCCTTCGTAGCTACATGTAAGTTCATCGCAATATCTGAACCGACCGTACGATCATCTTCACACTTGCAGGAGTGCTCTCGATTGGCGACACGAGCATTCTCTACAAGTTTCATAAACTTCGTACGGCTGGAAGGGGTGTTAGACACAAATTGTCATCTACAACGCAGTTTCCGCTCAGCGACCAAGTCCCATCGTAGCTGTATGTAAGTTCATCGAGAAATGCGAACCGACCGTACGATCTTCTTCAAACTTGCAGGAGTGCTCTCGATTGGCGACACGAGCATTCTGTACAAGTTTCATAAACTTCGTACGGCTGGAAGGGGAGTTAGACAAAAATTGTCATCATCCGAATTTCCGCTCAGCGAGCAAGTCCCGTCGTAGCTATATGTAAGTTCATCGAAAAAAGCGAACCGACCGTACGATCTTCTTCAAACTTGCAGGAGTGCTCTCGATTGGCGACACGAGCATTCTCTATAAGTTTCATAAACTTCGCACGGCTGGAAGGGGATATAGACACAAATTGTCATCTACAACGCAGTTTCCGACAGCGACCAAGTCCCTTTGTAACTGCATGTAAGTTCATCGAGAAATCTGAACCGACCGTACGATCGTCTTCACACTTGCAGGAGTGCTCTCGATTGGCGACACGAGCATTCTCTACAAGTTTCATAAACTTCGTACGGCTGGAAGGGGAGTTAGACACAAATTGTCATCTACAACGCAGTTTCCGCTCAGCGACCAAGTCCCGTCGTAGCTGTAAGTAAGCTCATCAAGAAATGCGAACCGACCGCACGATATTCTTCAAACTTGCAGGAGTGCTCTCGATTGACGACACGAGCATGCTGTACAAGTTTCATAAACTTCGTACGGCTGGAAGCGGAGTTTGAAAAAAATTGTCATCATCCGAATTTCCGCTCAGCGAGCAAGTCCCGTCGTAGCTGTATGTAAGTTCATCGAGAAATGCGAACCGACCGTACGATCATCTTCACACTTGCAGGAGTGCTCTCGATTGGCGACACGAGCATTCTCTCCAAGTTTCATAAACTTCGAACGGCTGGAAGCGGAGTTAGACACAAATTGTCATCATCCGAATTTCCGGCCAGCGACCAAGTCCCTTCGTAGCTGCATGTAAGTTCATTGAGAAATCTGAACCGACCGTACGAACTTCTTCAAACTTGCAGGAGTGCTCTCGATTGGCGACACGAGCATTCTCTACAAGTTTCATAAACTTCGTACGGCTGGAAGCGGAGTTTGAATAAAATTGTCATCATCCGAATTTCCGCTCAGCGACCAAGTCCATTTGTAGCTGCATGTAAGTTCATCGAGAAATCTGAACCGACCGTACGATCTTCTTCAAACTTGCAGGAGTGCTCTCGATTGGCGACACGAGCATTCTCTACAAGTTTCATAAACTTTGTACGGCTGGAAGGGGTGTTAGACACAAATTGTCATCTACAACGCAGTTTCCGCTCAGCGACCAAGTCCCGTCGTAGCTGTATGTAAGTTCATCGAGAAATGCGAACCGACCGTACGATCTTCTTCAAACTTGCAGGAGTGCTCTCGATTGGAGACACGAGCATGCTGTAAAAGTTTCATAAACTTCGTATGGCTGGAAGCGGAGTTTGAATAAAATTGTCATCCTCCGAATTTCCGCTCAGCGACCAAGTCCATTTGTAGCTGCATGTAAGTTCATCGAGAAATCTGAACCGACCATACGATCATCTTCAAACTTGCAGGAGTGCTCTCGATTGGCGACACGAGCATTCTCTACAAGTTTCATAAACTTCGTACGGCTGGAAGGGGCGTTAGACACAAATTGTCATCTACAACGCAGTACTGGATAGTTCCCGTTCAGCGACCAAGTCCCGTCGTAGGTGCATGTAAGTTCATCGAGAAATGTTAACCGACCGTACGATCTTCTTCAAACTTGCAGGAGTGCTCTCGATTGGCGGCACGAGCATTCTCTACAAGTTTCATAACCTTCGTACGGCTGGAAGGGGTGTTAGACACAAATTGTCATCTACAACGCAGTTTCCGCTCAGCGACCAAGTCCCGTCGTAGCTGTATGTAAGTTCATCGAGAAATGCGAACCGACCGTACGATCTTCTTCAAACTCGCAGGAGTGATCTCGATTGACGACACGAGCATTCTCTACAAGTTTCATAAACTTCGTACGGCTGGAAGGGGCGTTAGACACAAATTGTCATCTACAACGCAGTACTGGATAGTTCCCGTTCAGCGACCAAGTCCCGTCGTAGGTGCATGTAAGTTCATCGAGAAATGTTAACCGACCGTACGATCTTCTTCAAACTTGCAGGAGTGCTCTCGATTGGCGGCACGAGCATTCTCTACAAGTTTCATAACCTTCGTACGGCTGGAAGGGGTGTTAGACACAAATTGTCATCTACAACGCAGTTTCCGCTCAGCGACCAAGTCCCGTCGTAGCTGTATGTAAGTTCATCGAGAAATGCGAACCGACCGTACGATCTTCTTCAAACTCGCAGGAGTGATCTCGATTGACGACACGAGCATGCTGTACAAGTTTCATAAACTTCGTACGGCTGGAAGCGGAGTTTGAAAAAAATTGTCATCATCCGAATTTCCGCTCAGCGACCAAGTCCCTTTGTAGCTGCATGTAAGTTCATCGAGAAATCTGAACCGACCGTACGATCATCTTCAAACTTGCAGGAGTGCTCTCGATTGGCGACACGAGCATTCTCTACAAGTTTCATAAACTTCGTACGGCTGGAAGCGGAGTTAGACACAAATTGTCATCATCCGAATTTCCGCTCAGCGACCAAGTCCCATCGTAGCTGCATGTAAGTTCATCGAGAAATCTGAACCGACCGTACGATCATCTTCACACCTGCAGGAGTGCTCTCGATTGGCGACACGAGCATTCTCTACAAGTTTCATAAACTTCGTACGGCTGGAAGCGGAGTTAGACACAAATTGCCATCATCCATATTTCCGTTCAGCGACCAAGTCCCGTCGTAGCTATATGTAAGTTCATCGACAAATGCGAACCGACTGTTCGATCATCTTCACACCTGCAGGAGTGCTCTCGATTGGCGACACGAGCATTCTCTATAAGGTTCATAAACTTCGCACGGCTGGAAGGGGAGTTAGACACAAATTGTCATCTACAACGCAGTTTCCGACAGCGACCAAGTCCCTTCGTAGCTGCATGTAAGTTCATCGAGAAATCTGAACCGACCGTACGATCATCTTCACACTTGCAGGAGTGCTCTCGATTGGTGTCACGAGCATTCTCTATAAGTTTCATAAACTTCGCACGGCTGGAAGGGGAGTTAGACACAAATTGTCATCTACAACGCAGTTTCCGACAGCGATCAAGTCCCGTCGTAGCTGTATGTAAGTTCATCGAGAAATGCGAACCGACCGTACGATCTTCTTCAAACTTGCAGGAGTGCTCTCGATTGGCGACACGAGCATTCTCTACAAGTTTCATAAGCTTCGTACGGCTGGAAGCGGAGTTAGACACAAATTGCCATCATCCATATTTCCGTTCAGCGACCAAGTCCCTTCGTAGCTACATGTAAGTTCATCGCAATATCTGAACCGACCGTACGATCATCTTCACACTTGCAGGAGTGCTCTCGATTGGCGACACGAGCATTCTCTACAAGTTTCATAAACTTCGTACGGCTGGAAGGGGAGTTAGACACAAATTGTCATCTACAACGCAGTTTCCGGTCAGCGACCAAGTCCCGTCGTAGCTGTATGTAAGCTCATCAAGAAATGCGAACCGACCGTACGATCTTCTTCAAACTTGCAGGAGTGCTCTCGTTTGACGACACGAGCATGCTGTACAAGTTTCATAAACTTCGTACGGCTGGAAGCGGAGTTTGAAAAAAATTGTCATCATCCGAATTTCCGCTCAGCGACCAAGTCCCGTCGTAGCTATATGTAAGTTCATCGACAAATTCGAACCGACTGTTCGATCTTCTTCAAACTTGCAGGAATGCTCTCGATTGGCGACACGAGCATTCTCTATAAGTTTCATAAACTTCGCACGGCTGGAAGGGGAGTTAGACACAAGTTGTCATCTACAACGCAGTTTCCGACAGCGATCAAGTCCCGTCGTAGCTGTATGTAAGTTCATCGAGAAATGCGAACCGACCGTACGATCTTCTTCAAACTTGCAGGAGTGCTCTCGATTGGCGACACGAGCATTCTCTACAAGTTTCATAAGCTTCGTACGGCTGGAAGCGGAGTTAGACACAAATTGCCATCATCCATATTTCCGTTCAGCGACCAAGTCCCTTCGTAGCTACATGTAAGTTCATCGCAATATCTGAACCGACCGTACGATCATCTTCACACTTGCAGGAGTGCTCTCGATTGGCGACACGAGCATTCTCTACAAGTTTCATAAACTTCGTACGGCTGGAAGGGGTGTTAGACACAAATTGTCATCTACAACGCAGTTTCCGCTCAGCGACCAAGTCCCATCGTAGCTGTATGTAAGTTCATCGAGAAATGCGAACCGACCGTACGATCTTCTTCAAACTTGCAGGAGTGCTCTCGATTGGCGACACGAGCATTCTGTACAAGTTTCATAAACTTCGTACGGCTGGAAGGGGAGTTAGACAAAAATTGTCATCATCCGAATTTCCGCTCAGCGAGCAAGTCCCGTCGTAGCTATATGTAAGTTCATCGAAAAAAGCGAACCGACCGTACGATCTTCTTCAAACTTGCAGGAGTGCTCTCGATTGGCGACACGAGCATTCTCTATAAGTTTCATAAACTTCGCACGGCTGGAAGGGGATATAGACACAAATTGTCATCTACAACGCAGTTTCCGACAGCGACCAAGTCCCTTTGTAACTGCATGTAAGTTCATCGAGAAATCTGAACCGACCGTACGATCGTCTTCACACTTGCAGGAGTGCTCTCGATTGGCGACACGAGCATTCTCTACAAGTTTCATAAACTTCGTACGGCTGGAAGGGGAGTTAGACACAAATTGTCATCTACAACGCAGTTTCCGCTCAGCGACCAAGTCCCGTCGTAGCTGTAAGTAAGCTCATCAAGAAATGCGAACCGACCGCACGATATTCTTCAAACTTGCAGGAGTGCTCTCGATTGGCGACACGAGCATTCTCTCCAAGTTTCATAAACTTCGAACGGCTGGAAGCGGAGTTAGACACAAATTGTCATCATCCGAATTTCCGGCCAGCGACCAAGTCCCTTCGTAGCTGCATGTAAGTTCATTGAGAAATCTGAACCGACCGTACGAACTTCTTCAAACTTGCAGGAGTGCTCTCGATTGGCGACACGAGCATTCTCTACAAGTTTCATAAACTTCGTACGGCTGGAAGCGGAGTTTGAATAAAATTGTCATCATCCGAATTTCCGCTCAGCGACCAAGTCCATTTGTAGCTGCATGTAAGTTCATCGAGAAATCTGAACCGACCGTACGATCTTCTTCAAACTTGCAGGAGTGCCCTCGATTGGCGACACGAGCATTCTCTACAAGTTTCATAAACTTTGTACGGCTGGAAGGGGTGTTAGACACAAATTGTCATCTACAACGCAGTTTCCGCTCAGCGACCAAGTCCCGTCGTAGCTGTATGTAAGTTCATCGAGAAATGCGAACCGACCGTACGATCTTCTTCAAACTTGCAGGAGTGCTCTCGATTGGAGACACGAGCATGCTGTAAAAGTTTCATAAACTTCGTACGGCTGGAAGGGTTGTTAGACACAAATTGTCATCTACAACGCAGTTTCCGCTCAGCGACCAAGTCCCGTCGTAGCTGTATGTAAGTTCATCGAGAAATGCGAACCGACCGTACGATCGTCTTCAAACTTGCAGGAGTGCTCTCGATTGGAGACACGAGCATGCTGTAAAAGTTTCATAAACTTCGTACGGCTGGAAGGGTTGTTAGACACAAATTGTCATCTACAACGCAGTTTCCGCTCAGCGACCAAGTCCCGTCGTAGCTGTATGTAAGTTCATGGAGAAATGCGAACCGACCGTACGATCTTCTTCAAACTTGCAGGAGTGCTCTCGATTGGCGACACGAGCATTCTCTACAAGTTTCATAAACTTCGTACGGCTGGAAGCGGAGTGAGACACAAATTGTCATTATCCGAATTTCCGCTCAGCGAGCAAGTCCTGTCGTAGCTATATGTAAGTTCATCGAGAAATGCGAACCGACCGTACGATCTTCTTCAAACTTGCAGGAGTGCTCTCGATTGGCGACACGAGCATTCTCTACAAGTTTCATAAACTTCGTACGGCTGGAAGGGGAGTTAGACACAAATTGTCATCTACAACGCAGTTTCCGCTCAGCGACCAAGTCCCGTCGTGGCTGTATGTAAGTTCATCGAGAAATGCGAACCGACCGTACGATCTTCTTCCAACTTGCAGGAGTGCTCTCGATTGACGACACGAGCATGCTGTACAAGTTTCATAAACTTCGTACGGCTGGAAGCGGAGTTTGAAAAAAATTGTCATCATCCGAATTTCCGCTCAGCGAACAAGTCACTTCGTAGCTGCATGTAAGTTCATCGAGAAATCTGAACCGACCGACGATCATCTTCAAACTTGCAGGAGTGCTCTCGATTGGCGTCACGAGCATTCTCTATAAGTTTCATAAACTTCGCACGGCTGGAAGGGGAGTTAGACACAAATTGTCATCTACAACGCAGTTTCCGATAGCGATCAAGTCCCGTCGTAGCTGTATGTAAGTTCATCGAGAAATGCGAACCGACCGTACGATCTTCTTCCAACTTGCAGGAGTGCTCTCGATTGACGACACGAGCATGCTGTACAAGTTTCATAAACTTCGTACGGCTGGAAGCGGAGTTTGAAAAAAATTGTCATCATCCGAATTTCCGCTCAGCGACCAAGTCACTTCGTAGCTGCATGTAAGTTCATCGAGAAATCTGAACCGACCGTACGATCATCTTCAAACTTGCAGGAGTGCTCCCGATTGGCGACACGAGCATTCTCCACAAGTTTCATAAACTTCGTACGGCTGGAAGGGGTGTTAGACACAAATTGTCATCTACAACGCAGTTTCCGCTCAGCGACCAAATCCCGTCGTAGCTGTATGTAAGTTCATCGAGAAATGCGAACCGACCGTACGATCTTCTTCAAACTTGCAGGAGTGCTCTCGATTGGCGACACGAGCATTCTGTACAAGTTTCATAAACTTCGTACGGCTGGAAGGGGAGTTAGACAAAAATTGTCATCATCCGAATTTCCGCTCAGCGAGCAAGTCCCGTCGTAGCTATATGTAAGTTCATCGAGAAATGCGAACCGACCGTACGATCTTCTTCAAACTTGCAGGAGTGCTCTCGATTGGCGACACGAGCATTCTCTATAAGTTTCATAAACTTCGCAAGGCTGGAAGGGGATATAGACACAAATTGTCATCTACAACGCAGTTTCCGACAGCGACCAAGTCCCTTCGTAGCTGCATGTAAGTTCATCGAGAAATCTGAACCGACCGTACGATCATCTTCACACTTGCAGGAGTGCTCTCGATTGGCGACACGAGCATTCTCTACATGTTTCATAAACTTCGTACGGCTGGAAGGGGAGTTAGACACAAATTGTCATCTACAACGCAGTTTCCGCTCAGCGACCAAGTCCCGTCGTAGCTGTATGTAAGCTCATCAAGAAATGCGAACCGACCGTACGATCTTCTTCAAACTTGCAGGAGTGCTCTCGATTGACGACACGAGCATGCTGAACAAGTTTCATAAACTTCGTACGGCTGGAAGGGGTGTTAGACACAAAATTGTCATCTACAACGCAGTTTCCGCTCAGCGACCAAGTCCCGTCGTAGCTGTATGTAAGTTCATCGAGAAATGCGAACCGACCGTACGATCTTCTTCAAATTTGCAGGAGTGCTCTCGATTGGCGACACGAGCATTCTCTACAAATTTCATAAACTTCGTACGGCTGGAAGCGGAGTTAGACACAAATTGTCATCATCCGAATTTCGGCTCAGCGACCAAGTCCCATCGTAGCTGCATGTAAGTTCATCGAGAAATCTGAACCGACCGTACGATCATCTTCACACTTGCAGGAGTGCTCTCGATTTGCGACACGAGCATTCTCTACAAGTTTCATAAACTTCGTACGGCTGGAAGCGGAGTTAGACACAAATTGTCATCATCCGAATTTCCGCTCAGCGACCAAGTCCCTTCGTAGCTGCATGTAAGTTCATCGAGAAATCTGCACCGACCATACGATCATCTTCACACTTGCAGGAGTGCTCTCGATTGGCGACACGAGTATTCTCTACAAGTTTCATAAACTTCGTACGGCTGGAAGGGGAGTTAGACACAAATTGTGATCTACAACGCAGTTTCCGCTCAGCGACCAAGTCCCGTCGTGGCTGTATGTAAGTTCATCGAGAAATGCGAACCGACCGTACGATCTTCTTCCAACTTGCAGGAGTGCTCTCGATTGACGACACGAGCATGCTGTACAAGTTTCATAAACTTCGTACGGCTGGAAGCGGAGTTAGACACAAATTGTCATCATCCGAATTTCCGCTCAGCGACCAAGTCCCGTCGTAGCTATATGTAAGTTCATCGACAAATGCGAACCGACTGTTCGATCATCTTCACACCTGCAGGAGTGCTCTCGATTGGCGACACGAGCATTCTCTATAAGGTTCATAAACTTCGCACGGCTGGAAGGGGAGTTAGACACAAATTGTCATCATCCGAATTTCCGCTCAGCGACCAAGTCCCATCGTAGCTGCATGTAAGTTCATCGAGAAATCTGAACCGACCGTACGATCATCTTCACACCTGCAGGAGTGCTCTCGATTGGCGACACGAGCATTCTCTACAAGTTTCATAAACTTCGTACGGCTGGAAGCGGAGTTAGACACAAATTGCCATCATCCATATTTCCGTTCAGCGACCAAGTCCCGTCGTAGCTATATGTAAGTTCATCGACAAATGCGAACCGACTGTTCGATCATCTTCACACCTGCAGGAGTGCTCTCGATTGGCGACACGAGCATTCTCTATAAGGTTCATAAACTTCGCACGGCTGGAAGGGGAGTTAGACACAAATTGTCATCTACAACGCAGTTTCCGACAGCGACCAAGTCCCTTCGTAGCTGCATGTAAGTTCATCGAGAAATCTGAACCGACCGTACGATCATCTTCACACTTGCAGGAGTGCTCTCGATTGGTGTCACGAGCATTCTCTATAAGTTTCATAAACTTCGCACGGCTGGAAGGGGAGTTAGACACAAATTGTCATCTACAACGCAGTTTCCGACAGCGATCAAGTCCCGTCGTAGCTGTATGTAAGTTCATCGAGAAATGCGAACCGACCGTACGATCTTCTTCAAACTTGCAGGAGTGCTCTCGATTGGCGACACGAGCATTCTCTACAAGTTTCATAAGCTTCGTACGGCTGGAAGCGGAGTTAGACACAAATTGCCATCATCCATATTTCCGTTCAGCGACCAAGTCCCTTCGTAGCTACATGTAAGTTCATCGCAATATCTGAACCGACCGTACGATCATCTTCACACTTGCAGGAGTGCTCTCGATTGGCGACACGAGCATTCTCTACAAGTTTCATAAACTTCGTACGGCTGGAAGGGGTGTTAGACACAAATTGTCATCTACAACGCAGTTTCCGCTCAGCGACCAAGTCCCATCGTAGCTGTATGTAAGTTCATCGAGAAATGCGAACCGACCGTACGATCTTCTTCAAACTTGCAGGAGTGCTCTCGATTGGCGACACGAGCATTCTGTACAAGTTTCATAAACTTCGTACGGCTGGAAGGGGAGTTAGACAAAAATTGTCATCATCCGAATTTCCGCTCAGCGAGCAAGTCCCGTCGTAGCTATATGTAAGTTCATCGAGAAATGCGTACCGACCGTACGATCTTCTTCAAACTTGCAGGAGTGCTCTCGATTGGCGACACGAGCATTCTCTATAAGTTTCATAAACTTCGTACGGCTGGAAGGGGAGTTAGACACAAATTGTCATCTACAACGCAGTTTCCGCTCAGCGACCAAGTCCCGTCGTAGCTGTATGTAAGTTCATCGAGAAATGCGAACCGACCGTACGATCTTCTTCAAATTTGCAGGAGTGCTCTCGATTGGCGACACGAGCATTCTCTACAAGTTTCATAAACTTCGTACGGCTGGAAGGGGAGTTAGACACAAATTGTCATCTACAACGCAGTTTCCGGTCAGCGACCAAGTCCCGTCGTAGCTGTATGTAAGCTCATCAAGAAATGCGAACCGACCGTACGATCTTCTTCAAACTTGCAGGAGTGCTCTCGTTTGACGACACGAGCATGCTGTACAAGTTTCATAAACTTCGTACGGCTGGAAGCGGAGTTTGAAAAAAATTGTCATCATCCGAATTTCCGCTCAGCGACCAAGTCCCGTCGTAGCTATATGTAAGTTCATCGACAAATTCGAACCGACTGTTCGATCTTCTTCAAACTTGCAGGAATGCTCTCGATTGGCGACACGAGCATTCTCTATAAGTTTCATAAACTTCGCACGGCTGGAAGGGGAGTTAGACACAAGTTGTCATCTACAACGCAGTTTCCGACAGCGATCAAGTCCCGTCGTAGCTGTATGTAAGTTCATCGAGAAATGCGAACCGACCGTACGATCTTCTTCAAACTTGCAGGAGTGCTCTCGATTGGCGACACGAGCATTCTCTACAAGTTTCATAAGCTTCGTACGGCTGGAAGCGGAGTTAGACACAAATTGCCATCATCCATATTTCCGTTCAGCGACCAAGTCCCTTCGTAGCTACATGTAAGTTCATCGCAATATCTGAACCGACCGTACGATCATCTTCACACTTGCAGGAGTGCTCTCGATTGGCGACACGAGCATTCTCTACAAGTTTCATAAACTTCGTACGGCTGGAAGGGGTGTTAGACACAAATTGTCATCTACAACGCAGTTTCCGCTCAGCGACCAAGTCCCATCGTAGCTGTATGTAAGTTCATCGAGAAATGCGAACCGACCGTACGATCTTCTTCAAACTTGCAGGAGTGCTCTCGATTGGCGACACGAGCATTCTGTACAAGTTTCATAAACTTCGTACGGCTGGAAGGGGAGTTAGACAAAAATTGTCATCATCCGAATTTCCGCTCAGCGAGCAAGTCCCGTCGTAGCTATATGTAAGTTCATCGAAAAAAGCGAACCGACCGTACGATCTTCTTCAAACTTGCAGGAGTGCTCTCGATTGGCGACACGAGCATTCTCTATAAGTTTCATAAACTTCGCACGGCTGGAAGGGGATATAGACACAAATTGTCATCTACAACGCAGTTTCCGACAGCGACCAAGTCCCTTTGTAACTGCATGTAAGTTCATCGAGAAATCTGAACCGACCGTACGATCGTCTTCACACTTGCAGGAGTGCTCTCGATTGGCGACACGAGCATTCTCTACAAGTTTCATAAACTTCGTACGGCTGGAAGGGGAGTTAGACACAAATTGTCATCTACAACGCAGTTTCCGCTCAGCGACCAAGTCCCGTCGTAGCTGTAAGTAAGCTCATCAAGAAATGCGAACCGACCGCACGATATTCTTCAAACTTGCAGGAGTGCTCTCGATTGGCGACACGAGCATTCTCTCCAAGTTTCATAAACTTCGAACGGCTGGAAGCGGAGTTAGACACAAATTGTCATCATCCGAATTTCCGGCCAGCGACCAAGTCCCTTCGTAGCTGCATGTAAGTTCATTGAGAAATCTGAACCGACCGTACGAACTTCTTCAAACTTGCAGGAGTGCTCTCGATTGGCGACACGAGCATTCTCTACAAGTTTCATAAACTTCGTACGGCTGGAAGCGGAGTTTGAATAAAATTGTCATCATCCGAATTTCCGCTCAGCGACCAAGTCCATTTGTAGCTGCATGTAAGTTCATCGAGAAATCTGAACCGACCGTACGATCTTCTTCAAACTTGCAGGAGTGCCCTCGATTGGCGACACGAGCATTCTCTACAAGTTTCATAAACTTTGTACGGCTGGAAGGGGTGTTAGACACAAATTGTCATCTACAACGCAGTTTCCGCTCAGCGACCAAGTCCCGTCGTAGCTGTATGTAAGTTCATCGAGAAATGCGAACCGACCGTACGATCTTCTTCAAACTTGCAGGAGTGCTCTCGATTGGAGACACGAGCATGCTGTAAAAGTTTCATAAACTTCGTACGGCTGGAAGGGTTGTTAGACACAAATTGTCATCTACAACGCAGTTTCCGCTCAGCGACCAAGTCCCGTCGTAGCTGTATGTAAGTTCATCGAGAAATGCGAACCGACCGTACGATCGTCTTCAAACTTGCAGGAGTGCTCTCGATTGGAGACACGAGCATGCTGTAAAAGTTTCATAAACTTCGTACGGCTGGAAGGGTTGTTAGACACAAATTGTCATCTACAACGCAGTTTCCGCTCAGCGACCAAGTCCCGTCGTAGCTGTATGTAAGTTCATGGAGAAATGCGAACCGACCGTACGATCTTCTTCAAACTTGCAGGAGTGCTCTCGATTGGCGACACGAGCATTCTCTACAAGTTTCATAAACTTCGTACGGCTGGAAGCGGAGTGAGACACAAATTGTCATTATCCGAATTTCCGCTCAGCGAGCAAGTCCTGTCGTAGCTATATGTAAGTTCATCGAGAAATGCGAACCGACCGTACGATCTTCTTCAAACTTGCAGGAGTGCTCTCGATTGGCGACACGAGCATTCTCTACAAGTTTCATAAACTTCGTACGGCTGGAAGGGGAGTTAGACACAAATTGTCATCTACAACGCAGTTTCCGCTCAGCGACCAAGTCCCGTCGTGGCTGTATGTAAGTTCATCGAGAAATGCGAACCGACCGTACGATCTTCTTCCAACTTGCAGGAGTGCTCTCGATTGACGACACGAGCATGCTGTACAAGTTTCATAAACTTCGTACGGCTGGAAGCGGAGTTTGAAAAAAATTGTCATCATCCGAATTTCCGCTCAGCGAACAAGTCACTTCGTAGCTGCATGTAAGTTCATCGAGAAATCTGAACCGACCGACGATCATCTTCAAACTTGCAGGAGTGCTCTCGATTGGCGTCACGAGCATTCTCTATAAGTTTCATAAACTTCGCACGGCTGGAAGGGGAGTTAGACACAAATTGTCATCTACAACGCAGTTTCCGATAGCGATCAAGTCCCGTCGTAGCTGTATGTAAGTTCATCGAGAAATGCGAACCGACCGTACGATCTTCTTCCAACTTGCAGGAGTGCTCTCGATTGACGACACGAGCATGCTGTACAAGTTTCATAAACTTCGTACGGCTGGAAGCGGAGTTTGAAAAAAATTGTCATCATCCGAATTTCCGCTCAGCGACCAAGTCACTTCGTAGCTGCATGTAAGTTCATCGAGAAATCTGAACCGACCGTACGATCATCTTCAAACTTGCAGGAGTGCTCCCGATTGGCGACACGAGCATTCTCCACAAGTTTCATAAACTTCGTACGGCTGGAAGGGGTGTTAGACACAAATTGTCATCTACAACGCAGTTTCCGCTCAGCGACCAAATCCCGTCGTAGCTGTATGTAAGTTCATCGAGAAATGCGAACCGACCGTACGATCTTCTTCAAACTTGCAGGAGTGCTCTCGATTGGCGACACGAGCATTCTGTACAAGTTTCATAAACTTCGTACGGCTGGAAGGGGAGTTAGACAAAAATTGTCATCATCCGAATTTCCGCTCAGCGAGCAAGTCCCGTCGTAGCTATATGTAAGTTCATCGAGAAATGCGAACCGACCGTACGATCTTCTTCAAACTTGCAGGAGTGCTCTCGATTGGCGACACGAGCATTCTCTATAAGTTTCATAAACTTCGCAAGGCTGGAAGGGGATATAGACACAAATTGTCATCTACAACGCAGTTTCCGACAGCGACCAAGTCCCTTCGTAGCTGCATGTAAGTTCATCGAGAAATCTGAACCGACCGTACGATCATCTTCACACTTGCAGGAGTGCTCTCGATTGGCGACACGAGCATTCTCTACATGTTTCATAAACTTCGTACGGCTGGAAGGGGAGTTAGACACAAATTGTCATCTACAACGCAGTTTCCGCTCAGCGACCAAGTCCCGTCGTAGCTGTATGTAAGCTCATCAAGAAATGCGAACCGACCGTACGATCTTCTTCAAACTTGCAGGAGTGCTCTCGATTGACGACACGAGCATGCTGAACAAGTTTCATAAACTTCGTACGGCTGGAAGGGGTGTTAGACACAAAATTGTCATCTACAACGCAGTTTCCGCTCAGCGACCAAGTCCCGTCGTAGCTGTATGTAAGTTCATCGAGAAATGCGAACCGACCGTACGATCTTCTTCAAATTTGCAGGAGTGCTCTCGATTGGCGACACGAGCATTCTCTACAAATTTCATAAACTTCGTACGGCTGGAAGCGGAGTTAGACACAAATTGTCATCATCCGAATTTCGGCTCAGCGACCAAGTCCCATCGTAGCTGCATGTAAGTTCATCGAGAAATCTGAACCGACCGTACGATCATCTTCACACTTGCAGGAGTGCTCTCGATTTGCGACACGAGCATTCTCTACAAGTTTCATAAACTTCGTACGGCTGGAAGCGGAGTTAGACACAAATTGTCATCATCCGAATTTCCGCTCAGCGACCAAGTCCCTTCGTAGCTGCATGTAAGTTCATCGAGAAATCTGCACCGACCATACGATCATCTTCACACTTGCAGGAGTGCTCTCGATTGGCGACACGAGTATTCTCTACAAGTTTCATAAACTTCGTACGGCTGGAAGGGGAGTTAGACACAAATTGTGATCTACAACGCAGTTTCCGCTCAGCGACCAAGTCCCGTCGTGGCTGTATGTAAGTTCATCGAGAAATGCGAACCGACCGTACGATCTTCTTCCAACTTGCAGGAGTGCTCTCGATTGACGACACGAGCATGCTGTACAAGTTTCATAAACTTCGTACGGCTGGAAGCGGAGTTAGACACAAATTGTCATCATCCGAATTTCCGCTCAGCGACCAAGTCCCTTCGTAGCTGCATGTAAGTTCATCGAGAAATCTGAACCCACCATACGATCATCTTCACACTTGCAGGAGTGCCCTCGATTGGCGACACGAGCATTCTCTACAAGTTTCATAAACTTCGTACGGCTGGAAGGGGAGTTAGACACAAATTGTCATCTACAACGCAGTTTCCGCTCAGCGACCAAGTCCCGTCGTGGCTGTATGTAAGTTCATCGAGAAATGCGAACCGACCGTACGATCTTCTTCCAACTTGCAGGAGTGCTCTCGATTGACGACACGAGCATGCTGTACAAGTTTCATAAACTTCGTACGGCTGGAAGCGGAGTTTGAAAAAAATTGTCATCATCCGAATTTCCGCTCAGCGACCAAGTCACTTCGTAGCTGCATGTAAGTTCATCGAGAAATCTGAACCGACCGTACGATCATCTTCAAACTTGCAGGAGTGCTCTCGATTGGCGTCACGAGCATTCTCTATAAGTTTCATAAACTTCGCACGGCTGGAAGGGGAGTTAGACACAAATTGTCATCTACAGCGCAGTTTCCGATAGCGATCAAGTCCCGTCGTAGCTGTATGTAAGTTCATCGAGAAATGCGAACCGACCGTACGATCTTCTTCCAACTTGCAGGAGTGCTCTCGATTGACGACACGAGCATGCTGTACAAGTTTCATAAACTTCGTACGGCTGGAAGCGGAGTTTGAAAAAAATTGTCATCATCCGAATTTCCGCTCAGCGACCAAGTCACTTCGTAGCTGCATGGAAGTTCATCGAGAAATCTGAACCGACTGTACGATCATCTTCAAACTTGCTGGAGTGCTCTCGATTGGCGTCACGAGCATTCTCTATAAGTTTCATAAACTTCGCACGGCTGGAAGGGGAGTTAGACACAAATTGTCATCTACAACGCAGTTTCCGACAGCGATCAAGTCCCTTCGTAGCTGCATGTAAGTTCATCGAGAAATCTGAACCGACCGTACGATCATCTTCACACTTGCAGGAGTGCTCTCGATTGGCGACACGAGCATTCTCTACAAGTTTCATAAACTTCGTACGGCTGGAAGGGGAGTTAGACACAAATTGTCATCTACAACGCAGTTTCCGCTCAGCGACCAAGTCCCGTCGTAGCTGCATGTAAGTTCATCGAGAAATCTGAACCGACCATACGATCATCTTCACACTTGCCGGAGTGCTCTCGATTGGCGACACGAGCATTCTCTACAAGTTTCATAAACTTCGTACGGCTGGAAGGGGAGTTAGACACAAATTGTCATCTACAACGCAGTTTCCGCTCAGCGACCAAGTCCCGTCGTGGCTGTATGTAAGTTCATCGAGAAATGCGAACCGACAGTACGATCTTCTTCCAACTTGCAGGAGTGCTCTCGATTGACGACACGAGCATGCTGTACAAGTTTCATAAACTTCGTACGGCTGGAAGCGGAGTTTGAAAAAAATTGTCATCATCCGAATTTCCGCTCAGCGACCAAGTCACTTCGTAGCTGCATGTAAGTTCATCGAGAAATCTGGACCGACCGTACGATCATCTTCAAACTTGCAGGAGTGCTCTCGATTGGCGACACGAGCATTCTCTACAAGTTTCATAAACTTCATACGGCTGGAAGGGGTGTTAGACACAAAATTGTCATCTACAACGCAGTTTCCGCTCAGCGACCAAGTCCCGTCGTAGCTGTATGTAAGTTCATCGAGAAATGCGAACCGACCGTACGATCTTCTTCAAATTTGCAGGAGTGCTCTCGATTGGCGACACGAGCATTCTCTACAAATTTCATAAACTTCGTACGGCTGGAAGCGGAGTTTGAAAAAAATTGTCATCATCCGAATTTCCGCTCAGCGACCAAGTCCCTTTGTAGCTGCATGTAAGTTCATCGAGAAATCTGAACCGACCGTACGATCATCTTCACACTTGCAGGAGTGCTCTCGATTTGCGACACGAGCATTCTCTACAAGTTTCATAAACTTCGTACGGCTGGAAGCGGAGTTAGACACATATTGTCATCATCCGAATTTCCGCTCAGCGACCAAGTCCCTTCGTAGCTGCATGTAAGTTCATCGAGAAATCTGAACCGACCATACGATCATCTTCACACTTGCAGGAGTGCTCTCGATTGGCGACACGAGTATTCTCTACAAGTTTCATAAACTTCGTACGGCTGGAAGGGGAGTTAGACACAAATTGTGATCTACAACGCAGTTTCCGCTCAGCGACCAAGTCCCGTCGTGGCTGTATGTAAGTTCATCGAGAAATGCGAACCGACCGTACGATCTTCTTCCAACTTGCAGGAGTGCTCTCGATTGACGACACGAGCATGCTGTACAAGTTTCATAAACTTCGTACGGCTGGAAGCGAAGTTTGAAAAAAATTGTCATCATCCGAATTTCCGCTCAGCGAACAAGTCACTTCGTAGCTGCATGTAAGTTCATCGAGAAATCTGAACCGACCGACGATCATCTTCAAACTTGCAGGAGTGCTCTCGATTGGCGTCACGAGCATTCTCTACAAGTTTCATAAACTTCGTATGGCTGGAAGGGGAGTTAGACACAAATTGTCATCTACAACGCAGTTTCCGCTCAGCGACCAAGTCCCGTCGTGGCTGTATGTAAGTTCATCGAGAAATGCGAACCGACCGTACGATCTTCTTCCAACTTGCAGGAGTGCTCTCGATTGACGACACGAGCATGCTGTACAAGTTTCATAAACTTCGTACGGCTGGAAGCGGAGTTAGACACAAATTGTCATCATCCGAATTTCCGCTCAGCGACCAAGTCCCTTCGTAGCTGCATGTAAGTTCATCGAGAAATCTGCACCGACCATACGATCATCTTCACACTTGCAGGAGTGCTCTCGATTGGCGACACGAGTATTCTCTACAAGTTTCATAAACTTCGTACGGCTGGAAGGGGAGTTAGACACAAATTGTGATCTACAACGCAGTTTCCGCTCAGCGACCAAGTCCCGTCGTGGCTGTATGTAAGTTCATCGAGAAATGCGAACCGACCGTACGATCTTCTTCCAACTTGCAGGAGTGCTCTCGATTGACGACACGAGCATGCTGTACAAGTTTCATAAACTTCGTACGGCTGGAAGCGGAGTTAGACACAAATTGTCATCATCCGAATTTCCGCTCAGCGACCAAGTCCCTTCGTAGCTGCATGTAAGTTCATCGAGAAATCTGAACCCACCATACGATCATCTTCACACTTGCAGGAGTGCCCTCGATTGGCGACACGAGCATTCTCTACAAGTTTCATAAACTTCGTACGGCTGGAAGGGGAGTTAGACACAAATTGTCATCTACAACGCAGTTTCCGCTCAGCGACCAAGTCCCGTCGTGGCTGTATGTAAGTTCATCGAGAAATGCGAACCGACCGTACGATCTTCTTCCAACTTGCAGGAGTGCTCTCGATTGACGACACGAGCATGCTGTACAAGTTTCATAAACTTCGTACGGCTGGAAGCGGAGTTTGAAAAAAATTGTCATCATCCGAATTTCCGCTCAGCGACCAAGTCACTTCGTAGCTGCATGTAAGTTCATCGAGAAATCTGAACCGACCGTACGATCATCTTCAAACTTGCAGGAGTGCTCTCGATTGGCGTCACGAGCATTCTCTATAAGTTTCATAAACTTCGCACGGCTGGAAGGGGAGTTAGACACAAATTGTCATCTACAGCGCAGTTTCCGATAGCGATCAAGTCCCGTCGTAGCTGTATGTAAGTTCATCGAGAAATGCGAACCGACCGTACGATCTTCTTCCAACTTGCAGGAGTGCTCTCGATTGACGACACGAGCATGCTGTACAAGTTTCATAAACTTCGTACGGCTGGAAGCGGAGTTTGAAAAAAATTGTCATCATCCGAATTTCCGCTCAGCGACCAAGTCACTTCGTAGCTGCATGGAAGTTCATCGAGAAATCTGAACCGACTGTACGATCATCTTCAAACTTGCTGGAGTGCTCTCGATTGGCGTCACGAGCATTCTCTATAAGTTTCATAAACTTCGCACGGCTGGAAGGGGAGTTAGACACAAATTGTCATCTACAACGCAGTTTCCGACAGCGATCAAGTCCCTTCGTAGCTGCATGTAAGTTCATCGAGAAATCTGAACCGACCGTACGATCATCTTCACACTTGCAGGAGTGCTCTCGATTGGCGACACAAGCATTCTCTACAAGTTTCATAAACTTCGTACGGCTGGAAGGGGAGTTAGACACAAATTGTCATCTACAACGCAGTTTCCGCTCAGCGACCAAGTCCCGTCGTAGCTGCATGTAAGTTCATCGAGAAATCTGAACCGACCATACGATCATCTTCACACTTGCCGGAGTGCTCTCGATTGGCGACACGAGCATTCTCTACAAGTTTCATAAACTTCGTACGGCTGGAAGGGGAGTTAGACACAAATTGTCATCTACAACGCAGTTTCCGCTCAGCGACCAAGTCCCGTCGTGGCTGTATGTAAGTTCATCGAGAAATGCGAACCGACAGTACGATCTTCTTCCAACTTGCAGGAGTGCTCTCGATTGACGACACGAGCATGCTGTACAAGTTTCATAAACTTCGTACGGCTGGAAGCGGAGTTTGAAAAAAATTGTCATCATCCGAATTTCCGCTCAGCGACCAAGTCACTTCGTAGCTGCATGTAAGTTCATCGAGAAATCTGGACCGACCGTACGATCATCTTCAAACTTGCAGGAGTGCTCTCGATTGGCGACACGAGCATTCTCTACAAGTTTCATAAACTTCATACGGCTGGAAGGGGTGTTAGACACAAAATTGTCATCTACAACGCAGTTTCCGCTCAGCGACCAAGTCCCGTCGTGGCTGTATGTAAGTTCATCGAGAAATGCGAACCGACCGTACGATCTTCTTCAAATTTGCAGGAGTGCTCTCGATTGGCGACACGAGCATTCTCTACAAATTTCATAAACTTCGTACGGCTGGAAGCGGAGTTTGAAAAAAATTGTCATCATCCGAATTTCCGCTCAGCGACCAAGTCCCTTTGTAGCTGCATGTAAGTTCATCGAGAAATCTGAACCGACCGTACGATCATCTTCAAACTTGCAGGAGTGCTCTCGATTGGCGACACGAGCATTCTCTACAAGTTTCATAAACTTCGTACGGCTGGAAGGGGTGTTAGACACAAAATTGTCATCTACAACGCAGTTTCCGCTCAGCGACAAAGTCCCGTCGTAGCTGTATGTAAGTTCATCGAGAAATGCGAACCGACCGTACGATCTTCTTCAAATTTGCAGGAGTGCTCTCGATTGGCGACACGAGCATTCTCTACAAATTTCATAAACTTCGTACGGCTGGAAGCGGAGTTAGACACAAATTGTCATCATCCGAATTTCCGCTCAGCGACCAAGTCCCATCGTAGCTGCATGTAAGTTCATCGAGAAATCTGAACCGACCGTACGATCATCTTCACACTTGCAGGAGTGCTCTCGATTTGCGACACGAGCATTCTCTACAAGTTTCATAAACTTCGTACGGCTGGAAGCGGAGTTAGACACATATTGTCATCATCCGAATTTCCGCTCAGCGACCAAGTCCCTTCGTAGCTGCATGTAAGTTCATCGAGAAATCTGAACCGACCATACGATCATCTTCACACTTGCAGGAGTGCTCTCGATTGGCGACACGAGTATTCTCTACAAGTTTCATAAACTTCGTACGGCTGGAAGGGGAGTTAGACACAAATTGTGATCTACAACGCAGTTTCCGCTCAGCGACCAAGTCCCGTCGTGGCTGTATGTAAGTTCATCGAGAAATGCGAACCGACCGTACGATCTTCTTCCAACTTGCAGGAGTGCTCTCGATTGACGACACGAGCATGCTGTACAAGTTTCATAAACTTCGTACGGCTGGAAGCGAAGTTTGAAAAAAATTGTCATCATCCGAATTTCCGCTCAGCGAACAAGTCACTTCGTAGCTGCATGTAAGTTCATCGAGAAATCTGAACCGACCGACGATCATCTTCAAACTTGCAGGAGTGCTCTCGATTGGCGTCACGAGCATTCTCTACAAGTTTCATAAACTTCGTATGGCTGGAAGGGGAGTTAGACACAAATTGTCATCTACAACGCAGTTTCCGCTCAGCGACCAAGTCCCGTCGTGGCTGTATGTAAGTTCATCGAGAAATGCGAACCGACCGTACGATCTTCTTCCAACTTGCAGGAGTGCTCTCGATTGACGACACGAGCATGCTGTACAAGTTTCATAAACTTCGTACGGCTGGAAGCGGAGTTTGAAAAAAATTGTCATCATCCGAATTTCCGCTCAGCGACCAAGTCACTTCGTAGCTGCATGTAAGTTCATCGAGAAATCTGAACCGACCGTACGATCATCTTCAAACTTGCAGGAGTGCTCTCGATTGGCGTCACGAGCTTTCTCTATAAGTTTCATAAACTTCGCACGGCTGGAAGGGGAGTTAGACACAAATTGTCATCTACAACGCAGTTTCCGATAGCGATCAAGTCCCGTCGTAGCTGTATGTAAGTTCATCGAGAAATGCGAACCGACCGTACGATCTTCTTCAAACTTGCAGGAGTGTTCTCGATTGGCGACACTAGCATTCTCTACAAATTTCATAAACTTCGTACGGCTGGAAGCGGAGTTAGACACAAATTGTCATCATCCGAATTTCCGCTCAGCGACCAAGTCCCTTCGTAGCTGCATGTAAGTTCATCGAGAAATCTGAACCGACCGTACGATCATCTTCACACTTGCAGGAGTGCTCTCGATTGGCGACACGAGCATTCTCTACAAGTTTCATAAACTTCGTACGGCTGGAAGGGGAGTTAGACACAAATTGTCATCTACAACGCAGTTTCCGCTCAGCGACCAAGTCCCGCCGTAGCTGCATGTAAGTTCATCGAGAAATCTGAACAGACCATACGATCATCTTCACACTTGCAGGAGTGCTCTCGATTGGCGACACGAGCATTCTCTACAAGTTTCATAAACTTCGTACGGCTGGAAGGGGAGTTAGACACAAATTGTCATCTACAACGCAGTTTCCGCTCAGCGACCAAGTCCCGTCGTGGCTGTATGTAAGTTCATCGAGAAATGCGAACCGACCGTACGATCTTCTTCCAACTTGCAGGAGTGCTCTCGATTGACGACACGAGCATGCTGTACAAGTTTCATAAACTTCGTACGGCTGGAAGCGGAGTTTGAAAAAAATTGTCATCATCCGAATTTCCGCTCAGCGACCAAGTCACTTCGTAGCTGCATGTAAGTTCATCGAGAAATCTGAACCGACCGTACGATCATCTTCAAACTTGCAGGAGTGCTCTCGATTGGCGTCACGAGCATTCTCTATAAGTTTCATAAACTTCGTATGGCTGGAAGCGGAGTTTGAAAAAAATTGTCATCATCCGAATTTCCGCTCAGCGACAAAGTCACTTCGTAACTGCATGTAAGTTCATCGAGAAATCTGAACCGACCGTACGATCATCTTCAAACTTGCAGGAGTGCTCTCGATTGGCGTCACGAGCATTCTCTATAAGTTTCATAAACTTCGTACGGCTGGAAGGGGTGTTAGACACAAAATTGTCATCTACAACGCAGTTTCCGCTCA
The DNA here is from genome assembly GCA_963942575.1 of Priocnemis perturbator. NCBI lineage: Eukaryota > Metazoa > Arthropoda > Insecta > Hymenoptera > Pompilidae > Priocnemis > Priocnemis perturbator. The sequence continues at coordinate 202,673 of CAWWDK010000055.1, forward strand.
GCGACCAAGTCCCGTCGTACCTGTATGTAAGTTCATCGAGAAATGCGAACCAACCGTACGATTTTCTTCAAATTTGCAGGAGGGCTCTCGATTGGCGACACTAGCATTCTCTACAAATTTCATAAACTTCGTACGGCTGGAAGCGGAGTTAGACACAAATTGTCATCATCCGAATTTCCGCTCAGCGACCAAGTCCCTTCGTAGCTGCATGTAAGTTCATCGAGAATTCTGAACCGACCGTACGATCATCTTCAAACTTGCAGAAGTGCTCTCGATTGGCGTCACGAGCATTCTCTATAAGTTTCATAAACTTCGTATGGCTGGAAGCGGAGTTTGAAAAAAATTGTCATCATCCGAATTTCCGCTCAGCGACCAAGTCAATTCGTAGCTGCATGTAAGGTCATCGAGAAATCTGAACCGACCGTACGATCATCTTCAAACTTGCAGGAGTGCTCTCGATTGGCGTCACGAGCATTCTCTATAAGTTTCATAAACTTCGTACGGCTGGAAGGGGTGTTAGACACAAAATTGTCATCTACAACGCAGTTTCCGCTCAGCGACCAAGTCCCGTCGTACCTGTATGTAAGTTCATCGAGAAATGCGAACCAACCGTACGATCTTCTTCAAATTTGCAGGAGTGCTCTCGATTGGCGACACTAGCATTCTCTACAAATTTCATAAACTTCGTACGGCTGGAAGCGGAGATAGACACAAATTGTCATCATCCGAATTTCCGCTCAGCGACCAAGTCCCGTCGTAGCTGTATGTAAGTTCATCGAGAAATGCGAACCGACCGTACGATCTTCTTCAAACTTGCAGGAGTGCTCTCGATTGGCGACACGAGCATTCTCTACAAGTTTCATAAACTTCGTACGGCTGGAAGCGGAGTGAGACACAAATTGTCATCATCCGAATTTCCGCTCAGCGACCAAGTCCCGTTGTAGCTATATGTAAGTTCATCGAGAAATGCGAACCGACCGTACGTCTTCTTCAAACTTGCAGGAGTGCTCCCGATTGGCGACACGAGCATTCTCTACAAGTTTCATAAACTTCGTACGGCTGGAAGGGGTGTTAGACACAAATTGTCATCTACAACGCAGTTTCCGCTCAGCGAGCAAGTCCCGTCGTAGCTGTATGTAAGTTCATCGAGAAATGCGAACCGACCGTACGATCATCTTCACACTTGCAGGAGTGCTCTCGATTGGCGACACGAGCATTCTCTCCAAGTTTCATAAACTTCGAACGGCTGGAAGCGGAGTTAGACACAAATTGTCATCATCCGAATTTCCGCCCAGCGACCAAGTCCCTTCGTAGCTGCATGTAAGTTCATTGAGAAATCTGAACCGACCATACGATCTTCTTCAAACTTGCAGGAGTGCTCTCGATTGGCGACACGAGCATTCTCTACAAGTTTCATAAACTTCGTACGGCTGGAAGGGGAGTTAGACACAAATTGTCATCTACAACGCAGTTTCCGACAGCCATCAAGTCCCGTCGTAGCTGTATGTAAGTTCATCGAGAAATGCGAACCGACCGTATGATCTTCTTCAAACTTGCAGGAGTGCTCTCGATTGGAGACACGAGCATTCTGTACAAGTTTCATAAACTTCGTATGGCTGGAAGCGGAGTTTGAATAAAATTGTCATCCTCCGAATTTCCGCTCAGCGACCAAGTCCATTTGTAGCTGCATGTAAGTTCATCGAGAAATCTGAACCGACCATACGATCATCTTCAAACTTGCAGGAGTGCTCTCGATTGGCGACACGAGCATTCTCTACAAGTTTCATAAACTTCGTACGGCTGGAAGGGGCGTTAGACACAAATTGTCATCTACAACGCAGTACTGGATAGTTCCCGTTCAGCGACTAAGTCCCGTCGTAGGTGCATGTAAGTTCATCGAGAAATGTTAACCGACCGTACGATCTTCTTCAAACTTGCAGGAGTGCTCTCGATTGGCGACACGAGCATTCTCTACAAGTTTCATAAACTTCGTACGGCTGGAAGGGGAGTTAGACAAAAATTGTCATCTACAACGCAGTTTCCGCTCAGCGACCAAGTCCCGTCGTAGCTGTATGTAAGTTCATCGTGAAATGGGAACCGACCGTACGATCTTCTTGAAACTCGCAGGAGTGCTCTCGATTGGCGACACGAGCATTCTCTACAAGTTTCATAAACTTCGTACGGCTGGAAGCAGAGTTAGACACAAATTGTCATCATCCGAATTTCCGCTCAGCGACCAAGTCCCTTCGTAGCAGCATGTAAGTTCATCGAGAAATGCGAACCGACCGTACGATCTTCTTCAAACTTGCAGGAGTGCTCTCGATTGGCGACACGAGCATTCTCTACAAGTTTCATAAACTTCGTACGGCTGGAAGCGGAGTTAGACACAAATTGTCATCTACAACGCAGTTTCCGCTCAGCGACCAAGTCCCGTCGTAGCTGCATGTAAGTTCATCGAGAAATCTGAACCGACCATACGATCATCTTCACACTTGCAGGAGTGCTCTCGATTGGCGACACGAGCATTCTCTACAAGTTTCATAAACTTCGTACGGCTGGAAGGGGAGTTAGACACAAATTGTCATCTACAACGCAGTTTCCGCTCAGCGACCAAGTCCCGTCGTAGCTGTATGTAAGCTCATCAAGAAATGCGAACCGACCGTACGTTCTTCTTCAAACTTGCAGGAGTGCTCTCGTTTGACGACACGAGCATGCTGTACAAGTTTCATAAACTTCGTACGGCTGGAAGCGGAGTTTGAAAAAAATTGTCATCATCCGAATTTCCGCTCAGCGACCAAGTCCCGTCGTAGCTATATGTAAGTTCATCGACAAATGCGAACCGACCGTTCGATCTTCTTCAAACTTGCAGGAATGCTCTCGATTGGCGACACGAGCATTCTCTATAAGTTTCATAAACTTCGTACGGCTGGAAGGGTAGTTAGACACAAATTGTCATCTACAACGCAGTTTCCGCTCAGCGACCAAGTCCCGTCGTAGCTGTATGTAAGCTCATCAAGAAATGCGAACCGACCGTACGATCTTCTTCAAACTTGCAGGAGTGCTCTCGATTGACGACACGAGCATGCTGTACAAGTTTCATAAACTTCGTACGGCTGGAAGCGGAGTTTGAAAAAAATTGTCATCATCCGAATTTCCGCTCAGCGAGCAAGTCCCGTCGTAGCTGTATGTAAGTTCATCGAGAAATGCGAACCGACCGTACGATCATCTTCACACTTGCAGGAGTGCTCTCGATTGGCGGCTCGAGCATTCTCTACAAGTTACATAAACTTCGTAAGGCTGGAAGGGGCGTTAGACACAAATTGTCATCTACAACGCAGTACTGGATAGTTCCCGTTCAGCGACTAAGTCCCGTCGTAGGTGCATGTAAGTTCATCCAGAAATGTTAACCGGCCGTACGATCTTCTTCGAACTTGCAGGAGTGCTCTCGATTGGCGACACGAGCATTCTCTACAAGTTTCATAAACTTCGTACGGCTGGAAGGGGCGTTAGACACAAATTGTCATCTACAACGCAGTACTGGATAGTTCCCGTTCAGCGACTAAGTCCCGTCGTAGGTGCATGTAAGTTCAACGAGAAATGTTAACCGACCGTACGATCTTCTTCAAACTTGCAGGAGTGCTCTCGATTGGCGACACGAGCATTCTCTACAAGTTTCATAAACTTCGTACGGCTGGAAGGGGAGTTAGACAAAAATTGTCATCTACAACGCAGTTTCCGCTCAGCGACCAAGTCCCGTCGTAGCTGTATGTAAGTTCATCGTGAAATGGGAACCGACCGTACGATCTTCTTGAAACTCGCAGGAGTGCTCTCGATTGGCGACACGAGCATTCTCTACAAGTTTCATAAACTTCGTACGGCTGGAAGCAGAGTTAGACACAAATTGTCATCATCCGAATTTCCGCTCAGCGACCAAGTCCCTTCGTAGCAGCATGTAAGTTCATCGACAAATGCGCACCGACCGTTCGATCTTCTTCAAACTTGCAGGAGTGCTCCCGATTGGCGACACGAGCATTCTCTATAAGTTTCATAAACTTCGTACGGCTGGAAGGGTAGTTAGACACAAATTGTCATCTACAACGCAGTTTCCGCTCAGCGACCAAGTCCCGTCGTAGCTGTATGTAAGTTCATCGAGAAATGCGAACCGACCGTACGATCTTCTTCAAACTTGCAGGAGTGCTCTCGATTGACGACACGAGCATGCTGTACAAGTTTCATAAACTTCGTACGGCTGGAAACGGAGTTTGAAAAAAATTGTCATCATCCGAATTTCCGCTCAGCGAGCAAGTCCCGTCGTAGCTGTATGTGAGTTCATCGAGAAATGCGAATCGACCGTACGATCATCTTCACACTTGCAGGAGTGCTCTCGATTGGCGACACGAGCATTCTCTCCAAGTTTCATAAACTTCGAACGGCTGGAAGCGGAGTTAGACACAAATTGTCATCATCCGAATTTCCGCCCAGCGACCAAGTCCCTTCGTAGCTGCATGTAAGTTCATTGAGAAATCTGAACCGACCATACGATCTTCTTCAAACTTGCAGGAGTGCTCTCGATTGGCGACACGAGCATTCTCTACAAGTTTCATAAACTTCGTACGGCTGGAAGGGGAGTTAGACACAAATTGTCATCTACAACGCAGTTTCCGACAGCCATCAAGTCCCGTCGTAGCTGTATGTAAGTTCATCGAGAAATGCGAACCGACCGTATGATCTTCTTCAAACTTGCAGGAGTGCTCTCGATTGGAGACACGAGCATTCTGTACAAGTTTCATAAACTTCGTATGGCTGGAAGCGGAGTTTGAATAAAATTGTCATCCTCCGAATTTCCGCTCAGCGACCAAGTCCATTTGTAGCTGCATGTAAGTTCATCGAGAAATCTGAACCGACCATACGATCATCTTCAAACTTGCAGGAGTGCTCTCGATTGGCGACACGAGCATTCTCTACAAGTTTCATAAACTTCGTACGGCTGGAAGGGGCGTTAGACACAAATTGTCATCTACAACGCAGTACTGGATAGTTCCCGTTCAGCGACTAAGTCCCGTCGTAGGTGCATGTAAGTTCATCGAGAAATGTTAACCGACCGTACGATCTTCTTCAAACTTGCAGGAGTGCTCTCGATTGGCGACACGAGCATTCTCTACAAGTTTCATAAACTTCGTACGGCTGGAAGGGGAGTTAGACAAAAATTGTCATCTACAACGCAGTTTCCGCTCAGCGACCAAGTCCCGTCGTAGCTGTATGCAAGTTCATCGTGAAATGGGAACCGACCGTACGATCTTCTTGAAACTCGCAGGAGTGCTCTCGATTGGCGACACGAGCATTCTCTACAAGTTTCATAAACTTCGTACGGCTGGAAGCAGAGTTAGACACAAATTGTCATCATCCGAATTTCCGCTCAGCGACCAAGTCCCTTCGTAGCAGCATGTAAGTTCATCGAGAAATGCGAACCGACCGTACGATCTTCTTCAAACTTGCAGGAGTGCTCCCGATTGGCGACACGAGCATTCTCTACAAGTTTCATAAACTTCGTACGGCTGGAAGGGGTGTTAGACACAAATTGTCATCTACAACGCAGTTTCCGCTCAGCGACCAAATCCCGTCATAGCTGTATGTAAGTTCATCGAGAAATGCGAACCGACCGTACGATCTTCTTCAAACTTGCAGGAGTGCTCTCGATTGACGACACGAGCATGCTGTACAAGTTTCATAAACTTCGTACGGCTGGAAGCGGAGTTTGCAAAAAATTGTCATCATCCGAATTTCCGCTCAGCGAGCAAGTCCCGTCGTAGCTGTATGTAAGTTCATCGAGAAATGCGAACCGACCGTACGATCATCTTCACAGTTGCAGGAGTGCTCTCGATTGGCGACACGAGCATTCTCTCCAAGTTTCATAAACTTCGAACGGCTGGAAGCGGAGTTAGACACAAATTGTCATCATCCGAATTTCCGCCCAGCGACCAAGTCCCTTCGTAGCTGCATGTAAGTTCATTGAGAAATCTGAACCGACCATACGATCTTCTTCAAACTTGCAGGAGTGCTCTCGATTGGCGACACGAGCATTCTCTACAAGTTTCATAAACTTCGTACGGCTGGAAGGGGAGTTAGACACAAATTGTCATCTACAACGCAGTTTCCGACAGCCATCAAGTCCCGTCGTAGCTGTATGTAAGTTCATCGAGAAATGCGAACCGACCGTATGATCTTCTTCAAACTTGCAGGAGTGCTCTCGATTGGAGACACGAGCATTCTGTACAAGTTTCATAAACTTCGTATGGCTGGAAGCGGAGTTTGAATAAAATTGTCATCCTCCGAATTTCCGCTCAGCGACCAAGTCCATTTGTAGCTGCATGTAAGTTCATCGAGAAATCTGAACCGACCATACGATCATCTTCAAACTTGCAGGAGTGCTCTCGATTGGCGACACGAGCATTCTCTACAAGTTTCATAAACTTCGTACGGCTGGAAGGGGCGTTAGACACAAATTGTCATCTACAACGCAGTACTGGATAGTTCCCGTTCAGCGACTAAGTCCCGTCGTAGGTGCATGTAAGTTCATCGAGAAATGTTAACCGACCGTACGATCTTCTTCAAACTTGCAGGAGTGCTCTCGATTGGCGACACGAGCATTCTCTACAAGTTTCATAAACTTCGTACGGCTGGAAGGGGAGTTAGACAAAAATTGTCATCTACAACGCAGTTTCCGCTCAGCGACCAAGTCCCGTCGTAGCTGTATGTAAGTTCATCGTGAAATGGGAACCGACCGTACGATCTTCTTGAAACTCGCAGGAGTGCTCTCGATTGACGACACGAGCATGCTGTACAAGTTTCATAAACTTCGTACGGCTGGAAGCGGAGTTTGAAAAAAATTGTCATCATCCGAATTTCGGCTCAGCGAGCAAGTCCCGTCGTAGCTGTATGTAAGTTCATCGAGAAATGCGAACCGACCGTACGATCATCTTCACACTTGCAGGAGTGCTCTCGATTGGCGGCTCGAGCATTCTCTACAAGTTACATAAACTTCGTACGGCTGGAAGGGGCGTTAGACACAAATTGTCATCTACAACGCAGTACTGGATAGTTCCCGTTCAGCGACTAAGTCCCGTCGTAGGTGCATGTAAGTTCATCCAGAAATGTTATCCGGCCGTACGATCTTCTTCGAACTTGCAGGAGTGCTCTCGATTGGCGGCTCGAGCATTCTCTACAAGTTTCATAAACTTCGTACGGCTGGAAGGGGAGTTAGACACAAATTGTCATCATCCGAATTTCCGCTCAGCGACCAAGTCCCTTCGTAGCTGCATGTAAGTTCATCGAGAAATCTGAACCGACCGTACGATCATCTTCACACTTGCAGGAGTGTTCTCGATTGGCGACACGAGCATTCTCTACAAGTTTCATAAACTTCGTACGGCTGGAAGCGGAGTTAGACACAAATTGTCATCTACAACGCAGTTTCCGCTCAGCGACCAAGTCCCGTCGTGGCTGTATGTAAGTTCATCGAGAAATGCGAACCGACCGTACGATCTTCTTCCAACTTGCAGGAGTGCTCTCGATTGACGACACGAGCATGCAGTACAAGTTTCATAAACTTCGTACGGCTGGAAGCGGAGTTAGACACAAATTGTCATCATCCGAATTTCCGCTCAGCGACCAAGTCCCTTCGTAGCTGCATGTAAGTTCATCGAGAAATCTGAACCGACCATACGATCATCTTCACACTTGCAGGAGTGCTCTCGATTGGCGACACGAGCATTCTCTACAAGTTTCATAAACTTCGTACGGCTGGAAGGGGAGTTAGACACAAATTGTCATCTACAACGCAGTTTCCGCTCAGCGACCAAGTCCCGTCGTGGCTGTATGTAAGTTCATCGAGAAATGCGAACCGACCGTACGATCATCTTCACACTTGCAGGAGTGTTCTCGATTGGCGACACGAGCATTCTCTACAAGTTTCATAAACTTCGTACGGCTGGAAGCGGAGTTAGACACAAATTGTCATCTACAACGCAGTTTCCGCTCAGCGACCAAGTCCCGTCGTGGCTGTATGTAAGTTCATCGAGAAATGCGAACCGACCGTACGATCTTCTTCCAACTTGCAGGAGTGCTCTCGATTGACGACACGAGCATGCAGTACAAGTTTCATAAACTTCGTACGGCTGGAAGCGGAGTTAGACACAAATTGTCATCATCCGAATTTCCGCTCAGCGACCAAGTCCCTTCGTAGCTGCATGTAAGTTCATCGAGAAATCTGAACCGACCATACGATCATCTTCACACTTGCAGGAGTGCTCTCGATTGGCGACACGAGCATTCTCTACAAGTTTCATAAACTTCGTACGGCTGGAAGGGGAGTTAGACACAAATTGTCATCTACAACGCAGTTTCCGCTCAGCGACCAAGTCCCGTCGTGGCTGTATGTAAGTTCATCGAGAAATGCGAACCGACCGTACGATCTTCTTCCAACTTGCAGGAGGGCTCTCGATTGACGACACGAGCATGCTGTACAAGTTTCATAAACTTCGTACGGCTGGAAGCGGAGTTTGAAAAAAATTGTCATCATCCGAATTTCCGCTCAGCGACCAAGTCACTTCGTAGCTGCATGTAAGTTCATCGAGAAATCTGAACCGACCGTACGATCATCTTCAAACTTGCAGGAGTGCTCTCGATTGGCGTCACGAGCATTCTCTATAAGTTTCATAAACTTCGCACGGCTGGAAGGGGAGTTAGACACAAATTGTCATCTACAACGCAGTTTCCGATAGCGATCAAGTCCCGTCGTAGCTGTATGTAAGTTCATCGAGAAATGCGAACCGACCGTACGATCTTCTTCCAACTTGCAGGAGTGCTCTCGATTGACGACACGAGCATGCTGTACAAGTTTTATAAACTTCGTACGGCTGGAAGCGGAGTTAGACACAAATTGTCATCATCCGAATTTCCGCTCAGCGACCAAGTCCCTTCGTAGCTGCATGTAAGTTCATCGAGAATTCTGGACCGACCGTACGATCATCTTCAAACTTGCAGAAGTGCTCTCGATTGGCGTCACGAGCATTCTCTATAAGTTTCATAAACTTCGTATGGCTGGAAGCGGAGTTTGAAAAAAATTGTCATCATCCGAATTTCCGCTCAGCGACCAAGTCACTTCGTAGCTGCATGTAAGTTCATCGAGAAATCTGAACCGACCGTACGATCATCTTCAAACTTGCAGGAGTGCTCTCGATTGGCGTCACGAGCATTCTCTATAAGTTTCATAAACTTCGTACGGCTGGAAGGGGTGTTAGACACAAAATTGTCATCTACAACGCAGTTTCCGCTCAGCGACCAAGTCCCGTCGTACCTGTATGTAAGTTCATCGAGAAATGCGAACCAACCGTACGATCATCTTCAAATTTGCAGGAGTGCTCTCGATTGGCGACACTAGCATTCTCTACAAATTTCATAAACTTCGTACGGCTGGAAGCGGAGATAGACACAAATTGTCATCATCCGAATTTCCGCTCAGCGACCAAGTCCCGTCGTAGCTGTATGTAAGTTCATCGAGAAATGCGAACCGACCGTACGATCTTCTTCAAACTTGCAGGAGTGCTCTCGATTGGCGACGCGAGCATTCTCTACAAGTTTCATAAACTTCGTACGGCTGGAAGCGGAGTGAGACACAAATTGTCATCATCCGAATTTCCGCTCAGCGACCAAGTCCCGTTGTAGCTATATGTAAGTTCATCGAGAAATGCGAACCGACCGTACGATCTTCTTCAAACTTGCAGGAGTGCTCCCGATTGGCGACACGAGCATTCTCTACAAGTTTCATAAACTTCGTACGGCTGGAAGGGGTGTTAGACACAAATTGTCATCTACAACGCAGTTTCCGCTCAGCGACCAAATCCCGTCATAGCTGTATGTAAGTTCATCGAGAAATGCGAACCGACCGTACGATCTTCTTCAAACTTGCAGGAGTGCTCTCGATTGACGACACGAGCATGCTGTACAAGTTTCATAAACTTCGTACGGCTGGAAGCGGAGTTTGAAAAAAATTGTCATCATCCGAATTTCCGCTCAGCGAGCAAGTCCCGTCGTAGCTGTATGTAAGTTCATCGAGAAATGCGAACCGATCGTACGATCATCTTCACACTTGCAGGAGTGCTCTCGATTGGCGACACGAGCATTCTCTCCAAGTTTCATAAACTTCGAACGGCTGGAAGCGGAGTTAGACACAAATTGTCATCATCCGAATTTCCGCCCAGCGACCAAGTCCCTTCGTAGCTGCATGTAAGTTCATTGAGAAATCTGAACCGACCATACGATCTTCTTCAAACTTGCAGGAGTGCTCTCGATTGGCGACACGAGCATTCTCTACAAGTTTCATAAACTTCGTTCGGCTGGAAGGGGAGTTAGACACAAATTGTCATCTACAACGCAGTTTCCGACAGCCATCAAGTCCCGTCGTAGCTGTATGTAAGTTCATCGAGAAATGCGAACCGACCGTATGATCTTCTTCAAACTTGCAGGAGTGCTCTCGATTGGAGACACGAGCATTCTGTACAAGTTTCATAAACTTCGTATGGCTGGAAGCGGAGTTTGAATAAAATTGTCATCCTCCGAATTTCCGCTCAGCGACCAAGTCCATTTGTAGCTGCATGTAAGTTCATCGAGAAATCTGAACCGACCATACGATCATCTTCAAACTTGCAGGAGTGCTCTCGATTGGCGACACGAGCATTCTCTACAAGTTTCATAAACTTCGTACGGCTGGAAGGGGCGTTATACACAAATTGTCATCTACAACGCAGTACTGGATAGTTCCCGTTCAGCGACTAAGTCCCGTCGTAGGTGCATGTAAGTTCATCGAGAAATGTTAACCGACCGTACGATCTTCTTCAAACTTGCAGGAGTGCTCTCGATTGGCGACACGAGCATTCTCTACAAGTTTCATAAACTTGGTACGGCTGGAAGGGGAGTTAGACAAAAATTGTCATCTACAACGCAGTTTCCGCTCAGCGACCAAGTCCCGTCGTAGCTGTATGTAAGTTCATCGTGAAATGGGAACCGACCGTACGATCTTCTTGAAACTCGCAGGAGTGCTCTCGATTGGCGACACGAGCATTCTCTACAAGTTTCATAAACTTCGTACGGCTGGAAGCAGAGTTAGACACAAATTGTCATCATCCGAATTTCCGCTCAGCGACCAAGTCCCTTCGTAGCAGCATGTAAGTTCATCGAGAAATGCGAACCGACCGTACGATCTTCTTCAAACTTGCAGGAGTGCTCTCGATTGGCGACACGAGCATTCTCTACAAGTTTCATAAACTTCGTACGGCTGGAAGCGGAGTTAGACACAAATTGTCATCTACAACGCAGTTTCCGCTCAGCGACCAAGTCCCGTCGTAGCTGCATGTAAGTTCATCGAGAAATCTGAACCGACCATACGATCATCTTCACACTTGCAGGAGTGCTCTCGATTGGCGACACGAGCATTCTCTACAAGTTTCATAAACTTCGTACGGCTGGAAGGGGAGTTAGACACAAATTGTCATCTACAACGCAGTTTCCGCTCAGCGACCAAGTCCCGTCGTAGCTGTATGTAAGCTCATCAAGAAATGCGAACCGACCGTACGTTCTTCTTCAAACTTGCAGGAGTGCTCTCGTTTGACGACACGAGCATGCTGTACAAGTTTCATAAACTTCGTACGGCTGGAAGCGGAGTTTGAAAAAAATTGTCATCATCCGAATTTCCGCTCAGCGACCAAGTCCCGTCGTAGCTATATGTAAGTTCATCGACAAATGCGAACCGACCGTTCGATCTTCTTCAAACTTGCAGGAATGCTCTCGATTGGCGACACGAGCATTCTCTATAAGTTTCATAAACTTCGTACGGCTGGAAGGGTAGTTAGACACAAATTGTCATCTACAACGCAGTTTCCGCTCAGCGACCAAGTCCCGTCGTAGCTGTATGTAAGTTCATCGAGAAATGCGAACCGACCGTACGATCTTCTTCAAATTTGCAGGAGTGCTCTCGATTGGCGACACGAGCATTCTCTACAAATTTCATAAACTTCGTACGGCTGGAAGCGGAGTTAGACACAAATTGTCATCATCCGAATTTCCGCTCAGCGACCAAGTCCCATTGTAGCTGCATGTAAGTTCATCGAGAAATCTGAACCGACCGTACGATCATCTTCACACTTGCAGGAGTGCTCTCGATTTGCGACACGAGCATTCTCTACAAGTTTCATAAACTTCGTACGGCTGGAAGCGGAGTTAGACACAAATTGTCATCATCCGAATTTCCGCTCAGCGACCAAGTCCCTTCGTAGCTGCATGTAAGTTCATCGAGAAATCTGAACCGACCATACGATCATCTTCACACTTGCAGGAGTGCTCTCGATTGGCGACACGAGTATTCTCTACAAGTTTCATAAACTTCGTACGGCTGGAAGGGTAGTTAGACACAAATTGTCATCTACAACGCAGTTTCCGCTCAGCGACCAAGTCCCGTCGTAGCTGTATGTAAGTTCATCGAGAAATGCGAACCGACCGTACGATCTTCTTCAAACTTGCAGGAGTGCTCTCGATTGGCGACACGAGCATTCTCTACAAGTTTCATAAACTTCGTACGGCTGGAAGGGGAGTTAGACAAAAATTGTCATCTACAACGCAGTTTCCGCTCAGCGACCAAGTCCCGTCGTAGCTGTATGTAAGTTCATCGTGAAATGGGAACCGACCGTACGATCATCTTCAAACTTGCAGGAGTGCTCTCGATTGGCGTCACGAGCATTCTCTATAAGTTTCATAAACTTCGCACGGCTGGAAGGGGAGTTAGACACAAATTGTCATCTACAACGCAGTTTCCGATAGCGATCAAGTCCCGTCGTAGCTGTATGTAAGTTCATCGAGAAATGCGAACCGACCGTACGATCTTCTTCCAACTTGCAGGAGTGCTCTCGATTGACGACACGAGCATGCTGTACAAGTTTCATAAACTTCGTACGGCTGGAAGCGGAGTTTGAAAAAAATTGTCATCATCCGAATTTCCGCTCAGCGACCAAGTCACTTCGTAGCTGCATGTAAGTTCATCGAGAAATCTGAACCGACCGTACGATCATCTTCAAACTTGCTGGAGTGCTCTCGATTGGCGTCACGAGCATTCTCTATAAGTTTCATAAACTTCGCACGGCTGGAAGGGGAGTTAGACACAAATTGTCATCTACAACGCAGTTTCCGACAGCGATCAAGTCCCGTCGTAGCTGTATGTAAGTTCATCGAGAAATGCGAACCGACCGTACGATCTTCTTCAAACTTGCAGGAGTGTTCTCGATTGGCGACACTAGCATTCTCTACAAATTTCATAAACTTCGTATGGCTGGAAGCGGAGTTAGACACAAATTGTCATCATCCGAATTTCCGCTCAGCGACCAAGTCCCTTCGTAGCTGCATGTAAGTTCATCGAGAAATCTGAACCGACCGTACGATCATCTTCACACTTGCAGGAGTGCTCTCGGTTGGCGACACGAGCATTCTCTACAAGTTTCATAAACTTCGTACGGCTGGAAGCGGAGTTAGACACAAATTGTCATCATCCGAATTTCAGCTCAGCGACCAAGTCACTTCGTAGCTGCATGTAAGTTCATCGAGAAATCTGAACCGACCGTACGATCATCTTCAAACTTGCTGGAGTGCTCTCGATTGGCGTCACGAGCATTCTCTATAAGTTTCATAAACTTCGCACGGCTGGAAGGGGAGTTAGACACAAATTGTCATCTACAACGCAGTTTCCGACAGCGATCAAGTCCCGTCGTAGCTGTATGTAAGTTCATCGAGAAATGCGAACCGACCGTACGATCTTCTTCAAACTTGCAGGAGTGTTCTCGATTGGCGACACTAGCATTCTCTACAAATTTCATAAACTTCGTACGGCTGGAAGCGGAGTTAGACACAAATTGTCATCATCCGAATTTCCGCTCAGCGACCAAGTCCCTTCGTAGCTGCATGTAAGTTCATCGAGAAATCTGAACCGACCGTACGATCATCTTCACACTTGCAGGAGTGCTCTCGATTGGCGACACGAGCATTCTCTACAAGTTTCATAAACTTCGTACGGCTGGAAGGGGAGTTAGACACAAATTGTCATCTACAACGCAGTTTCCGCTCAGCGACCAAGTCCCGTCGTAGCTGCATGTAAGTTCATCGAGAAATCTGAACCGACCATACGATCATCTTCACACTTGCAGGAGTGCTCTCGATTGGCGACACGAGCATTCTCTACAAGTTTCATAAACTTCATACGGCTGGAAGGGGTGTTAGACACAAATTGTCATCTACAACGCAGTTTCCGCTCAGCGACCAAGTCCCGTCGTAGCTGTATGTAAGTTCATCGAGAAATGCGAACCGACCGTACGATCTTCTTCAAATTTGCAGGAGTGCTCTCGATTGGCGACACGAGCATTCTCTACAAATTTCATAAACTTCGTACGGCTGGAAGCGGAGTTTGAAAAAAATTGTCATCATCCGAATTTCCGCTCAGCGACCAAGTCCCTTTGTAGCTGCATGTAAGTTCATCGAGAAATCTGAACCGACCGTACGATCATCTTCAAACTTGCAGGAGTGCTCTCGATTGGCGACACGAGCATTCTCTACAAGTTTCATAAACTTCGTACGGCTGGAAGGGGTGTTAGACACAAAATTGTCATCTACAACGCAGTTTCCGCTCAGCGACCAAGTCCCGTCGTAGCTGTATGTAAGTTCATCGAGAAATGCGAACCGACCGTACGATCTTCTTCAAATTTGCAGGAGTGCTCTCGATTGGCGACACGATCATTCTCTACAAATTTCATAAACTTCGTACGGCTGGAAGCGGAGTTAGACACAAATTGTCATCATCCGAATTTCCGCTCAGCCACCAAGTCCCATCGTAGCTGCATGTAAGTTCATCGAGAAATCTGAACCGACCGTACGATCATCTTCACACTTGCAGGAGTGCTCTCGATTTGCGACACGAGCATTCTCTACAAGTTTCATAAACTTCGTACGGCTGGAAGCGGAGTTAGACACAAATTGTCATCATCCGAATTTCCGCTCAGCGACCAAGTCCCTTCGTAGCTGCATGTAAGTTCATCGAGAAATCTGAACCGACCATACGATCATCTTCACACTTGCAGGAGTGCTCTCGATTTGCGACACGAGCATTCTCTACAAGTTTCATAAACTTCGTACGGCTGGAAGCGGAGTTAGACACAAATTGTCATCATCCGAATTTCCGCTCAGCGACCAAGTCCCTTCGTAGCTGCATGTAAGTTCATCGAGAAATCTGAACCGACCATACGATCATCTTCACACTTGCAGGAGTGCTCTCGATTGGCGACACGAGTATTCTCTACAAGTTTCATAAACTTCGTACGGCTGGAAGGGGAGTTAGACACAAATTGTGATCTACAACGCAGTTTCCGCTCAGCGACCAAGTCCCGTCGTGGCTGTATGTAAGTTCATCGAGAAATGCGAACCGACCGTACGATCTTCTTCCAACTTGCAGGAGTGCTCTCGATTGACGACACGAGCATGCTGTACAAGTTTCATAAACTTCGTACGGCTGGAAGCGGAGTTAGACACAAATTGTCATCATCCGAATTTCCGCTCAGCGACCAAGTCCCTTCGTAGCTGCATGTAAGTTCATCGTGAAATCTGAACCGACCATACGATCATCTTCACACTTGCAGGAGTGCCCTCGATTGGCGACACGAGCATGCTGTACAAGTTTCATAAACTTCGTACGGCTGGAAGCGGAGTTTGAAAAAAATTGTCATCATCCGAATTTCCGCTCAGCGAGCAAGTCCCGTCGTAGCTGTATGTAAGTTCATCGAGAAATGCGAACCGACCGTACGATCATCTTCACACTTGCAGGAGTGCTCTCGATTGGCGGCTCCAGCATTCTCTACAAGTTTCATAAACTTCGTACGGCTGGAAGGGGCGTTAGACACAAATTGTCATCTACAACGCAGTACTGGATAGTTCCCGTTCAGCGACTAAGTCCCGTCGTAGGTGCATGTAAGTTCATCCAGAAATGTTAACCGGCCGTACGATCTTCTTCGAACTTGCAGGAGTGCTCTCGATTGGCGGCTCGAGCATTCTCTACAAGTTTCATAAACTTCGTACGGCTGGAAGGGGAGTTAGACACAAATTGTCATCATCCGAATTTCCGCTCAGCGACCAAGTCCCTTCGTAGCTGCATGTAAGTTCATCGAGAAATCTGAACCGACTGTACGATCATCTTCACACTTGCAGGAGTGTTCTCGATTGGCGACACGAGCATTCTCTACAAGTTTCATAAACTTCGTACGGCTGGAAGCGGAGTTAGACACAAATTGTCATCTACAACGCAGTTTCCGCTCAGCGACCAAGTCCCGTCGTGGCTGTATGTAAGTTCATCGAGAAATGCGAACCGACCGTACGATCTTCTTCCAACTTGCAGGAGTGCTCTCGATTGACGACACGAGCATGCAGTACAAGTTTCATAAACTTCGTACGGCTGGAAGCGGAGTTAGACACAAATTGTCATCATCCGAATTTCCGCTCAGCGACCAAGTCCCTTCGTAGCTGCATGTAAGTTCATCGAGAAATCTGAACCGACCATACGATCATCTTCACACTTGCAGGAGTGCTCTCGATTGGCGACACGAGCATTCTCTACAAGTTTCATAAACTTCGTACGGCTGGAAGGGGAGTTAGACACAAATTGTCATCTACAACGCAGTTTCCGATAGCGATCAAGTCCCGTCGTAGCTGTATGTAAGTTCATCGAGAAATGCGAACCGACCGTACGATCTTCTTCCAACTTGCAGGAGTGCTCTCGATTGACGACACGAGCATGCTGTACAAGTTTCATAAACTTCGTACGGCTGGAAGCGGAGTTTGAAAAAAATTGTCATCATCCGAATTTCCGCTCAGCGACCAAGTCACTTCGTAGCTGCATGTAAGTTCATCGAGAAATCTGAACCGACCGTACGATCATCTTCAAACTTGCTGGAGTGCTCTCGATTGGCGTCACGAGCATTCTCTATAAGTTTCATAAACTTCGCACGGCTGGAAGGGGAGTTAGACACAAATTGTCATCTACAACGCAGTTTCCGACAGCGATCAAGTCCCGTCGTAGCTGTATGTAAGTTCATCGAGAAATGCGAACCGACCGTACGATCTTCTTCAAACTTGCAGGAGTGTTCTCGATTGGCGACACTAGCATTCTCTACAAATTTCATAAACTTCGTATGGCTGGAAGCGGAGTTAGACACAAATTGTCATCATCCGAATTTCCGCTCAGCGACCAAGTCCCTTCGTAGCTGCATGTAAGTTCATCGAGAAATCTGAACCGACCGTACGATCATCTTCACACTTGCAGGAGTGCTCTCGGTTGGCGACACGAGCATTCTCTACAAGTTTCATAAACTTCGTACGGCTGGAAGCGGAGTTAGACACAAATTGTCATCATCCGAATTTCAGCTCAGCGACCAAGTCACTTCGTAGCTGCATGTAAGTTCATCGAGAAATCTGAACCGACCGTACGATCATCTTCAAACTTGCTGGAGTGCTCTCGATTGGCGTCACGAGCATTCTCTATAAGTTTCATAAACTTCGCACGGCTGGAAGGGGAGTTAGACACAAATTGTCATCTACAACGCAGTTTCCGACAGCGATCAAGTCCCGTCGTAGCTGTATGTAAGTTCATCGAGAAATGCGAACCGACCGTACGATCTTCTTCAAACTTGCAGGAGTGTTCTCGATTGGCGACACTAGCATTCTCTACAAATTTCATAAACTTCGTACGGCTGGAAGCGGAGTTAGACACAAATTGTCATCATCCGAATTTCCGCTCAGCGACCAAGTCCCTTCGTAGCTGCATGTAAGTTCATCGAGAAATCTGAACCGACCGTACGATCATCTTCAAACTTGCAGGAGTGCTCTCGATTGGCGTCACGAGCATTCTCTATAAGTTTCATAAACTTCGTATGGCTGGAAGCGGAGTTTGAAAAAAATTGTCATCATCCGAATTTCCGCTCAGCGACAAAGTCACTTCGTAGCTGCATGTAAGTTCATCGAGAAATCTGAACCGACCGTACGATCATCTTCAAACTTGCAGGAGTGCTCTCGATTGGCGTCACGAGCATTCTCTATAAGTTTCATAAACTTCGTACGGCTGGAAGGGGTGTTAGACACAAAATTGTCATCTACAACGCAGTTTCCGCTCAGCGACCTAGTCCCGTCGTACCTGTATGTAAGTTCATCGAGAAATGCGAACCAACCGTACGATTTTCTTCAAATTTGCAGGAGTGCTCTCGATTGGCGACACTAGCATTCTCTACAAATTTCATAAACTTCGTACGGCTGGAAGCGGAGTTAGACACAAATTGTCATCATCCGAATTTCCGCTCAGCGACCAAGTCCCTTCGTAGCTGCATGTAAGTTCATCGAGAATTCTGAACCGACCATACGATCATCTTCAAACTTGCAGAAGTGCTCTCGATTGGCGTCACGAGCATTCTCTATAAGTTTCATAAACTTCGTATGGCTGGAAGCGGAGTTTGAAAAAAATTGTCATCATCCGAATTTCCGCTCAGCGACCAAGTCACTTCGTAGCTGCATGTAAGTTCATCGAGAAATCTGAACCGACCGTACGATCATCTTCAAACTTGCAGGAGTGCTCTCGATTGGCGTCACTAGCATTCTCTATAAGTTTCATAAACTTCGTACGGCTGGAAGGGGTGTTAGACACAAAATTGTCATCTACAACGCAGTTTCCGCTCAGCGACCAAGTCCCGTCGTACCTGTATGTAAGTTCATCGAGAAATGCGAACCAACCGTACGATCTTCTTCAAATTTGCAGGAGTGCTCTCGATTGGCGACACTAGCATTCTCTACAAATTTCATAAACTTCGTACGGCTGGAAGCGGAGATAGACACAAATTGTCATCATCCGAATTTCCGCTCAGCGACCAAGTCCCGTCGTAGCTGTATGTAAGTTCATCGAGAAATGCGAACCGACCGTACGATCTTCTTCAAACTTGCAGGAGTGCTCTCGATTGGCGACACGAGCATTCTCTACAAGTTTCATAAACTTCGTACGGCTGGAAGCGGAGTTAGACACAAATTGTCATCTACAACGCAGTTTCCGCTCAGCGACCAAGTCCCGTCGTAGCTGCATGTAAGTTCATCGGGAAATCTGAACCGACCATACGATCATCTTCACACTTGCAGGAGTGCTCTCGATTGGCGACACGAGCATTCTCTACAAGTTTCATAAACTTCGTACGGCTGGAAGGGGAGTTAGACACAAATTGTCATCTACAACGCAGTTTCCGCTCAGCGACCAAGTCCCGTCGTAGCTGTATGTAAGCTCATCAAGAAATGCGAACCGACCGTACGTTCTTCTTCAAACTTGCAGGAGTGCTCTCGTTTGACGACACGAGCATGCTGTACAAGTTTCATAAACTTCGTACGGCTGGAAGCGGAGTTTGAAAAAAATTGTCATCATCCGAATTTCCGCTCAGCGACCAAGTCCCGTCGTAGCTATATGTAAGTTCATCGACAAATGCGAACCGACCGTTCGATCTTCTTCAAACTTGCAGGAATGCTCTCGATTGGCGACACGAGCATTCTCTATAAGTTTCATAAACTTCGTACGGCTGGAAGGGTAGTTAGACACAAATTGTCATCTACAACGCAGTTTCCGCTCAGCGACCAAGTCCCGTCGTAGCTGTATGTAAGCTCATCAAGAAATGCGAACCGACCGTACGATCTTCTTCAAACTTGCAGGAGTGCTCTCGATTGACGACACGAGCATGCAGTACAAGTTTCATAAACTTCGTACGGCTGGAAGCGGAGTTAGACACAAATTGTCATCATCCGAATTTCCGCTCAGCGACCAAGTCCCTTCGTAGCTGCATGTAAGTTCATCGAGAAATCTGAACCGACCATACGATCATCTTCACACTTGCAGGAGTGCTCTCGATTGGCGACACGAGCATTCTCTACAAGTTTCATAAACTTCGTACGGCTGGAAGGGGAGTTAGACACAAATTGTCATCTACAACGCAGTTTCCGCTCAGCGACCAAGTCCCGTCGTGGCTGTATGTAAGTTCATCGAGAAATGCGAACCGACCGTACGATCTTCTTCCAACTTGCAGGAGTGCTCTCGATTGACGACACGAGCATGCTGTACAAGTTTCATAAACTTCGTACGGCTGGAAGCGGAGTTTGAAAAAAATTGTCATCATCCGAATTTCCGCTCAGCGACCAAGTCACTTCGTAGCTGCATGTAAGTTCATCGAGAAATCTGAACCGACCGTACGATCATCTTCAAACTTGCAGGAGTGCTCTCGATTGGCGTCACGAGTATTCTCTATAAGTTTCATAAACTTCGCACGGCTGGAAGGGGAGTTAGACACAAATTGTCATCTACAACGCAGTTTCCGATAGCGATCAAGTCCCGTCGTAGCTGTATGTAAGTTCATCGAGAAATGCGAACCGACCGTACGATCTTCTTCCAACTTGCAGGAGTGCTCTCGATTGACGACACGAGCATGCTGTACAAGTTTCATAAACTTCGTACGACTGGAAGCGGAGTTTGAAAAAAATTGTCATCATCCGAATTTCCGCTCAGCGACCAAGTCACTTCGTAGCTGCATGTAAGTTCATCGAGAAATCTGAACCGACCGTACGATCATCTTCAAACTTGCTGGAGTGCTCTCGATTGGCGTCACGAGCATTCTCTATAAGTTTCATAAACTTCGCACGGCTGGAAGGGGAGTTAGACACAAATTGTCATCTACAACGCAGTTTCCGACAGCGATCAAGTCCCGTCGTAGCTGTATGTAAGTTCATCGAGAAATGCGAACCGACCGTACGATCTTCTTCAAACTTGCAGGAGTGTTCTCGATTGGCGACACTAGCATTCTCTACAAATTTCATAAACTTCGTATGGCTGGAAGCGGAGTTAGACACAAATTGTCATCATCCGAATTTCCGCTCAGCGACCAAGTCACTTCGTAGCTGCATGTAAGTTCATCGAGAAATCTGAACCGACCGTACGATCATCTTCAAACTTGCAGGAGTGCTCTCGATTGGCGTCACTAGCATTCTCTATAAGTTTCATAAACTTCGTACGGCTGGAAGGGGTGTTAGACACAAAATTGTCATCTACAACGCAGTTTCCGCTCAGCGACCAAGTCCCGTCGTACCTGTATGTAAGTTCATCGAGAAATGCGAACCAACCATACGATCTTCTTCAAATTTGCAGGAGTGCTCTCGATTGGCGACACTAGCATTCTCTACAAATTTCATAAACTTCGTACGGCTGGAAGCGGAGATAGACACAAATTGTCATCATCCGAATTTCCGCTCAGCGACCAAGTCCCGTCGTAGCTGTATGTAAGTTCATCGAGAAATGCGAACCGACCGTACGATCTTCTTCAAACTTGCAGGAGTGCTCTCGATTGGCGACACGAGCATTATCTACAAGTTTCATAAACTTCGTACGGCTGGAAGCGGAGTTAGACACAAATTGTCATCTACAACGCAGTTTCCGCTCAGCGACCAAGTCCCGTCGTAGCTGCATGTAAGTTCATCGAGAAATCTGAACCGACCATACGATCATCTTCACACTTGCAGGAGTGCTCTCGATTGGCGACACGAGCATTCTCTACAAGTTTCATAAACTTCGTACGGCTGGAAGGGGAGTTAGACACAAATTGTCATCTACAACGCAGTTTCCGCTCAGCGACCAAGTCCCGTCGTAGCTGTATGTAAGCTCATCAAGAAATGCGAACCGACCGTACGTTCTTCTTCAAACTTGCAGGAGTGCTCTCGTTTGACGACACGAGCATGCTGTACAAGTTTCATAAACTTCGTACGGCTGGAAGCGGAGTTTGAAAAAAATTGTCATCATCCGAATTTCCGCTCAGCGACCAAGTCCCGTCGTAGCTATATGTAAGTTCATCGACAAATGCGAACCGACCGTTCGATCTTCTTCAAACTTGCAGGAATGCTCTCGATTGGCGACACGAGCATTCTCTATAAGTTTCATAAACTTCGTACGGCTGGAAGGGTAGTTAGACACAAATTGTCATCTACAACGCAGTTTCCGCTCAGCGACCAAGTCCCGTCGTAGCTGTATGTAAGCTCATCAAGAAATGCGAACCGACCGTACGATCTTCTTCAAACTTGCAGGAGTGCTCTCGATTGACGACACGAGCATGCTGTACAAGTTTCATAAACTTCGTACGGCTGGAAGCGGAGTTTGAAAAAAATTGTCATCATCCGAATTTCCGCTCAGCGAGCAAGTCCCGTCGTAGCTGTATGTAAGTTCATCGAGAAATGCGAACCGACCGTACGATCATCTTCACACTTGCAGGAGTGCTCTCGATTGGCGGCTCGAGCATTCTCTACAAGTTTCATAAACTTCGTACGGCTGGAAGGGGCGTTAGACACAAATTGTCATCTACAACGCAGTACTGGATAGTTCCCGTTCAGCGACTAAGTCCCGTCGTAGGTGCATGTAAGTTCATCCAGAAATGTTAACCGGCCGTACGATCTTCTTCGAACTTGCAGGAGTGCTCTCGATTGGCGGCTCGAGCATTCTCTACAAGTTTCATAAACTTCGTACGGCTGGAAGGGGAGTTAGACACTTAATTGTCATCATCCGAATTTCCGCTCAGCGACCAAGTCCCTTCGTAGCTGCATGTAAGTTCATCGAGAAATCTGAACCGACTGTACGATCATCTTCACACTTGCAGGAGTGTTCTCGATTGGCGACACGAGCATTCTCTACAAGTTTCATAAACTTCGTACGGCTGGAAGCGGAGTTAGACACAAATTGTCATCTACAACGCAGTTTCCGCTCAGCGACCAAGTCCCGTCGTGGCTGTATGTAAGTTCATCGAGAAATGCGAACCGACCTTACGATCTTCTTCCAACTTGCAGGAGTGCTCTCGATTGACGACACGAGCATGCTGTACAAGTTTCATAAACTTCGTACGGCTGGAAGCGGAGTTTGAAAAAAATTGTCATCATCCGAATTTCCGCTCAGCGACCAAGTCACTTCGTAGCTGCATGTAAGTTCATCGAGAAATCTGAACCGACCGTACGATCATCTTCAAACTTGCAGGAGTGCTCTCGATTGGCGTCACGAGCATTCTCTATAAGTTTCATAAACTTCGCACGGCTGGAAGGGGAGTTAGACACAAATTGTCATCTACAACGCAGTTTCCGATAGCGATCAAGTCCCGTCGTAGCTGTATGTAAGTTCATCGAGAAATGCGAACCGACCGTACGATCTTCTTCCAACTTGCAGGAGTGCTCTCGATTGACGACACGAGCATGCTGTACAAGTTTCATAAACTTCGTACGGCTGGAAGCGGAGTTTGAAAAAAATTGTCATCATCCGAATTTCCGCTCAGCGACCAAGTCACTTCGTAGCTGCATGTAAGTTCATCGAGAAATCTGAACCGACCGTACGATCATCTTCAAACTTGCTGGAGTGCTCGCGATTGGCGTCACGAGCATTCTCTATAAGTTTCATAAACTTCGCACGGCTGGAAGGGGAGTTAGACACAAATTGTCATCTACAACGCAGTTTCCGACAGCGATCAAGTCCCGTCGTAGCTGTATGTAAGTTCATCGAGAAATGCGAACCGACCGTACGATCTTCTTCAAACTTGCAGGAGTGTTCTCGATTGGCGACACTAGCATTCTCTACAAATTTCATAAACTTCGTATGGCTGGAAGCGGAGTTAGACACAAATTGTCATCATCCGAATTTCCGCTCAGCGACCAAGTCCCTTCGTAGCTGCATGTAAGTTCATCGAGAAATCTGAACCGACCGTACGATCATCTTCACACTTGCAGGAGTGCTCTCGGTTGGCGACACGAGCATTCTCTACAAGTTTCATAAACTTCGTACGGCTGGAAGCGGAGTTAGACACAAATTGTCATCATCCGAATTTCAGCTCAGCGACCAAGTCACTTCGTAGCTGCATGTAAGTTCATCGAGAAATCTGAACCGACCGTACGATCATCTTCAAACTTGCTGGAGTGCTCTCGATTGGCGTCACGAGCATTCTCTATAAGTTTCATAAACTTCGCACGGCTGGAAGGGGAGTTAGACACAAATTGTCATCTACAACGCAGTTTCCGACAGCGATCAAGTCCCGTCGTAGCTGTATGTAAGTTCATCGAGAAATGCGAACCGACCGTACGATCTTCTTCAAACTTGCAGGAGTGTTCTCGATTGGCGACACTAGCATTCTCTACAAATTTCATAAACTTCGTACGGCTGGAAGCGGAGTTAGACACAAATTGTCATCATCCGAATTTCCGCTCAGCGACCAAGTCCCTTCGTAGCTGCATGTAAGTTCATCGAGAAATCTGAACCGACCGTACGATCATCTTCACACTTGCAGGAGTGCTCTCGATTGGCGACACGAGCATTCTCTACAAGTTTCATAAACTTCGTACGGCTGGAAGGGGAGTTAGACACAAATTGTCATCTACAACGCAGTTTCCGCTCAGCGACCAAGTCCCGTCGTAGCTGCATGTAAGTTCATCGAGAAATCTGAACCGACCATACGATCATCTTCACACTTGCAGGAGTGCTCTCGATTGGCGACACGAGCATTCTCTACAAGTTTCATAAACTTCATACGGCTGGAAGGGGTGTTAGACACAAATTGTCATCTACAACGCAGTTTCCGCTCAGCGACCAAGTCCCGTCGTAGCTGTATGTAAGTTCATCGAGAAATGCGAACCGACCGTACGATCTTCTTCAAATTTGCAGGAGTGCTCTCGATTGGCGACACGAGCATTCTCTACAAATTTCATAAACTTCGTACGGCTGGAAGCGGAGTTTGAAAAAAATTGTCATCATCCGAATTTCCGCTCAGCGACCAAGTCCCTTTGTAGCTGCATGTAAGTTCAACGAGAAATCTGAACCGACCGTACGATCATCTTCAAACTTGCAGGAGTGCTCTCGATTGGCGACACGAGCATTCTCTACAAGTTTCATAAACTTCGTACGGCTGGAAGGGGTGTTAGACACAAAATTGTCATCTACAACGCAGTTTCCGCTCAGCGACCAAGTCCCGTCGTAGCTGTATGTAAGTTCATCGAGAAATGCGAACCGACCGTACGATCTTCTTCAAATTTGCAGGAGTGCTCTCGATTGGCGACACGAGCATTCTCTACAAATTTCATAAACTTCGTACGGCTGGAAGCGGAGTTAGACACAAATTGTCATCATCCGAATTTCCGCTCAGCGACCAAGTCCCATCGTAGCTGCATGTAAGTTCATCGAGAAATCTGAACCGACCTTACGATCATCTTCACACTTGCAGGAGTGCTCTCGATTTGCGACACGAGCATTCTCTACAAGTTTCATAAACTTCGTACGGCTGGAAGCGGAGTTAGACACAAATTGTCATCATCCGAATTTCCGCTCAGCGACCAAGTCCCTTCGTAGCTGCATGTAAGTTCATCGAGAAATCTGAACCGACCATACGATCATCTTCACACTTGCAGGAGTGCTCTCGATTGGCGACACGAGTATTCTCTACAAGTTTCATAAACTTCGTACGGCTGGAAGGGGAGTTAGACACAAATTGTGATCTACAACGCAGTTTCCGCTCAGCGACCAAGTCCCGTCGTGGCTGTATGTAAGTTCATCGAGAAATGCGAACCGACCGTACGATCTTCTTCCAACTTGCAGGAGTGCTCTCGATTGACGACACGAGCATGCTGTACAAGTTTCATAAACTTCGTACGGCTGGAAGCGGAGTTAGACACAAATTGTCATCATCCGAATTTCCGCTCAGCGACCAAGTCCCTTCGTAGCTGCATGTAAGTTCATCGAGAAATCTGAACCGACCATACGATCATCTTCACACTTGCAGGAGTGCTCTCGATTGGCGACACGAGCATTCTCTACAAGTTTCATAAACTTCGTACGGCTGCAAGGGGAGTTAGACACAAATTGTCATCTACAACGCAGTTTCCGCTCAGCGACCAAGTCCCGTCGTGGCTGTATGTAAGTTCATCGAGAAATGCGAACCGACCGTACGATCTTCTTCCAACTTGCAGGAGTGCTCTCGATTGACGATACGAGCATGCTGTACAAGTTTCATAAACTTCGTACGGCTGGAAGCGGAGTTTGAAAAAAATTGTCATCATCCGAATTTCCGCTCAGCGACCAAGTCCCGTCGTAGCTGTATGTAAGTTCATCGAGAAATGCGAACCGACCGTACGATCTTCTTCAAATTTGCAGGAGTGCTCTCGATTGGCGACACGAGCATTCTCTACAAATTTCATAAACTTCGTACGGCTGGAAGCGGAGTTTGAAAAAAATTGTCATCATCCGAATTTCCGCTCAGCGACCAAGTCCCTTTGTAGCTGCATGTAAGTTCATCGAGAAATCTGAACCGACCGTATGATCATCTTCAAACTTGCAGGAGTGCTCTCGATTGGCGACACGAGCATTCTCTACAAGTTTCATAAACTTCGTACGGCTGGAAGGGGTGTTAGACACAAAATTGTCATCTACAACGCAGTTTCCGCTCAGCGACCAAGTCCCGTCGTAGCTGTATGTAAGTTCATCGAGAAATGCGAACCGACCGTACGATCTTCTTCAAATTTGCAGGAGTGCTCTCGATTGGCGACACGAGCATTTTCTACAAATTTCATAAACTTCGTACGGCTGGAAGCGGAGTTAGACACAAATTGTCATCATCCGAAATTCCGCTCAGCGACCAAGTCCCATCGTAGCTGCATGTAAGTTCATCGAGAAATCTGAACCGACCGTACGATCATCTTCACACTTGCAGGAGTGCTCTCGATTTGCGACACGAGCATTCTCTACAAGTTTCATAAACTGCGTACGGCTGGAAGCGGAGTTAGACACAAATTGTCATCATCCGAATTTCCGCTCAGCGACCAAGTCCCTTCGTAGCTGCATGTAAGTTCATCGAGAAATCTGAACCGACCATACGATCATCTTCACACTTGCAGGAGTGCTCTCGATTGGCGACACGAGTATTCTCTACAAGTTTCATAAACTTCGTACGGCTGGAAGGGGAGTTAGACACAAATTGTGATCTACAACGCAGTTTCCGCTCAGCGACCAAGTCCCGTCGTGGCTGTATGTAAGTTCATCGAGAAATGCGAACCGACCGTACGATCTTCTTCCAACTTGCAGGAGTGCTCTCGAGTGACGACACGAGCATGCTGTACAAGTTTCATAAACTTCGTACGGCTGGAAGCGGAGTTAGACACAAATTGTCATCATCCGAATTTCCGCTCAGCGACCAAGTCCCTTCGTAGCTGCATGTAAGTTCATCGAGAAATCTGAACCGACCATACGATCATCTTCACACTTGCAGGAGTGCCCTCGATTGGCGACACGAGCATTCTCTACAAGTTTCATAAACTTCGTACGGCTGGAAGGGGAGTTAGACACAAATTGTCATCTACAACGCAGTTTCCGCTCAGCGACCAAGTCCCGTCGTGGCTGTATGTAAGTTCATCGAGAAATGCGAACCGACCGTACGATCTTCTTCCAACTTGCAGGAGTGCTCTCGATTGACGACACGAGCATGCTGTACAAGTTTCATAAACTTCGTACGGCTGGAAGCGGAGTTTGAAAAAAATTGTCATCATCCGAATTTCCGCTCAGCGACCAAGTCACTTCGTAGCTGCATGTAAGTTCATCGAGAAATCTGAACCGACCGTACGATCATCTTCAAACTTGCAGGAGTGCTCTCGATTGGCGTCACGAGCATTCTCTATAAGTTTCATAGACTTCGCACGGCTGGAAGGGGAGTTAGACACAAATTGTCATCTACAACGCAGTTTCCGCTCAGCGACCAAGTCCCGTCGTGGCTGTATGTAAGTTCATCGAGAAATGCGAACCGACCGTACGATCTTCTTCCAACTTGCAGGAGTGCTCTCGACTGACGACACGAGCATGCTGTACAGGTTTCATAAACTTCGTACGGCTGGAAGCGGAGTTTGAAAAAAATTGTCATCATCCGAATTTCCGCTCAGCGAGCAAGTCCCGTCGTAGCTGTATGTAAGTTCATCGAGAAATGCGAACCGACCGTACGATCATCTTCACACTTGCAGGAGTGCTCTCGATTGGCGACACGAGCATTCTCTCCAAGTTTCATAAACTTCGAACGGCTGGAAGCGGAGTTAGACACAAATTGTCATCATCCGAATTTCCGCCCAGCGACCAAGTCCCTTCGTAGCTGCATGTAAGTTCATTGAGAAATCTGAACCGACCATACGATCTTCTTCAAACTTGCAGGAGTGCTCTCGATTGGAGACACGAGCATTCTGTACAAGTTTCATAAACTTCGTATGGCTGGAAGCGGAGTTTGAATAAAATTGTCATCCTCCGAATTTCCGCTCAGCGACCAAGTCCATTTGTAGCTGCATGTAAGTTCATCGAGAAATCTGAACCGACCATACGATCATCTTCAAACTTGCAGGAGTGCTCTCGATTGGCGACACGAGCATTCTCTACAAGTTTCATAAACTTCGTACGGCTGGAAGGGGCGTTAGACACAAATTGTCATCTACAACGCAGTACTGGATAGTTCCCGTTCAGCGACTAAGTCCCGTCGTAGGTGCATGTAAGTTCATCGAGAAATGTTAACCGACCGTACGATCTTCTTCAAACTTGCAGGAGTGCTCTCGATTGGCGACACGAGCATTCTCTACAAGTTTCATAATCTTCGTACGGCTGGAAGGGGAGTTAGACAAAAATTGTCATCTACAACGCAGTTTCCGCTCAGCGACCAAGTCCCGTCGTAGCTGTATGTAAGTTCATCGTGAAATGGGAACCGACCGTACGATCTTCTTGAAACTCGCAGGAGTGCTCTCGATTGGCGACACGAGCATTCTCTACAAGTTTCATAAACTTCGTACGGCTGGAAGGGGTGTTAGACACAAAATTGTCATCTACAACGCAGTTTCCGCTCAGCGACCAAGTCCCGTCGTACCTGTATGTAAGTTCATCGAGAAATGCGAACCAACCGTACGATCTTCTTCAAATTTGCAGGAGTGCTCTCGATTGGCGACACTAGCATTCTCTACAAATTTCATAAACTTCGTACGGCTGGAAGCGGAGATAGACACAAATTGTCATCATCCGAATTTCCGCTCAGCGACCAAGTCCCGTCGTAGCTGTATGTAAGTTCATCGAGAAATGCGAACCGACCGTACGATCTTCTTCAAACTTGCAGGAGTGCTCTCGATTGGCGACACGAGCATGCTGTACAAGTTTCATAAACTTCGTACGGCTGGAAGCGGAGTTTGAAAAAAATTGTCATCATCCGAATTTCCGCTCAGCGACCAAGTCACTTCGTAGCTGCATGTAAGTTCATCGAGAAATCTGAACCGACCGTACGATCATCTTCAAACTTGCAGGAGTGCTCTCGATTGGCGTCACGAGCATTCTCTATAAGTTTCATAAACTTCGTATGGCTGGAAGCGTAGTTTGAAAAAAATTGTCATCATCCGAATTTCCGCTCAGCGACAAAGTCACTTCGTAGCTGCATGTAAGTTCATCGAGAAATCTGAACCGACCGTACGATCATCTTCAAACTTGCAGGAGTGCTCTCGATTGGCGTCACGAGCATTCTCTATAAGTTTCATAAACTTCGTACGGCTGGAAGGGGTGTTAGACACAAAATTGTCATCTACAACGCAGTTTCCGCTCAGCGACCTAGTCCCGTCGTACCTGTATGTAAGTTCATCGAGAAATGCGAACCAACCGTACGATTTTCTTCAAATTTGCAGGAGTGCTCTCGATTGGCGACACTAGCATTCTCTACAAATTTCATAAACTTCGTACGGCTGGAAGCGGAGTTAGACACAAATTGTCATCATCCGAATTTCCGCTCAGCGACCAAGTCCCTTCGTAGCTGCATGTAAGTTCATCGAGAATTCTGAACCGACCGTACGATCATCTTCAAACTTGCAGAAGTGCTCTCGATTGGCGTCACGAGCATTCTCTATAAGTTTCATAAACTTCGTATGGCTGGAAGCGGAGTTTGAAAAAAATTGTCATCATCCGAATTTCCGCTCAGCGACCAAGTCACTTCGTAGCTGCATGTAAGTTCATCGAGAAATCTGAACCGACCGTACGATCATCTTCAAACTTGCAGGAGTGCTCTCGATTGGCGTCATGAGCATTCTCTATAAGTTTCATAAACTTCGTACGGCTGGAAGGGGTGTTAGACACAAAATTGTCATCTACAACGCAGTTTCCGCTCAGCGACCAAGTCCCGTCGTACCTGTATGTAAGTTCATCGAGAAATGCGAACCAACCGTACGATCTTCTTCAAATTTGCAGGAGTGCTCTCGATTGGCGACACTAGCATTCTCTACAAATTTCATAAACTTCGTACGGCTGGAAGCGGAGATAGACACAAATTGTCATCATCCGAATTTCCGCTCAGCGACCAAGTCCCGTCGTAGCTGTATGTAAGTTCATCGAGAAATGCGAACCGACCGTACGATCTTCTTCAAACTTGCAGGAGTGCTCTCGATTGGCGACACGAGCATTCTCTACAAGTTTCATAAACTTCGTACGGCTGGAAGCGGAGTGAGACACAAATTGTCATCATCCGAATTTCCGCTCAGCGACCAAGTCCCGTTGTAGCTATATGTAAGTTCATCGAGAAATGCGAACCGACCGTACGATCTTCTTCAAGCTTGCAGGAGTGCTCCCGATTGGCGACACGAGCATTCTCTACAAGTTTCATAAACTTCGTACGGCTGGAAGGGGTGTTAGACACAAATTGTCATCTACAACGCAGTTTCCGCTCAGCGACCAAATCCCGTCATAGCTGTATGTAAGTTCATCGAGAAATGCGAACCGACCGTACGATCTTCTTCAAACTTGCAGGAGTGCTCTCGACTGACGACACGAGCATGCTGTACAAGTTTCATAAACTTCGTACGGCTGGAAGCGGAGTTTGAAAAAAATTGTCATCATCCGAATTTCCGCTCAGCGAGCAAGTCCCGTCGTAGCTGTATGTAAGTTCATCGAGAAATGCGAACCGACCGTACGATCATCTTCACACTTGCAGGAGTGCTCTCGATTGGCGACACGAGCATTCTCTCCAAGTTTCATAAACTTCGAACGGCTGGAAGCGGAGTTAGACACAAATTGTCATCATCCGAATTTCCGCCCAGCGACCAAGTCCCTTCGTAGCTGCATGTAAGTTCATTGAGAAATCTGAACCGACCATACGATCTTCTTCAAACTTGCAGGAGTGCTCTCGATTGGCGACACGAGCATTCTCTACAAGTTTCATAAACTTCGTACGGCTGGAAGGGGAGTTAGACACAAATTGTCATCTACAACGCAGTTTCCGACAGCCATCAAGTCCCGTCGTAGCTGTATGTAAGTTCATCGAGAAATGCGAACCGACCGTACGATCTTCTTCAAACTTGCAGGAGTGCTCTCGACTGACGACACGAGCATGCTGTACAAGTTTCATAAACTTCGTACGGCTGGAAGCGGAGTTTGAAAAAAATTGTCATCATCCGAATTTCCGCTCAGCGAGCAAGTCCCGTCGTAGCTGTATGTAAGTTCATCGAGAAATGCGAACCGACCGTACGATCATCTTCACACTTGCAGGAGTGCTCTCGATTGGCGACACGAGCATTCTCTCCAAGTTTCATAAACTTCGAACGGCTGGAAGCGGAGTTAGACACAAATTGTCATCATCCGAATTTCCGCCCAGCGACCAAGTCCCTTCGTAGCTGCATGTAAGTTCATTGAGAAATCTGAACCGACCATACGATCTTCTTCAAACTTGCAGGAGTGCTCTCGATTGGCGACACGAGCATTCTCTACAAGTTTCATAAACTTCGTACGGCTGGAAGGGGAGTTAGACACAAATTGTCATCTACAACGCAGTTTCCGACAGCCATCAAGTCCCGTCGTAGCTGTATGTAAGTTCATCGAGAAATGCGAACCGACCGTATGATCTTCTTCAAACTTGCAGGAGTGCTCTCGATTGGAGACACGAGCATTCTGTACAAGTTTCATAAACTTCGTATGGCTGGAAGCGGAGTTTGAATAAAATTGTCATCCTCCGAATTTCCGCTCAGCGACCAAGTCCATTTGTAGCTGCATGTAAGTTCATCGAGAAATCTGAACCGACCATACGATCATCTTCAAACTTGCAGGAGTGCTCTCGATTGGCGACACGAGCATTCTCTACAAGTTTCATAAACTTCGTACGGCTGGAAGGGGCGTTAGACACAAATTGTCATCTACAACGCAGTACTGGATAGTTCCCGTTCAGCGACTAAGTCCCGTCGTAGGTGCATGTAAGTTCATCGAGAAATGTTAACCGACCGTACGATCTTCTTCAAACTTGCAGGAGTGCTCTCGATTGGCGACACGAGCATTCTCTACAAGTTTCATAATCTTCGTACGGCTGGAAGGGGAGTTAGACAAAAATTGTCATCTACAACGCAGTTTCCGCTCAGCGACCAAGTCCCGTCGTAGCTGTATGTAAGTTCATCGTGAAATGGGAACCGACCGTACGATCTTCTTGAAACTCGCAGGAGTGCTCTCGATTGGCGACACGAGCATTCTCTACAAGTTTCATAAACTTCGTACGGCTGGAAGGGGTGTTAGACACAAAATTGTCATCTACAACGCAGTTTCCGCTCAGCGACCAAGTCCCGTCGTACCTGTATGTAAGTTCATCGAGAAATGCGAACCGACCGTACGATCTTCTTCAAACTTGCAGGAGTGCTCTCGATTGGCGACACGAGCATGCTGTACAAGTTTCATAAACTTCGTACGGCTGGAAGCGGAGTTTGAAAAAAATTGTCATCATCCGAATTTCCGCTCAGCGACCAAGTCACTTCGTAGCTGCATGTAAGTTCATCGAGAAATCTGAACCGACCGTACGATCATCTTCAAACTTGCAGGAGTGCTCTCGATTGGCGTCACGAGCATTCTCTATAAGTTTCATAAACTTCGTATGGCTGGAAGCGGAGTTTGAAAAAAATTGTCATCATCCGAATTTCCGCTCAGCGACAAAGTCACTTCGTAGCTGCATGTAAGTTCATCGAGAAATCTGAACCGACCGTACGATCATCTTCAAACTTGCAGGAGTGCTCTCGATTGGCGTCACGAGCATTCTCTATAAGTTTCATAAACTTCGTACGGCTGGAAGGGGTGTTAGACACAAAATTGTCATCTACAACGCAGTTTCCGCTCAGCGACCTAGTCCCGTCGTACCTGTATGTAAGTTCATCGAGAAATGCGAACCAACCGTACGATTTTCTTCAAATTTGCAGGAGTGCTCTCGATTGGCGACACTAGCATTCTCTACAAATTTCATAAACTTCGTACGGCTGGAAGCGGAGTTAGACACAAATTGTCATCATCCGAATTTCCGCTCAGCGACCAAGTCCCTTCGTAGCTGCATGTAAGTTCATCGTGAATTCTGAACCGACCGTACGATCATCTTCAAACTTGCAGAAGTGCTCTCGATTGGCGTCACGAGCATTCTCTATAAGTTTCATAAACTTCGTATGGCTGGAAGCGGAGTTTGAAAAAAATTGTCATCATCCGAATTTCCGCTCAGCGACCAAGTCACTTCGTAGCTGCATGTAAGTTCATCGAGAAATCTGAACCGACCGTACGATCATCTTCAAACTTGCAGGAGTGCTCTCGATTGGCGTCATGAGCATTCTCTATAAGTTTCATAAACTTCGTACGGCTGGAAGGGGTGTTAGACACAAAATTGTCATCTACAACGCAGTTTCCGCTCAGCGACCAAGTCCCGTCGTACCTGTATGTAAGTTCATCGAGAAATGCGAACCAACCGTACGATCTTCTTCAAATTTGCAGGAGTGCTCCCGATTGGCGACACTAGCATTCTCTACAAATTTCATAAACTTCGTACGGCTGGAAGCGGAGATAGACACAAATTGTCATCATCCGAATTTCCGCTCAGCGACCAAGTCCCGTCGTAGCTGTATGTAAGTTCATCGAGAAATGCGAACCGACCGTACGATCTTCTTCAAACTTGCAGGAGTGCTCTCGATTGGCGACACGAGCATTCTCTACAAGTTTCATAAACTTCGTACGGCTGGAAGCGGAGTGAGACACAAATTGTCATCATCCGAATTTCCGCTCAGCGACCAAGTCCCGTTGTAGCTATATGTAAGTTCATCGAGAAATGCGAACCGACCGTACGATCTTCTTCAAGCTTGCAGGAGTGCTCCCGATTGGCGACACGAGCATTCTCTACAAGTTTCATAAACTTCGTACGGCTGGAAGGGGTGTTAGACACAAATTGTCATCTACAACGCAGTTTCCGCTCAGCGACCAAATCCCGTCATAGCTGTATGTAAGTTCATCGAGAAATGCGAACCGACCGTACGATCTTCTTCAAACTTGCAGGAGTGCTCTCGACTGACGACACGAGCATGCTGTACAAGTTTCATAAACTTCGTACGGCTGGAAGCGGAGTTTGAAAAAAATTGTCATCATCCGAATTTCCGCTCAGCGAGCAAGTCCCGTCGTAGCTGTATGTAAGTTCATCGAGAAATGCGAACCGACCGTACGATCATCTTCACACTTGCAGGAGTGCTCTCGATTGGCGACACGAGCATTCTCTCCAAGTTTCATAAACTTCGAACGGCTGGAAGCGGAGTTAGACACAAATTGTCATCATCCGAATTTCCGCCCAGCGACCAAGTCCCTTCGTAGCTGCATGTAAGTTCATTGAGAAATCTGAACCGACCATACGATCTTCTTCAAACTTGCAGGAGTGCTCTCGATTGGCGACACGAGCATTCTCTACAAGTTTCATAAACTTCGTACGGCTGGAAGGGGAGTTAGACACAAATTGTCATCTACAACGCAGTT
Organism: Priocnemis perturbator; assembly: GCA_963942575.1. Lineage (NCBI taxonomy): Eukaryota > Metazoa > Arthropoda > Insecta > Hymenoptera > Pompilidae > Priocnemis > Priocnemis perturbator. The sequence goes on from CAWWDK010000055.1 coordinate 237,627, forward strand.
TCCGACAGCCATCAAGTCCCGTCGTAGCTGTATGTAAGTTCATCGAGAAATGCGAACCGACCGTATGATCTTCTTCAAACTTGCAGGAGTGCTCTCGATTGGAGACACGAGCATTCTGTACAAGTTTCATAAACTTCGTATGGCTGGAAGCGGAGTTTGAATAAAATTGTCATCCTCCGAATTTCCGCTCAGCGACCAAGTCCATTTGTAGCTGCATGTAAGTTCATCGAGAAATCTGAACCGACCATACGATCATCTTCAAACTTGCAGGAGTGCTCTCGATTGGCGACACGAGCATTCTCTTCAAGTTTCATAAACTTCGTACGGCTGGAAGGGGCGTTAGACACAAATTGTCATCTACAACGCAGTACTGGATAGTTCCCGTTCAGCGACTAAGTCCCGTCGTAGGTGCATGTAAGTTCATCGAGAAATGTTAACCGACCGTACGATCTTCTTCAAACTTGCAGGAGTGCTCTCGATTGGCGACACGAGTATTCTCTACAAGTTTCATAATCTTCGTACGGCTGGAAGGGGAGTTAGACAAAAATTGTCATCTACAACGCAGTTTCCGCTCAGCGACCAAGTCCCGTCGTAGCTGTATGTAAGTTCATCGTGAAACGGGAACCGACCGTACGATCTTCTTGAAACTCGCAGGAGTGCTCTCGATTGGCGACACGAGCATTCTCTACAAGTTTCATAAACTTCGTACGGCTGGAAGGGTTGTTAGACACAAAATTGTCATCTACAACGCAGTTTCCGCTCAGAGACCAAGTCCCGTCGTACCTGTATGTAAGTTCATCGAGAAATGCGAACCAACCGTACGATCTTCTTCAAATTTGCAGGAGTGCTCTCGATTGGCGACACTAGCATTCTCTACAAATTTCATAAACTTCGTACGGCTGGAAGCGGAGATAGACACAAATTGTCATCATCCGAATTTCCGCTCAGCGACCAAGTCCCGTCGTAGCTGTATGTAAGTTCATCGAGAAATGCGAACCGACCGTACGATCTTCTTCAAACTTGCAGGAGTGCTCTCGATTGGCGACACGAGCATTCTATACAAGTTTCATAAACTTCGTACGGCTGGAAGCGGAGTGAGACACAAATTGTCATCATCCGAATTTCCGCTCAGCGACCAAGTCCCGTTGTAGCTATATGTAAGTTCATCGAGAAATGCGAACCGACCGTACGATCTTCTTCAAACTTGCAGGAGTGCTCCCGATTGGCGACACGAGCATTCTCTACAAGTTTCATAAACTTCGTACGGCTGGAAGGGGTGTTAGACACAAATTGTCATCTACAACGCAGTTTCCGCTCAGCGACCAAATCCCGTCATAGCTGTATGTAAGTTCATCGAGAAATGCGAACCGACCGTACGATCTTCTTCAAACTTGCAGGAGTGCTCTCGATTGACGACACGAGCATGCTGTACAAGTTTCATAAACTTCGTACGGCTGGAAGCGGAGTTTGAAAAAAATTGTCATCATCCGAATTTCCGCTCAGCGAGCAAGTCCCGTCGTAGCTGTATGTAAGTTCATCGAGAAATGCGAACCGACCGTACGATCATCTTCACACTTGCAGGAGTGCTCTCGATTGGCGACACGAGCATTCTCTCCAAGTTTCATAAACTTCGAACGGCTGGAAGCGGAGTTAGACACAAATTGTCATCATCCGAATTTCCGCCCAGCGACCAAGTCCCTTCGTAGCTGCATGTAAGTTCATTGAGAAATCTGAACCGACCATACGATCTTCTTCAAACTTGCAGGAGTGCTCTCGATTGGCGACACGAGCATTCTCTACAAGTTTCATAAACTTCGTACGGCTGGAAGGGGAGTTAGACACAAATTATCATCTACAACGCAGTTTCCGACAGCCATCAAGTCCCGTCGTAGCTGTATGTAAGTTCATCGAGAAATGCGAACCGACCGTATGATCTTCTTCAAACTTGCAGGAGTGCTCTCGATTGGAGACACGAGCATTCTGTACAAGTTTCATAAACTTCGTATGGCTGGAAGCGGAGTTTGAATAAAATTGTCATCCTCCGAATTTCCGCTCAGCGACCAAGTCCATTTGTAGCTGCATGTAAGTTCATCGAGAAATCTGAACCGACCATACGATCATCTTCAAACTTGCAGGAGTGCTCTCGATTGGCGACACGAGCATTCTCTACAAGTTTCATAAACTTCGTACGGCTGGAAGGGGCGTTAGACACAAATTGTCATCTACAACGCAGTACTGGATAGTTCCCGTTCAGCGACTAAGTCCCGTCGTAGGTGCATGTAAGTTCATCGAGAAATGTTAACCGACCGTACGATCTTCTTCAAACTTGCAGGAGTGCTCTCGATTGGCGACACGAGCATTCTCTACAAGTTTCATAAACTTCGTACGGCTGGAAGGGGCGTTAGACACAAATTGTCATCTACAACGCAGTACTGGATAGTTCCCGTTCAGCGACTAAGTCCCGTCGTAGCTGCATGTAAGCTCATCAAGAAATGTTAACCGACCGTACGATCTTCTTCAAACTTGCAGGAGTGCTCTCGATTGACGACACGAGCATGCTGTACAAGTTTCATAAACTTCGTACGGCTGGAAGCGGAGTTTGAAAAAAATTGTCATCACCCGAATTTCCGCTCAGCGAGCAAGTCCCGTCGTAGCTGTATGTAAGTTCATCGAGAAATGCGAACCGACCGTTCGATCATCTTCACACTTGCAGGAGTGCTCTCGATTGGCGGCTCGAGCATTCTCTACAAGTTTCATAAACTTCGTACGGCTGGAAGGGGCGTTAGACACAAATTGTCATCTACAACGCAGTACTGGATAGTTCCCGTTCAGCGACTAAGTCCCGTCGTAGCTGCATGTAAGTTCATCGAGAAATCTGAACCGACCGTACGATCATCTTCACACTTGCAGGAGTGCTCTCGGTTGGCGACACGAGCATTCTCTACAAGTTTCATAAACTTCGTACGGCTGGAAGCGGAGTTAGACACAAATTGTCATCATCCGAATTTCAGCTCAGCGACCAAGTCCCTTCGTAGCTGCATGTAAGTTCTTCGAGAAATCTGAACCGACCATACGATCATCTTCACACTTGCAGGAGTGCTCTCGATTGGCGACACGAGCATTCTCTACAAGTTTCATAAACTTCGTACGGCTGGAAGGGGAGTTAGACACTAATTGTCATCTACAACGCAGTTTCCGCTCAGCGACCAAGTCCCGTCGTGGCTGTATGTAAGTTCCTCGAGAAATGCGAACCGACCGTACGATCTTCTTGAAACTCGCAGGAGTGCTCTCGATTGGCGACACGAGCATTCTCTACAAGTTTCATAAACTTCGTACGGCTGGAAGCAGAGTTAGACACAAATTGTCATCATCCGAATTTCCGTTCAGCGACCAAGTCCCTTCGTAGCAGCATGTAAGTTCATCGAGAAATGCGAACCGACCGTACGATCTTCTTCAAACTTGCAGGAGTGCTCTCGATTGGCGACACGAGCATTCTCTACAAGTTTCATAAACTTCGTACGGCTGGAAGCGGAGTTAGACACAAATTGTCATCTACAACGCAGTTTCCGCTCAGCGACCAAGTCCCGTCGTAGCTGCATGTAAGTTCATCGAGAAATCTGAACCGACCATACGATCATCTTCACACTTGCAGGAGTGCTCTCGATTGGCGGCACGAGCATTCTCTACAAGTTTCATAAACTTCGTACGGCTGGAAGGGGAGTTAGACACAAATTGTCATCTACAACGCAGTTTCCGCTCAGCGACCAAGTCCCGTCGTAGCTGTATGTAAGCTCATCAAGAAATGCGAACCGACCGTACGTTCTTCTTCAAACTTGCAGGAGTGCTCTCGTTTGACGACACGAGCATGCTGTACAAGTTTCATAAACTTCGTACGGCTGGAAGCGGAGTTTGAAAAAAATTGTCATCATCCGAATTTCCGCTCAGCGACCAAGTCACTTCGTAGCTGCATGTAAGTTCATCGAGAAATCTGAACCGACCGTACGATCATCTTCAAACTTGCAGGAGTGCTCTCGATTGGCGTCACGAGCATTCTCTATAAGTTTCATAAACTTCGTATGGCTGGAAGCGGAGTTTGAAAAAAATTGTCATCATCCGAATTTCCGCTCAGCGACCAAGTCACTTCGTAGCTGCATGTAAGTTCATCGAGAAATCTGAACCGAACGTACGATCATCTTCAAACTTGCAGGAGTGCTCTCGATTGGCGTCACGAGCATTCTCTATAAGTTTCATAAACTTCGTACGGCTGGAAGGGGTGTTAGACACAAAATTGTCATCTACAACGCAGTTTCCGCTCAGCGACCAAGTCCCGTCGTACCTGTATGTAAGTTCATCGAGAAATGCGAACCAACCGTACGATCTTCTTCAAATTTGCAGGAGTGCTCTCGATTGGCGACACTAGCATTCTCTACAAATTTCATAAACTTCGTACGGCTGGAAGCGGAGATAGACACAAATTGTCATCATCCGAATTTCCGCTCAGCGAGCAAGTCCCGTCGTAGCTGTATGTAAGTTCATCGAGAAATGCGAACCGACGGAACGATCTTCTTCAAACTTGCAGGAGTGCTCTCGATTGGCGACACGAGCATTCTCTACAAGTTTCATAAACTTCGTACGGCTGGAAGCGGAGTGAGACACAATTTGTCATCATCCGAATTTCCGCTCAGCGAGCAAGTCCCTTCGTAGCTGCATGTAAGTTCATCGAGAAATCTGAACCGACCATACGATCATCTTCACACTTGCAGGAGTGCTCTCGATTGGCGACACGAGCATTCTCTACAAGTTTCATAAACTTCGTACGGCGGAAGGGGAGTTAGACACAAATTGTCATCTACAAAGCAGTTTCGCTCAGCGACCAAGTCCCGTCGTAGCTGTATGTAAGCTCATCAAGAAATGCGAACCGACCGTACGTTCTTCTTCAAACTTGCAGGAGTGCTCTCGTTTGACGACACGAGCATGCTGTACAAGTTTCATAAACTTCGTACGCCTGGAAGCGGAGTTTGAAAAAAATTGTCATCATCCGAATTTCCGCTCAGCGACCAAGTCCCGTCGTAGCTATATGTAAGTTCATCGACAAATGCGAACCGACCGTTCGATCTTCTTCAAACTTGCAGGAATGCTCTCGATTGGCGACACGAGCATTCTCTATAAGTTTCATAAACTTCGCACGGCTGGAAGGGGAGTTAGACACAAATTGTCATCTACAACGCAGTTTCCGACAGCGACCAAGTCCCTTCGTAGCTGCATGTAAGTTCATCGAGAAATCTGAACCGACCGTACGATCATCTTCACACTTGCAGGAGTGCTCTCGATTGGTGTCACGAGCATTCTCTATAAGTTTCATAAACTTCGCACGGCTGGAAGGGGAGTTAGACACAAATTGTCATCTACAACGCAGTTTCCGACAGCGATCAAGTCCCGTCGTAGCTGTATGTAAGTTCATCGAGAAATGCGAACCGACGGAACGATCTTCTTCAAACTTGCAGGAGTGCTCTCGATTGGCGACACGAGCATTCTCTCCAAGTTTCATAAACTTCGAACGGCTGGAAGCGGAGTTAGACACAAATTGTCATCATCCGAATTTCCGCCCAGCGACCAAGTCCCTTCGTAGCTGCATGTAAGTTCATTGAGAAATCTGAACCGACCATACGATCTTCTTCAAACTTGCAGGAGTGCTCTCGATTGGCGACACGAGCATTCTCTACAAGTTTCATAAACTTCGTACGGCTGGAAGGGGAGTTAGACACAAATTGTCATCTACAACGCAGTTTCCGACAGCCATCAAGTCCCGTCGTAGCTGTATGTAAGTTCATCGAGAAATGCGAACCGACCGTATGATCTTCTTCAAACTTGCAGGAGTGCTCTCGATTGGAGACACGAGCATTCTGTACAAGTTTCATAAACTTCGTATGGCTGGAAGCGGAGTTTGAATAAAATTGTCATCCTCCGAATTTCCGCTCAGCGACCAAGTCCATTTGTAGCTGCATGTAAGTTCATCGAGAAATCTGAACCGACCATACGATCATCTTCAAACTTGCAGGAGTGCTCTCGATTGGCGACACGAGCATTCTCTTCAAGTTTCATAAACTTCGTACGGCTGGAAGGGGCGTTAGACACAAATTGTCATCTACAACGCAGTACTGGATAGTTCCCGTTCAGCGACTAAGCCCCGTCGTAGGTGCATGTAAGTTCATCGAGAAATGTTAACCGACCGTACGATCTTCTTCAAACTTGCAGGAGTGCTCTCGATTGGCGACACGAGTATTCTCTACAAGTTTCATAATCTTCGTACGGCTGGAAGGGGAGTTAGACAAAAATTGTCATCTACAACGCAGTTTCCGCTCAGCGACCAAGTCCCGTCGTAGCTGTATGTAAGTTCATCGTGAAACGGGAACCGACCGTACGATCTTCTTGAAACTCGCAGGAGTGCTCTCGATTGGCGACACGAGCATTCTCTACAAGTTTCATAAACTTCGTACGGCTGGAAGGGTTGTTAGACACAAAATTGTCATCTACAACGCAGTTTCCGCTCAGAGACCAAGTCCCGTCGTACCTGTATGTAAGTTCATCGAGAAATGCGAACCAACCGTACGATCTTCTTCAAATTTGCAGGAGTGCTCTCGATTGGCGACACTAGCATTCTCTACAAATTTCATAAACTTCGTACGGCTGGAAGCGGAGATAGACACAAATTGTCATCATCCGAATTTCCGCTCAGCGACCAAGTCCCGTCGTAGCTGTATGTAAGTTCATCGAGAAATGCGAACCGACCGTACGATCTTCTTCAAACTTGCAGGAGTGCTCTCGATTGGCGACACGAGCATTCTATACAAGTTTCATAAACTTCGTACGGCTGGAAGCGGAGTGAGACACAAATTGTCATCATCCGAATTTCCGCTCAGCGACCAAGTCCCGTTGTAGCTATATGTAAGTTCATCGAGAAATGCGAACCGACCGTACGATCTTCTTCAAACTTGCAGGAGTGCTCCCGATTGGCGACACGAGCATTCTCTACAAGTTTCATAAACTTCGTACGGCTGGAAGGGGTGTTAGACACAAATTGTCATCTACAACGCAGTTTCCGCTCAGCGACCAAATCCCGTCATAGCTGTATGTAAGTTCATCGAGAAATGCGAACCGACCGTACGATCTTCTTCAAACTTGCAGGAGTGCTCTCGATTGACGACACGAGCATGCTGTACAAGTTTCATAAACTTCGTACGGCTGGAAGCGGAGTTTGAAAAAAATTGTCATCATCCGAATTTCCGCTCAGCGAGCAAGTCCCGTCGTAGCTGTATGTAAGTTCATCGAGAAATGCGAACCGACCGTACGATCATCTTCACACTTGCAGGAGTGCTCTCGATTGGCGACACGAGCATTCTCTCCAAGTTTCATAAACTTCGAATGGCTGGAAGCGGAGTTAGACACAAATTGTCATCATCCGAATTTCCGCCCAGCGACCAAGTCCCTTCGTAGCTGCATGTAAGTTCATTGAGAAATCTGAACCGACCATACGATCTTCTTCAAACTTGCAGGAGTGCTCTCGATTGGCGACACGAGCATTCTCTACAAGTTTCATAAACTTCGTACGGCTGGAAGGGGAGTTAGACACAAATTATCATCTACAACGCAGTTTCCGACAGCCATCAAGTCCCGTCGTAGCTGTATGTAAGTTCATCGAGAAATGCGAACCGACCGTATGATCTTCTTCAAACTTGCAGGAGTGCTCTCGATTGGAGACACGAGCATTCTGTACAAGTTTCATAAACTTCGTATGGCTGGAAGCGGAGTTTGAATAAAATTGTCATCCTCCGAATTTCCGCTCAGCGACCAAGTCCATTTGTAGCTGCATGTAAGTTCATCGAGAAATCTGAACCGACCATACGATCATCTTCAAACTTGCAGGAGTGCTCTCGATTGGCGACACGAGCATTCTCTACAAGTTTCATAAACTTCGTACGGCTGGAAGGGGCGTTAGACACAAATTGTCATCTACAACGCAGTACTGGATAGTTCCCGTTCAGCGACTAAGTCCCGTCGTAGGTGCATGTAAGTTCATCGAGAAATGTTAACCGACCGTACGATCTTCTTCAAACTTGCAGGAGTGCTCTCGATTGGCGACACGAGCATTCTCTACAAGTTTCATAAACTTCGTACGGCTGGAAGGGGCGTTAGACACAAATTGTCATCTACAACGCAGTACTGGATAGTTCCCGTTCAGCGACTAAGTCCCGTCGTAGCTGCATGTAAGCTCATCAAGAAATGTTAACCGACCGTACGATCTTCTTCAAACTTGCAGGAGTGCTCTCGATTGACGACACGAGCATGCTGTACAAGTTTCATAAACTTCGTACGGCTGGAAGCGGAGTTTGAAAAAAATTGTCATCACCCGAATTTCCGCTCAGCGAGCAAGTCCCGTCGTAGCTGTATGTAAGTTCATCGAGAAATGCGAACCGACCGTTCGATCATCTTCACACTTGCAGGAGTGCTCTCGATTGGCGGCTCGAGCATTCTCTACAAGTTTCATAAACTTCGTACGGCTGGAAGGGGCGTTAGACACAAATTGTCATCTACAACGCAGTACTGGATAGTTCCCGTTCAGCGACTAAGTCCCGTCGTAGCTGCATGTAAGTTCATCGAGAAATCTGAACCGACCGTACGATCATCTTCACACTTGCAGGAGTGCTCTCGGTTGGCGACACGAGCATTCTCTACAAGTTTCATAAACTTCGTACGGCTGGAAGCGGAGTTAGACACAAATTGTCATCATCCGAATTTCAGCTCAGCGACCAAGTCCCTTCGTAGCTGCATGTAAGTTCTTCGAGAAATCTGAACCGACCATACGATCATCTTCACACTTGCAGGAGTGCTCTCGATTGGCGACACGAGCATTCTCTACAAGTTTCATAAACTTCGTACGGCTGGAAGGGGAGTTAGACACTAATTGTCATCTACAACGCAGTTTCCGCTCAGCGACCAAGTCCCGTCGTGGCTGTATGTAAGTTCCTCGAGAAATGCGAACCGACCGTACGATCTTCTTGAAACTCGCAGGAGTGCTCTCGATTGGCGACACGAGCATTCTCTACAAGTTTCATAAACTTCGTACGGCTGGAAGCAGAGTTAGACACAAATTGTCATCATCCGAATTTCCGTTCAGCGACCAAGTCCCTTCGTAGCAGCATGTAAGTTCATCGAGAAATGCGAACCGACCGTACGATCTTCTTCAAACTTGCAGGAGTGCTCTCGATTGGCGACACGAGCATTCTCTACAAGTTTCATAAACTTCGTACGGCTGGAAGCGGAGTTAGACACAAATTGTCATCTACAACGCAGTTTCCGCTCAGCGACCAAGTCCCGTCGTAGCTGCATGTAAGTTCATCGAGAAATCTGAACCGACCATACGATCATCTTCACACTTGCAGGAGTGCTCTCGATTGGCGGCACGAGCATTCTCTACAAGTTTCATAAACTTCGTACGGCTGGAAGGGGCGTTAGACACAAATTGTCATCTACAACGCAGTACTGGATAGTTCCCGTTCAGCGACCAAGTCCCTTCGTAGCAGCATGTAAGTTCATCGAGAAATGCGAACCGACCGTACGATCTTCTTCAAACTTGCAGGAGTGCTCTCGATTGGCGACACGAGCATTCTCTACAAGTTTCATAAACTTCGTACGGCTGGAAGCGGAGTTAGACACAAATTGTCATCTACAACGCAGTTTCCGCTCAGCGACCAAGTCCCGTCGTAGCTGTATGTAAGCTCATCAAGAAATGCGAACCGACCGTACGTTCTTCTTCAAACTTGCAGGAGTGCTCTCGTTTGACGACACGAGCATGCTGTACAAGTTTCATAAACTTCGTACGGCTGGAAGCGGAGTTTGAAAAAAATTGTCATCATCCGAATTTCCGCTCAGCGACCAAGTCACTTCGTAGCTGCATGTAAGTTCATCGAGAAATCTGAACCGACCGTACGATCATCTTCAAACTTGCAGGAGTGCTCTCGATTGGCGTCACGAGCATTCTCTATAAGTTTCATAAACTTCGTATGGCTGGAAGCGGAGTTTGAAAAAAATTGTCATCATCCGAATTTCCGCTCAGCGACCAAGTCACTTCGTAGCTGCATGTAAGTTCATCGAGAAATCTGAACCGAACGTACGATCATCTTCAAACTTGCAGGAGTGCTCTCGATTGGCGTCACGAGCATTCTCTATAAGTTTCATAAACTTCGTACGGCTGGAAGGGGTGTTAGACACAAAATTGTCATCTACAACGCAGTTTCCGCTCAGCGACCAAGTCCCGTCGTACCTGTATGTAAGTTCATCGAGAAATGCGAACCAACCGTACGATCTTCTTCAAATTTGCAGGAGTGCTCTCGATTGGCGACACTAGCATTCTCTACAAATTTCATAAACTTCGTACGGCTGGAAGCGGAGATAGACACAAATTGTCATCATCCGAATTTCCGCTCAGCGAGCAAGTCCCGTCGTAGCTGTATGTAAGTTCATCGAGAAATGCGAACCGACGGAACGATCTTCTTCAAACTTGCAGGAGTGCTCTCGATTGGCGACACGAGCATTCTCTACAAGTTTCATAAACTTCGTACGGCTGGAAGCGGAGTGAGACACAATTTGTCATCATCCGAATTTCCGCTCAGCGAGCAAGTCCCTTCGTAGCTGCATGTAAGTTCATCGAGAAATCTGAACCGACCATACGATCATCTTCACACTTGCAGGAGTGCTCTCGATTGGCGACACGAGCATTCTCTACAAGTTTCATAAACTTCGTACGGCGGAAGGGGAGTTAGACACAAATTGTCATCTACAAAGCAGTTTCGCTCAGCGACCAAGTCCCGTCGTAGCTGTATGTAAGCTCATCAAGAAATGCGAACCGACCGTACGTTCTTCTTCAAACTTGCAGGAGTGCTCTCGTTTGACGACACGAGCATGCTGTACAAGTTTCATAAACTTCGTACGCCTGGAAGCGGAGTTTGAAAAAAATTGTCATCATCCGAATTTCCGCTCAGCGACCAAGTCCCGTCGTAGCTATATGTAAGTTCATCGACAAATGCGAACCGACCGTTCGATCTTCTTCAAACTTGCAGGAATGCTCTCGATTGGCGACACGAGCATTCTCTATAAGTTTCATAAACTTCGCACGGCTGGAAGGGGAGTTAGACACAAATTGTCATCTACAACGCAGTTTCCGACAGCGACCAAGTCCCTTCGTAGCTGCATGTAAGTTCATCGAGAAATCTGAACCGACCGTACGATCATCTTCACACTTGCAGGAGTGCTCTCGATTGGTGTCACGAGCATTCTCTATAAGTTTCATAAACTTCGCACGGCTGGAAGGGGAGTTAGACACAAATTGTCATCTACAACGCAGTTTCCGACAGCGATCAAGTCCCGTCGTAGCTGTATGTAAGTTCATCGAGAAATGCGAACCGACGGAACGATCTTCTTCAAACTTGCAGGAGTGCTCTCGATTGGCGACACGAGCATTCTCTAAAAGTTTCATAAACTTCGTACGGCTGGAAGCGGAGTGAGACACAAATTGTCATCATCCGAATTTCCGCTCAGCGAGCAAGTCCCTTCGTAGCTGCATGTAAGTTCATCGAGAAATCTGAACCGACCATACGATCATCTTCACACTTGCAGGAATGCTCTCGATTGGCGACACGAGCATTCTCTACAAGTTTCATAAACTTCGTACGGCTGGAAGGGGAGTTAGACACAAATTGTCATCTACAACGCAGTTTCCGCTCAGCGACCAAGTCCCATCGTGGCTGTATGTAAGTTCATCGAGAAATGCGAACCGACCGTACGATCTTCTTCCAACTTGCAGGAGTGCTCTCGATTGACGACACGAGCATGCTGTACAAGTTTCATAAACTTCGTACGGCTGGAAGCGGAGTTTGAAAAAAATTGTCATCATCCGAATTTCCGCTCAGCGACCAAGTCACTTCGTAGCTGCATGTAAGTTCATCGAGAAATCTGAACCGACCGTACGATCATCTTCAAACTTGCAGGAGTGCTCTCGATTGGCGTCACGAGCATTCTCTATAAGTTTCATAAACTTCGTACGGCTGGAAGGAGCGTTAGACACAAATTGTCATCTACAACGCAGTACTGGATAGTTCCCGTTCAGCGACTAAGTCCCGTCGTAGGTGCATGTAAGTTCATCGAGAAATGTTAACCGACCGTACGATCTTCTTCAAACTTGCAGGAGTGCTCTCGATTGGCGACACGAGCATTCTCTACAAGTTTCATAAACTTCGTACGGCTGGAAGCGGAGTGAGACACAAATTGTCATCATCCGAATTTCCGCTCAGCGAGCAAGTCCCGTCGTAGCTGTATGTAAGTTCATCGAGAAATGCGAACCGACGGAACGATCTTCTTCAAACTTGCAGGAGTGCTCTCGATTGGCGACACGAGCATTCTGTACAAGTTTCATAAACTTCGTACGGCTGGAAGCGGAGTTTGAATAAAATTGTCATCCTCCGAATTTCCGCTCAGCGACCAAGTCCAATTGTAGCTGCATGTAAGTTCATCGAGAAATCTGAACCGAACATACGATCATCTTCAAACTTGCAGGAGTGCTCTCGATTGGCGACACGAGCATTCTCTACAAGTTTCATAAACTTCGTACGGCTGGAAGGAGCGTTAGACACAAATTGTCATCTACAACGCAGTACTGGATAGTTCCCGTTCAGCGACTAAGTCCCGTCGTAGGTGCATGTAAGTTCATCGAGAAATGTTAACCGACCGTACGATCTTCTTCAAACTTGCAGGAGTGCTCTCGATTGGCGACACGAGCATTCTCTACAAGTTTCATAAACTTCGTACGGCTGGAAGCGGAGTGAGACACAAATTGTCATCATCCGAATTTCCGCTCAGCGAGCAAGTCCCGTCGTAGCTGTATGTAAGTTCATCGAGAAATGCGAACCGACGGAACGATCTTCTTCAAACTTGCAGGAGTGCTCTCGATTGGCGACACGAGCATTCTCTACAAGTTTCATAAACTTCGTACGGCTGGAAGGGGAGTTAGACACTAATTGTCATCTACAACGCAGTTTCCGCTCAGCGACCAAGTCCCGTCGTGGCTGTATGTAAGTTCATCGAGAAATGCGAACCGACCGTACGATCTTCTTCCAACTTGCAGGAGTGCTCTCGATTGACGACACGAGCATGCTGTACAAGTTTCATAAACTTCGAACGGCTGGAAGCGGAGTTTGAAAAAAATTGTCATCATCCGAATTTCCGCTCAGCGACCAAGTCACTTCGTAGCTGCATGTAAGTTCATCGAGAAATCTGAACCGACCGTACGATCATCTTCAAACTTGCAGGAGTGCTCTCGATTGGCGTCACGAGCATTCTCTACAAGTTTCATAAACTTCGTATGGCTGGAAGCGGAGTTTGAAAAAAATTGTCATCATCCGAATTTCCGCTCAGCGACCAAGTCACTTCGTAGCTGCATGTAAGTTCATCGAGAAATCTGAACCGAACGTACGATCATCTTCAAACTTGCAGGAGTGCTCTCGATTGGCGTCACGAGCATTCTCTATAAGTTTCATAAACTTCGTACGGCTGGAAGGGGTGTTAGACACAAAATTGTCATCTACAACGCAGTTTCCGCTCAGCGACCAAGTCCCGTCGTACCTGTATGTAAGTTCATCGAGAAATGCGAACCACCCGTACGATCTTCTTCAAATTTGCAGGAGTGCTCTCGATTGGCGACACTAGCATTCTCTACAAATTTCATAAACTTCGTACGGCTGGAAGCGGAGTTAGACACAAATTGTCATCATCCGAATTTCCGCTCAGCGACCAAGTCCCTTCGTAGCTGCATGTAAGTTCATCGAGAAATCTGAACCGACCGTACGATCATCTTCAAACTTGCAGGAGTGCTCTCGATTGGCGTCACGAGCATTCTCTATATGTTTCATATACTTCGCACGGCTGGAAGGGGAGTTAGACACAAATTGTCATCTACTACGCAGTTTCCGACAGCCATCAAGTCCCGTCGTAGCTGTATGTAAGTTCATCGAGAAATGCGAACCGACCGTATGATCTTCTTCAAACTTGCAGGAGTGCTCTCGATTGGAGACACGAGCATTCTGTACAAGTTTCATAAACTTCGTACGGCTGGAAGCGGAGTTTGAATAAAATTGTCATCCTCCGAATTTCCGCTCAGCGACCAAGTCCAATTGTAGCTGCATGTAAGTTCATCGAGAAATCTGAACCGAACATACGATCATCTTCAAACTTGCAGGAGTGCTCTCGATTGGCGACACGAGCATTCTCTACAAGTTTCATAAACTTCGTACGGCTGGAAGGAGCGTTAGACACAAATTGTCATCTACAACGCAGTACTGGATAGTTCCCGTTCAGCGACTAAGTCCCGTCGTAGGTGCATGTAAGTTCATCGAGAAATGTTAACCGACCGTACGATCTTCTTCAAACTTGCAGGAGTGCTCTCGATTGGCGACACGAGCATTCTCTACAAGTTTCATAAACTTCGTACGGCTGGAAGCGGAGTGAGACACAATTTGTCATCATCCGAATTTCCGCTCAGCGAGCAAGTCCCTTCGTAGCTGCATGTAAGTTCATCGAGAAATCTGAACCGACCATACGATCATCTTCACACTTGCAGGAGTGCTCTCGATTGGCGACACGAGCATTCTCTACAAGTTTCATAAACTTCGTACGGCTGGAAGGGGAGTTAGACACAAATTGTCATCTACAAAGCAGTTTCCGCTCAGCGACCAAGTCCCGTCGTAGCTGTATGTAAGCTCATCAAGAAATGCGAACCGACCGTACGTTCTTCTTCAAACTTGCAGGAGTGCTCTCGTTTGACGACACGAGCATGCTGTACAAGTTTCATAAACTTCGTACGGCTGGAAGCGGAGTTTGAAAAAAATTGTCATCATCCGAATTTCCGCTCAGCGACCAAGTCACTTCGTAGCTGCATGTAAGTTCATCGAGAAATCTGAACCGACCGTACGATCATCTTCAAACTTGCAGGAGTGCTCTCGATTGGCGTCACGAGCATTCTCTATAAGTTTCATATACTTCGCACGGCTGGAAGGGGAGTTTGAAAAAAATTGTCATCATCCGAATTTCCGCTCAGCGACCAAGTCACTTCGTAGCTGCATGTAAGTTCATCGAGAAATCTGAAACGACCGTACGATCATCTTCAAACTTGCAGGAGTGCTCTCGATTGGCGTCACGAGCATTCTCTATAAGTTTCATAAACTTCGTACGGCTGGAAGGGGTGTTAGACACAAAATTGTCATCTACAACGCAGTTTCCGCTCAGCGACCAAGTCCCGTCGTACCTGTATGTAATTTCATCGAGAAATGCGAACCAACCGTACGATCTTCTTCAAATTTGCAGGAGTGCTCTCGATTGGCGACACTAGCATTCTCTACAAATTTCATAAACTGCGTACGGCTGGAAGCGGAGTTAGACACAAATTGTCATCATCCGAATTTCCGCTCAGCGACCAAGTCCCTTCGTAGCTGCATGTAAGTTCATCGAGAAATCTGAACCGACCGTACGATCATCTTCAAACTTGCAGGAGTGCTCTCGATTGGCGTCACGAGCATTCTCTATATGTTTCATATACTTCGCACGGCTGGAAGGGGAGTTAGACACAAATTGTCATCTACTACGCAGTTTCCGACAGCCATCAAGTCCCGTCGTAGCTGTATGTAAGTTCATCGAGAAATGCGAACCGACCGTATGATCTTCTTCAAACTTGCAGGAGTGCTCTCGATTGGAGACACGAGCATTCTGTACAAGTTTCATAAACTTCGTACGGCTGGAAGCGGAGTTTGAATAAAATTGTCATCCTCCGAATTTCCGCTCAGCGACCAAGTCCAATTGTAGCTGCATGTAAGTTCATCGAGAAATCTGAACCGAACATACGATCATCTTCAAACTTGCAGGAGTGCTCTCGATTGGCGACACGAGCATTCTCTACAAGTTTCATAAACTTCGTACGGCTGGAAGGAGCGTTAGACACAAATTGTCATCTACAACGCAGTACTGGATAGTTCCCGTTCAGCGACTAAGTCCCGTCGTAGGTGCATGTAAGTTCATCGAGAAATGTTAACCGACCGTACGATCTTCTTCAAACTTGCAGGAGTGCTCTCGATTGGCGACACGAGCA
Source organism: Priocnemis perturbator (assembly GCA_963942575.1). Classification (NCBI taxonomy): domain Eukaryota; kingdom Metazoa; phylum Arthropoda; class Insecta; order Hymenoptera; family Pompilidae; genus Priocnemis; species Priocnemis perturbator. Next base: position 253,816 of record CAWWDK010000055.1, read on the forward strand.
TTCTCTACAAGTTTCATAAACTTCGTACGGCTGGAAGCGGAGTGAGACACAAATTGTCATCATCCGAATTTCCGCTCAGCGAGCAAGTCCCGTCGTAGCTGTATGTAAGTTCATCGAGAAATGCGAACCGACGGAACGATCTTCTTCAAACTTGCAGGAGTGCTCTCGATTGGCGACACGAGCATTCTCTACAAGTTTCATAAACTTCGTACGGCTGGAAGCGGAGTGAGACACAAATTGTCATCATCCGAATTTCCGCTCAGCGAGCAAGTCCCTTCGTAGCTGCATGTAAGTTCATCGAGAAATCTGAACCGACCATACGATCATCTTCACACTTGCAGGAGTGCTCTCGATTGGCGACACGAGCATTCTCTAAAAGTTTCATAAACTTCGTACGGCTGGAAGGGGAGGTAGACACAAATTGTCATCTACAACGCAGTTTCCGCTCAGCGACCAAGTCCCGTCGTGGCTGTATGTAAGTTCATCGAGAAATGCGAACCGACCGTTCGATCTTCTTCCAACTTGCAGGAGTGCTCTCGATTGACGACACGAGCATTCTCTACAAGTTTCATAAACTTCGTACGGCTGGAAGCAGAGTTAGACACAAATTGTCATCATCCGAATTTCCGCTCAGCGACCAAGTCCCTTCGTAGCAGCATGTAAGTTCATCGAGAAATGCGAACCGACCGTACGATCTTCTTCAAACTTGCAGGAGTGCTCTCGATTGGCGACGCGAGCATTCTCTACAAGTTTCATAAACTTCGTACGGCTGGAAGCGGAGTTAGACACAAATTGTCATCTACAACGCAGTTTCCGCTCAGCGACCAAGTCCCGTCGTAGCTGCATGTAAGTTCATCGAGAAATCTGAACCGACCATACGATCATCTTCACACTTGCAGGAGTGCTCTCGATTGGCGACACGAGCATTCTCTACAAGTTTCATAAACTTCGTACGGCTGGAAGGGGAGTTAGACACAAATTGTCATCTACAACGCAGTTTCCGCTCAGCGACCAAGTCCCGTCGTAGCTGTATGTAAGCTCATCAAGAAATGCGAACCGACCGTACGTTCTTCTTCAAACTTGCAGGAGTGCTCTCGTTTGACGACACGAGCATGCTGTACATGTTTCATAAACTTCGTACGGCTGGAAGCGGAGTTTGAAAAAAATTGTCATCATCCGAATTTCCGCTCAGCGACCAAGTCCCGTCGTAGCTATATGTAAGTTCATCGACAAATGCGAACCGACCGTTCGATCTTCTTCAAACTTGCAGGAATGCTCTCGATTGGCGACACGAGCATTCTCTATAAGTTTCATAAACTTCGTACGGCTGGAAGGGTAGTTAGACACAAATTGTCATCTACAACGCAGTTTCCGCTCAGCGACCAAGTCCCGTCGTAGCTGTATGTAAGCTCATCAAGAAATGCGAACCGACCGTACGATCTTCTTCAAACTTGCAGGAGTGCTCTCGATTGACGACACGAGCATGCTGTACAAGTTTCATAAACTTCGTACGGCTGGAAGCGGAGTTTGAAAAAAATTGTCATCATGCGAATTTCCGCTCAGCGAGCAAGTCCCGTCGTAGCTGTATGTAAGTTCATCGAGAAATGCGAACCGACCGTTCGATCATCTTCACACTTGCAGCAGTGCTCTCGATTGGCGGCTCGAGCATTCTCTACAAGTTTCATAAACTTCGTACGGCTGGAAGGGGCGTTAGACACAAATTGTCATCTACAACGCAGTACTGGATAGTTCCCGTTCAGCGACTAAGTCCCGTCGTAGCTGCATGTAAGTTCATCGAGAAATCTGAACCGACCGTACGATCATCTTCACACTTGCAGGAGTGCTCTTGGTTGGCGACACGAGCATTCTCTACAAGTTTCATAAACTTCGTACGGCTGGAAGCGGAGTTAGACACAAATTGTCATCATCCGAATTTCAGCTCAGCGACCAAGTCCCTTCGTAGCTGCATGTAAGTTCATCAAGAAATGCGAACCGACCGTACGATCTTCTTCAAACTTGCAGGAGTGCTCTCGATTGACGACACGAGCATGCTGTACAAGTTTCATAAACTTCGTACGGCTGGAAGCGGAGTTTGAAAAAAATTGTCATCATGCGAATTTCCGCTCAGCGAGCAAGTCCCGTCGTAGCTGTATGTAAGTTCATCGAGAAATGCGAACCGACCGTTCGATCATCTTCACACTTGCAGGAGTGCTCTCGATTGACGACACGAGCATTCTCTACAAGTTTCATAAACTTCGTACGGCTGGAAGCAGAGTTAGACACAAATTGTCATCATCCGAATTTCCGCTCAGCGACCAAGTCCCTTCGTAGCAGCATGTAAGTTCATCGAGAAATGCGAACCGACCGTACGATCTTCTTCAAACTTGCAGGAGTGCTCTCGATTGGCGACGCGAGCATTCTCTACAAGTTTCATAAACTTCGTACGGCTGGAAGCGGAGTTAGACACAAATTGTCATCTACAACGCAGTTTCCGCTCAGCGACCAAGTCCCGTCGTAGCTGCATGTAAGTTCATCGAGAAATCTGAACCGACCATACGATCATCTTCACACTTGCAGGAGTGCTCTCGATTGGCGACACGAGCATTCTCTACAAGTTTCATAAACTTCGTACGGCTGGAAGGGGAGTTAGACACAAATTGTCATCTACAACGCAGTTTCCGCTCAGCGACCAAGTCCCGTCGTAGCTGTATGTAAGCTCATCAAGAAATGCGAACCGACCGTACGTTCTTCTTCAAACTTGCAGGAGTGCTCTCGTTTGACGACACGAGCATGCTGTACATGTTTCATAAACTTCGTACGGCTGGAAGCGGAGTTTGAAAAAAATTGTCATCATCCGAATTTCCGCTCAGCGACCAAGTCCCGTCGTAGCTATATGTAAGTTCATCGACAAATGCGAACCGACCGTTCGATCTTCTTCAAACTTGCAGGAATGCTCTCGATTGGCGACACGAGCATTCTCTATAAGTTTCATAAACTTCGTACGGCTGGAAGGGTAGTTAGACACAAATTGTCATCTACAACGCAGTTTCCGCTCAGCGACCAAGTCCCGTCGTAGCTGTATGTAAGCTCATCAAGAAATGCGAACCGACCGTACGATCTTCTTCAAACTTGCAGGAGTGCTCTCGATTGACGACACGAGCATGCTGTACAAGTTTCATAAACTTCGTACGGCTGGAAGCGGAGTTTGAAAAAAATTGTCATCATGCGAATTTCCGCTCAGCGAGCAAGTCCCGTCGTAGCTGTATGTAAGTTCATCGAGAAATGCGAACCGACCGTTCGATCATCTTCACACTTGCAGCAGTGCTCTCGATTGGCGGCTCGAGCATTCTCTACAAGTTTCATAAACTTCGTACGGCTGGAAGGGGCGTTAGACACAAATTGTCATCTACAACGCAGTACTGGATAGTTCCCGTTCAGCGACTAAGTCCCGTCGTAGCTGCATGTAAGTTCATCGAGAAATCTGAACCGACCGTACGATCATCTTCACACTTGCAGGAGTGCTCTTGGTTGGCGACACGAGCATTCTCTACAAGTTTCATAAACTTCGTACGGCTGGAAGCGGAGTTAGACACAAATTGTCATCATCCGAATTTCAGCTCAGCGACCAAGTCCCTTCGTAGCTGCATGTAAGTTCATCAAGAAATGCGAACCGACCGTACGATCTTCTTCAAACTTGCAGGAGTGCTCTCGATTGACGACACGAGCATGCTGTACAAGTTTCATAAACTTCGTACGGCTGGAAGCGGAGTTTGAAAAAAATTGTCATCATGCGAATTTCCGCTCAGCGAGCAAGTCCCGTCGTAGCTGTATGTAAGTTCATCGAGAAATGCGAACCGACCGTTCGATCATCTTCACACTTGCAGGAGTGCTCTCGATTGGCGTCACGAGCATTCTCTATAAGTTTCATAAACTTCGTATGGCTGGAAGCGGAGTTTGAAAAAAATTGTCATCATCCGAATTTCCGCTCAGCGACCAAGTCACTTCGTAGCTGCATGTAAGTTCATCGAGAAATCTGAACCGAACGTACGATCATCTTCAAACTTGCAGGAGTGCTCTCGATTGGCGTCACGAGCATTCTCTATAAGTTTCATAAACTTCGTACGGCTGGAAGGGGAGTTAGACACAAATTGTCATCTACAACGCAGTTTCCGCTCAGCGACCAAGTCCCATCGTGGCTGTATGTAAGTTCATCGAGAAATGCGAACCGACCGTACGATCTTCTTCCAACTTGCAGGAGTGCTCTCGATTGACGACACGAGCATGCTGTACAAGTTTCATAAACTTCGTACGGCTGGAAGCGGAGTTTGAAAAAAATTGTCATCATCCGAATTTCCGCTCAGCGACCAAGTCACTTCGTAGCTGCATGTAAGTTCATCGAGAAATCTGAACCGACCGTACGATCATCTTCAAACTTGCAGGAGTGCTCTCGATTGGCGTCACGAGCATTTTCTATAAGTTTCATAAACTTCGTACGGCTGGAAGCGGAGTTTGAAAAAAATTGTCATCATCCGAATTTCCGCTCAGCGACCAAGTCACTTCATAGCTGCATGTAAGTTCATCGAGAAATCTGAACCGACCGTACGATCATCTTCAAACTTGCAGGAGTGCTCTCGATTGGCGTCACGAGCATTCTCTATAAGTTTCATATACTTCGCACGGCTGGAAGGGGAGTTTGAAAAAAATTGTCATCATCCGAATTTCCGCTCAGCGACCAAGTCACTTCGTAGCTGCATGTAAGTTCATCGAGAAATCTGAACCGACCGTACGATCATCTTCAAACTTGCAGGAGTGCTCTCGATTGGCGTCACGAGCATTCTCTATAAGTTTCATAAACTTCGTACGGCTGGAAGGGGTGTTAGACACAAAATTGTCATCTACAACGCAGTTTCCGCTCAGCGACCAAGTCCCGTCGTACCTGTATGTAATTTCATCGAGAAATGCGAACCAACCGTACGATCTTCTTCAAATTTGCAGGAGTGCTCTCGATTGGCGACACTAGCATTCTCTACAAATTTCATAAACTTCGTACGGCTGGAAGCGGAGTTAGACACAAATTGTCATCATCCGAATTTCCGCTCAGCGACCAAGTCCCTTCGTAGCTGCATGTAAGTTCATCGAGAAATCTGAACCGACCGTACGATCATCTTCAAACTTGCAGGAGTGCTCTCGATTGGCGTCACGAGCATTCTCTATATGTTTCATATACTTCGCACGGCTGGAAGGGGAGTTAGACACAAATTGTCATCTACAACGCAGTTTCCGACAGCCATCAAGTCCCGTCGTAGCTGTATGTAAGTTCATCGAGAAATGCGAACCGACCGTATGATCTTCTTCAAACTTGCAGGAGTGCTCTCGATTGGAGACACGAGCATTCTGTACAAGTTTCATAAACTTCGTACGGCTGGAAGCGGAGTTTGAATAAAATTGTCATCCTCCGAATTTCCGCTCAGCGACCAAGTCCAATTGTAGCTGCATGTAAGTTCATCGAGAAATCTGAACCGAACATACGATCATCTTCAAACTTGCAGGAGTGCTCTCGATTGGCGACACGAGCATTCTCTACAAGTTTCATAAACTTCGTACGGCTGGAAGGGGCGTTAGACACAAATTGTCATCTACAACGCAGTACTGGATAGTTCCCGTTCAGCGACTAAGTCCCGTCGTAGGTGCATGTAAGTTCATCGAGAAATGTTAACCGACCGTACGATCTTCTTCAAACTTGCAGGAGTGCTCTCGATTGGCGTCACGAGCATTCTCTATAAGTTTCATAAACTTCGTACGGCTGGAAGGGGTGTTAGACACAAAATTGTCATCTACAACGCAGTTTCCGCTCAGCGACCAAGTCCCGTCGTACCTGTATGTAAGTTCATCGAGAAATGCGAACCACCCGTACGATCTTCTTCAAATTTGCAGGAGTGCTCTCGATTGGCGACACTAGCATTCTCTACAAATTTCATAAACTTCGTACGGCTGGAAGCGGAGATAGACACAAATTGTCATCATCCGAATTTCCGCTCAGCGAGCAAGTCCCGTCGTAGCTGTATGTAAGTTCATCGAGAAATGCGAACCGACGGAACGATCTTCTTCAAACTTGCAGGAGTGCTCTCGATTGGCGACACGAGCATTCTCTACAAGTTTCATAAACTTCGTACGGCTGGAAGCGGAGTGAGACACAATTTGTCATCATCCGAATTTCCGCTCAGCGAGCAAGTCCCTTCGTAGCTGCATGTAAGTTCATCGAGAAATCTGAACCGACCATACGATCATCTTCACACTTGCAGGAGTGCTCTCGATTGGCGACACGAGCATTCTCTACAAGTTTCATAAACTTCGTACGGCTGGAAGGGGAGTTAGACACAAATTGTCATCTACAAAGCAGTTTCCGCTCAGCGACCAAGTCCCGTCGTAGCTGTATGTAAGCTCATCAAGAAATGCGAACCGACCGTACGTTCTTCTTCAAACTTGCAGGAGTGCTCTCGTTTGACGACACGAGCATGCTGTACAAGTTTCATAAACTTCGTACGGCTGGAAGCGGAGTTTGAAAAAAATTGTCATCATCCGAATTTCCGCTCAGCGACCAAGTCACTTCGTAGCTGCATGTAAGTTCATCGAGAAATCTGAACCGACCGTACGATCATCTTCAAACTTGCAGGAGTGCTCTCGATTGGCGTCACGAGCATTCTCTATAAGTTTCATATACTTCGCACGGCTGGAAGGGGAGTTTGAAAAAAATTGTCATCATCCGAATTTCCGCTCAGCGACCAAGTCACTTCGTAGCTGCATGTAAGTTCATCGAGAAATCTGAAACGACCGTACGATCATCTTCAAACTTGCAGGAGTGCTCTCGATTGGCGTCACGAGCATTCTCTATAAGTTTCATAAACTTCGTACGGCTGGAAGGGGTGTTAGACACAAAATTGTCATCTACAACGCAGTTTCCGCTCAGCGACCAAGTCCCGTCGTACCTGCATGTAATTTCATCGAGAAATGCGAACCAACCGTACGATCTTCTTCAAATTTGCAGGAGTGCTCTCGATTGGCGACACTAGCATTCTCTACAAATTTCATAAACTTCGTACGGCTGGAAGCGGAGTTAGACACAAATTGTCATCATCCGAATTTCCGCTCAGCGACCAAGTCCCTTCGTAGCTGCATGTAAGTTCATCGAGAAATCTGAACCGACCGTACGATCATCTTCAAACTTGCAGGAGTGCTCTCGATTGGCGTCACGAGCATTCTCTATATGTTTCATATACTTCGCACGGCTGGAAGGGGAGTTAGACACAAATTGTCATCTACTACGCAGTTTCCGACAGCCATCAAGTCCCGTCGTAGCTGTATGTAAGTTCATCGAGAAATGCGAACCGACCGTATGATCTTCTTCAAACTTGCAGGAGTGCTCTCGATTGGAGACACGAGCATTCTGTACAAGTTTCATAAACTTCGTACGGCTGGAAGCGGAGTTTGAATAAAATTGTCATCCTCCGAATTTCCGCTCAGCGACCAAGTCCAATTGTAGCTGCATGTAAGTTCATCGAGAAATCTGAACCGAACATACGATCATCTTCAAACTTGCAGGAGTGCTCTCGATTGGCGACACGAGCATTCTCTACAAGTTTCATAAACTTCGTACGGCTGGAAGGAGCGTTAGACACAAATTGTCATCTACAACGCAGTACTGGATAGTTCCCGTTCAGCGACTAAGTCCCGTCGTAGGTGCATGTAAGTTCATCGAGAAATGTTAACCGACCGTACGATCTTCTTCAAACTTGCAGGAGTGCTCTCGATTGGCGACACGAGCATTCTCTACAAGTTTCATAAACTTCGTACGGCTGGAAGCGGAGTGAGACACAAATTGTCATCATCCGAATTTCCGCTCAGCGAGCAAGTCCCGTCGTAGCTGTATGTAAGTTCATCGAGAAATGCGAACCGACGGAACGATCTTCTTCAAACTTGCAGGAGTGCTCTCGATTGGCGACACGAGCATTCTCTACAAGTTTCATAAACTTCGTACGGCTGGAAGCGGAGTGAGACACAAATTGTCATCATCCGAATTTCCGCTCAGCGAGCAAGTCCCTTCGTAGCTGCATGTAAGTTCATCGAGAAATCTGAACCGACCATACGATCATCTTCACACTTGCAGGAGTGCTCTCGATTGGCGACACGAGCATTCTCTAAAAGTTTCATAAACTTCGTACGGCTGGAAGGGGAGGTAGACACAAATTGTCATCTACAACGCAGTTTCCGCTCAGCGACCAAGTCCCGTCGTGGCTGTATGTAAGTTCATCGAGAAATGCGAACCGACCGTTCGATCTTCTTCCAACTTGCAGGAGTGCTCTCGATTGACGACACGAGCATTCTCTACAAGTTTCATAAACTTCGTACGGCTGGAAGCAGAGTTAGACACAAATTGTCATCATCCGAATTTCCGCTCAGCGACCAAGTCCCTTCGTAGCAGCATGTAAGTTCATCGAGAAATGCGAACCGACCGTACGATCTTCTTCAAACTTGCAGGAGTGCTCTCGATTGGCGACACGAGCATTCTCTACAAGTTTCATAAACTTCGTACGGCTGGAAGCGGAGTTAGACACAAATTGTCATCTACAACGCAGTTTCCGCTCAGCGACCAAGTCCCGTCGTAGCTGCATGTAAGTTCATCGAGAAATCTGAACCGACCATACGATCATCTTCACACTTGCAGGAGTGCTCTCGATTGGCGACACGAGCATTCTCTACAAGTTTCATAAACTTCGTACGGCTGGAAGGGGAGTTAGACACAAATTGTCATCTACAACGCAGTTTCCGCTCAGCGACCAAGTCCCGTCGTAGCTGTATGTAAGCTCATCAAGAAATGCGAACCGACCGTACGTTCTTCTTCAAACTTGCAGGAGTGCTCTCGTTTGACGACACGAGCATGCTGTACATGTTTCATAAACTTCGTACGGCTGGAAGCGGAGTTTGAAAAAAATTGTCATCATCCGAATTTCCGCTCAGCGACCAAGTCCCGTCGTAGCTATATGTAAGTTCATCGACAAATGCGAACCGACCGTTCGATCTTCTTCAAACTTGCAGGAATGCTCTCGATTGGCGACACGAGCATTCTCTATAAGTTTCATAAACTTCGTACGGCTGGAAGGGTAGTTAGACACAAATTGTCATCTACAACGCAGTTTCCGCTCAGCGACCAAGTCCCGTCGTAGCTGTATGTAAGCTCATCAAGAAATGCGAACCGACCGTACGATCTTCTTCAAACTTGCAGGAGTGCTCTCGATTGACGACACGAGCATGCTGTACAAGTTTCATAAACTTCGTACGGCTGGAAGCGGAGTTTGAAAAAAATTGTCATCATGCGAATTTCCGCTCAGCGAGCAAGTCCCGTCGTAGCTGTATGTAAGTTCATCGAGAAATGCGAACCGACCGTTCGATCATCTTCACACTTGCAGCAGTGCTCTCGATTGGCGGCTCGAGCATTCTCTACAAGTTTCATAAACTTCGTACGGCTGGAAGGGGCGTTAGACACAAATTGTCATCTACAACGCAGTACTGGATAGTTCCCGTTCAGCGACTAAGTCCCGTCGTAGCTGCATGTAAGTTCATCGAGAAATCTGAACCGACCGTACGATCATCTTCACACTTGCAGGAGTGCTCTTGGTTGGCGACACGAGCATTCTCTACAAGTTTCATAAACTTCGTACGGCTGGAAGCGGAGTTAGACACAAATTGTCATCATCCGAATTTCAGCTCAGCGACCAAGTCCCTTCGTAGCTGCATGTAAGTTCATCAAGAAATGCGAACCGACCGTACGATCTTCTTCAAACTTGCAGGAGTGCTCTCGATTGACGACACGAGCATGCTGTACAAGTTTCATAAACTTCGTACGGCTGGAAGCGGAGTTTGAAAAAAATTGTCATCATGCGAATTTCCGCTCAGCGAGCAAGTCCCGTCGTAGCTGTATGTAAGTTCATCGAGAAATGCGAACCGACCGTTCGATCATCTTCACACTTGCAGGAGTGCTCTCGATTGGCGTCACGAGCATTCTCTATAAGTTTCATAAACTTCGTATGGCTGGAAGCGGAGTTTGAAAAAAATTGTCATCATCCGAATTTCCGCTCAGCGACCAAGTCACTTCGTAGCTGCATGTAAGTTCATCGAGAAATCTGAACCGAACGTACGATCATCTTCAAACTTGCAGGAGTGCTCTCGATTGGCGTCACGAGCATTCTCTATAAGTTTCATAAACTTCGTACGGCTGGAAGGGGTGTTAGACACAAAATTGTCATCTACAACGCAGTTTCCGCTCAGCGACCAAGTCCCGTCGTACCTGTATGTAAGTTCATCGAGAAATGCGAACCAACCGTACGATCTTCTTCCAACTTGCAGGAGTGCTCTCGATTGACGACACGAGCATGCTGTACAAGTTTCATAAACTTCGAACGGCTGGAAGCGGAGTTTGAAAAAAATTGTCATCATCCGAATTTCCGCTCAGCGACCAAGTCACTTCGTAGCTGCATGTAAGTTCATCGAGAAATCTGAACCGACCGTACGATCATCTTCAAACTTGCAGGAGTGCCCTCGATTGGCGTCACGAGCATTCTCTATAAGTTTCATAAACTTCGTATGGCTGGAAGCGGAGTTTGAAAAAAATTGTCATCATCCGAATTTCCGCTCAGCGACCAAGTCACTTCGTAGCTGCATGTAAGTTCATCGAGAAATCTGAACCGAACGTACGATCTTCTTCAAATTTGCAGGAGTGCTCTCGATTGGCGACACGAGCATTCTCTAAAAGTTTCATAAACTTCGTACGGCTGGAAGCGGAGTGAGACACAAATTGTCATCATCCGAATTTCCGCTCAGCGAGCAAGTCCCTTCGTAGCTGCATTTAAGTTCATCGAGAAATCTGAACCGACCGTACGATCATCTTCAAACTTGCAGGAGTGCTCTCGATTGGAGACACGAGCATTCTGTACAAGTTTCATAAACTTCGTACGGCTGGAAGCGGAGTTTGAATAAAATTGTCATCCTCCGAATTTCCGCTCAGCGACCAAGTCCAATTGTAGCTGCATGTAAGTTCATCGAGAAATCTGAACCGAACATACGATCATCTTCAAACTTGCAGGAGTGCTCTCGATTGGCGACACGAGCATTCTCTACAAGTTTCATAAACTTCGTACGGCTGGAAGGGGCGTTAGACACAAATTGTCATCTACAACGCAGTACTGGATAGTTCCCGTTCAGCGACTAAGTCCCGTCGTAGGTGCATGTAAGTTCATCGAGAAATGTTAACCGACCGTACGATCTTCTTCAAACTTGCAGGAGTGCTCTCGATTGGCGTCACGAGCATTCTCTATAAGTTTCATAAACTTCGTACGGCTGGAAGGGGTGTTAGACACAAAATTGTCATCTACAACGCAGTTTCCGCTCAGCGACCAAGTCCCGTCGTACCTGTATGTAAGTTCATCGAGAAATGCGAACCACCCGTACGATCTTCTTCAAATTTGCAGGAGTGCTCTCGATTGGCGACACTAGCATTCTCTACAAATTTCATAAACTTCGTACGGCTGGAAGCGGAGATAGACACAAATTGTCATCATCCGAATTTCCGCTCAGCGAGCAAGTCCCGTCGTAGCTGTATGTAAGTTCATCGAGAAATGCGAACCGACGGAACGATCTTCTTCAAACTTGCAGGAGTGCTCTCGATTGGCGACACGAGCATTCTCTACAAGTTTCATAAACTTCGTACGGCTGGAAGCGGAGTGAGACACAATTTGTCATCATCCGAATTTCCGCTCAGCGAGCAAGTCCCTTCGTAGCTGCATGTAAGTTCATCGAGAAATCTGAACCGACCATACGATCATCTTCACACTTGCAGGAGTGCTCTCGATTGGCGACACGAGCATTCTCTACAAGTTTCATAAACTTCGTACGGCTGGAAGGGGAGTTAGACACAAATTGTCATCTACAAAGCAGTTTCCGCTCAGCGACCAAGTCCCGTCGTAGCTGTATGTAAGCTCATCAAGAAATGCGAACCGACCGTACGTTCTTCTTCAAACTTGCAGGAGTGCTCTCGTTTGACGACACGAGCATGCTGTACAAGTTTCATAAACTTCGTACGGCTGGAAGCGGAGTTTGAAAAAAATTGTCATCATCCGAATTTCCGCTCAGCGACCAAGTCACTTCGTAGCTGCATGTAAGTTCATCGAGAAATCTGAACCGACCGTACGATCATCTTCAAACTTGCAGGAGTGCTCTCGATTGGCGTCACGAGCATTCTCTATAAGTTTCATATACTTCGCACGGCTGGAAGGGGAGTTTGAAAAAAATTGTCATCATCCGAATTTCCGCTCAGCGACCAAGTCACTTCGTAGCTGCATGTAAGTTCATCGAGAAATCTGAAACGACCGTACGATCATCTTCAAACTTGCAGGAGTGCTCTCGATTGGCGTCACGAGCATTCTCTATAAGTTTCATAAACTTCGTACGGCTGGAAGGGGTGTTAGACACAAAATTGTCATCTACAACGCAGTTTCCGCTCAGCGACCAAGTCCCGTCGTACCTGCATGTAATTTCATCGAGAAATGCGAACCAACCGTACGATCTTCTTCAAATTTGCAGGAGTGCTCTCGATTGGCGACACTAGCATTCTCTACAAATTTCATAAACTTCGTACGGCTGGAAGCGGAGTTAGACACAAATTGTCATCATCCGAATTTCCGCTCAGCGACCAAGTCCCTTCGTAGCTGCATGTAAGTTCATCGAGAAATCTGAACCGACCGTACGATCATCTTCAAACTTGCAGGAGTGCTCTCGATTGGCGTCACGAGCATTCTCTATATGTTTCATATACTTCGCACGGCTGGAAGGGGAGTTAGACACAAATTGTCATCTACTACGCAGTTTCCGACAGCCATCAAGTCCCGTCGTAGCTGTATGTAAGTTCATCGAGAAATGCGAACCGACCGTATGATCTTCTTCAAACTTGCAGGAGTGCTCTCGATTGGAGACACGAGCATTCTGTACAAGTTTCATAAACTTCGTACGGCTGGAAGCGGAGTTTGAATAAAATTGTCATCCTCCGAATTTCCGCTCAGCGACCAAGTCCAATTGTAGCTGCATGTAAGTTCATCGAGAAATCTGAACCGAACATACGATCATCTTCAAACTTGCAGGAGTGCTCTCGATTGGCGACACGAGCATTCTCTACAAGTTTCATAAACTTCGTACGGCTGGAAGGAGCGTTAGACACAAATTGTCATCTACAACGCAGTACTGGATAGTTCCCGTTCAGCGACTAAGTCCCGTCGTAGGTGCATGTAAGTTCATCGAGAAATGTTAACCGACCGTACGATCTTCTTCAAACTTGCAGGAGTGCTCTCGATTGGCGACACGAGCATTCTCTACAAGTTTCATAAACTTCGTACGGCTGGAAGCGGAGTGAGACACAAATTGTCATCATCCGAATTTCCGCTCAGCGAGCAAGTCCCGTCGTAGCTGTATGTAAGTTCATCGAGAAATGCGAACCGACGGAACGATCTTCTTCAAACTTGCAGGAGTGCTCTCGATTGGCGACACGAGCATTCTCTACAAGTTTCATAAACTTCGTACGGCTGGAAGCGGAGTGAGACACAAATTGTCATCATCCGAATTTCCGCTCAGCGAGCAAGTCCCTTCGTAGCTGCATGTAAGTTCATCGAGAAATCTGAACCGACCATACGATCATCTTCACACTTGCAGGAGTGCTCTCGATTGGCGACACGAGCATTCTCTAAAAGTTTCATAAACTTCGTACGGCTGGAAGGGGAGGTAGACACAAATTGTCATCTACAACGCAGTTTCCGCTCAGCGACCAAGTCCCGTCGTGGCTGTATGTAAGTTCATCGAGAAATGCGAACCGACCGTTCGATCTTCTTCCAACTTGCAGGAGTGCTCTCGATTGACGACACGAGCATTCTCTACAAGTTTCATAAACTTCGTACGGCTGGAAGCAGAGTTAGACACAAATTGTCATCATCCGAATTTCCGCTCAGCGACCAAGTCCCTTCGTAGCAGCATGTAAGTTCATCGAGAAATGCGAACCGACCGTACGATCTTCTTCAAACTTGCAGGAGTGCTCTCGATTGGCGACACGAGCATTCTCTACAAGTTTCATAAACTTCGTACGGCTGGAAGCGGAGTTAGACACAAATTGTCATCTACAACGCAGTTTCCGCTCAGCGACCAAGTCCCGTCGTAGCTGCATGTAAGTTCATCGAGAAATCTGAACCGACCATACGATCATCTTCACACTTGCAGGAGTGCTCTCGATTGGCGACACGAGCATTCTCTACAAGTTTCATAAACTTCGTACGGCTGGAAGGGGAGTTAGACACAAATTGTCATCTACAACGCAGTTTCCGCTCAGCGACCAAGTCCCGTCGTAGCTGTATGTAAGCTCATCAAGAAATGCGAACCGACCGTACGTTCTTCTTCAAACTTGCAGGAGTGCTCTCGTTTGACGACACGAGCATGCTGTACATGTTTCATAAACTTCGTACGGCTGGAAGCGGAGTTTGAAAAAAATTGTCATCATCCGAATTTCCGCTCAGCGACCAAGTCCCGTCGTAGCTATATGTAAGTTCATCGACAAATGCGAACCGACCGTTCGATCTTCTTCAAACTTGCAGGAATGCTCTCGATTGGCGACACGAGCATTCTCTATAAGTTTCATAAACTTCGTACGGCTGGAAGGGTAGTTAGACACAAATTGTCATCTACAACGCAGTTTCCGCTCAGCGACCAAGTCCCGTCGTAGCTGTATGTAAGCTCATCAAGAAATGCGAACCGACCGTACGATCTTCTTCAAACTTGCAGGAGTGCTCTCGATTGACGACACGAGCATGCTGTACAAGTTTCATAAACTTCGTACGGCTGGAAGCGGAGTTTGAAAAAAATTGTCATCATGCGAATTTCCGCTCAGCGAGCAAGTCCCGTCGTAGCTGTATGTAAGTTCATCGAGAAATGCGAACCGACCGTTCGATCATCTTCACACTTGCAGCAGTGCTCTCGATTGGCGGCTCGAGCATTCTCTACAAGTTTCATAAACTTCGTACGGCTGGAAGGGGCGTTAGACACAAATTGTCATCTACAACGCAGTACTGGATAGTTCCCGTTCAGCGACTAAGTCCCGTCGTAGCTGCATGTAAGTTCATCGAGAAATCTGAACCGACCGTACGATCATCTTCACACTTGCAGGAGTGCTCTTGGTTGGCGACACGAGCATTCTCTACAAGTTTCATAAACTTCGTACGGCTGGAAGCGGAGTTAGACACAAATTGTCATCATCCGAATTTCAGCTCAGCGACCAAGTCCCTTCGTAGCTGCATGTAAGTTCATCAAGAAATGCGAACCGACCGTACGATCTTCTTCAAACTTGCAGGAGTGCTCTCGATTGACGACACGAGCATGCTGTACAAGTTTCATAAACTTCGTACGGCTGGAAGCGGAGTTTGAAAAAAATTGTCATCATGCGAATTTCCGCTCAGCGAGCAAGTCCCGTCGTAGCTGTATGTAAGTTCATCGAGAAATGCGAACCGACCGTTCGATCATCTTCACACTTGCAGGAGTGCTCTCGATTGGCGTCACGAGCATTCTCTATAAGTTTCATAAACTTCGTATGGCTGGAAGCGGAGTTTGAAAAAAATTGTCATCATCCGAATTTCGGCTCAGCGACCAAGTCACTTCGTAGCTGCATGTAAGTTCATCGAGAAATCTGAACCGAACGTACGATCATCTTCAAACTTGCAGGAGTGCTCTCGATTGGCGTCACGAGCATTCTCTATAAGTTTCATAAACTTCGTACGGCTGGAAGGGGTGTTAGACACAAAATTGTCATCTACAACGCAGTTTCCGCTCAGCGACCAAGTCCCGTCGTACCTGTATGTAAGTTCATCGAGAAATGCGAACCAACCGTACGATCTTCTTCCAACTTGCAGGAGTGCTCTCGATTGACGACACGAGCATGCTGTACAAGTTTCATAAACTTCGAACGGCTGGAAGCGGAGTTTGAAAAAAATTGTCATCATCCGAATTTCCGCTCAGCGACCAAGTCACTTCGTAGCTGCATGTAAGTTCATCGAGAAATCTGAACCGACCGTACGATCATCTTCAAACTTGCAGGAGTGCCCTCGATTGGCGTCACGAGCATTCTCTATAAGTTTCATAAACTTCGTATGGCTGGAAGCGGAGTTTGAAAAAAATTGTCATCATCCGAATTTCCGCTCAGCGACCAAGTCACTTCGTAGCTGCATGTAAGTTCATCGAGAAATCTGAACCGAACGTACGATCTTCTTCAAATTTGCAGGAGTGCTCTCGATTGGCGACACGAGCATTCTCTAAAAGTTTCATAAACTTCGTACGGCTGGAAGCGGAGTGAGACACAAATTGTCATCATCCGAATTTCCGCTCAGCGAGCAAGTCCCTTCGTAGCTGCATTTAAGTTCATCGAGAAATCTGAACCGACCGTACGATCATCTTCAAACTTGCAGGAGTGCTCTCGATTGGCGTCACGAGCATTCTCTATATGTTTCATATACTTCGCACGGCTGGAAGGGGAGTTAGACACAAATTGTCATCTACAACGCAGTTTCCGACAGCCATCAAGTCCCGTCGTAGCTGTATGTAAGTTCATCGAGAAATGCGAACCGACCGTATGATCTTCTTCAAACTTGCAGGAGTGCTCTCGATTGGAGACACGAGCATTCTGTACAAGTTTCATAAACTTCGTACGGCTGGAAGCGGAGTTTGAATAAAATTGTCATCCTCCGAATTTCCGCTCAGCGACCAAGTCCAATTGTAGCTGCATGTAAGTTCATCGAGAAATCTGAACCGAACATACGATCATCTTCAAACTTGCAGGAGTGCTCTCGATTGGCGACACGAGCATTCTCTACAAGTTTCATAAACTTCGTACGGCTGGAAGGGGCGTTAGACACAAATTGTCATCTACAACGCAGTACTGGATAGTTCCCGTTCAGCGACTAAGTCCCGTCGTAGGTGCATGTAAGTTCATCGAGAAATGTTAACCGACCGTACGATCTTCTTCAAACTTGCAGGAGTGCTCTCGATTGGCGACACGAGCATTCTCTACAAGTTTCATAAACTTCGTACGGCTGGAAGCGGAGTGAGACACAAATTGTCATCATCCGAATTTCCGCTCAGCGAGCAAGTCCCGTCGTAGCTGTATGTAAGTTCATCGAGAAATGCGAACCGACGGAACGATCTTCTTCAAACTTGCAGGAGTGCTCTCGATTGGCGACACGAGCATTCTCTACAAGTTTCATAAACTTCGTACGGCTGGAAGCGGAGTGAGACACAAATTGTCATCATCCGAATTTCCGCTCAGCGAGCAAGTCCCTTCGTAGCTGCATGTAAGTTCATCGAGAAATCTGAACCGACCATACGATCATCTTCACACTTGCAGGAGTGCTCTCGATTGGCGACACGAGCATTCTCTAAAAGTTTCATAAACTTCGTACGGCTGGAAGGGGAGGTAGACACAAATTGTCATCTACAACGCAGTTTCCGCTCAGCGACCAAGTCCCGTCGTGGCTGTATGTAAGTTCATCGAGAAATGCGAACCGACCGTTCGATCTTCTTCCAACTTGCAGGAGTGCTCTCGATTGGCGACACGAGCATTCTCTACAAGTTTCATAAACTTCGTACGGCTGGAAGCGGAGTGAGACACAATTTGTCATCATCCGAATTTCCGCTCAGCGAGCAAGTCCCTTCGTAGCTGCATGTAAGTTCATCGAGAAATCTGAACCGACCATACGATCATCTTCACACTTGCAGGAGTGCTCTCGATTGGCGACACGAGCATTCTCTACAAGTTTCATAAACTTCGTACGGCTGGAAGGGGAGTTAGACACAAATTGTCATCTACAAAGCAGTTTCCGCTCAGCGACCAAGTCCCGTCGTAGCTGTATGTAAGCTCATCAAGAAATGCGAACCGACCGTACGTTCTTCTTCAAACTTGCAGGAGTGCTCTCGTTTGACGACACGAGCATGCTGTACAAGTTTCATAAACTTCGTACGGCTGGAAGCGGAGTTTGAAAAAAATTGTCATCATCCGAATTTCCGCTCAGCGACCAAGTCACTTCGTAGCTGCATGTAAGTTCATCGAGAAATCTGAACCGACCGTACGATCATCTTCAAACTTGCAGGAGTGCTCTCGATTGGCGTCACGAGCATTCTCTATAAGTTTCATATACTTCGCACGGCTGGAAGGGGAGTTTGAAAAAAATTGTCATCATCCGAATTTCCGCTCAGCGACCAAGTCACTTCGTAGCTGCATGTAAGTTCATCGAGAAATCTGAAACGACCGTACGATCATCTTCAAACTTGCAGGAGTGCTCTCGATTGGCGTCACGAGCATTCTCTATAAGTTTCATAAACTTCGTACGGCTGGAAGGGGTGTTAGACACAAAATTGTCATCTACAACGCAGTTTCCGCTCAGCGACCAAGTCCCGTCGTACCTGCATGTAATTTCATCGAGAAATGCGAACCAACCGTACGATCTTCTTCAAATTTGCAGGAGTGCTCTCGATTGGCGACACTAGCATTCTCTACAAATTTCATAAACTTCGTACGGCTGGAAGCGGAGTTAGACACAAATTGTCATCATCCGAATTTCCGCTCAGCGACCAAGTCCCTTCGTAGCTGCATGTAAGTTCATCGAGAAATCTGAACCGACCGTACGATCATCTTCAAACTTGCAGGAGTGCTCTCGATTGGCGTCACGAGCATTCTCTATATGTTTCATATACTTCGCACGGCTGGAAGGGGAGTTAGACACAAATTGTCATCTACTACGCAGTTTCCGACAGCCATCAAGTCCCGTCGTAGCTGTATGTAAGTTCATCGAGAAATGCGAACCGACCGTATGATCTTCTTCAAACTTGCAGGAGTGCTCTCGATTGGAGACACGAGCATTCTGTACAAGTTTCATAAACTTCGTACGGCTGGAAGCGGAGTTTGAATAAAATTGTCATCCTCCGAATTTCCGCTCAGCGACCAAGTCCAATTGTAGCTGCATGTAAGTTCATCGAGAAATCTGAACCGAACATACGATCATCTTCAAACTTGCAGGAGTGCTCTCGATTGGCGACACGAGCATTCTCTACAAGTTTCATAAACTTCGTACGGCTGGAAGGAGCGTTAGACACAAATTGTCATCTACAACGCAGTACTGGATAGTTCCCGTTCAGCGACTAAGTCCCGTCGTAGGTGCATGTAAGTTCATCGAGAAATGTTAACCGACCGTACGATCTTCTTCAAACTTGCAGGAGTGCTCTCGATTGGCGACACGAGCATTCTCTACAAGTTTCATAAACTTCGTACGGCTGGAAGCAGAGTTAGACACAAATTGTCATCATCCGAATTTCCGCTCAGCGACCAAGTCCCTTCGTAGCAGCATGTAAGTTCATCGAGAAATGCGAACCGACCGTACGATCTTCTTCAAACTTGCAGGAGTGCTCTCGATTGGCGACACGAGCATTCTCTACAAGTTTCATAAACTTCGTACGGCTGGAAGCGGAGTTAGACACAAATTGTCATCTACAACGCAGTTTCCGCTCAGCGACCAAGTCCCGTCGTAGCTGCATGTAAGTTCATCGAGAAATCTGAACCGACCATACGATCATCTTCACACTTGCAGGAGTGCTCTCGATTGGCGACACGAGCATTCTCTACAAGTTTCATAAACTTCGTACGGCTGGAAGGGGAGTTAGACACAAATTGTCATCTACAACGCAGTTTCCGCTCAGCGACCAAGTCCCGTCGTAGCTGTATGTAAGCTCATCAAGAAATGCGAACCGACCGTACGTTCTTCTTCAAACTTGCAGGAGTGCTCTCGTTTGACGACACGAGCATGCTGTACATGTTTCATAAACTTCGTACGGCTGGAAGCGGAGTTTGAAAAAAATTGTCATCATCCGAATTTCCGCTCAGCGACCAAGTCCCGTCGTAGCTATATGTAAGTTCATCGACAAATGCGAACCGACCGTTCGATCTTCTTCAAACTTGCAGGAATGCTCTCGATTGGCGACACGAGCATTCTCTATAAGTTTCATAAACTTCGTACGGCTGGAAGGGTAGTTAGACACAAATTGTCATCTACAACGCAGTTTCCGCTCAGCGACCAAGTCCCGTCGTAGCTGTATGTAAGCTCATCAAGAAATGCGAACCGACCGTACGATCTTCTTCAAACTTGCAGGAGTGCTCTCGATTGACGACACGAGCATGCTGTACAAGTTTCATAAACTTCGTACGGCTGGAAGCGGAGTTTGAAAAAAATTGTCATCATGCGAATTTCCGCTCAGCGAGCAAGTCCCGTCGTAGCTGTATGTAAGTTCATCGAGAAATGCGAACCGACCGTTCGATCATCTTCACACTTGCAGCAGTGCTCTCGATTGGCGGCTCGAGCATTCTCTACAAGTTTCATAAACTTCGTACGGCTGGAAGGGGCGTTAGACACAAATTGTCATCTACAACGCAGTACTGGATAGTTCCCGTTCAGCGACTAAGTCCCGTCGTAGCTGCATGTAAGTTCATCGAGAAATCTGAACCGACCGTACGATCATCTTCACACTTGCAGGAGTGCTCTTGGTTGGCGACACGAGCATTCTCTACAAGTTTCATAAACTTCGTACGGCTGGAAGCGGAGTTAGACACAAATTGTCATCATCCGAATTTCAGCTCAGCGACCAAGTCCCTTCGTAGCTGCATGTAAGTTCATCAAGAAATGCGAACCGACCGTACGATCTTCTTCAAACTTGCAGGAGTGCTCTCGATTGACGACACGAGCATGCTGTACAAGTTTCATAAACTTCGTACGGCTGGAAGCGGAGTTTGAAAAAAATTGTCATCATGCGAATTTCCGCTCAGCGAGCAAGTCCCGTCGTAGCTGTATGTAAGTTCATCGAGAAATGCGAACCGACCGTTCGATCATCTTCACACTTGCAGGAGTGCTCTCGATTGGCGTCACGAGCATTCTCTATAAGTTTCATAAACTTCGTATGGCTGGAAGCGGAGTTTGAAAAAAATTGTCATCATCCGAATTTCCGCTCAGCGACCAAGTCACTTCGTAGCTGCATGTAAGTTCATCGAGAAATCTGAACCGAACGTACGATCATCTTCAAACTTGCAGGAGTGCTCTCGATTGGCGTCACGAGCATTCTCTATAAGTTTCATAAACTTCGTACGGCTGGAAGGGGTGTTAGACACAAAATTGTCATCTACAACGCAGTTTCCGCTCAGCGACCAAGTCCCGTCGTACCTGTATGTAAGTTCATCGAGAAATGCGAACCAACCGTACGATCTTCTTCCAACTTGCAGGAGTGCTCTCGATTGACGACACGAGCATGCTGTACAAGTTTCATAAACTTCGAACGGCTGGAAGCGGAGTTTGAAAAAAATTGTCATCATCCGAATTTCCGCTCAGCGACCAAGTCACTTCGTAGCTGCATGTAAGTTCATCGAGAAATCTGAACCGACCGTACGATCATCTTCAAACTTGCAGGAGTGCCCTCGATTGGCGTCACGAGCATTCTCTATAAGTTTCATAAACTTCGTATGGCTGGAAGCGGAGTTTGAAAAAAATTGTCATCATCCGAATTTCCGCTCAGCGACCAAGTCACTTCGTAGCTGCATGTAAGTTCATCGAGAAATCTGAACCGAACGTACGATCTTCTTCAAATTTGCAGGAGTGCTCTCGATTGGCGACACGAGCATTCTCTAAAAGTTTCATAAACTTCGTACGGCTGGAAGCGGAGTGAGACACAAATTGTCATCATCCGAATTTCCGCTCAGCGAGCAAGTCCCTTCGTAGCTGCATTTAAGTTCATCGAGAAATCTGAACCGACCGTACGATCATCTTCAAACTTGCAGGAGTGCTCTCGATTGGCGTCACGAGCATTCTCTATATGTTTCATATACTTCGCACGGCTGGAAGGGGAGTTAGACACAAATTGTCATCTACAACGCAGTTTCCGACAGCCATCAAGTCCCGTCGTAGCTGTATGTAAGTTCATCGAGAAATGCGAACCGACCGTATGATCTTCTTCAAACTTGCAGGAGTGCTCTCGATTGGAGACACGAGCATTCTGTACAAGTTTCATAAACTTCGTACGGCTGGAAGCGGAGTTTGAATAAAATTGTCATCCTCCGAATTTCCGCTCAGCGACCAAGTCCAATTGTAGCTGCATGTAAGTTCATCGAGAAATCTGAACCGAACATACGATCATCTTCAAACTTGCAGGAGTGCTCTCGATTGGCGACACGAGCATTCTCTACAAGTTTCATAAACTTCGTACGGCTGGAAGGGGCGTTAGACACAAATTGTCATCTACAACGCAGTACTGGATAGTTCCCGTTCAGCGACTAAGTCCCGTCGTAGGTGCATGTAAGTTCATCGAGAAATGTTAACCGACCGTACGATCTTCTTCAAACTTGCAGGAGTGCTCTCGATTGGCGACACGAGCATTCTCTACAAGTTTCATAAACTTCGTACGGCTGGAAGCGGAGTGAGACACAAATTGTCATCATCCGAATTTCCGCTCAGCGAGCAAGTCCCGTCGTAGCTGTATGTAAGTTCATCGAGAAATGCGAACCGACGGAACGATCTTCTTCAAACTTGCAGGAGTGCTCTCGATTGGCGACACGAGCATTCTCTACAAGTTTCATAAACTTCGTACGGCTGGAAGCGGAGTGAGACACAAATTGTCATCATCCGAATTTCCGCTCAGCGAGCAAGTCCCTTCGTAGCTGCATGTAAGTTCATCGAGAAATCTGAACCGACCATACGATCATCTTCACACTTGCAGGAGTGCTCTCGATTGGCGACACGAGCATTCTCTAAAAGTTTCATAAACTTCGTACGGCTGGAAGGGGAGGTAGACACAAATTGTCATCTACAACGCAGTTTCCGCTCAGCGACCAAGTCCCGTCGTGGCTGTATGTAAGTTCATCGAGAAATGCGAACCGACCGTTCGATCTTCTTCCAACTTGCAGGAGTGCTCTCGATTGACGACACGAGCATGCTGTACTAGTTTCATAAACTTCGTACGGCTGGAAGCGGAGTTTGAAAAAAATTGTCATCATCCGAATTTCCGCTCAGCGACCAAGTCACTTCGTAGCTGCATGTAAGTTCATCGAGAAATCTGAACCGACCGTACGATCATCTTCAAACTTGCAGGAGTGCTCTCGATTGGCGTCACGAGCATTCTCTATAAGTTTCATAAACTTCGTACGGCTGGAAGCGGAGTTTGAAAAAAATTGCCATCATCCGAATTTCCGCTCAGCGACCAAGTCACTTCGTAGCTGCATGTAAGTTCATCGAGAAATCTGAACCGACCGTACGATCATCTTCAAACTTGCAGGAGTGCTCTCGACTGGCTTCACGAGCATTCTCTATAAGTTTCATATACTTCGCACGGCTGGAAGGGGAGTTAGACACAAATTGTCATCTACAACGCAGTTTCCGACAGCCATCAAGTCCCGTCGTAGCTGTATGTAAGTTCATCGAGAAATACGAACCGACCGTATGATCTTCTTCAAACTTGCAGGAGTGCTCTCGATTGGAGACACGAGCATTCTGTACAAGTTTCATAAACTTCGCACGGCTGGAAGGGGAGTTAGACACAAATTGTCATCTACAACGCAGTTTCCGACAGCGATCAAGTCCCGTCGTAGCTGTATGTAAGTTCATCGAGAAATGCGAACCGACCGTACGATCTTCTTCAAACTTGCAGGAGTGATCTCGATTGACGACACGAGCATGCTGTACAAGTTTCATAAACTTCGTACGGCTGGAAGCGGAGTTTGAATAAAATTGTCATCCTCCGAATTTCCGCTCAGCGACCAAGTCCATTTGTAGCTGCATGTAAGTTCATCGAGAAATCTGAACCGACCATACGATCATCTTCAAACTTGCAGGAGTGCTCTCGATTGGCGACACGAGCATTCTCTACAAGTTTCATAAACTTCGTACGGCTGGAAGGGGCGTTAGACACAAATTGTCATCTACAACGCAGTACTGGATAGTTCCCGTTCAGCGACTAAGTCCCGTCGTAGGTGCATGTAAGTTCATCGAGAAATGTTAACCGACCGTACGATCTTCTTCAAACTTGCAGGAGTGCTCTCGATTGGCGACACGAGCATTCTCTACAAGTTTCATAAACTTCGTACGGCTGGAAGCGGAGTGAGACACAAATTGTCATCATCCGAATTTCCGCTCAGCGAGCAAGTCCCGTCGTAGCTGTATGTAAGTTCATCGAGAAATGCGAACCGACGGAACGATCTTCTTCAAACTTGCAGGAGTGCTCTCGATTAGCGACACGAGCATTCTCTACAAGTTTCATAAACTTCGTACGGCTGGAAGCGGAGTGAGACACAAATTGTCATCATCCGAATTTCCGCTCAGCGAGCAAGTCCCTTCGTAGCTGCATGTAAGTTCATCGAGAAATCTGAACCGACCATACGATCATCTTCACACTTGCAGGAGTGCTCTCGATTGGCGACACGAGCATTCTCTACAAGTTTCATAAACTTCGTACGGCTGGAAGGGGAGTTAGACACAAATTGTCATCTACAACGCAGTTTCCGCTCAGCGACCAAGTCCCGTCGTGGCTGTATGTAAGTTCATCGAGAAATGCGAACCGACCGTACGATCTTCTTCCAACTTGCAGGAGTGCTCTCGATTGACGACACGAGCATGCTGTACAAGTTTCATAAACTTCGTACGGCTGGAAGCGGAGTTTGAAAAAAATTGTCATCATCCGAATTTCCGCTCAGCGACCAAGTCACTTCGTAGCTGCATGTAAGTTCATCGAGAAATCTGAACCGACCGTACGATCATCTTCAAACTTGCAGGAGTGCTCTCGATTGGCGTCACGAGCATTCTCTATAAGTTTCATAAACTTCGCACGGCTGGAAGGGGAGTTAGACACAAATTGTCATCTACAACGCAGTTTCCGATAGCGATCAAGTCCCGTCGTAGCTGTATGTAAGTTCATCGAGAAATGCGAACCGACCGTACGATCTTCTTCCAACTTGCAGGAGTGCTCTCGATTGACGACACGAGCATGCTGTACAAGTTTCATAAACTTCGTACGGCTGGAAGCGGAGTTTGAAAAAAATTGTCATCATCCGAATTTCCGCTCAGCGACCAAGTCACTTCGTAGCTGCATGTAAGTTCATCGAGAAATCTGAACCGACCGTACGATCATCTTCAAACTTGCTGGAGTGCTCTCGATTGGCGTCACGAGCATTCTCTATAAGTTTCATAAACTTCGCACGGCTGGAAGGGGAGTTAGACACAAATTGTCATCTACAACGCAGTTTCCGACAGCGATCAAGTCCCGTCGTAGCTGTATGTAAGTTCATCGAGAAATGCGAACCGACCGTACGATCTTCTTCAAACTTGCAGGAGTGTTCTCGATTGGCGACACTAGCATTCTCTACAAATTTCATAAACTTCGTACGGCTGGAAGCGGAGTTAGACACAAATTGTCATCATCCGAATTTCCGCTCAGCGACCAAGTCCCTTCGTAGCTGCATGTAAGTTCATCGAGAAATCTGAACCGACCGTACGATCATCTTCACACTTGCAGGAGTGCTCTCGATTGGCGACACGAGCATTCTCTACAAGTTTCATAAACTTCGTACGGCTGGAAGGGGAGTTAGACACAAATTGTCATCTACAACGCAGTTTCCGCTCAGCGACCAAGTCCCGTCGTAGCTGCATGTAAGTTCATCGAGAAATCTGAACCGACCATACGATCATCTTCACACTTGCAGGAGTGCTCTCGATTGGCGACACGAGCATTCTCTACAAGTTTCATAAACTTCATACGGCTGGAAGGGGTGTTAGACACAAATTGTCATCTACAACGAAGTTTCCGCTCAGCGACCAAGTCCCGTCGTAGCTGTATGTAAGTTCATCGAGAAATGCGAACCGACCGTACGATCTTCTTCAAATTTGCAGGAGTGCTCTCGATTGGCGACACGAGCATTCTCTACAAATTTCATAAACTTCGTACGGCTGGAAGCGGAGTTTGAAAAAAATTGTCATCATCCGAATTTCCGCTCAGCGACCAAGTCCCTTTGTAGCTGCATGTAAGTTCATCGAGAAATCTGAACCGACCGTACGATCATCTTCAAACTTGCAGGAGTGCTCTCGATTGGCGACACGAGCATTCTCTACAAGTTTCATAAACTTCGTACGGCTGGAAGGGGTGTTAGACACAAAATTGTCATCTACAACGCAGTTTCCGCTCAGCGACCAAGTCCCGTCGTAGCTGTATGTAAGTTCATCGAGAAATGCGAACCGACCGTACGATCTTCTTCAAATTTGCAGGAGTGCTCTCGATTGGCGACACGAGCATTCTCTACAAATTTCATAAACTTCGTACGGCTGGAAGCGGAGTTAGACACAAATTGTCATCATCCGAATTTCCGCTCAGCGACCAAGTCCCATCGTAGCTGCATGTAAGTTCATCGAGAAATCTGAACCGACCGTACGATCATCTTCACACTTGCAGGAGTGCTCTCGATTTGCGACACGAGCATTCTCTACAAGTTTCATAAACTTCGTACGGCTGGAAGCGGAGTTAGACACAAATTGTCATCATCCGAATTTCCGCTCAGCGACCAAGTCCCTTCGTAGCTGCATGTAAGTTCATCGAGAAATCTGAACCGACCATACGATCATCTTCACACTTGCAGGAGTGCTCTCGATTGGCGACACGAGTATTCTCTACAAGTTTCATAAACTTCGTACGGCTGGAAGGGGAGTTAGACACAAATTGTGATCTACAACGCAGTTTCCGCTCAGCGACCAAGTCCCGTCGTGGCTGTATGTAAGTTCATCGAGAAATGCGAACCGACCGTACGATCTTCTTCCAACTTGCAGGAGTGCTCTCGATTGACGACACGAGCATGCTGTACAAGTTTCATAAACTTCGTACGGTTGGAAGCGGAGTTTGAAAAAAATTGTCATCATCCGAATTTCCGCTCAGCGACCAAGTCACTTCGTAGCTGCATGTAAGTTCATCGAGAAATCTGAACCGACCGTACGATCATCTTCAAACTTGCAGGAGTGCTCTCGATTGGCGTCACGAGCATTCTCTATAAGTTTCATAAACTTCGCACGGCTGGAAGGGGAGTTAGACACAAATTGTCATCTACAACGCAGTTTCCGATAGCGATCAAGTCCCGTCGTACCTGTATGTAAGTTCATCGAGAAATGCGAACCAACCGTACGATTTTCTTCAAATTTGCAGGAGTGCTCTCGATTGGCGACACTAGCATTCTCTACAAATTTCATAAACTTCGTACGGCTGGAAGCGGAGTTAGACACAAATTGTCATCATCCGAATTTCCGCTCAGCGACCAAGTCCCTTCGTAGCTGCATGTAAGTTCATCGAGAATTCTGAACCGACCGTACGATCATCTTCAAACATGCAGAAGTGCTCTCGATTGGCGACACGAGCATTCTCTACAAGTTTCATAAACTTCGTACGGCTGGAAGGGGCGTTAGACACAAATTGTCATCTACAACGCAGTACTGGATAGTTCCCGTTCAGCGACTAAGTCCCGTCGTAGGTGCATGTAAGTTCATCGAGAAATGTTAACCGACCGTACGATCTTCTTCAAACTTGCAGGAGTGCTCTCGATTGGCGACACGAGCATTTTCTACAAGTTTCATAAACTTCGTACGGCTGGAAGGGGAGTTAGACAAAAATTGTCATCTACAACGCAGTTTCCGCTCAGCGACCAAGTCCCGTCGTAGCTGTATGTAAGTTCATCGTGAAATGGGAACCGACCGTACGATCTTCTTGAAACTCGCAGGAGTGCTCTCGATTGGCGACACGAGCATTCTCTACAAGTTTGATAAACTTCGTACGGCTGGAAGCAGAGTTAGACACAAATTGTCATCATCCGAATTTCCGCTCAGCGACCAAGTCCCTTCGTAGCAGCATGTAAGTTCATCGAGAAATGCGAACCGACCGTACGATCTTCTTCAAACTTGCAGGAGTGCTCTCGATTGGCGACACGAGCATTCTCTACAAGTTTCATAAACTTCGTACGGCTGGAAGCGGAGTTAGACACAAATTGTCATCTACAACGCAGTTTCCGCTCAGCGACCAAGTCCCGTCGTAGCTGCATGTAAGTTCATCGAGAAATCTGAACCGACCATACGATCATCTTCACACTTGCAGGAGTGCTCTCGATTGGCGACACGAGCATTCTCTACAAGTTTCATAAACTTCGTACGGCTGGAAGGGGAGTTAGACACAAATTGTCATCTACAACGCAGTTTCCGCTCAGCGACCAAGTCCCGTCGTAGCTGTATGTAAGCTCATCAAGAAATGCGAACCGACCGTACGTTCTTCTTCAAACTTGCAGGAGTGCTCTCGTTTGACGACACGAGCATGCTGTACAAGTTTC
This sequence comes from Priocnemis perturbator, assembly GCA_963942575.1. Lineage (NCBI taxonomy): Eukaryota > Metazoa > Arthropoda > Insecta > Hymenoptera > Pompilidae > Priocnemis > Priocnemis perturbator. The sequence continues at coordinate 282,320 of CAWWDK010000055.1, forward strand.
ATAAACTTCGTACGCCTGGAAGCGGAGTTTGAAAAAAATTGTCATCATCCGAATTTCCGCTCAGCGACCAAGTCCCGTCGTAGCTATATGTAAGTTCATCGACAAATGCGAACCGACCGTTCGATCTTCTTCAAACTTGCAGGAATGCTCTCGATTGGCGACACGAGCATTCTCTATAAGTTTCATAAACTTCGTACGGCTGGAAGGGTAGTTAGACACAAATTGTCATCTACAACGCAGTTTCCGCTCAGCGACCAAGTCCCGTCGTAGCTGTATGTAAGCTCATCAAGAAATGCGAACCGACCGTACGATCTTCTTCAAACTTGCAGGAGTGCTCTCGATTGACGACACGAGCATGCTGTACAAGTTTCATAAACTTCGTACGGCTGGAAGCGGAGTTTGAAAAAAATTGTCATCATCCGAATTTCCGCTCAGCGAGCAAGTCCCGTCGTAGCTGTATGTAAGTTCATCGAGAAATGCGAACCGACCGTACGATCATCTTCACACTTGCAGGAGTGCTCTCGATTGGCGGCTCGAGCATTCTCTACAAGTTTCATAAACTTCGTACGGCTGGAAGGGGCGTTAGACACAAATTGTCATCTACAACGCAGTACTGGATAGTTCCCGTTCAGCGACTAAGTCCCGTCGTAGGTGCATGTAAGTTCATCCAGAAATGTTAACCGGCCGTACGATCTTCTTCGAACTTGCAGGAGTGCTCTCGATTGGCGGCTCGAGCATTCTCTACAAGTTTCATAAACTTCGTACGGCTGGAAGGGGAGTTAGACACAAATTGTCATCATCCGAATTTCCGCTCAGCGACCAAGTCCCTTCGTAGCTGCATGTAAGTTCATCGAGAAATCTGAACCGACCGTACGATCATCTTCACACTTGCAGGAGTGTTCTCGATTGGCGACACGAGCATTCTCTACAAGTTTCATAAACTTCGTACGGCTGGAAACGGAGTTAGACACAAATTGTCATCTACAACGCAGTTTCCGCTCAGCGACCAAGTCCCGTCGTGGCTGTATGTAAGTTCATCGAGAAATGCGAACCGACCGTACGATCTTCTTCCAACTTGCAGGAGTGCTCTCGATTGACGACACGAGCATGCAGTACAAGTTTCATAAACTTCGTACGGCTGGAAGCGGAGTTAGATACAAATTGTCATCATCCGAATTTCCGCTCAGCGACCAAGTCCCTTCGTAGCTGCATGTAAGTTCATCGAGAAATCTGAACCGACCATACGATCATCTTCACACTTGCAGGAGTGCTCTCGATTGGCGACACGAGCATTCTCTACAAGTTTCATAAACTTCGTACGGCTGGAAGGGGAGTTAGACACAAATTGTCATCTACAACGCAGTTTCCGCTCAGCGACCAAGTCCCATCGTGGCTGTATGTAAGTTCATCGAGAAATGCGAACCGACCGTACGATCTTCTTCCAACTTGCAGGAGTGCTCTCGATTGACGACACGAGCATGCTGTACAAGTTTCATAAACTTCGTACGGCTGGAAGCGGAGTTTGAAAAAAATTGTCATCATCCGAATTTCCGCTCAGCGACCAAGTCACTTCGTAGCTGCATGTTAGTTCATCGAGAAATCTGAACCGACCGTACGATCATCTTCAAACTTGCAGGAGTGCTCTCGATTGGCGTCACGAGCATTCTCTATAAGTTTCATAAACTTCGCACGGCTGGAAGGGGAGTTAGACACAAATTGCCATCTACAACGCAGTTTCCGATAGCGATCAAGTCCCGTCGTAGCTGTATGTAAGTTCATCGAGAAATGCGAACCGACCGTACGATCTTCTTCCAACTTGCAGGAGTGCTCTCGATTGACGACACAAGCATGCTGTACAAGTTTCATAAACTTCGTACGGCTGGAAGCGGAGTTTGAAAAAAATTGTCATCATCCGAATTTCCGCTCAGCGACCAAGTCCCTTCGTAGCTGCATGTAAGTTCATCGAGAAATCTGAACCGACCGTACGATCATCTTCAAACTTGCAGGAGTCCTCTCCATTGGCGTCACGAGCATTCTCTATATGTTTCATATACTTCGCACGGCTGGAAGGGGAGTTAGACACAAATTGTCATCTACAACGCAGTTTCCGACAGCCATCAAGTCCCGTCGTAGCTGTATGTAAGTTCATCGAGAAATGCGAACCGACCGTATGATCTTCTTCAAACTTGCAGGAGTGCTCTCGATTGGAGACACGAGCATTCTGTACAAGTTTCATAAACTTCGTACGGCTGGAAGCGGAGTTTGAATAAAATTGTCATCCTCCGAATTTCCGCTCAGCGACCAAGTCCAATTGTAGCTGCATGTAAGTTCATCGAGAAATCTGAACCGAACATACGATCATCTTCAAACTTGCAGGAGTGCTCTCGATTGGCGACACGAGCATTCTCTACAAGTTTCATAAACTTCGTACGGCTGGAAGGGGCGTTAGACACAAATTGTCATCTACAACGCAGTACTGGATAGTTCCCGTTCAGCGACTAAGTCCCGTCGTAGGTGCATGTAAGTTCATCGAGAAATGTTAACCGACCGTACGATCTTCTTCAAACTTGCAGGAGTGCTCTCGATTGGCGACACGAGCATTCTCTACAAGTTTCATAAACTTCGTACGGCTGGAAGCGGAGTGAGACACAAATTGTCATCATCCGAATTTCCGCTCAGCGAGCAAGTCCCGTCGTAGCTGTATGTAAGTTCATCGAGAAATGCGAACCGACGGAACGATCTTCTTCAAACTTGCAGGAGTGCTCTCGATTGGCGACACGAGCATTCTCTACAAGTTTCATAAACTTCGTACGGCTGGAAGCGGAGTGAGACACAAATTGTCATCATCCGAATTTCCGCTCAGCGAGCAAGTCCCTTCGTAGCTGCATGTAAGTTCATCGAGAAATCTGAACCGACCATACGATCATCTTCACACTTGCAGGAGTGCTCTCGATTGGTGACACGAGCATTCTCTACAAGTTTCATAAACTTCGTACGGCTGGAAGGGGTGTTAGACACAAAATTGTCATCTACAACGCAGTTTCCGCTCAGCGACCAAGTCCCGTCGTACCTGTATGTAAGTTCATCGAGAAATGCGAACCGACCGTACGATCTTCTTCCAACTTGCAGGAGTGCTCTCGATTGACGACACGAGCATGCTGTACAAGTTTCATAAACTTCGTACGGCTGGAAGCGGAGTTTGAAAAAAATTGTCATCATCCAAATTTCCGCTCAGCGACCAAGTCACTTCGTAGCTGCATGTAAGTTCATCGAGAAATCTGAACCGACCGTACGATCATCTTCAAACTTGCAGGAGGGCTCTCGATTGGCGTCACGAGCATTCTCTATAAGTTTCATAAACTTCGTACGGCTGGAAGCGGAGTTTGAAAAAAATTGTCATCATCCGAATTTCCGCTCAGCGACCAAGTCACTTCGTAGCTGCATGTAAGTTCATCGAGAAATCTGAACCGAACGTACGATCATCTTCAAACTTGCAGGAGTGCTCTCGATTGGCGTCACCAGCATTCTCTATAAGTTTCATAAACTTCGAACGGCTGGAAGGGGAGTTAGACACAAATTGTCATCTACAACGCAGTTTCCGACAGCGATCAAGTCCCGTCGTAGCTGTATGTAAGTTCATCGAGAAATGCGAACCGACCGTACGATCTTCTTCAAACTTGCAGGAGTGATCTCGATTGACGACACGAGCATGCTGTACAAGTTTTATAAACTTCGTACGGCTGGAAGCGGAGTTTGAATAAAATTGTCATCCTCCGAATTTCCGCTCAGCGACCAAGTCCATTTGTAGCTGCATGTAAGTTCATCGAGAAATCTGAACCGACCATACGATCATCTTCAAACTTGCAGGAGTGCTCTCGATTGGCGACACGAGCATTCTCTACAAGTTTCATAAACTTCATACGGCTGGAAGGGGCGTTAGACACAAATTGTCATCTACAACGCAGTACTGGATAGTTCCCGTTCAGCGACTAAGTCCCGTCGTAGGTGCATGTAAGTTCATCGAGAAATGTTAACCGACCGTACGATCTTCTTCAAACTTGCAGGAGTGCTCTCGATTGGCGACACGAGCATTCTCTACAAGTTTCATAAACTTCGTACGGCTGGAAGCGGAGTGAGACACAAATTGTCATCATCCGAATTTCCGCTCAGCGAGCAAGTCCCGTCGTAGCTGTATGTAAGTTCATCGAGAAATGCGAACCGACGGAACGATTTTCTTCAAACTTGCAGGAGTGCTCTCGATTAGCGACACGAGCATTCTCTACAAGTTTCATAAACTTCGTACGGCTGGAAGCGGAGTGAGACACAAATTGTCATCATCCGAATTTCCGCTCAGCGAGCAAGTCCCTTCGTAGCTGCATGTAAGTTCATCGAGAAATCTGAACCGACCATACCATCATCTTCACACTTGCAGGAGTGCTCTCGATTGGCGACACGAGCATTCTCTACAAGTTTCATAAACTTCGTACGGCTGGAAGGGGAGTTAGACACAAATTGTCATCTACAACGCAGTTTCCGCTCAGCGACCGAGTCCCATCGTGGCTGTATGTAACTTCATCAGGAAAGGCGAACCGACCGTACGATCTTCTTCCAACTTGCAGGAGTGCTCTCGATTGACGACACGAGCATGCTGTACAAGTTTCATAAACTTCGTACGGCTGGAAGCGGAGTTTGAAAAAAATTGTCATCATCCGAATTTCCGCTCAGCGACCAAGTCACTTCGTAGCTGCATGTAAGTTCATCGAGAAATCTGAACCGACCGTACGATCATCTTCAAACTTGCAGGAGTGCTCTCGATTGGCGTCACGAGCATTCTCTATAAGTTTCATAAACTTCGTACGGCTGGAAGCGGAGTTTGAAAAAAATTGTCATCATCCGAATTTCCGCTCAGCGACCAAGTCACTTCGTAGCTGCATGTAAGTTCATCGAGAAATGTGAACCGAACGTACGATCATCTTCAAACTTGCAGGAGTGCTCTCGATTGGCGTCACGAGCATTCTCTATAAGTTTCATAAACTTCGTACGGCTGGAAGGGGTGTTAGACACAAAATTGTCATCTACAACGCAGTTTCCGCTCAGCGACCAAGTCCCGTCGTACCTGTATGTAAGTTCATCGAGAAATGCGAACCAACCGTACGATCTTCTTCAAATTTGCAGGAGTGCTCTCGATTGGCGACACTAGCATTCTCTACAAATTTCATAAACTTCGTACGGCTGGAAGCGGAGATAGACACAAATTGTCATCATCCGAATTTCCGCTCAGCGACCAAGTCCCTTCGTAGCTGCATGTAAGTTCATCGAGAAATCTGAACCGACCATACGATCATCTTCAAACTTGCAGGAGTGCTCTCGATTGGCGTCACGAGCATTCTCTATAAGTTTCATATACTTCGCACGGCTGGAAGGGGAGTTAGACACAAATTGTCATCTACAACGCAGTTTCCGACAGCCATCAAGTCCCGTCGTAGCTGTATGTAAGTTCATCGAGAAATGCGAACCGACCGTATGATCTTCTTCAAACTTGCAGGAGTGCTCTCGATTGGAGACACGAGCATTCTGTACAAGTTTCATAAACTTCGTACGGCTGGAAGCGGAGTTTGAATAAAATTGTCATCCTCCGAATTTCCGCTCAGCGACCAAGTCCATTTGTAGCTGCATGTAAGTTCATCGAGAAATCTGAACCGACCATACGATCATCTTCAAACTTGCAGGAGTGCTCTCGATTGGCGACACGAGCATTCTCTACAAGTTTCATAAACTTCGTACGGCTGGAAGGGGCGTTAGACACAAATTGTCATCTACAACGCAGTACTGGATAGTTCCCGTTCAGCGAATAAGTCCCGTCGTAGGTGCATGTAAGTTTATCGAGAAATGTTAACCGACCGTACGATCTTCTTCAAACTTGCAGGAGTGCTCTCGATTGGCGTCACGAGCATTCTCTACAAGTTTCATAAACTTCGTACGGCTGGAAGCGGAGTGAGACACAAATTGTCATCATCCGAATTTCCGCTCAGCGAGCAAGTCCCGTCGTAGCTGTATGTAAGTTCATCGAGAAATGCGAACCGACGGAACGATCTTCTTCAAACTTGCAGGAGTGCTCTCGATTAGCGACACGAGCATTCTCTACAAGTTTCATAAACTTCGTACGGCTGGAAGCGGAGTGAGACACAAATTGTCATCATCCGAATTTCCGCTCAGCGAGCAAGTCCCTTCGTAGCTGCATGTAAGTTCATCGAGAAATCTGAACCGACCATACCATCATCTTCACACTTGCAGGAGTGCTCTCGATTGGCGACACGAGCATTCTCTACAAGTTTCATAAACTTCGTACGGCTGGAAGGGGAGTTAGACACAAATTGTCATCTACAACGCAGTTTCCGCTCAGCGACCGAGTCCCATCGTGGCTGTATGTAACTTCATCGAGAAATGCGAACCGACCGTACGATCTTCTTCCAACTTGCAGGAGTGCTCTCGATTGACGACACGAGCATGCTGTACAAGTTTCATAAACTTCGTACGGCTGGAAGCGGAGTTTGAAAAAAATTGTCATCATCCGAATTTCCGCTCAGCGACCAAGTCACTTCGTAGCTGCATGTAAGTTCATCGAGAAATCTGAACCGACCGTACGTTCATCTTCAAACTTGCAGGAGTGCTCTCGATTGGCGTCACGAGCATTCTCTATAAGTTTCATAAACTTCGTACGGCTGGAAGCGGAGTTTGAAAAAAATTGTCATCATCCGAATTTCCGCTCAGCGACCAAGTCACTTCGTAGCTGCATGTAAGTTCATCGAGAAATCTGAACCGAACGTACGATCATCTTCAAACTTGCAGGAGTGCTCTCGATTGGCGTCACGAGCATTCTCTATAAGTTTCATAAACTTCGTACGGCTGGAAGGGGTGTTAGACACAAAATTGTCATCTACAACGCAGTTTCCGCTCAGCGACCAAGTCCCGTCGTACCTGTATGTAAGTTCATCGAGAAATGCGAACCAACCGTACGATCTTCTTCAAATTTGCAGGAGTGCTCTCGATTGGCGACACTAGCATTCTCTACAAATTTCATAAACTTCGTACGGCTGGAAGCGGAGATAGACACAAATTGTCATCATCCGAATTTCCGCTCAGCGACCAAGTCCCTTCGTAGCTGCATGTAAGTTCATCGAGAAATCTGAACCGACCATACGATCATCTTCAAACTTGCAGGAGTGCTCTCGATTGGCGTCACGAGCATTCTCTATAAGTTTCATATACTTCGCACGGCTGGAAGGGGAGTTAGACACAAATTGTCATCTACAACGCAGTTTCCGACAGCCATCAAGTCCCGTCGTAGCTGTATGTAAGTTCATCGAGAAATGCGAACCGACCGTATGATCTTCTTCAAACTTGCAGGAGTGCTCTCGATTGGAGACACGAGCATTCTGTACAGGTTTCATAAACTTCGTACGGCTGGAAGCGGAGTTTGAATAAAATTGTCATCCTCCGAATTTCCGCTCAGCGACCAAGTCCATTTGTAGCTGCATGTAAGTTCATCGAGAAATCTGAACCGACCTTACGATCATCTTCAAACTTGCAGGAGTGCTCTCGATTGGCGACACGAGCATTCTCTACAAGTTTCATAAACTTCGTACGGCTGGAAGGGGCGTTAGACACAAATTGTCATCTACAACGCAGTACTGGATAGTTCCCGTTCAGCGACTAAGTCCCGTCGTAGGTGCATGTAAGTTTATCGAGAAATGTTAACCGACCGTACGATCTTCTTCAAACTTGCAGGAGTGCTCTCGATTGGCGTCACGAGCATTCTCTACAAGTTTCATAAACTTCGTACGGCTGGAAGCGGAGTGAGACACAAATTGTCATCATCCGAATTTCCGCTCAGCGAGCAAGTCCCGTCGTAGCTGTATGTAAGTTCATCGAGAAATGCGAACCGACGGAACGATCTTCTTCAAACTTGCAGGAGTGCTCTCGATTGGCGACACGAGCATTCTCTACAAGTTTCATAAACTTCGTACGGCTGGAAGCGGAGTGAGACACAATTTGTCATCATCCGAATTTCCGCTCAGCGAGCAAGTCCCTTCGTAGCTGCATGTAAGTTCATCGAGAAATCTGAACCGACCATACGATCATCTTCACACTTGCAGGAGTGCTCTCGATTGGCGACACGAGCATTCTCTACAAGTTTCATAAACTTCGTACGGCTGGAAGGGGAGTTAGACACAAATTGTCATCTACAACGCAGTTTCCGCTCAGCGACCAAGTCCCGTCGTAGCTGTATGTAAGCTCATCAAGAAATGCGAACCGACCGTACGTTCTTCTTCAAACTTGCAGGAGTGCTCTCGTTTGACGACACGAGCATGCTGTACAAGTTTCATAAACTTCGTACGGCTGGAAGCGGAGTTTGAAAAAAATTGTCATCATCCGAATTTCCGCTCAGCGACCAAGTCCCGTCGTAGCTATATGTAAGTTCATCGACAAATGCGAACCGACCGTTCGATCTTCTTCAAACTTGCAGGAATGCTCTCGATTGGCGTCACGAGCATTCTCTATAAGTTTCATATACTTCGCACGGCTGGAAGGGGAGTTAGACACAAATTGTCATCTACAACGCAGTTTCCGACAGCCATCAAGTCCCGTCGTAGCTGTATGTAAGTTCATCGAGAAATGCGAACCGACCGTATGATCTTCTTCAAACTTGCAGGAGTGCTCTCGATTGGAGACACGAGCATTCTGTACAAGTTTCATAAACTTCGTACGGCTGGAAGCGGAGTTTGAATAAAATTGTCATCCTCCGAATTTCCGCTCAGCGACCAAGTCCATTTGTAGCTGCATGTAAGTTCATCGAGAAATCTGAACCGACCATACGATCATCTTCAAACTTGCAGGAGTGCTCTCGATTGGCGACACGAGCATTCTCTACAAGTTTCATAAACTTCGTACGGCTGGAAGGGGCGTTAGACACAAATTGTCATCTACAACGCAGTACTGGATAGTTCCCGTTCAGCGACTAAGTCCCGTCGTAGGTGCAGGTAAGTTCATCGAGAAATGTTAACCGACCGTACGATCTTCTTCAAACTTGCAGGAGTGCTCTCGATTGGCGTTACGAGCATTCTCTACAAGTTTCATAAACTTCGTACGGCTGGAAGCGGAGTGAGACACAAATTGTCATCATCCGAATTTCCGCTCAGCGAGCAAGTCCCGTCGTAGCTGTATGTAAGTTCATCGAGAAATGCGAACCGACGGAACGATCTTCTTCAAACTTGCAGGAGTGCTCTCGATTGGCGACACGAGCATTCTCTACAAGTTTCATAAACTTCGTACGGCTGGAAGCGGAGTGAGACACAATTTGTCATCATCCGAATTTCCGCTCAGCGAGCAAGTCCCTTCGTAGCTGCATGTAAGTTCATCGAGAAATCTGAACCGACCATACGATCATCTTCACACTTGCAGGAGTGCTCTCGATTGGCGACACGAGCATTCTCTACAAGTTTCATAAACTTCGTACGGCTGGAAGGGGAGTTACACACAAATTGTCATCTACAACGCAGTTTCCGCTCAGCGACCAAGTCCCGTCGTAGCTGTATGTAAGCTCATCAAGAAATGCGAACCGACCGTACGTTCTTCTTCAAACTTGCAGGAGTGCTCTCGTTTGACGACACGAGCATGCTGTACAAGTTTCATAAACTTCGTACGGCTGGAAGCGGAGTTTGAAAAAAATTGTCATCATCCGAATTTCCGCTCAGCGACCAAGTCCCGTCGTAGCTATATGTAAGTTCATCGACAAATGCGAACCGACCGTTCGATCTTCTTCAAACTTGCAGGAATGCTCTCGATTGGCGACACGAGCATTCTCTATAAGTTTCATAAACTTCGCACGGCTGGAAGGGGAGTTAGACACAAATTGTCATCTACAACGCAGTTTCCGACAGCGACCAAGTCCCTTCGTAGCTGCATGTAAGTTCATCGAGAAATCTGAACCGACCGTACGATCATCTTCACACTTGCAGGAGTGCTCTCGATTGGTGTCACGAGCATTCTCTATAAGTTTCATAAACTTCGCACGGCTGGAAGGGGAGTTAGACACAAATTGTCATCTACAACGCAGTTTCCGACAGCGATCAAGTCCCGTCGTAGCTGTATGTAAGTTCATCGAGAAATGCGAACCGACCGTACGATCTTCTTCAAACTTGCAGGAGTGATCTCGATTGACGACACGAGCATGCTGTACAAGTTTCATAAACTTCGTACGGCTGGAAGCGGAGTTTGAATAAAATTGTCATCCTCCGAATTTCCGCTCAGCGACCAAGTCCATTTGTAGCTGCATGTAAGTTCATCGAGAAATCTGAACCGACCATACGATCATCTTCAAACTTGCAGGAGTGCTCTCGATTGGCGACACGAGCATTCTCTACAAGTTTCATAAACTTCGTACGGCTGGAAGGGGCGTTAGACACAAATTGTCATCTACAACGCAGTACTGGATAGTTCCCGTTCAGCGACTAAGTCCCGTCGTAGGTGCATGTAAGTTTATCGAGAAATGTTAACCGACCGTACGATCTTCTTCAAACTTGCAGGAGTGCTCTCGATTGGCGTCACGAGCATTCTCTACAAGTTTCATAAACTTCGTACGGCTGGAAGCGGAGTGAGACACAAATTGTCATCATCCGAATTTCCGCTCAGCGAGCAAGTCCCGTCGTAGCTGTATGTAAGTTCATCGAGAAATGCGAACCGACGGAACGATCTTCTTCAAACTTGCAGGAGTGCTCTCGATTGGCGACACGAGCATTCTCTACAAGTTTCATAAACTTCGTACGGCTGGAAGCGGAGTGAGACACAATTTGTCATCATCCGAATTTCCGCTCAGCGAGCAAGTCCCTTCGTAGCTGCATGTAAGTTCATCGAGAAATCTGAACCGATCATACGATCATCTTCACACTTGCAGGAGTGCTCTCGATTGGCGACACGAGCATTCTCTACAAGTTTCATAAACTTCGTACGGCTGGAAGGGGAGTTAGACACAAATTGTCATCTACAACGCAGTTTCCGCTCAGCGACCAAGTCCCGTCGTAGCTGTATGTAAGCTCATCAAGAAATGCGAACCGACCGTACGTTCTTCTTCAAACTTGCAGGAGTGCTCTCGTTTGACGACACGAGCATGCTGTACAAGTTTCATAAACTTCGTACGGCTGGAAGCGGAGTTTGAAAAAAATTGTCATCATCCGAATTTCCGCTCAGCGACCAAGTCCCGTCGTAGCTATATGTAAGTTCATCGACAAATGCGAACCGACCGTTCGATCTTCTTCAAACTTGCAGGAATGCTCTCGATTGGCGACACGAGCATTCTCTATAAGTTTCATAAACTTCGCACGGCTGGAAGGGGAGTTAGACACAAATTGTCATCTACAACGCAGTTTCCGACAGCGACCAAGTCCCTTCGTAGCTGCATGTAAGTTCATCGAGAAATCTGAACCGACGGTACGATCATCTTCACAATTGCAGGAGTGCTCTCGATTGGTGTCACGAGCATTCTCTATAAGTTTCATAAACTTCGCACGGCTGGAAGGGGAGTTAGACACAAATTGTCATCTACAACGCAGTTTCCGACAGCGATCAAGTCCCGTCGTAGCTGTATGTAAGTTCATCGAGAAATGCGAACCGACCGTACGATCTTCTTCAAACTTGCAGGAGTGATCTCGATTGACGACACGAGCATGCTGTACAAGTTTCATAAACTTCGTACGGCTGGAAGCGGAGTTTGAATAAAATTGTCATCCTCCGAATTTCCGCTCAGCGACCAAGTCCATTTGTAGCTGCATGTAAGTTCATCGAGAAATCTGAACCGACCATACGATCATCTTCAAACTTGCAGGAGTGCTCTCGATTGGCGACACGAGCATTCTCTACAAGTTTCATAAACTTCGTACGGCTGGAAGGGGCGTTAGACACAAATTGTCATCTACAACGCAGTACTGGATAGTTCCCGTTCAGCGACTAAGTCCCGTCGTAGGTGCATGTAAGTTCATCGAGAAATGTTAACCGACCGTACGATCTTCTTCAAACTTGCAGGAGTGCTCTCGATTGGCGACACGAGCATTCTCTACAAGTTTCATAAACTTCGTACGGCTGGAAGCGGAGTGAGACACAAATTGTCATCATCCGAATTTCCGCTCAGCGAGCAAGTCCCGTCGTAGCTGTATGTAAGTTCATCGAGAAATGCGAACCGACGGAACGATCTTCTTCAAACTTGCAGGAGTGCTCTCGATTGGCGACACGAGCATTCTCTACAAGTTTCATAAACTTCGTACGGCTGGAAGCGGATGAGACACAAATTGTCATCATCCGAATTTCCGCTCAGCGAGCAAGTCCCTTCGTAGCTGCATGTAAGTTCATCGAGAAATCTGAACCGACCATACGATCATCTTCACACTTGCAGGAGTGCTCTCGATTGGCGACACGAGCATTCTCTACAAGTTTCATAAACTTCGTACGGCTGGAAGGGGAGTTAGACACAAATTGTCATCTACAACGCAGTTTCCGCTCAGCGACCAAGTCCCGTCGTGGCTGTATGTAAGTTCATCGAGAAATGCGAACCGAACGTACGATCTTCTTCCAACTTGCAGGAGTGCTCTCGATTGACGACACGAGCATGCTGTACAAGTTTCATAAACTTCGTACGGCTGGAAGCGGAGTTTGAAAAAAATTGTCATCATCCGAATTTCCGCTCAGCGACCAAGTCCCGTCGTAGCTATATGTAAGTTCATCGACAAATGCGAACCGACCGTTCGATCTTCTTCAAACTTGCAGGAATGCTCTCGATTGGCGTCACGAGCATTCTCTATAAGTTTCATATACTTCGCACGGCTGGAAGGGGAGTTAGACACAAATTGTCATCTACAACGCAGTTTCCGACAGCCATCAAGTCCCGTCGTAGCTGTATGTAAGTTCATCGAGAAATGCGAACCGACCGTATGATCTTCTTCAAACTTGCAGGAGTGCTCTCGATTGGAGACACGAGCATTCTGTACAAGTTTCATAAACTTCGTACGGCTGGAAGCGGAGTTTGAATAAAATTGTCATCCTCCGAATTTCCGCTCAGCGACCAAGTCCATTTGTAGCTGCATGTAAGTTCATCGAGAAATCTGAACCGACCATACGATCATCTTCAGACTTGCAGGAGTGCTCTCGATTGGCGACACGAGCATTCTCTACAAGTTTCATAAACTTCGTACGGCTGGAAGGGGCGTTAGACACAAATTGTCATCTACAACGCAGTACTGGATAGTTCCCGTTCAGCGACTAAGTCCCGTCGTAGGTGCAGGTAAGTTCATCGAGAAATGTTAACCGACCGTACGATCTTCTTCAAACTTGCAGGAGTGCTCTCGATTGGCGTCACGAGCATTCTCTACAAGTTTCATAAACTTCGTACGGCTGGAAGCGGAGTGAGACACAAATTGTCATCATCCGAATTTCCGCTCAGCGAGCAAGTCCCGTCGTAGCTGTATGTAAGTTCATCGAGAAATGCGAACCGACGGAACGATCTTCTTCAAACTTGCAGGAGTGCTCTCGATTGGCGACACGAGCATTCTCTACAAGTTTCATAAACTTCGTACGGCTGGAAGCGGAGTGAGACACAATTTGTCATCATCCGAATTTCCGCTCAGCGAGCAAGTCCCTTCGTAGCTGCATGTAAGTTCATCGAGAAATCTGAACCGACCATACGATCATCTTCACACTTGCAGGAGTGCTCTCGATTGGCGACACGAGCATTCTCTACAAGTTTCATAAACTTCGTACGGCTGGAAGGGGAGTTACACACAAATTGTCATCTACAACGCAGTTTCCGCTCAGCGACCAAGTCCCGTCGTAGCTGTATGTAAGCTCATCAAGAAATGCGAACCGACCGTACGTTCTTCTTCAAACTTGCAGGAGTGCTCTCGTTTGACGACACGAGCATGCTGTACAAGTTTCATAAACTTCGTACGGCTGGAAGCGGAGTTTGAAAAAAATTGTCATCATCCGAATTTCCGCTCAGCGACCAAGTCCCGTCGTAGCTATATGTAAGTTCATCGACAAATGCGAACCGACCGTTCGATCTTCTTCAAACTTGCAGGAATGCTCTCGATTGGCGACACGAGCATTCTCTATAAGTTTCATAAACTTCGCACGGCTGGAAGGGGAGTTAGACACAAATTGTCATCTACAACGCAGTTTCCGACAGCGACCAAGTCCCTTCGTAGCTGCATGTAAGTTCATCGAGAAATCTGAACCGACCGTACGATCATCTTCACACTTGCAGGAGTGCTCTCGATTGGTGTCACGAGCATTCTCTATAAGTTTCATAAACTTCGCACGGCTGGAAGGGGAGTTAGACACAAATTGTCATCTACAACGCAGTTTCCGACAGCGATCAAGTCCCGTCGTAGCTGTATGTAAGTTCATCGAGAAATGCGAACCGACCGTACGATCTTCTTCAAACTTGCAGGAGTGATCTCGATTGACGACACGAGCATGCTGTACAAGTTTCATAAACTTCGTACGGCTGGAAGCGGAGTTTGAATAAAATTGTCATCCTCCGAATTGCCGCTCAGCGACCAAGTCCATTTGTAGCTGCATGTAAGTTCATCGAGAAATCTGAACCGACCATACGATCATCTTCAAACTTGCAGGAGTGCTCTCGATTGGCGACACGAGCATTCTCTACAAGTTTCATAAACTTCGCACGGCTGGAAGGGGCGTTAGACACAAATTGTCATCTACAACGCAGTACTGGATAGTTCCCGTTCAGCGACTAAGTCCCGTCGTAGGTGCATGTAAGTTTATCGAGAAATGTTAACCGACCGTACGATCTTCTTCAAACTTGCAGGAGTGCTCTCGATTGGCGTCACGAGCATTCTCTACAAGTTTCATAAACTTCGTACGGCTGGAAGCGGAGTGAGACACAAATTGTCATCATCCGAATTTCCGCTCAGCGAGCAAGTCCCGTCGTAGCTGTATGTAAGTTCATCGAGAAATGCGAACCGACGGAACGATCTTCTTCAAACTTGCAGGAGTGCTCTCGATTGGCGACACGAGCATTCTCTACAAGTTTCATAAACTTCGTACGGCTGGAAGCGGAGTGAGACACAATTTGTCATCATCCGAATTTCCTCTCAGCGAGCAAGTCCCTTCGTAGCTGCATGTAAGTTCATCGAGAAATCTGAACCGATCATACGATCATCTTCACACTTGCAGGAGTGCTCTCGATTGGCGACACGAGCATTCTCTACAAGTTTCATAAACTTCGTACGGCTGGAAGGGGAGTTAGACACAAATTGTCATCTACAACGCAGTTTCCGCTCAGCGACCAAGTCCCGTCGTAGCTGTATGTAAGCTCATCAAGAAATGCGAACCGACCGTACGTTCTTCTTCAAACTTGCAGGAGTGCTCTCGTTTGACGACACGAGCATGCTGTACAAGTTTCATAAACTTCGTACGGCTGGAAGCGGAGTTTGAAAAAAATTGTCATCATCCGAATTTCCGCTCAGCGACCAAGTCCCGTCGTAGCTATATGTAAGTTCATCGACAAATGCGAACCGACCGTTCGATCTTCTTCAAACTTGCAGGAATGCTCTCGATTGGCGACACGAGCATTCTCTATAAGTTTCATAAACTTCGCACGGCTGGAAGGGGAGTTAGACACAAATTGTCATCTACAACGCAGTTTCCGACAGCGACCAAGTCCCTTCGTAGCTGCATGTAAGTTCATCGAGAAATCTGAACCGACCGTACGATCATCTTCACACTTGCAGGAGTGCTCTCGATTGGTGTCACGAGCATTCTCTATAAGTTTCATAAACTTCGCACGGCTGGAAGGGGAGTTAGACACAAATTGTCATCTACAACGCAGTTTCCGACAGCGATCAAGTCCCGTCGTAGCTGTATGTAAGTTCATCGAGAAATGCGAACCGACCGTACGATCTTCTTCAAACTTGCAGGAGTGATCTCGATTGACGACACGAGCATGCTGTACAAGTTTCATAAACTTCGTACGGCTGGAAGCGGAGTTTGAATAAAATTGTCATCCTCCGAATTTCCGCTCAGCGACCAAGTCCATTTGTAGCTGCATGTAAGTTCATCGAGAAATCTGAACCGACCATACGATCATCTTCAAACTTGCAGGAGTGCTCTCGATTGGCGACACGAGCATTCTCTACAAGTTTCATAAACTGCGTACGGCTGGAAGGGGCGTTAGACACAAATTGTCATCTACAACGCAGTACTGGATAGTTCCCGTTCAGCGACTAAGTCCCGTCGTAGGTGCATGTAAGTTCATCGAGAAATGTTAACCGACCGTACGATCTTCTTCAAACTTGCAGGAGTGCTCTCGATTGGCGACACGAGCATTCTCTACAAGTTTCATAAACTTCGTACGGCTGGAAGCGGAGTGAGACACAAATTGTCATCATCCGAATTTCCGCTCAGCGAGCAAGTCCCGTCGTAGCTGTATGTAAGTTCATCGAGAAATGCGAACCGACGGAACGATCTTCTTCAAACTTGCAGGAGTGCTCTCGATTGGCGACACGAGCATTCCCTACAAGTTTCATAAACTTCGTACGGCTGGAAGCGGATGAGACACAAATTGTCATCATCCGAATTTCCGCTCAGCGAGCAAGTCCCTTCGTAGCTGCATGTAAGTTCATCGAGAAATCTGAACCGACCATACGATCATCTTCACACTTGCAGGAGTGCTCTCGATTGGCGACACGAGCATTCTCTACAAGTTTCATAAACTTCGTACGGCTGGAAGGGGAGTTAGACACAAATTGTCATCTACAACGCAGTTTCCGCTCAGCGACCAAGTCCCGTCGTGGCTGTATGTAAGTTCATCGAGAAATGCGAACCGACCGTACGATCTTCTTCCAACTTGCAGGAGTGCTCTCGATTGACGACACGAGCATGCTGTACAAGTTTCATAAACTTCGTACGGCTGGAAGCGGAGTTTGAAAAAAATTGTCATCATCCGAATTTCCGCTCAGCGACCAAGTCCCGTCGTAGCTATATGTAAGTTCATCGACAACTGCGAACCGACCGTTCGATCTTCTTCAAACTTGCAGGAATGCTCTCGATTGGCGACACGAGCATTCTCTATAAGTTTCATATACTTCGCACGGCTGGAAGGGGAGTTAGACACAAATTGTCATATACAACGCAGTTTCCGACAGCCATCAAGTCCCGTCGTAGCTGTATGTAAGTTCATCGAGAAATGCGAACCGACCGTATGATCTTCTTCAAACTTGCAGGAGTGCTCTCGATTGGAGACACGAGCATTCTGTACAAGTTTCATAAACTTCGTACGGCTGGAAGCGGAGTTTGAATAAAATTGTCATCCTCCGAATTTCCGCTCAGCGACCAAGTCCATTTGTAGCTGCATGTAAGTTCATCGAGAAATCTGAACCGACCATACGATCATCTTCAAACTTGCAGGAGTGCTCTCGATTGGCGACACGAGCATTCTCTACAAGTTTCATAAACTTCGTACGGCTGGAAGGGGCGTTAGACACAAATTGTCATCTACAACGCAGTACTGGATAGTTCCCGTTCAGCGACTAAGTCCCGTCGTAGGTGCATGTAAGTTCATCGAGAAATGTTAACCGACCGTACGATCTTCTTCAAACTTGCAGGAGTGCTCTCGATTGGCGTCACGAGCATTCTCTACAAGTTTCATAAACTTCGTACGGCTGGAAGCGGAGTGAGACACAAATTGTCATCATCCGAATTTCCGCTCAGCGAGCAAGTCCCGTCGTAGCTGTATGTAAGTTCATCGAGAAATGCGAACCGACGGAACGATCTTCTTCAAACTTGCAGGAGTGCTCTCGATTGGCGACACGAGCATTCTCTACAAGTTTCATAAACTTCGTACGGCTGGAAGCGGAGTGAGACACAATTTGTCATCATCCGAATTTCCGCTCAGCGAGCAAGTCCCTTCGTAGCTGCATGTAAGTTCATCGAGAAATCTGAACCGACCGTACGATCATCTTCACACTTGCAGGAGTGCTCTCGATTGGTGTCACGAGCATTCTCTATAAGTTTCATAAACTTCGCACGGCTGGAAGGGGAGTTAGACACAAATTGTCATCTACAACGCAGTTTCCGACAGCGATCAAGTCCCGTCGTAGCTGTATGTAAGTTCATCGAGAAATGCGAACCGACCGTACGATCTTCTTCAAACTTGCAGGAGTGATCTCGATTGGCGACACGAGCATGCTGTACAAGTTTCATAAATTTCGTACGGCTGGAAGCGGAGTTTGAAAAAAATTGTCATCATCCGAATTTCCGCTCAGCGACCAAGTCACTTCGTAGCTGCATGTAAGTTCATCGAGAAATCTGAACCGACCATACGATCATCTTCAAACTTGCAGGAGTGCTCTCGATTGGCGTCACGAGCATTCTCTATAAGTTTCATAAACTTCGTACGGCTGGAAGCGGAGTTTGAAAAAAATTGTCATCATCCGAATTTCCGCTCAGCGACCAAGTCACTTCGTAGCTGCATGTAAGTTCATCGAGAAATCTGAACCGACCGTACGATCATCTTCAAACTTGCAGGAGTGCTCTCGATTGGCGTCACGAGCATTCTCTATAATTTTCATAAACTTCGTACGGCTGGAAGGGGTGTTAGACACAAAATTGTCAACTACAACGCAGTTTCCGCTCAGCGACCAAGTCCCGTCGTACCTGTATGTAATTTCATCGAGAAATGCGAACCAACCGTACGATCTTCTTCAAATTTGCAGGAGTGCTCTCGATTGGCGACACGAGCATGCTGTACAAGTTTCATAAACTTCGTACGGCTGGAAGGGTTGTTAGACACAAATTGTCATCTACAACGCAGTTTCCGCTCAGCGACCAAGTCCCGTCGTAGCTCTATGTAAGTTCATCGAGAAATGCGAACCGACCGTACGATCTTCTTCAAACTTGCAGGAGTGCTCTCGATTGGCGACACGAGCATTCTCTACAGGTTTCATAAACTTCGTACGGCTGGAAGCGGAGTGAGACACAAATTGTCATCATCCGAATTTCCGCTCAGCGAGCAAGTCCTGTCATAGCTGTATGTAAGTTCATCGAGAAATGCGAACCGACCGTACGATCTTCTTCAAACTTGCAGGAGTGCTCTCGATTGGCGACACGAGCATTCTCTACAAGTTTCATAAACTTCGTACGGCTGGAAGGGGTGTTAGACACAAATTGTCATCTACAACGCAGTTTCCGCTCAGCGACCAAGTCCCGTCGTAGCTGTATGTAAGTCCATCGAGAAATGCGAACCGACCGTACGATCTTCTTCAAACTTGCAGGAGTGCTCTCGATTGGCGACACGAGCATGCTGTACAAGTTTCATAAACTTCGTACGGCTGGAAGCGGAGTTAGACACAAATTGTCATCATCCGAATTTCCGCTCAGCGAGCAAGTCCCGTCGTAGCTATATGTAAGTTCATCGAGAAATGCGAACGGACCGTACGATCTTCTTCAAACTTGCAGGAGTGCTCTCGATTGGCGACACGAGCATTCTCTATAAGTTTCATAAACTCCGCACGGCTGGAAGGGGAGTTAGACACAAATTGTCATCTACAACGCAGTTTCCGACAGCGACCAAGTCCCTTCGTAGCTGCATGTAAGTTCATCGAGAAATCTGAACCGACCGTACGATCATCTTCACACTTGCAGGAGTGCTCTCGATTGGCGACACGAGCATTCTCTACAAGTTTCATAAACTTCGTACGGCTGGAAGGGGAGTTAGACACAAATTATCATCTACAACGCAGATTCCGCTCAGCGACCAAGTCCCGTCGTGGCTGTAAGTAAGTTCATCGAGAAATGCGAACCAACCGTACGATCTTCTTCAAACTTGCAGGAATGCTCTCGATTGGCGACACGAGCATTCTCTATAAGTTTCATAAACTTCGCACGGCTGGAAGGGGAGTTAGACACAAATTGTCATCTACAACGCAGTTTCCGACAGCGACCAAGTCCCTTCGTAGCTGCATGTAAGTTCATCGAGAAATCTGAACCGACCGTACGATCATCTTCAAACTTGCAGGAGTGCTCTCGATTGGCGTCACGAGCATTCTCTATAAGTTTCATAAACTTCGCACGGCTGGAAGGGGAGTTAGACACAAATTGTCATCTACAACGCAGTTTCCGCTCAGCGACCAAGCCCCGTCGTAGCTGTATGTAAGTTCATCGAGAAATGCGAACCGACCGTACGATCTTCTTCAAACTTGCAGGAGTGCTCTCGATTGGCGACACGAGCATTCTCTACAAGTTTCATAAACTTCGTACGGCTGGAAGGGGTGTTAGACACAAATTGTCATCAACAACGCAGTTTCCGCTCAGCGACCAAGTCCCGTCGTAGCTGTATGTAAGTCCATCGAGAAATGCGAACCGACCGTACGATCTTCTTCAAACTTGCAGGAGTGCTCTCGATTGGCGACACGAGCATGCTGTACAAGTTTCATAAACTTCGTACGGCTGGAAGCGGAGTTAGACACAAATTGTCATCATCCGAATTTCCGCTCAGCGAGCAAGTCCCGTCGTAGCTATATGTAAGTTCATCGAGAAATGCGAACGGACCGTACGATCTTCTTCAAACTTGCAGGAGTGCTCTCGATTGGCGACACGAGCATTCTCTATAAGTTTCATAAACTCCGCACGGCTGGAAGGGGAGTTAGACACAAATTGTCATCTACAACGCAGTTTCCGACAGCGACCAAGTCCCTTCGTAGCTGCATGTAAGTTCATCGAGAAATCTGAACCGACCGTACGATCATCTTCACACTTGCAGGAGTGCTCTCGATTGGCGACACGAGCATTCTCTACAAGTTTCATAAACTTCGTACGGCTGGAAGGGGAGTTAGACACAAATTATCATCTACAACGCAGATTCCGCTCAGCGACCAAGTCCCGTCGTGGCTGTAAGTAAGTTCATCGAGAAATGCGAACCAACCGTACGATCTTCTTCCAACTTGCAGGAGTGCTCTCGATTGACGACACGAGCATGCTGTACAAGTTTCATAAACTTCGTACGGCTGGAAGCGGAGTTTGAAAAAAATTGTCATCATCCGAATTTCCGCTCAGCGACCAAGTCACTTCGTAGCTGCATGTAAGTTCATCGAGAAATTTGAACCGACCGTACGATCATCTTCAAACTTGCAGGAGTGCTCTCGATTGGCGTCACGAGCATTCTCTATAAGTTTCATAAACTTCGCACGGCTGGAAGGGGAGTTAGACACAAATTGTCATCTTCAACGCAGTTTCCGCTCAGCGACCAAGCCCCGTCGTAGCTGTATGTAAGTTCATCGAGAAATGCGAACCGACCGTACGATCTTCTTCAAACTTGCAGGAGTGCTCTCGATTGGCGACACGAGCATTCTCTACAAGTTTCATAAACTTCGTACGGCTGGAAGCGGAGTGAGACACAAATTGTCATCATCCGAATTTCCGCTCAGCGAGCAAGTCCCTTCGTAGCTGCATGTAAGTTCATCGAGAAATCTGAACCGACCATACGATCATCTTCACACTTGCAGGAGTGCTCTCGATTGGCGACACGAGCATTCTCTACAAGTTTCATAAACTTCGTACGGCTGGAAGCGGAGTTTGAAAAAAATTGTCATCATCCGAATTTCCGCTCAGCGACCAAGTCACTTCGTAGCTGCATGTAAGATCATCGAGAAATCTGAACCGACCTTACGATCATCTTCAAACTTGCTGGAGTGCTCTCGATAGGCGTCACGAGCATTCTCTATAAGTTTCATAAACTTCGCACGCCTGGAAGGGGAGTTAGACACAAATTGTCATCTACAACGCAGTTTCCGACAGCGATCAAGTCCCGTCGTAGCTGTATGTAAGTTCATCGAGAAATGCGAATCGACCGTATGATCTTCTTCAAACTTGCAGGAGTGCTCTCGATTGGCGACACGAGCATTCTCTCCAAGTTTCATAAACTTCGTACGGCTGGAAGCGGAGTTAGACACAAATTGTCATCATTCGAATTTCCGCTCAGCGACCGTAGCTGCATGTAAGTTCATTGAGAAATCTGAACCGACCGTACGATCTTCTTCAAACTTGCAGGAGTGCTCTCGATTGGCGACACGAGCATGCTGTACAAGTTTCATAAACTTCGTACGGCTGGAAGCGGAGTTTGAAAAAAATTGTCATCATCCGAATTTCCGCTCAGCGACCAAGTCCCTTTGTAGCTGCATGTAAGTTCATCGAGAAATCTGAACCGACCATACGATCATCTTCACACTTGCAGGAGTGCTCTCGATTGGCGACACCAGCATTCTCTCCAAGTTTCATAAACTTCGTACGGCTGGAAGCGGTGTTAGACACAAATTGTCATCATCCGAATTTCCGCTCAGCGACCGTAGCTGCATGTAAGTTCATGGAGAAATCTGAACCGACCGTACGATCTTCTTCAAACTTGCAGGAGTGCTCTCGATTGGCGACACGAGCATTCTCTACAAGTTTCATAAACTTCGTACGGCTGGAAGCGGAGTTTGAATAAAATTGTCATCAACAACGCAGTTTCCGCTCAGCGACCAAATCCCTTCGTAGCTGCATGTAAGTTCATCGAGAAATGCGAACCGACCGTACGATCTTCTTCAAACTTGCAGGAGTGCTCTCGATTGGCGACACGAGCATTCTCTACAAGTTTCATAAACTTCGTACGGCTGGAAGCGGAGTTTGAATAAAATTGTCATCATCCGAATTTCCGCTCAGCGACCAAGTCCATTTGTAGCTGCATGAAAGTTCATCGAGAAATCTGAACCGACCATACGATCATCTTCAAACTTGCAGGAGTGCTCTCGATTGGCGACACGAGCATTCTCTACAAGTTTCATAAACTTCGTACGGCTGGAAGGGGCGTTAGACACAAATTGTCATCTACAACGCAGTACTGGATAGTTCCCGTTCAGCGACTAAGTCCCGTCGTAGGTGCATGTAAGTTCATCGAGAAATGTTAACCGACCGTACGATCTTCTTCAAACTTGCAGGAGTGCTCTCGATTGACGTCACGAGCATTCTCTATAAGTTTCATAAACTTCGCACGGCTGGAAGGGGAGTTAGACACAAATTGTCATCTACAACGCAGTTTCCGCTCAGCGACCAAATCCCTTCGTAGCTGCATGTAAGTTCATCGAGAAATGCGAACCGACCGTACGATCTTCTTCAAACTTGTAGGAGTGCTCTCGGTTGGCGACACGAGCATTCTCTACAAGTTTCATAAACTTCGTACGGCTGGAAGCGGAGTTAGACACAAATTGTCATCTACAACGCAGTTTCCGCTCAGCGACCAAGTCCCGTCGTAGCTGTATGTAAGTTCATCGAGAAATGCGAACCGACCGTACAATCTTCTTCAAACTTGCAGGAGTGCTCTCGATTGGCGACACCAGCATTCTCTCCAAGTTTCATAAACTTCGTACGGCTGGAAGCGGTGTTAGACACAAATTGTCATCATCCGAATTTCCGCTCAGCGACCGTAGCTGCATGTAAGTTCATTGAGAAATCTGAACCGACCGTACGATCTTCTTCAAACTTGCAGGAGTGCTCTCGATTGGCGACACGAGCATTCTCTACAAGTTTCATAAACTTCGTACGGCTGGAAGCGGAGTTTGAATAAAATTGTCATCAACAACGCAGTTTCCGCTCAGCGACCAAATCCCTTCGTAGCTGCATGTAAGTTCATCGAGAAATGCGAACCGACCGTACGATCTTCTTCAAACTTGCAGGAGTGCTCTCGATTGGCGACACGAGCATTCTCTACAAGTTTCATAAACTTCGTACGGCTGGAAGCGGAGTTTGAATAAAATTGTCATCATCCGAATTTCCGCTCAGCGACCAAGTTCATTTGTAGCTGCATGTAAGTTCATCGAGAAATCTGAACCGACCATACGATCATCTTCAAACTTGCAGGAGTGCTCTCGATTGGCGACACGAGCATTCTCTACAAGTTTCATAAACTTCGTACGGCTGGAAGCGGAGTTAGACACAAATTGTCATCTACAACGCAGTTTCCGCTCAGCGACCAAGTCCCGTCGTAGCTGTATGTAAGTCCATCGAGAAATGCGAACCGACCGTACGATCTTCTTCAAACTTGCAGGAGTGCTCTCGATTGGCGACACGAGCATGCTGTACAAGTTTCATAAACTTCGTACGGCTGGAAGCGGAGTTAGACACAAATTGTCATCATCCGAATTTCCGCTCAGCGAGCAAGTCCCGTCGTAGCTATATGTAAGTTCATCGAGAAATGCGAACGGACCGTACGATCTTCTTCAAACTTGCAGGAGTGCTCTCGATTGGCGACACGAGCATTCTCTATAAGTTTCATAAACTCCGCACGGCTGGAAGGGGAGTTAGACACAAATTGTCATCTACAACGCAGTTTCCGACAGCGACCAAGTCCCTTCGTAGCTGCATGTAAGTTCATCGAGAAATCTGAACCGACCGTACGATCATCTTCACACTTGCAGGAGTGCTCTCGATTGGCGACACGAGCATTCTCTACAAGTTTCATAAACTTCGTACGGCTGGAAGGGGAGTTAGACACAAATTATCATCTACAACGCAGATTCCGCTCAGCGACCAAGTCCCGTCGTGGCTGTAAGTAAGTTCATCGAGAAATGCGAACCAACCGTACGATCTTCTTCAAACTTGCAGGAATGCTCTCGATTGGCGACACGAGCATTCTCTATAAGTTTCATAAACTTCGCACGGCTGGAAAGGGAGTTAGACACAAATTGTCATCTACAACGCAGTTTCCGACAGCGACCAAGTCCCTTCGTAGCTGCATGTAAGTTCATCGAGAAATCTGAACCGACCGTACGATCATCTTCAAACTTGCAGGAGTGCTCTCGATTGGCGTCACGAGCATTCTCTATAAGTTTCATAAACTTCGCACGGCTGGAAAGGGAGTTAGACACAAATTGTCATCTACAACGCAGTTTCCGCTCAGCGACCAAGCCCCGTCGTAGCTGTATGTAAGTTCATCGAGAAATGCGAACCGACCGTACGATCTTCTTCAAACTTGCAGGAGTGCTCTCGATTGGCGACACGAGCATTCTCTACAAGTTTCATAAACTTCGTACGGCTGGAAGGGGTGTTAGACACAAATTGTCATCAACAACGCAGTTTCCGCTCAGCGACCAAGTCCCGTCGTAGCTGTATGTAAGTCCATCGAGAAATGCGAACCGACCGTACGATCTTCTTCAAACTTGCAGGAGTGCTCTCGATTGGCGACACGAGCATGCTGTACAAGTTTCATAAACTTCGTACGGCTGGAAGCGGAGTTAGACACAAATTGTCATCATCCGAATTTCCGCTCAGCGAGCAAGTCCCGTCGTAGCTATATGTAAGTTCATCGAGAAATGCGAACGGACCGTACGATCTTCTTCAAACTTGCAGGAGTGCTCTCGATTGGCGACACGAGCATTCTCTATAAGTTTCATAAACTCCGCACGGCTGGAAGGGGAGTTAGACACAAATTGTCATCTACAACGCAGTTTCCGACAGCGACCAAGTCCCTTCGTAGCTGCATGTAAGTTCATCGAGAAATCTGAACCGACCGTACGATCATCTTCACACTTGCAGGAGTGCTCTCGATTGGCGACACGAGCATTCTCTACAAGTTTCATAAACTTCGTACGGCTGGAAGGGGAGTTAGACACAAATTATCATCTACAACGCAGATTCCGCTCAGCGACCAAGTCCCGTCGTGGCTGTAAGTAAGTTCATCGAGAAATGCGAACCAACCGTACGATCTTCTTCCAACTTGCAGGAGTGCTCTCGATTGACGACACGAGCATGCTGTACAAGTTTCATAAACTTCGTACGGCTGGAAGCGGAGTTTGAAAAAAATTGTCATCATCCGAATTTCCGCTCAGCGACCAAGTCACTTCGTAGCTGCATGTAAGTTCATCGAGAAATTTGAACCGACCGTACGATCATCTTCAAACTTGCAGGAGTGCTCTCGATTGGCGTCACGAGCATTCTCTATAAGTTTCATAAACTTCGCACGGCTGGAAGGGGAGTTAGACACAAATTGTCATCTTCAACGCAGTTTCCGCTCAGCGACCAAGCCCCGTCGTAGCTGTATGTAAGTTCATCGAGAAATGCGAACCGACCGTACGATCTTCTTCAAACTTGCAGGAGTGCTCTCGATTGGCGACACGAGCATTCTCTACAAGTTTCATAAACTTCGTACGGCTGGAAGCGGAGTGAGACACAAATTGTCATCATCCGAATTTCCGCTCAGCGAGCAAGTCCCTTCGTAGCTGCATGTAAGTTCATCGAGAAATCTGAACCGACCATACGATCATCTTCACACTTGCAGGAGTGCTCTCGATTGGCGACACGAGCATTCTCTACAAGTTTCATAAACTTCGTACGGCTGGAAGCGGAGTTTGAAAAAAATTGTCATCATCCGAATTTCCGCTCAGCGACCAAGTCACTTCGTAGCTGCATGTAAGATCATCGAGAAATCTGAACCGACCTTACGATCATCTTCAAACTTGCTGGAGTGCTCTCGATAGGCGTCACGAGCATTCTCTATAAGTTTCATAAACTTCGCACGCCTGGAAGGGGAGTTAGACACAAATTGTCATCTACAACGCAGTTTCCGACAGCGATCAAGTCCCGTCGTAGCTGTATGTAAGTTCATCGAGAAATGCGAATCGACCGTATGATCTTCTTCAAACTTGCAGGAGTGCTCTCGATTGGCGACACGAGCATTCTCTCCAAGTTTCATAAACTTCGTACGGCTGGAAGCGGAGTTAGACACAAATTGTCATCATTCGAATTTCCGCTCAGCGACCGTAGCTGCATGTAAGTTCATTGAGAAATCTGAACCGACCGTACGATCTTCTTCAAACTTGCAGGAGTGCTCTCGATTGGCGACACGAGCATGCTGTACAAGTTTCATAAACTTCGTACGGCTGGAAGCGGAGTTTGAAAAAAATTGTCATCATCCGAATTTCCGCTCAGCGACCAAGTCCCTTTGTAGCTGCATGTAAGTTCATCGAGAAATCTGAACCGACCATACGATCATCTTCACACTTGCAGGAGTGCTCTCGATTGGCGACACCAGCATTCTCTCCAAGTTTCATAAACTTCGTACGGCTGGAAGCGGTGTTAGACACAAATTGTCATCATCCGAATTTCCGCTCAGCGACCGTAGCTGCATGTAAGTTCATGGAGAAATCTGAACCGACCGTACGATCTTCTTCAAACTTGCAGGAGTGCTCTCGATTGGCGACACGAGCATTCTCTACAAGTTTCATAAACTTCGTACGGCTGGAAGCGGAGTTTGAATAAAATTGTCATCAACAACGCAGTTTCCGCTCAGCGACCAAATCCCTTCGTAGCTGCATGTAAGTTCATCGAGAAATGCGAACCGACCGTACGATCTTCTTCAAACTTGCAGGAGTGCTCTCGATTGGCGACACGAGCATTCTCTACAAGTTTCATAAACTTCGTACGGCTGGAAGCGGAGTTTGAATAAAATTGTCATCATCCGAATTTCCGCTCAGCGACCAAGTCCATTTGTAGCTGCATGAAAGTTCATCGAGAAATCTGAACCGACCATACGATCATCTTCAAACTTGCAGGAGTGCTCTCGATTGGCGACACGAGCATTCTCTACAAGTTTCATAAACTTCGTACGGCTGGAAGGGGCGTTAGACACAAATTGTCATCTACAACGCAGTACTGGATAGTTCCCGTTCAGCGACTAAGTCCCGTCGTAGGTGCATGTAAGTTCATCGAGAAATGTTAACCGACCGTACGATCTTCTTCAAACTTGCAGGAGTGCTCTCGATTGACGTCACGAGCATTCTCTATAAGTTTCATAAACTTCGCACGGCTGGAAGGGGAGTTAGACACAAATTGTCATCTACAACGCAGTTTCCGCTCAGCGACCAAATCCCTTCGTAGCTGCATGTAAGTTCATCGAGAAATGCGAACCGACCGTACGATCTTCTTCAAACTTGTAGGAGTGCTCTCGGTTGGCGACACGAGCATTCTCTACAAGTTTCATAAACTTCGTACGGCTGGAAGCGGAGTTAGACACAAATTGTCATCTACAACGCAGTTTCCGCTCAGCGACCAAGTCCCGTCGTAGCTGTATGTAAGTTCATCGAGAAATGCGAACCGACCGTACAATCTTCTTCAAACTTGCAGGAGTGCTCTCGATTGGCGACACCAGCATTCTCTCCAAGTTTCATAAACTTCGTACGGCTGGAAGCGGTGTTAGACACAAATTGTCATCATCCGAATTTCCGCTCAGCGACCGTAGCTGCATGTAAGTTCATTGAGAAATCTGAACCGACCGTACGATCTTCTTCAAACTTGCAGGAGTGCTCTCGATTGGCGACACGAGCATTCTCTACAAGTTTCATAAACTTCGTACGGCTGGAAGCGGAGTTTGAATAAAATTGTCATCTACAACGAGGTTTCCGCTCAGCGACCAAGCCCCGTCGTAGCTGTATGTAAGTTCATCGAGAAATGCGAACCGACCGTACGATCTTCTTCAAACTTGCAGGAGTGCTCTCGATTGGCGACACGAGCATTCTCTACAAGTTTCATAAACTTCGTACGGCTGGAAGGGGTGTTAGACACAAATTGTCATCTACAACGCAGTTTCCGCTCAGCGACCAAGTCCCGTCGTAGCTGTATGTAAGTCCATCGAGAAATGCGAACCGACCGTACGATCTTCTTCAAACTTGCAGGAGTGCTCTCGATTGGCGACACGAGCATGCTGTACAAGTTTCATAAACTTCGTACGGCTGGAAGCGGAGTTAGACACAAATTGTCATCTACAACGCAGTTTCCGCTCAGCGACCAAGTCCCGTCGTAGCTGTATGTAAGTTCATCGAGAAATGCGAACCGACCGTACAATCTTCTTCAAACTTGCAGGAGTGCTCTCGATTGGCGACACGAGCATTCTCTACAAGTTTCATAAACTTCGTACGGCTGGAAGCGGAGTTTGAATAAAATTGTCATCAACAACGCAGTTTCCGCTCAGCGACCAAATCCCTTCGTAGCTGCATGTAAGTTCATCGAGAAATGCGAACCGACCGTACGATCTTCTTCAAACTTGCAGGAGTGCTCTCGATTGGCGACACGAGCATTCTCTACAAGTTTCATAAACTTCGTACGGCTGGAAGGGGCGTTAGACACAAATTGTCATCTACAACGCAGTACTGGATAGTTCCCGTTCAGCGACTAAGTCCCGTCGTAGGTGCATGTAAGTTCATCGAGAAATGTTAACCGACCGTACGATCTTCTTCAAACTTGCAGGAGTGCTCTCGATTGACGTCACGAGCATTCTCTATAAGTTTCATAAACTTCGCACGGCTGGAAGGGGAGTTAGACACAAGTTGTCATCTACAACGCAGTTTCCGCTCAGCGACCAAATCCCGTCGTAGCTGTATGTAAGTTCATCGAGAAATGCGAACCGACCGTACAATCTTCTTCAAACTTGCAGGAGTGCTCTCGATTGGCGACACCAGCATTCTCTCCAAGTTTCATAAACTTCGTACGGCTGGAAGCGGTGTTAGACACAAATTGTCATCATCCGAATTTCCGCTCAGCGACCGTAGCTGCATGTAAGTTCATTGAGAAATCTGAACCGACCGTACGATCTTCTTCAAACTTGCAGGAGTGCTCTCGATTGGCGACACGAGCATTCTCTACAAGTTTCATAAACTTCGTACGGCTGGAAGGGGTGTTAGACACAAATTGTCATCTACAACGCAGTTTCCGCTCAGCGACCAAGTCCCGTCGTGGCTGTATGTAAGTTCATCGAGAAATGCGAACCGACCATACGATCTTCTTCTAACTTGCAGGAGTGCTCTCGATTGACGACACGAGCATGCTGTACAAGTATCATAAACTTCGTACGGCTGGAAGCGGAGTTTGAAAAAAATTGTCATCATCCGAATTTCCGCTCAGCGACCAAGTCACTTCGTAGCTGCATGTAAGTTCATCGAGAAATCTGAACCGACCGTACGATCATCTTCAAACTTGCTGGAGTGCTCTCGATTGGCGTCACGAGCATTCTCTATAAGTTTCATAAACTTCGCACGGCTGGAAGGGGAGTTAGACACAAATTGTCATCTACAACGCAGTTTCCGACAGCGATCAAGTCCCGTCGTAGCTGTATGTAAGTTCATCGAGAAATGCGAATCGACCGTATGATCTTCTTCAAACTTGCAGGAGTGCTCTCGATTGGCGACACGAGCATTCTCTCCAAGTTTCATAAACTTCGTACGGCTGGAAGCGGAGTTAGACACAAATTGTCATCATCCGAATTTCCGCTCAGCGACCGTAGCTGCATGTAAGTTCATTGAGAAATATGAACCGACCGTACGATCTTCTTCAAACTTGCAGGAGTGCTCTCGATTGGCGTCACGAGCATTCTCTATAAGTTTCATAAACTTCGCATGGCTGGAAGGGGAGTTAGACACAAATTGTCATCTACAACGCAGTTTCCGCTCAGCGACCAAATCCCTTCGTAGCTGCATGTAAGTTCATCGAGAAATGCGAACCGACCGTACGATCTTCTTCAAACTTGCAGGAGTGCTCTCGATTGGCGACACGAGCATTCTCTACAAGTTTCATAAACTTCGTACGGCTGGAAGCGGAGTGAGACACAAATTGTCATCATCCGAATTTCCGCTCAGCGAGCAAGTCGCGTCGTAGCTATATGTAAGTTCATCGAGAAATGCGAACCGACCGTACGATCTTCTTCAAACTTGCAGGAGTGCTCTCGATTGGCGACACGAGCATTCTCTACAAGTTTCATAAACTTCGTACGGTTGGAAGGGGTGTTAGACACAAATTGTCATCTACAACGCAGTTTCCGCTCAGCGACCAAGTCCCGTCGTAGCTGTATGTAAGCTCATCGAGAAATGCGAACCGACCGTACGATCTTCTTCAAACTTGCAGGAGTGCTCTCGATTGGAGACACGAGCATGCTGTAAAAGTTTCATAAACTTCGTACGGCTGGAAGGGTTGTTAGACACAAATTGTCATCTACAACGCAGTTTCCGCTCAGCGACCAAGTCCCGTCGTAGCTCTATGTAAGTTCATCGAGAAATGCGAACCGACCGTACGATCTTCTTCAAACTTGCAGGAGTGCTCTCGATTGGCGACACGAGCATTCTCTACAGGTTTCATAAACTTCGTACGGCTGGAAGCGGAGTGAGACACAAATTGTCATCATCCGAATTTCCGCTCAGCGAGCAAGTCCTGTCATAGCTGTATGTAAGTTTATCGAGAAATGCGAACCGACCGTACGATCTTCTTCAAACTTGCAGGAGTGCTCTCGATTGGCGACACGAGCATTCTCTACAAGTTTCATAAACTTCGTACGGCTGGAAGGGGTGTTAGACACAAATTGTCATCTACAACGCAGTTTCCGCTCAGCGACCAAGTCCCGTCGTAGCTGTATGTAAGTCCATCGAGAAATGCGAACCGACCGTACGATCTTCTTCAAACTTGCAGGAGTGCTCTCGATTGGCGACACGAGCATGCTGTACAAGTTTCATAAACTTCGTACGGCTGGAAGCGGAGTTAGACACAAATTGTCATCATCCGAATTTCCGCTCAGCGAGCAAGTCCCGTCGTAGTTATATGTAAGTTCATCGAGAAATGCGAACGGACCGTACGATCTTCTTCAAACTTGCAGGAGTGCTCTCGATTGGCGACACGAGCATTCTCTATAAGTTTCATAAACTCCGCACGGCTGGAAGGGGAGTTAGACACAAATTGTCATCTACAACGCAGTTTCCGACAGCGACCAAGTCCCTTCGTAGCTGCATGTAAGTTCATCGAGAAATCTGAACCGACCGTACGATCATCTTCACACTTGCAGGAGTGCTCTCGATTGGCGACACGAGCATTCTCTACAAGTTTCATAAACTTCGTACGGCTGGAAGGGGAGTTAGACACAAATTATCATCTACAACGCAGATTCCGCTCAGCGACCAAGTCCCGTCGTGGCTGTAAGTAAGTTCATCGAGAAATGCGAACCAACCGTACGATCTTCTTCAAACTTGCAGGAATGCTCTCGATTGGCGACACGAGCATTCTCTATAAGTTTCATAAACTTCGCACGGCTGGAAGGGGAGTTAGACACAAATTGTCATCTACAACGCAGTTTCCGACAGCGACCAAGTCCCTTCGTAGCTGCATGTAAGTTCATCGAGAAATCTGAACCGACCGTACGATCATCTTCAAACTTGCAGGAGTGGTCTCGATTGGCGTCACGAGCATTCTCTATAAGTTTCATAAACTTCGCACGGCTGGAAGGGGAGTTAGACACAAATTGTCATCTACAACGCAGTTTCCGCTCAGCGACCAAGCCCCGTCGTAGCTGTATGTAAGTTCATCGAGAAATGCGAACCGACCGTACGATCTTCTTCAAACTTGCAGGAGTGCTCTCGATTGGCGACACGAGCATTCTCTACAAGTTTCATAAACTTCGTACGGCTGGAAGGGGTGTTAGACACAAATTGTCATCTACAACGCAGTTTCCGCTCAGCGACCAAGTCCCGTCGTAGCTGTATGTAAGTCCATCGAGAAATGCGAACCGACCGTACGATCTTCTTCAAACTTGCAGGAGTGCTCTCGATTGGCGACACGAGCATGCTGTACAAGTTTCATAAACTTCGTACGGCTGGAAGCGGAGTTAGACACAAATTGTCATCATCCGAATTTCCGCTCAGCGAGCAAGTCCCGTCGTAGCTATATGTAAGTTCATCGAGAAATGCGAACCAACCGTACGATCTTCTTCAAACTTGCAGGAATGCTCTCGATTGGCGACACGAGCATTCTCTATAAGTTTCATAAACTTCGCACGGCTGGAAGGGGAGTTAGACACAAATTGTCATCTACAACGCAGTTTCCGACAGCGACCAAGTCCCTTCGTAGCTGCATGTAAGTTCATCGAGAAATCTGAACCGACCGTACGATCATCTTCAAACTTGCAGGAGTGGTCTCGATTGGCGTCACGAGCATTCTCTATAAGTTTCATAAACTTCGCACGGCTGGAAGGGGAGTTAGACACAAATTGTCATCTACAACGCAGTTTCCGCTCAGCGACCAAGCCCCGTCGTAGCTGTATGTAAGTTCATCGAGAAATGCGAACCGACCGTACGATCTTCTTCAAACTTGCAGGAGTGCTCTCGATTGGCGACACGAGCATTCTCTACAAGTTTCATAAACTTCGTACGGCTGGAAGGGGTGTTAGACACAAATTGTCATCTACAACGCAGTTTCCGCTCAGCGACCAAGTCCCGTCGTAGCTGTATGTAAGTCCATCGAGAAATGCGAACCGACCGTACGATCTTCTTCAAACTTGCAGGAGTGCTCTCGATTGGCGACACGAGCATGCTGTACAAGTTTCATAAACTTCGTACGGCTGGAAGCGGAGTTAGACACAAATTGTCATCATCCGAATTTCCGCTCAGCGAGCAAGTCCCGTCGTAGCTATATGTAAGTTCATCGAGAAATGCGAACGGACCGTACGATCTTCTTCAAACTTGCAGGAGTGCTCTCGATTGGCGACACGAGCATTCTCTATAAGTTTCATAAACTCCGCACGGCTGGAAGGGGAGTTAGACACAAATTGTCATCTACAACGTAGTTTCCGACAGCGACCAAGTCCCTTCGTAGCTGCATGTAAGTTCATCGAGAAATCTGAACCGACCGTACGATCATCTTCACACTTGCAGGAGTGCTCTCGATTGGCGACACGAGCATTCTCTACAAGTTTCATAAACTTCGTACGGCTGGAAGGGGAGTTAGACACAAATTATCATCTACAACGCAGATTCCGCTCAGCGACCAAGTCCCGTCGTGGCTGTAAGTAAGTTCATCGAGAAATGCGAACCAACCGTACGATCTTCTTCCAACTTGCAGGAGTGCTCTCGATTGGCGACACGAGCATTCTCTACAAGTTTCATAAACTTCGTACGGCTGGAAGCGGAGTGAGACACAAATTGTCATCATCCGAATTTCCGCTCAGCGAGCGAGTCCCGTCGTAGCTATATGTAAGTTCATCGAGAAATGCGAACCGACCGTACGATCTTCTTCAAACTTGCAGGAGTGCTCTCGATTGGCGACACGAGCATTCTCTACAAGTTTCATAAACTTCGTACGGCTGGAAGGGGTGTTAGACACAAATTGTCATCTACAACGCAGTTTCCGCTCAGCGACCAAGTCCCGTCGTGGCTGTATGTAAGTTCATCGAGAAATGCGAACCGACCATACGATCTTCTTCTAACTTGCAGGAGTGCTCTCGATTGACGACACGAGCATGCTGTACAAGTTTCATAAACTTCGTACGGCTGGAAGCGGAGTTTGAAAAAAATTGTCATCATCCGAATTTCCGCTCAGCGACCAAGTCACTTCGTAGCTGCATGTAAGTTCATCGAGAAATCTGAACCGACCGTACGATCATCTTCAAAC
The DNA here is from genome assembly GCA_963942575.1 of Priocnemis perturbator. Taxonomy (NCBI): domain Eukaryota; kingdom Metazoa; phylum Arthropoda; class Insecta; order Hymenoptera; family Pompilidae; genus Priocnemis; species Priocnemis perturbator. The sequence continues at coordinate 316,832 of CAWWDK010000055.1, forward strand.
TTGCAGGAGTGCTCTCGATTGGCGACACGAGCATTCTCTACAAGTTTCATAAACTTCGCACGGCTGGAAGGGGAGTTAGACACAAATTGTCATCTACAACGCAGTTTCCGACAGCGATCAAGTCCCGTCGTAGCTGTATGTAAGTTCATCGAGAAATGCGAATCGACCGTATGATCTTCTTCAAACTTGCAGGAGTGCTCTCGATTGGCGACACGAGCATTCTCTCCAAGTTTCATAAACTTCGTACGGCTGGAAGCGGAGTTAGACACAAATTGTCATCATCCGAATTTCCGCTCAGCGACCGTAGCTGCATGTAAGTTCATTGAGAAATATGAACCGACCGTACAATCTTCTTCAAACTTGCAGGAGTGCTCTCGATTGGCGTCACGAGCATTCTCTATAAGTTTCATAAACTTCGCATGGCTGGAAGGGGAGTTAGACACAAATTGTCATCTACAACGCAGTTTCCGCTCAGCGACCAAATCCCTTCGTAGCTGCATGTAAGTTCATCGAGAAATGCGAACCGACCGTACGATCTTCTTCAAACTTGCAGGAGTGCTCTCGATTGGCGACACGAGCATTCTCTACAAGTTTCATAAACTTCGTACGGCTGGAAGCGGAGTTAGACACAAATTGTCATCTACAACGCAGTTTCCGCTCAGCGACCAAGTCCCGTCGTAGCTGTATGTAAGTTCATCGAGAAATGCGAACTGACCGTACAATCTTCTTCAAACTTGCAGGAGTGCTCTCGATTGGCGACACGAGCATTCTCTACAAGTTTCATAAACTTCGTACGGCTGGAAGCGGAGTGAGACACAAATTGTCATCATCCGAATTTCCGCTCAGCGAGCAAGTCCCGTCGTAGCTATATGTAAGTTCATCGAGAAATGCGAACCGACCGTACGATCTTCTTCAAACTTGCAGGAGTGCTCTCGACTGGCGACACGAGCATTCTCTACAAGTTTCATAAACTCCGCACGGCTGGAAGGGGAGTTAGACACAAATTGTCATCTACAACGCAGTTTCCGACAGCGACCAAGTCCCTTCGTAGCTGCATGTAAGTTCATCGAGAAATCTGAACCGACCGTACGATCATCTTCACACTTGCAGGAGTGCTCTCGATTGGCGACACGAGCATTCTCTACAAGTTTCATAAACTTCGTACGGCTGGAAGGGGAGTTAGACACAAATTATCATCTACAACGCAGATTCCGCTCAGCGACCAAGTCCCGTCGTGGCTGTAAGTAAGTTCATCGAGAAATGCGAACCAACCGTACGATCTTCTTCAAACTTGCAGGAATGCTCTCGATTGGCGACACGAGCATTCTCTATAAGTTTCATAAACTTCGCACGGCTGGAAGGGGAGTTAGACACAAATTGTCATCTACAACGCAGTTTCCGACAGCGACCAAGTCCCTTCGTAGCTGCATGTAAGTTCATCGAGAAATCTGAACCGACCGTACGATCATCTTCAAACTTGCAGGAGTGGTCTCGATTGGCGTCACGAGCATTCTCTATAAGTTTCATAAACTTCGCACGGCTGGAAGGGGAGTTAGACACAAATTGTCATCTACAACGCAGTTTCCGCTCAGCGACCAAGCCCCGTCGTAGCTGTATGTAAGTTCATCGAGAAATGCGAACCGACCGTACGATCTTCTTCAAACTTGCAGGAGTGCTCTCGATTGGCGACACGAGCATTCTCTACAAGTTTCATAAACTTCGTACGGCTGGAAGGGGTGTTAGACACAAATTGTCATCTACAACGCAGTTTCCGCTCAGCGACCAAGTCCCGTCGTAGCTGTATGTAAGTCCATCGAGAAATGCGAACCGACCGTACGATCTTCTTCAAACTTGCAGGAGTGCTCTCGATTGGCGACACGAGCATGCTGTACAAGTTTCATAAACTTCGTACGGCTGGAAGCGGAGTTAGACACAAATTGTCATCATCCGAATTTCCGCTCAGCGAGCAAGTCCCGTCGTAGCTATATGTAAGTTCATCGAGAAATGCGAACGGACCGTACGATCTTCTTCAAACTTGCAGGAGTGCTCTCGATTGGCGACACGAGCATTCTCTATAAGTTTCATAAACTCCGCACGGCTGGAAGGGGAGTTAGACACAAATTGTCATCTACAACGTAGTTTCCGACAGCGACCAAGTCCCTTCGTAGCTGCATGTAAGTTCATCGAGAAATCTGAACCGACCGTACGATCATCTTCACACTTGCAGGAGTGCTCTCGATTGGCGACACGAGCATTCTCTACAAGTTTCATAAACTTCGTACGGCTGGAAGGGGAGTTAGACACAAATTATCATCTACAACGCAGATTCCGCTCAGCGACCAAGTCCCGTCGTGGCTGTAAGTAAGTTCATCGAGAAATGCGAACCAACCGTACGATCTTCTTCCAACTTGCAGGAGTGCTCTCGATTGGCGACACGAGCATTCTCTACAAGTTTCATAAACTTCGTACGGCTGGAAGCGGAGTGAGACACAAATTGTCATCATCCGAATTTCCGCTCAGCGAGCGAGTCCCGTCGTAGCTATATGTAAGTTCATCGAGAAATGCGAACCGACCGTACGATCTTCTTCAAACTTGCAGGAGTGCTCTCGATTGGCGACACGAGCATTCTCTACAAGTTTCATAAACTTCGTACGGCTGGAAGGGGTGTTAGACACAAATTGTCATCTACAACGCAGTTTCCGCTCAGCGACCAAGTCCCGTCGTGGCTGTATGTAAGTTCATCGAGAAATGCGAACCGACCATACGATCTTCTTCTAACTTGCAGGAGTGCTCTCGATTGACGACACGAGCATGCTGTACAAGTTTCATAAACTTCGTACGGCTGGAAGCGGAGTTTGAAAAAAATTGTCATCATCCGAATTTCCGCTCAGCGACCAAGTCACTTCGTAGCTGCATGTAAGTTCATCGAGAAATCTGAACCGACCGTACGATCATCTTCAAACTTGCAGGAGTGCTCTCGATTGGCGACACGAGCATTCTCTACAAGTTTCATAAACTTCGCACGGCTGGAAGGGGAGTTAGACACAAATTGTCATCTACAACGCAGTTTCCGACAGCGATCAAGTCCCGTCGTAGCTGTATGTAAGTTCATCGAGAAATGCGAATCGACCGTATGATCTTCTTCAAACTTGCAGGAGTGCTCTCGATTGGCGACACGAGCATTCTCTCCAAGTTTCATAAACTTCGTACGGCTGGAAGCGGAGTTAGACACAAATTGTCATCATCCGAATTTCCGCTCAGCGACCGTAGCTGCATGTAAGTTCATTGAGAAATATGAACCGACCGTACAATCTTCTTCAAACTTGCAGGAGTGCTCTCGATTGGCGTCACGAGCATTCTCTATAAGTTTCATAAACTTCGCATGGCTGGAAGGGGAGTTAGACACAAATTGTCATCTACAACGCAGTTTCCGCTCAGCGACCAAATCCCTTCGTAGCTGTATGTAAGTTCATCGAGAAATGCGAACCGACCGTACGATCTTCTTCAAACTTGCAGGAGTGCTCTCGATTGGCGACACGAGCATTCTCTACAAGTTTCATAAACTTCGTACGGCTGGAAGCGGAGTTAGACACAAATTGTCATCTACAACGCAGTTTCCGCTCAGCGACCAAGTCCCGTCGTAGCTGTATGTAAGTTCATCGAGAAATGCGAACTGACCGTACAATCTTCTTCAAACTTGCAGGAGTGCTCTCGATTGGCGACACGAGCATTCTCTACAAGTTTCATAAACTTCGTACGGCTGGAAGCGGAGTGAGACACAAATTGTCATCATCCGAATTTCCGCTCAGCGAGCAAGTCCCGTCGTAGCTATATGTAAGTTCATCGAGAAATGCGAACCGACCGTACGATCTTCTTCAAACTTGCAGGAGTGCTCTCGACTGGCGACACGAGCATTCTCTACAAGTTTCATAAACTTCGTACGGCTGGAAGGGGTGTTAGACACAAATTGTCATCTACAACGCAGTTTCCGCTCAGCGACCAAGTCCCGTCGTGGCTGTATGTAAGTTCATCGAGAAATGCGAACCGACCATACGATCTTCTTCTAACTTGCAGGGGTGCTCTCGATTGACGACACGAGCATGCTGTACAAGTTTCATAAACTTCGTACGGCTGGAAGCGGAGTTTGAAAAAAATTGTCATCATCCGAATTTCCGCTCAGCGACCAAGTCACTTCGTAGCTGCATGTAAGTTCATCGAGAAATTTGAACCGACCGTACGATCATCTTCAAACTTGCAGGAGTGCTCTCGATTGGCGTCACGAGCATTCTCTATAAGTTTCATAAACTTCGCACGGCTGGAAGGGGAGTTAGACACAAATTGTCATCTACAACGCAGTTTCCGCTCAGCGACCAAGCCCCGTCGTAGCTGTATGTAAGTTCATCGAGAAATGCGAACCGACCGTACGATCTTCTTCAAACTTGCAGGAGTGCTCTCGATTGGCGACACGAGCATTCTCTACAAGTTTCATAAACTTCGTACGGCTGGAAGCGGAGTGAGACACAAATTGTCATCATCCGAATTTCCGCTCAGCGAGCAAGTCCCTTCGTAGCTGCATGTAAGTTCATCGAGAAATCTGAACCGACCATACGATCATCTTCACACTTGCAGGAGTGCTCTCGATTGGCGACACGAGCATTCTCTACAAGTTTCATAAACTTCGTACGGCTGGAAGCGGAGTTTGAAAAAAATTGTCATCATCCGAATTTCGGCTCAGCGACCAAGTCACTTCGTAGCTGCATGTAAGTTCATCGAGAAATCTGAACCGACCGTACGATCATCTTCAAACTTGCTGGAGTGCTCTCGATTGGCGTCACGAGCATTCTCTATAAGTTTCATAAACTTCGCACGCCTGGAAGGGGAGTTAGACACAAATTGTCATCTACAACGCAGTTTCCGACAGCGATCAAGTCCCGTCGTAGCTGTATGTAAGTTCATCGAGAAATGCGAATCGACCGTATGATCTTCTTCAAACTTGCAGGAGTGCTCTCGATTGGCGACACGAGCATTCTCTACAAGTTTCATAAACTTCGTACGGTTGGAAGCGGAGTTTGAAAAAAATTGTCATCATCCGAATTTCCGCTCAGCGACCAAGTCCCTTTGTAGCTGCATGTAAGTTCATCGAGAAATCTGAACCGACCATACGATCATCTTCACACTTGCAGGAGTGCTCTCGATTGGCGACACCAGCATTCTCTCCAAGTTTCATAAACTTCGTACGGCTGGAAGCGGTGTTAGACACAAATTGTCATCATCCGAATATCCGCTCAGCGACCGTAGCTGCATGTAAGTTCATTGAGAAATCTGAACCGACCGTACGATCTTCTTCAAACTTGCAGGAGTGCTCTCGATTGGCGACACGAGCATTCTCTACAAGTTTCATAAACTTCGTACGGCTGGAAGCGGAGTTTGAATAAAATTGTCATCAACAACGCAGTTTCCGCTCAGCGACCAAATCCCTTCGTAGCTGCATGTAAGTTCATCGAGAAATGCGAACCGACCGTACGATCTTCTTCAAACTTGCAGGAGTGCTCTCGATTGGCGACACGAGCATTCTCTACAAGTTTCATAAACTTCGTACGGCTGGAAGGGGCGTTAGACACAAATTGTCATCTACAACGCAGTACTGGATAGTTCCCGTTCAGCGACTAAGTCCCGTCGTAGGTGCATGTAAGTTCATCGAGAAATGTTAACCGACCGTACGATCTTCTTCAAACTTGCAGGAGTGCTCTCGATTGGCGTCACGAGCATTCTCTATAAGTTTCATAAACTTCGCACGGCTGGAAGGGGAGTTAGACACAAATTGTCATCTACAACGCAGTTTCCGCTCAGCGACCAAATCCCTTCGTAGCTGCATGTAAGTTCATCGAGAAATGCGAACCGACCGTACAATCTTCTTCAAACTTGCAGGAGTGCTCTCGATTGGCGACACGAGCATTCTCTACAAGTTTCATAAACTTCGTACGGCTGGAACCGGAGTGAGACACAAATTGTCATCATCCGAATTTCCGCTCAGCGAGCAAGTCCCGTCGTAGCTATATGTAAGTTCATCGAGAAATGCGAACCGACCGTACGATCTTCTTCAAACTTGCAGGAGTGCTCTCGATTGGCGTCACGAGCATTCTCTATAAGTTGCATAAACTTCGCACGGCTGGAAGGGGAGTTAGACACAAATTGTCATCTACAACGCAGTTTCCGACAGCGATCAAGTCCCGTCGTAGCTGTATGTAAGTTCATCGAGAAATGCGAATCGACCGTATGATCTTCTTCAAACTTGCAGGAGTGCTCTCGATTGGCGACACGAGCATTCTCTCCAAGTTTCATAAACTTCGTACGGCTGGAAGCGGAGTTGGACACAAATTGTCATCATCCGAATTTCCGCTCAGCGACCGTAGCTGCATGTAAGTTCATTGAGAAATATGAACCGACCGTACGATCTTCTTCAAACTTGCAGGAGTGCTCTCGATTGGCGTCACGAGCATTCTCTATAAGTTTCATAAACTTCGCATGGCTGGAAGGGGAGTTAGACACAAATTGTCATCTACAACGCAGTTTCCGCTCAGCGACCAAATCCCTTCGTAGCTGCATGTAAGTTCATCGAGAAATGCGAACCGACCGTACGATCTTCTTCAAACTTGCAGGAGTGCTCTCGATTGGCGACACGAGCATTCTCTACAAGTTTCATAAACTTCGTACGGCTGGAAGCGGAGTTAGACACAAATTGTCATCTACAACGCAGTTTCCGCTCAGCGACCAAGTCCCGTCGTAGCTGTATGTAAGTTCATCGAGAAATGCGAACCGACCGTACAATCTTCTTCAAACTTGCAGGAGTGCTCTCGATTGGCGACACGAGCATTCTCTACAAGTTTCATAAACTTCGTACGGCTGGAAGCGGAGTGAGACACAAATTGTCATCATCCGAATTTCCGCTCAGCGAGCAAGTCCCGTCGTAGCTATATGTAAGTTCATCGAGAAATGCGAACCGACCGTACGATCTTCTTCAAACTTGCAGGAGTGCTCTCGATTGGCGTCACGAGCATTCTCTATAAGTTTCATAAACTTCGCACGGCTGGAAGGGGAGTTAGACACAAATTGTCATCTACAATGCAGTTTCCGCTCAGCGACCAAGTCCCGTCGTAGCTGTATGTAAGTTCATCGAGAAATGCGAACCGACCGTACGATCTTCTTCAAATTTGCAGGAGTGCTCTCGATTGGCGACACGAGCATTCTCTACAAATTTCATAAACTTCGTACGGCTGGAAGCGGAGTTAGACACGAATTGTCATCATCCGAATTTCCGCTCAGCGACCAAGTCCCTTCGTAGCTGCATGTAAGTTCATCGAGAAATCTGAACCGACCGTACGATCATCTTCACACTTGCAGGAGTACTCTCGATTGGCGACACGAGCATTCTCTACAAGTTTCATAAACTTCGTACGGCTGGAAGGGGCGTTAGACACAAATTGTCATCTACAACGCAGTACTGGATAGTTCCGGTTCAGCGACTAAGTCCCGTCGTAGGTGCATGTAAGTTCATCGAGAAATGTTAACCGACCGTACGATCTTCTTCAAACTTGCAGGAGTGCTCTCGATTGGCGACACGAGCATTCTCTACAAGTTTCATAAACTTCGTACGGCTGGAAGCGGAGTTAGACACAAATTGTCATCTACAACGCAGTACTGGATAGTTCCCGTTCAGCGATTAAGTCCCGTCGTAGCTGCATGTGAGTTCATCGAGAAATGTGAACCGACCGTCAGATCTTCTTCAAACTTGCAGGAGTGCTCTCGATTGACGACACGAGCATGCTGTACAAGTTTCATAAACTTCGTACGGCTGGAAGCGGAGTTTGAAAAAAATTGTCATCATCCGAATTTCCGCTCAGCGACCAAGTCCCTTTGTAGCTGCATGTAAGTTCATCGAGAAATCTGAACCGACCGCACGATCATCTTCAAACTTGCAGGAGTGCTCTCGATTGGCGACACGAGCATTCTCTACAAGTTTCATAAACTTCGTACGGCTGGAAGGGGTGTTAGACACAAAATTGTCATCTACAACGCAGTTTCCGCTCAGCGAACAAGTCCCGTCGTAGTTGTATGTAAGTTCATCGAGAAATGCGAACCGACCGTACGATCTTCTTCAAATTTGCAGGAGTGCTCTCGATTGGCGACACGAGCATTCTCTACAAATTTCATAAACTTCGTACGGCTGGAAGCGGAGTTAGACACGAATTGTCATCATCCGAATTTCCGCTCAGCGACCAAGTCCCTTCGTAGCTGCATGTAAGTTCATCGAGAAATCTGAACCGACCGTACGATCATCTTCACACTTGCAGGAGTACTCTCGATTGGCGACACGAGCATTCTCTACAAGTTTCATAAACTTCGTACGGCTGGAAGCGGAGTTAGACACAAATTGTCATCATCCGAATTTCCGCTCAGCGACCAAGTCCCTTCGTAGCTGCATGTAAGTTCATCGAGAAATCTGAACCGACCATACGATCATCTTCACACTTGCAGGAGTGCTCTCGATTGGCGACACGAGCATTCTCTACAAGTTTCATAAACTTCGTACGGCTGGAAGGGGAGTTAGACACAAATTGTCATCTACAACGCAGTTTCTGCTCAGCGACCAAGTCCCGTCGTGGCTGTATGTAAGTTCATCGAGAAATGCGAACCGACCATACGATCTTCTTCTAACTTGCAGGAGTGCTCTCGATTGACGACACGAGCATGCTGTACAAGTTTCATAAACTTCGTACGGCTGGAAGCGGAGTTTGAAAAAAATTGTCATCATCCGAATTTCCGCTCAGCGACCGTAGCTGCATGTAAGTTCATTGAGAAATCTGAACCGACCGTACGATCTTCTTCAAACTTGCAGGAGTGCTCTCGACTGGCGACACGAGCATTCTCTACAAGTTTCATAAACTTCGTACGGCTGGAAGCGGAGTTTGAATAAAATTGTCATCATCCGAATTTCCGCTCAGCGACCAAGTCCATTTGTAGCTGCATGTAAGTTCATCGAGAAATCTGAACCGACCATACGATCATCTTCAAACTTGCAGGAGTGCTCTCGTTTGACGACACGAGCATGCTGTACAAGTTTCATAAACTTCGTACGGCTGGAAGCGGAGTTTGAAAAAAATTGTCATCATCCGAATTTCCGCTCAGCGACCAAGTCCCGTCGTAGCTATATGTAAGTTCATCGACAAATGCGAACCGACCGTTCGATCTTCTTCAAACTTGCAGGAATGCTCTCGATTGGCGACACGAGCATTCTCTATAAGTTTCATAAACTTCGTACGGCTGGAAGGGTAGTTAGACACAAATTGTCATCTACAACGCAGTTTCCGCTCAGCGACCAAGTCCCGTCGTAGCTGTATGTAAGCTCATCAAGAAATGCGAACCGACCGTACGATCTTCTTCAAACTTGCAGGAGTGCTCTCGATTGACGACACGAGCATGCTGTACAAGTTTCATAAACTTCGTACGGCTGGAAGCGGAGTTTGACACAAATTGTCATCATCCGAATTTCCGCTCAGCGACCGTAGCTGCATGTAAGTTCATTGAGAAATCTGAACCGACCGTACGATCTTCTTCAAACTTGCAGGAGTGCTCTCGATTGGCGACACGAGCATTCTCTACAAGTTTCATAAACTTCGTACGGCTGGAAGCGGAGTTTGAATAAAATTGTCATCATCCGAATTTCCGCTCAGCGACCAAGTCCATTTGTAGCTGCATGTAAGTTCATCGAGAAATCTGAACCGACCATACGATCATCTTCAAACTTGCAGGAGTGCTCTCGTTTGACGACACGAGCATGCTGTACAAGTTTCATAAACTTCGTACGGCTGGAAGCGGAGTTTGAAAAAAATTGTCATCATCCGAATTTCCGCTCAGCGACCAAGTCCCGTCGTAGCTATATGTAAGTTCATCGACAAATGCGAACCGACCGTTCGATCTTCTTCAAACTTGCAGGAATGCTCTCGATTGGCGACACGAGCATTCTCTATAAGTTTCATAAACTTCGTACGGCTGGAAGGGTAGTTAGACACAAATTGTCATCTACAACGCAGTTTCCGCTCAGCGACCAAGTCCCGTCGTAGCTGTATGTAAGCTCATCAAGAAATGCGAACCGACCGTACGATCTTCTTCAAACTTGCAGGAGTGCTCTCGATTGACGACACGAGCATGCTGTACAAGTTTCATAAACTTCGTACGGCTGGAAGCGGAGTTTGAAAAAAATTGTCATCATCCGAATTTCCGCTCAGCGAGCAAGTCCCGTCGTAGCTGTATGTAAGTTCATCGAGAAATGCGAACCGACCGTTCGATCATCTTCACACTTGCAGGAGTGCTCTCGATTGGCGGCTCGAGCATTCTCTACAAGTTTCATAAACTTCGTACGGCTGGAAGGGGCGTTAGACACAAATTGTCATCTACAACGCAGTACTGGATAGTTCCCGTTCAGCGACTAAGTCCCGTCGTAGGTGCATGTAAGTTCATCGAGAAATGTTAACCGACCGTACGATCTTCTTCAAACTTGCAGGAGTGCTCTCGATTGGCGACACGAGCATTCTCTACAAGTTTCATAAACTTCGTACGGCTGGAAGGGGAGTTAGACAAAAATTGTCATCTACAACGCAGTTTCCGCTCAGCGACCAAGTCCCGTCGTAGCTGTATGTAAGTTCATCGTGAAATGGGAACCGACCGTACGATCTTCTTGAAACTCGCAGGAGTGCTCTCGATTGGCGACACGAGCATTCTCTACAAGTTTCATAAACTTCGTACGGCTGGAAGCAGAGTTAGACACAAATTGTCATCATCCGAATTTCCGCTCAGCGACCAAGTCCCGTCGTAGCTGCATGTAAGTTCATCGAGAAATCTGAACCGACCATACGATCATCTTCACACTTGCAGGAGTGCTCTCGATTGGCGACACGAGCATTCTCTACAAGTTTCATAAACTTCGTACGGCTGGAAGGGGAGTTAGACACAAATTGTCATCTACAACGCAGTTTCCGCTCAGCGACCAAGTCCCGTCGTAGCTGTATGTAAGCTCATCAAGAAATGCGAACCGACCGTACGTTCTTCTTCAAACTTGCAGGAGTGCTCTCGTTTGACGACACGAGCATGCTGTACAAGTTTCATAAACTTCGTACGGCTGGAAGCGGAGTTTGAAAAAAATTGTCATCATCCGAATTTCCGCTCAGCGACCAAGTCCCGTCGTAGCTATATGTAAGTTCATCGACAAATGCGAACCGACCGTTCGATCTTCTTCAAACTTGCAGGAATGCTCTCGATTGGCGACACGAGCATTCTCTATAAGTTTCATAAACTTCGTACGGCTGGAAGGGTAGTTAGACACAAATTGTCATCTACAACGCAGTTTCCGCTCAGCGACCAAGTCCCGTCGTAGCTGTATGTAAGCTCATCAAGAAATGCGAACCGACCGTACGATCTTCTTCAAACTTGCAGGAGTGCTCTCGATTGACGACACGAGCATGCTGTACAAGTTTCATAAACTTCGTACGGCTGGAAGCGGAGTTTGAAAAAAATTGTCATCATCCGAATTTCCGCTCAGCGAGCAAGTCCCGTCGTAGCTGTATGTAAGTTCATCGAGAAATGCGAACCGACCGTTCGATCATCTTCACACTTGCAGGAGTGCTCTCGATTGGCGGCTCGAGCATTCTCTACAAGTTTCATAAACTTCGTACGGCTGGAAGGGGCGTTAGACACAAATTGTCATCTACAACGCAGTACTGGATAGTTCCCGTTCAGCGACTAAGTCCCGTCGTAGCTGCATGTAAGTTCATCGAGAAATCTGAACCGACCGTACGATCATCTTCACACTTGCAGGAGTGCTCTCGGTTGGCGACACGAGCATTCTCTACAAGTTTCATAAACTTCGTACGGCTGGAAGCGGAGTTAGACACAAATTGTCATCATCCGAATTTCAGCTCAGCGACCAAGTCCCTTCGTAGCTGCATGTAAGTTCATCGAGAAATCTGAACCGACCATACGATCATCTTCACACTTGCAGGAGTGCTCTCGATTGGCGACACGAGCATTCTCTACAAGTTTCATAAACTTCGTACGGCTGGAAGGGGAGTTAGACAAAAATTGTCATCTACAACGCAGTTTCCGCTCAGCGACCAAGTCCCGTCGTAGCTGTATGTAAGTTCATCGTGAAATGGGAACCGACCGTACGATCTTCTTGAAACTCGCAGGAGTGCTCTCGATTGGCGACACGAGCATTCTCTACAAGTTTCATAAACTTCGTACGGCTGGAAGCAGAGTTAGACACAAATTGTCATCATCCGAATTTCCGCTCAGCGACCAAGTCCCTTCGTAGCAGCATGTAAGTTCATCGAGAAATGCGAACCGACCGTACGATCTTCTTCAAACTTGCAGGAGTGCTCTCGATTGGCGACACGAGCATTCTCTACAAGTTTCATAAACTTCGTACGGCTGGAAGCGGAGTTAGACACAAATTGTCATCTACAACGCAGTTTCCGCTCAGCGACCAAGTCCCGTCGTAGCTGCATGTAAGTTCATCGAGAAATCTGAACCGACCATACGATCATCTTCACACTTGCAGGAGTGCTCTCGATTGGCGACACGAGCATTCTCTACAAGTTTCATAAACTTCGTACGGCTGGAAGCGGAGTTAGACACAAATTGTCATCTACAACGCAGTTTCCGCTCAGCGACCAAGTCCCGTCGTAGCTGCATGTAAGTTCATCGAGAAATCTGAACCGACCGTACGATCATCTTCAAACTTGCAGGAGTGCTCTCGATTGGCGTCACGAGCATTCTCTATAAGTTTCATAAACTTCGTATGGCTGGAAGCGGAGTTTGAAAAAAATTGTCATCATCCGAATTTCCGCTCAGCGACCAAGTCACTTCGTAGCTGCATGTAAGTTCATCGAGAAATCTGAACCGACCATACGATCATCTTCACACTTACAGGAGTGCTCTCGATTGGCGACACGAGCATTCTCTACAAGTTTCATAAACTTCGTACGGCTGGAAGGGGAGTTAGACACAAATTGTCATCTACAAAGCAGTTTCCGCTCAGCGACCAAGTCCCGTCGTAGCTGTATGTAAGCTCATCAAGAAATGCGAACCGACCGTACGTTCTTCTTCAAACTTGCAGGTGTGCTCTCGTTTGACGACACGAGCATGCTGTACAAGTTTCATAAACTTCGTACGGCTGGAAGCGGAGTTTGAAAAAAATTGTCATCATCCGAATTTCCGCTCAGCGACCAAGTCCCGTCGTAGCTATATGTAAGTTCATCGACAAATGCGAACCGACCGTTCGATCTTCTTCAAACTTGCAGGAATGCTCTCGATTGGCGACACGAGCATTCTCTATAAGTTTCATAAACTTCGCACGGCTGGAAGGGGAGTTAGACACAAATTGTCATCTACAACGCAGTTTCCGACAGCGACCAAGTCCCTTCGTAGCTGCATGTAAGTTCATCGAGAAATCTGAACCGACCGTACGATCATCTTCACACTTGCAGGAGTGCTCTCGATTGGTGTCACGAGCATTCTCTATAAGTTTCATAAACTTCGCACGGCTGGAAGGGGAGTTAGACACAAATTGTCATCTACAACGCAGTTTCCGACAGCGATCAAGTCCCGTCGTAGCTGTATGTAAGTTCATCGAGAAATGCGAACCGACGGAACGATCTTCTTCAAACTTGCAGGAGTGCTCTCGATTGGCGACACGAGCATTCTCTAAAAGTTTCATAAACTTCGTACGGCTGGAAGCGGAGTGAGACACAAATTGTCATCATCCGAATTTCCGCTCAGCGAGCAAGTCCCTTCGTAGCTGCATGTAAGTTCATCGAGAAATCTGAACCGACCATACGATCATCTTCACACTTGCAGGAATGCTCTCGATTGGCGACACGAGCATTCTCTACAAGTTTCATAAACTTCGTACGGCTGGAAGGGGAGTTAGACACAAATTGTCATCTACAACGCAGTTTCCGCTCAGCGACCAAGTCCCATCGTGGCTGTATGTAAGTTCATCGAAAAATGCGAACCGACCGTACGATCTTCTTCCAACTTGCAGGAGTGCTCTCGATTGACGACACGAGCATGCTGTACAAGTTTCATAAACTTCGTACGGCTGGAAGCGGAGTTTGAAAAAAATTGTCATCATCCGAATTTCCGCTCAGCGACCAAGTCACTTCGTAGCTGCATGTAAGTTCATCGAGAAATCTGAACCGACCGTACGATCATCTTCAAACTTGCAGGAGTGCTCTCGATTGGCGTCACGAGCATTCTCTATAAGTTTCATAAACTTCGTACGGCTGGAAGGAGCGTTAGACACAAATTGTCATCTACAACGCAGTACTGGATAGTTCCCGTTCAGCGACTAAGTCCCGTCGTAGGTGCATGTAAGTTCATCGAGAAATGTTAACCGACCGTACGATCTTCTTCAAACTTGCAGGAGTGCTCTCGATTGGCGACACGAGCATTCTCTACAAGTTTCATAAACTTCGTACGGCTGGAAGCGGAGTGAGACACAAATTGTCATCATCCGAATTTCCGCTCAGCGAGCAAGTCCCGTCGTAGCTGTATGTAAGTTCATCGAGAAATGCGAACCGACGGAACGATCTTCTTCAAACTTGCAGGAGTGCTCTCGATTGGCGACACGAGCATTCTCTACAAGTTTCATAAACTTCGTACGGCTGGAAGCGGAGTGAGACACAAATTGTCATCATCCGAATTTCCGCTCAGCGAGCAAGTCCCTTCGTAGCTGCATGTAAGTTCATCGAGAAATCTGAACCGACCATACGATCATCTTCACACTTGCAGGGGTGCTCTCGATTGGCGACACGAGCATTCTCTAAAAGTTTCATAAACTTCGTACGGCTGGAAGGGGAGGTAGACACAAATTGTCATCTACAACGCAGTTTCCGCTCAGCGACCAAGTCCCGTCGTGGCTGTATGTAAGTTCATCGAGAAATGCGAACCGACCGTTCGATCTTCTTCCAACTTGCAGGAGTGCTCTCGATTGACGACACGAGCATTCTCTACAAGTTTCATAAACTTCGTACGGCTGGAAGCAGAGATAGACACAAATTGTCATCATCCGAATTTCCGCTCAGCGACCAAGTCCCTTCGTAGCAGCATGTAAGTTCATCGAGAAATGCGAACCGACCGTACGATCTTCTTCAAACTTGCAGGAGTGCTCTCGATTGGCGACACGAGCATTCTCTACAAGTTTCATAAACTTCGTACGGCTGGAAGCGGAGTTAGACACAAATTGTCATCTACAACGCAGTTTCCGCTCAGCGACCAAGTCCCGTCGTAGCTGCATGTAAGTTCATCGAGAAATCTGAACCGACCATACGATCATCTTCACACTTGCAGGAGTGCTCTCGATTGGCGACACGAGCATTCTCTACAAGTTTCATAAACTTCGTACGGCTGGAAGGGGAGTTAGACACAAATTGTCATCTACAACGCAGTTTCCGCTCAGCGACCAAGTCCCGTCGTAGCTGTATGTAAGCTCATCAAGAAATGCGAACCGACCGTACGTTCTTCCTCAATCTTGCAGGAGTGCTCTCGTTTGACGACACGAGCATGCTGTACAAGTTTCATAAACTTCGTACGGCTGGAAGCGGAGTTTGAAAAAAATTGTCATCATCCGAATTTCCGCTCAGCGACCAAGTCCCGTCGTAGCTATATGTAAGTTCATCGACAAATGCGAACCGACCGTTCGATCTTCTTCAAACTTGCAGGAATGCTCTCGATTGGCGACACGAGCATTCTCTATAAGTTTCATAAACTTCGTACGGCTGGAAGGGTAGTTAGACACAAATTGTCATCTACAACGCAGTTTCCGCTCAGCGACCAAGTCCCGTCGTAGCTGTATGTAAGCTCATCAAGAAATGCGAACCGACCGTACGATCTTCTTCAAACTTGCAGGAGTGCTCTCGATTGACGACACGAGCATGCTGTACAAGTTTCATAAACTTTGTACGGCTGGAAGCGGAGTTTGAAAAAAATTGTCATCATCCGAATTTCCGCTCAGCGAGCAAGTCCCGTCGTAGCTGTATGTAAGTTCATCGAGAAATGCGAACCGACCGTTCGATCATCTTCACACTTGCAGGAGTGCTCTCGATTGGCGGCTCGAGCATTCTCTACAAGTTTCATAAACTTCGTACGGCTGGAAGGGGCGTTAGACACAAATTGTCATCTACAACGCAGTACTGGATAGTTCCCGTTCAGCAACTAAGTCCCGTCGTAGCTGCATGTAAGTTCATCGAGAAATCTGAACCGACCGTACGATCATCTTCACACTTGCAGGAGTGCTCTCGGTTGGCGACACGAGCATTCTCTACAAGTTTCATAAACTTCGTACGGCTGGAAGCGGAGTTAGACACAAATTGTCATCATCCGAATTTCAGCTCAGCGACCAAGTCCCTTCGTAGCTGCATGTAAGTTCATCGAGAAATCTGAACCGACCATACGATCATCTTCACACTTGCAGGAGTGCTCTCGATTGGCGACACGGGCATTCTCTACAAGTTTCATAAACTTCGTACGGCTGGAAGGGGAGTTAGACACTAATTGTCATCTACAACGCAGTTTCCGCTCAGCGACCAAGTCCCGTCGTGGCTGTATGTAAGTTCATCGAGAAATGCGAACCGACCGTACGATCTTCTTCCAACTTGCAGGAGTGCTCTCGATTGACGACACGAGCATGCTGTACAAGTTTCATAAACTTCGAACGGCTGGAAGCGGAGTTTGAAAAAAATTGTCATCATCCGAATTTCCGCTCAGCGACCAAGTCACTTCGTAGCTGCATGTAAGTTCATCGAGAAATCTGAACCGACCGTACGATCATCTTCAAACTTGCAGGAGTGCTCTCGATTGGCGTCACGAGCATTCTCTATAAGTTTCATAAACTTCGTATGGCTGGAAGCGGAGTTTGAAAAAAATTGTCATCATCCGAATTTCCGCTCAGCGACCAAGTCACTTCGTAGCTGCATGTAAGTTCATCGAGAAATCTGAACCGAACGTACGATCATCTTCAAACTTGCAGGAGTGCTCTCGATTGGCGTCACGAGCATTCTCTATAAGTTTCATAAACTTCGTACGGCTGGAAGGGGTGTTAGACACAAAATTGTCATCTACAACGCAGTTTCCGCTCAGCGACCAAGTCCCGTCGTACCTGTATGTAAGTTCATCGAGAAATGCGAACCAACCGTACGATCTTCTTCAAATTTGCAGGAGTGCTCTCGATTGGCGACACTAGCATTCTCTACAAATTTCATAAACTTCGTACGGCTGGAAGCGGAGATAGACACAAATTGTCATCATCCGAATTTCCGCTCAGCGAGCAAGTCCCGTCGTAGCTGTATGTAAGTTCATCGAGAAATGCGAACCGACGGAACGATCTTCTTCAAACTTGCAGGAGTGCTCTCGATTGGCGGCTCGAGCATTCTCTACAAGTTTGATAAACTTCGTACGGCTGGAAGCAGAGTTAGACACAAATTGTCATCATCCGAATTTCCGCTCAGCGACCAAGTCCCTTCGTAGCAGCATGTAAGTTCATCGAGAAATGCGAACCGACCGTACGATCTTCTTCAAACTTGCAGGAGTGCTCTCGATTGGCGACACGAGCATTCTCTACAAGTTTCATAAACTTCGTACGGCTGGAAGCGGAGTTAGACACAAATTGTCATCATCCGAATTTCCGCTCAGCGACCAAGTCCCTTCGTAGCTGCATGTAAGTTCATCGAGAAATGCGAACCGACCGTACGATCTTCTTCAAACTTGCAGGAGTGCTCTCGATTGGCGACACGAGCATTCTCTACAAGTTTCATAAACTTCGTACGGCTGGAAGGGGCGTTAGACACAAATTGTCATCTACAACGCAGTACTGGATAGTTCCCGTTCAGCGACTAAGTCCCGTCGTAGGTGCATGTAAGTTCATCGAGAAATGTTAACCGACCGTATGATCTTCTTCAAACTTGCAGGAGTGCTCTCGATTGGCGACACGAGCATTCTCTACAAGTTTCATAAACTTCGTACGGCTGGAAGGGGAGTTAGACAAAAATTGTCATCTACAACGCAGTTTCCGCTCAGCGACCAAGTCCCGTCGTAGCTGTATGTAAGTTCATCGTGAAATGGGAACCGACCGTACGATCTTCTTGAAACTCGCAGGAGTGCTCTCGATTGGCGACACGAGCATTCTCTACAAGTTTGATAAACTTCGTACGGCTGGAAGCAGAGTTAGACACAAATTGTCATCATCCGAATTTCCGCTCAGCGACCAAGTCCCTTCGTAGCAGCATGTAAGTTCATCGAGAAATGCGAACCGACCGTACGATCTTCTTCAAACTTGCAGGAGTGCTCTCGATTGGCGACACGAGCATTCTCTACAAGTTTCATAAACTTCGTACGGCTGGAAGCGGAGTTAGACACAAATTGTCATCTACAACGCAGTTTCCGCTCAGCGACCAAGTCCCGTCGTAGCTGCATGTAAGTTCATCGAGAAATCTGAACCGACCATACGATCATCTTCACACTTGCAGGAGTGCTCTCGATTGGCGACACGAGCATTCTCTACAAGTTTCATAAACTTCGTACGGCTGGAAGGGGAGTTAGACACAAATTGTCATCTACAACGCAGTTTCCGCTCAGCGACCAAGTCCCGTCGTAGCTGTATGTAAGCTCATCAAGAAATGCGAACCGACCGTACGTTCTTCTTCAAACTTGCAGGAGTGCTCTCGTTTGACGACACGAGCATGCTGTACAAGTTTCATAAACTTCGTACGGCTGGAAGCGGAGTTTGAAAAAAATTGTCATCATCCGAATTTCCGCTCAGCGACCAAGTCCCGTCGTAGCTATATGTAAGTTCATCGACAAATGCGAACCGACCGTTCGATCTTCTTCAAACTTGCAGGAATGCTCTCGATTGGCAACACGAGCATTCTCTATAAGTTTCATAAACTTCGTACGGCTGGAAGGGTAGTTAGACACAAATTGTCATCTACAACGCAGTTTCCGCTCAGCGACCAAGTCCCGTCGTAGCTGTATGTAAGCTCATCAAGAAATGCGAACAGACCGTACGATCTTCTTCAAACTTGCAGGAGTGCTCTCGATTGACGACACGAGCATGCTGTACAAGTTTCATAAACTTCGTACGGCTGGAAGCGGAGTTTGAAAAAAATTGTCATCATCCGAATTTCCGCTCAGCGAGCAAGTCCCGTCGTAGCTGTATGTAAGTTCATCGAGAAATGCGAACCGACCGTACGATCATCTTCACACTTGCAGGAGTGCTCTCGATTGGCGGCTCGAGCATTCTCTACAAGTTTCATAAACTTCGTACGGCTGGAAGGGGCGTTAGACACAAATTGTCATCTACAACGCAGTACTGGATAGTTCCCGTTCAGCGACTAAGTCCCGTCGTAGGTGCATGTAAGTTCATCCAGAAATGTTAACCGGCCGTACGATCTTCTTCGAACTTGCAGGAGTGCTCTCGATTGGCGGCTCGAGCATTCTCTACAAGTTTCATAAACTTCGTACGGCTGGAAGGGGAGTTAGACACAAATTGTCATCATCCGAATTTCCGCTCAGCGACCAAGTCCCTTCGTAGCTGCATGTAAGTTCATCGAGAAATCTGAACCGACCATACGATCATCTTCACACTTGCAGGAGTGCTCTCGATTGGCGACACGAGCATTCTCTACAAGTTTCATAAACTTCGTACGGCTGGAAGGGGAGTTAGACACAAATTGTCATCTACAACGCAGTTTCCGCTCAGCGACCAAGTCCCATCGTGGCTGTATGTAAGTTCATCGAGAAATGCGAACCGACCGTACGATCTTCTTCCAACTTGCAGGAGTGCTCTCGATTGACGACACGAGCATGCTGTACAAGTTTCATAAACTTCGTACGGCTGGAAGCGGAGTTTGAAAAAAATTGTCATCATCCGAATTTCCGCTCAGCGACCAAGTCACTTCGTAGCTGCATGTTAGTTCATCGAGAAATCTGAACCGACCGTACGATCATCTTCAAACTTGCAGGAGTGCTCTCGATTGGCGTCACGAGCATTCTCTATAAGTTTCATAAACTTCGCACGGCTGGAAGGGGAGTTAGACACAAATTGCCATCTACAACGCAGTTTCCGATAGCGATCAAGTCCCGTCGTAGCTGTATGTAAGTTCATCGAGAAATGCGAACCGACCGTACGATCTTCTTCCAACTTGCAGGAGTGCTCTCGATTGACGACACGAGCATGCTGTACAAGTTTCATAAACTTCGTACGGCTGGAAGCGGAGTTTGAATAAAATTGTCATCCTCCGAATTTCCGCTCAGCGACCAAGTCCAATTGTAGCTGCATGTAAGTTCATCGAGAAATCTGAACCGAACATACGATCATCTTCAAACTTGCAGGAGTGCTCTCGATTGGCGACACGAGCATTCTCTACAAGTTTCATAAACTTCGTACGGCTGGAAGGGGCGTTAGACACAAATTGTCATCTACAACGCAGTACTGGATAGTTCCCGTTCAGCGACTAAGTCCCGTCGTAGGTGCATGTAAGTTCATCGAGAAATGTTAACCGACCGTACGATCTTCTTCAAACTTGCAGGAGTGCTCTCGATTGGCGACACGAGCATTCTCTACAAGTTTCATAAACTTCGTACGGCTGGAAGCGGAGTGAGACACAAATTGTCATCATCCGAATTTCCGCTCAGCGAGCAAGTCCCGTCGTAGCTGTATGTAAGTTCATCGAGAAATGCGAACCGACGGAACGATCTTCTTCAAACTTGCAGGAGTGCTCTCGATTGGCGACACGAGCATTCTCTACAAGTTTCATGAACTTCGTACGGCTGGAAGCGGAGTGAGACACAAATTGTCATCATCCGAATTTCCGCTCAGCGAGCAAGTCCCTTCGTAGCTGCATGTAAGTTCATCGAGAAATCTGAACCGACCATACGATCATCTTCACACTTGCAGGAGTGCTCTCGATTGGTGACACGAGCATTCTCTACAAGTTTCATAAACTTCGTACGGCTGGAAGGGGAGTTAGACACAAATTGTCATCTACAACGCAGTTTCCGCTCAGCGACCAAGTCCCGTCGTGGCTGTATGTGAGTTCATCGAGAAATGCCAACCGACCGTTCGATCTTCTTCCAACTTGCAGGAGTGCTCTCGATTGACGACACGAGCATGCTGTACAAGTTTCATAAACTTCGTACGGCTGGAAGCGGAGTTTGAAAAAAATTGTCATCATCCGAATTTCCGCTCAGCGACCAAGTCACTCCGTAGCTGCATGTAAGTTCATCGAGAAATCTGAACCGACCGTACGATCATCTTCAAACTTGCAGGAGTGCTCTCGATTGGCGTCACGAGCATTCTCTATAAGTTTCATAAACTTCGTACGGCTGGAAGCGGAGTTTGAAAAAAATTGTCATCATCCGAATTTCCGCTCAGCGACCAAGTCACTTCGTAGCTGCATGTAAGTTCATCGAGAAATCTGAACCGACCGTACGATCATCTTCAAACTTGCAGGAGTGCTCTCGATTGGCTTCACGAGCATTCTCTATAAGTTTCATATACTTCGCACGGCTGGAAGGGGAGTTAGACACAAATTGTCATCTACAACGCAGTTTCCGACAGCCATCAAGTCCCGTCGTAGCTGTATGTAAGTTCATCGAGAAATACGAACCGACCGTATGATCTTCTTCAAACTTGCAGGAGTGCTCTCGATTGGAGACACGAGCATTCTGTACAAGTTTCATAAACTTCGCACGGCTGGAAGGGGAGTTAGACACAAATTGTCATCTACAACGCAGTTTCCGACAGCGATCAAGTCCCGTCGTAGCTGTATGTAAGTTCATCGAGAAATGCGAACCGACCGTACGATCTTCTTCAAACTTGCAGGAGTGCTCTCGATTGGCGACACGAGCATTCTCTACAAGTTTCATAAACTTCGTACGGCTGGAAGGGGCGTTAGACACAAATTGTCATCTACAACGCAGTTTCCGCTCAGCGACCAAGTCCCATCGTGGCTGTATGTAAGTTCATCGAGAAATGCGAACCGACCGTACGATCTTCTTCCAACTTGCAGGAGTGCTCTCGATTGACGACACGAGCATGCTGTACAAGTTTCATACACTTCGTACGGCTGGAAGCGGAGTTTGAAAAAAATTGTCATCATCCAAATTTCCGCTCAGCGACCAAGTCACTTCGTAGCTGCATGTAAGTTCATCGAGAAATCTGAACCGACCGTACGATCATCTTCAAACTTGCAGGAGTGCTCTCGATTGGCGTCACGAGCATTCCCTATAAGTTTCATAAACTTCGTACGGCTGGAAGCGGAGTTTGAAAAATATTGTCATCATCCGAATTTCCGCTCAGCGACCAAGTCACTTCGTAGCTGCATGTAAGTTCATCGAGAAATCTGAACCGAACGTACGATCATCTTCAAACTTGCAGGAGTGCTCTCGATTGGCGTCACGAGCATTCTCTATAAGTTTCATAAACTTCGTACGGCTGGAAGGGGAGTTAGACACAAATTGTCATCTACAACGCAGTTTCCGACAGCGATCAAGTCCCGTCGTAGCTGTATGTAAGTTCATCGAGAAATGCGAACCGACCGTACGATCTTCTTCAAACTTGCAGGAGTGATCTCGATTGACGACACGAGCATGCTGTACAAGTTTTATAAACTTCGTACGGCTGGAAGCGGAGTTTGAATAAAATTGTCATCCTCCGAATTTCCGCTCAGCGACCAAGTCCATTTGTAGCTGCATGTAAGTTCATCGAGAAATCTGAACCGACCATACGATCATCTTCAAACTTGCAGGAGTGCTCTCGATTGGCGACACGAGCATTCTCTACAAGTTTCATAAACTTCATACGGCTGGAAGGGGCGTTAGACACAAATTGTCATCTACAACGCAGTACTGGATAGTTCCCGTTCAGCGACTAAGTCCCGTCGTAGGTGCATGTAAGTTTATCGAGAAATGTTAACCGACCGTACGATCTTCTTCAAACTTGCAGGAGTGCTCTCGATTGGCGTCACGAGCATTCTCTACAAGTTTCATAAACTTCGTACGGCTGGAAGCGGAGTGAGACACAAATTGTCATCATCCGAATTTCCGCTCAGCGAGCAAGTCCCGTCGTAGCTGTATGTAAGTTGATCGAGAAATGCGAACCGACGGAACGATCTTCTTCAAACTTGCAGGAGTGCTCTCGATTGGCGACACGAGCATTCTCTACAAGTTTCATAAACTTCGTACGGCTGGAAGCGGAGTGAGACACAATTTGTCATCATCCGAATTTCCGCTCAGCGAGCAAGTCCCTTCGTAGCTGCATGTAAGTTCATCGAGAAATCTGAACCGACCATACGATCATCTTCACACTTGCAGGAGTGCTCTCGATTGGCGACACGAGCATTCTCTACAAGTTTCATAAACTTCGTACGGCTGGAAGGGGAGTTAGACACAAATTGTCATCTACAACGCAGTTTCCGCTCAGCGACCAAGTCCCGTCGTAGCTGTATGTAAGCTCATCAAGAAATGCGAACCGACCGTACGTTCTTCTTCAAACTTGCAGGAGTGCTCTCGTTTGACGACACGAGCATGCTGTACAAGTTTCATAAACTTCGTACGGCTGGAAGCGGAGTTTGAAAAAAATTGTCATCATCCGAATTTCCGCTCAGCGACCAAGTCCCGTCGTAGCTATATGTAAGTTCATCGACAAATGCGAACCGACCGTTCGATCTTCTTCAAACTTGCAGGAATGCTCTCGATTGGCGACACGAGCATTCTCTATAAGTTTCATAAACTTCGCACGGCTGGAAGGGGAGTTAGACACAAATTGTCATCTACAACGCAGTTTCCGACAGCGACCAAGTCCCTTCGTAGCTGCATGTAAGTTCATCGAGAAATCTGAACCGAACGTACGATCATCTTCACACTTGCAGGAGTGCTCTCGATTGGTGTCACGAGCATTCTCTATAAGTTTCATAAACTTCGCACGGCTGGAAGGGGAGTTAGACACAAATTGTCATCATCCGAATTTCCGCTCAGCGACCAAGTCCCGTCGTAGCTATATGTAAGTTCATCGACAAATGCGAACCGACCGTTCGATCTTCTTCAAACTTGCAGGAATGCTCTCGATTGGCGACACGAGCATTCTCTATAAGTTTCATAAACTTCGTACGGCTGGAAGGGGCGTTAGACACAAATTGTCATCTACAACGCAGTACTGGATAGTTCCCGTTCAGCGACTAAGTCCCGTCGTAGGTGCATGTAAGTTCATCGAGAAATGTTAACCGACCGTACGATCTTCTTCAAACTTGCAGGAGTGCTCTCGATTGGCGACACGAGCATTCTCTACAAGTTTCATAAACTTCGTACGGCTGGAAGCGGAGTGAGACACAAATTGTCATCATCCGAATTTCCGCTCAGCGAGCAAGTCCCGTCGTAGCTGTATGTAAGTTCATCGAGAAATGCGAACCGACGGAACGATCTTCTTCAAACTTGCAGGAGTGCTCTCGATTAGCGACACGAGCATTCTCTACAAGTTTCATAAACTTCGTACGGCTGGAAGCGGAGTGAGACACAAATTGTCATCATCCGAATTTCCGCTCAGCGAGCAAGTCCCTTCGTAGCTGCATGTAAGTTCATCGAGAAATCTGAACCGACCATACCATCATCTTCACACTTGCAGGAGTGCTCTCGATTGGCGACACGAGCATTCTCTACAAGTTTCATAAACTTCGTACGGCTGGAAGGGGAGTTAGACACAAATTGTCATCTACAACGCAGTTTCCGCTCAGCGACCGAGTCACATCGGGGCTGTATGTAACTTCATCGAGAAATGCGAACCGACCGCACGATCTTCTTCCAACTTGCAGGAGTGCTCTCGATTGACGACACGAGCATGCTGTACAAGTTTCATAAACTTCGTACGGCTGGAAGCGGAGTTTGAAAAAAATTGTCATCATCCGAATTTCCGCTCAGCGACCAAGTCACTTCGTAGCTGCATGTAAGTTCATCGAGAAATCTGAACCGACCGTACGATCATCTTCAAACTTGCAGGAGTGCTCTCGATTGGCGTCACGAGCATTCTCTATAAGTTTCATAAACTTCGTACGGCTGGAAGCGGAGTTTGAAAAAAATTGTCATCATCCGAATTTCCGCTCAGCGACCAAGTCACTTCGTAGCTGCATGTAAGTTCATCGAGAAATCTGAACCGAACGTACGATCATCTTCAAACTTGCAGGAGTGCTCTCGATTGGCGTCACGAGCATTCTCTATAAGTTTCATAAACTTCGTACGGCTGGAAGGGGTGTTAGACACAAAATTGTCATCTACAACGCAGTTTCCGCTCAGCGACCAAGTCCCGTCGTACCTGTATGTAAGTTCATCGAGAAATGCGAACCAACCGTACGATCTTCTTCAAATTTGCAGGAGTGCTCTCGATTGGCGACACTAGCATTCTCTACAAATTTCATAAACTTCGTACGGCTGGAAGCGGAGATAGACACAAATTGTCATCATCCGAATTTCCGCTCAGCGACCAAGTCCCTTCGTAGCTGCATGTAAGTTCATCGAGAAATCTGAACCGACCATACGATCATCTTCAAACTTGCAGGAGTGCTCTCGATTGGCGTCACGAGCATTCTCTATAAGTTTCATATACTTCGCACGGCTGGAAGGGGAGTTAGACACAAATTGTCATCTACAACGCAGTTTCCGACAGCCATCAAGTCCCGTCGTAGCTGTATGTAAGTTCATCGAGAAATGCGAACCGACCGTATGATCTTCTTCAAACTTGCAGGAGTGCTCTCGATTGGAGACACGAGCATTCTGTACAAGTTTCATAAACTTCGTACGGCTGGAAGCGGAGTTTGAATAAAATTGTCATCCTCCGAATTTCCGCTCAGCGACCAAGTCCATTTGTAGCTGCATGTAAGTTCATCGAGAAATCTGAACCGACCATACGATCATCTTCAAACTTGCAGGAGTGCTCTCGATTGGCGACACGAGCATTATCTACAAGTTTCATAAACTTCGTACGGCTGGAAGGGGCGTTAGACACAAATTGTCATCTACAACGCAGTACTGGATAGTTCCCGTTCAGCGACTAAGTCCCGTCGTAGGTGCATGTAAGTTTATCGAGAAATGTTAACCGACCGTACGATCTTCTTCAAACTTGCAGGAGTGCTCTCGATTGGCGTCACGAGCATTCTCTACAAGTTTCATAAACTTCGTACGGCTGGAAGCGGAGTGAGACACAAATTGTCATCATCCGAATTTCCGCTCAGCGAGCAAGTCCCGTCGTAGCTGTATGTAAGTTCATCGAGAAATGCGAACCGACGGAACGATCTTCTTCAAACTTGCAGGAGTGCTCTCGATTAGCGACACGAGCATTCTCTACAAGTTTCATAAACTTCGTACGGCTGGAAGCGGAGTGAGACACAAATTGTCATCATCCGAATTTCCGCTCAGCGAGCAAGTCCCTTCGTAGCTGCATGTAAGTTCATCGAGAAATCTGAACCGACCATACCATCAGCTTCACACTTGCAGGAGTGCTCTCGATTGGCGACACGAGCATTCTCTACAAGTTTCATAAACTTCGTACGGCTGGAAGGGGAGTTAGACACAAATTGTCATCTACAACGCAGTTTCCGCTCAGCGACCGAGTCCCATCGTGGCTGTATGTAACTTCATCGAGAAATGCGAACCGACCGTACGATCTTCTTCCAACTTGCAGGAGTGCTCTCGATTGACGACACGAGCATGCTGTACAAGTTTCATAAACTTCGTACGGCTGGAAGCGGAGTTTGAAAAAAATTGTCATCATCCGAATTTCCGCTCAGCGACCAAGTCACTTCGTAGCTGCATGTAAGTTCATCGAGAAATCTGAACCGACCGTACGTTCATCTTCAAACTTGCAGGAGTGCTCTCGATTGGCGTCACGAGCATTCTCTATAAGTTTCATAAACTTCGTACGGCTGGAAGCGGAGTTTGAAAAAAATTGTCATCATCCGAATTTCCGCTCAGCGACCAAGTCACTTCGTAGCTGCATGTAAGTTCATCGAGAAATCTGAACCGAACGTACGATCATCTTCAAACTTGCAGGAGTGCTCTCGATTGGCGTCACGAGCATTCTCTATAAGTTTCATAAACTTCGTACGGCTGGAAGGGGTGTTAGACACAAAATTGTCATCTACAACGCAGTTTCCGCTCAGCGACCAAGTCCCGTCGTACCTGTATGTAAGTTCATCGAGAAATGCGAACCAACCGTACGATCTTCTTCAAATTTGCAGGAGTGCTCTCGATTGGCGACACTAGCATTCTCTACAAATTTCATAAACTTCGTACGGCTGGAAGCGGAGATAGACACAAATTGTCATCATCCGAATTTCCGCTCAGCGACCAAGTCCCTTCGTAGCTGCATGTAAGTTCATCGAGAAATCTGAACCGACCATACGATCATCTTCAAACTTGCAGGAGTGCTCTCGATTGGCGTCACGAGCATTCTCTATAAGTTTCATATACTTCGCACGGCTGGAAGGGGAGTTAGACACAAATTGTCATCTACAACGCAGTTTCCGACAGCCATCAAGTCCCGTCGTAGCTGTATGTAAGTTCATCGAGAAATGCGAACCGACCGTATGATCTTCTTCAAACTTGCAGGAGTGCTCTCGATTGACGACACGAGCATGCTGTACAAGTTTCATAAACTTCGTACGGCTGGAAGCGGAGTTTGAATAAAATTGTCATCCTCCGAATTTCCGCTCAGCGACCAAGTCCATTTGTAGCTGCATGTAAGTTCATCGAGAAATCTGAACCGACCATACGATCATCTTCAAACTTGCAGGAGTGCTCTCGATTGGCGACACGAGCATTCTCTACAAGTTTCATAAACTTCGTACGGCTGGAAGGGGCGTTAGACACAAATTGTCATCTACAACGCAGTACTGGATAGTTCCCGTTCAGCGACTAAGTCCCGTCGTAGGTGCATGTAAGTTTATCGAGAAATGTTAACCGACCGTACGATCTTCTTCAAACTTGCAGGAGTGCTCTCGATTGGCGTCACGAGCATTCTCTACAAGTTTCATAAACTTCGTACGGCTGGAAGCGGAGTGAGACACAAATTGTCATCATCCGAATTTCCGCTCAGCGAGCAAGTCCCGTCGTAGCTGTATGTAAGTTCATCGAGAAATGCGAACCGACGGAACGATCTTCTTCAAACTTGCAGGAGTGCTCTCGATTGGCGACACGAGCATTCTCTACAAGTTTCATAAACTTCGTACGGCTGGAAGCGGAGTGAGACACAATTTGTCATCATCCGAATTTCCGCTCAGCGAGCAAGTCCCTTCGTAGCTGCGTGTAAGTTCATCGAGAAATCTGAACCGATCATACGATCATCTTCACACTTGCAGGAGTGCTCTCGATTGGCGACACGAGCATTCTCTACAAGTTTCATAAACTTCGTACGGCTGGAAGGGGAGTTAGACACAAATTGTCATCTACAACGCAGTTTCCGCTCAGCGACCAAGTCCCGTCGTAGCTGTATGTAAGCTCATCAAGAAATGCGAACCGACCGTACGTTCTTCTTCAAACTTGCAGGAGTGCTCTCGTTTGACGACACGAGCATGCTGTACAAGTTTCATAAACTTCGTACGGCTGGAAGCGGAGTTTGAAAAAAATTGTCATCATCCGAATTTCCGCTCAGCGACCAAGTCCCGTCGTAGCTATATGTAAGTTCATCGACAAATGCGAACCGACCGTTCGATCTTCTTCAAACTTGCAGGAATGCTCTCGATTGGCGACACGAGCATTCTCTATAAGTTTCATAAACTTCGCACGGCTGGAAGGGGAGTTAGACACAAATTGTCATCTACAACGCAGTTTCCGACAGCGACCAAGTCCCTTCGTAGCTGCATGTAAGTTCATCGAGAAATCTGAACCGACCGTACGATCATCTTCACACTTGCAGGAGTGCTCTCGATTGGTGTCACGAGCATTCTCTATAAGTTTCATAAACTTCGCACGGCTGGAAGGGGAGTTAGACACAAATTGTCATCTACAACGCAGTTTCCGACAGCGATCAAGTCCCGTCGTAGCTGTATGTAAGTTCATCGAGAAATGCGAACCGACCGTACGATCTTCTTCAAACTTGCAGGAGTGATCTCGATTGACGACACGAGCATGCTGTACAAGTTTCATAAACTTCGTACGGCTGGAAGCGGATGAGACACAAATTGTCATCATCCGAATTTCCGCTCAGCGAGCAAGTCCCTTCGTAGCTGCATGTAAGTTCATCGAGAAATCTGAACCGACCATACGATCATCTTCACACTTGCAGGAGTGCTCTCGATTGGCGACACGAGCATTCTCTACAAGTTTCATAAACTTCGTACGGCTGGAAGGGGAGTTAGACACAAATTGTCATCTACAACGCAGTTTCCGCTCAGCGACCAAGTCCCATCGTGGCTGTATGTAAGTTCATCGAGAAATGCGAACCGACCGTACGATCTTCTTCAAACTTGCAGGAGTGATCTCGATTGACGACACGAGCATTCTGTACAAGTTTCATAAACTTCGTACGGCTGGAAGCGGAGTTTGAATAAAATTGTGATCCTCCGAATTTCCGCTCAGCGACCAAGTCCATTTGTAGCTGCATGTAAGTTCATCGAGAAATCTGAACCGACCATACGATCATCTTCACACTTGCAGGAGTGCTCTCGATTGGCGACACGAGCATTCTCTACAAGTTTCATAAACTTCGTACGGCTGGAAGGGGAGTTAGACACAAATTGTCATCTACAACGCAGTTTCCGCTCAGCGACCAAGTCCCATCGTGGCTGTATGTAAGTTCATCGAGAAATGCGAACCGACCGTACGATCTTCTTCCAACTTGCAGGAGTGCTCTCGATTGACGACACGAGCATGCTGTACAAGTTTCATAAACTTCGTACGGCTGGAAGCGGAGTTTGAAAAAAATTGTCATCATCCGAATTTCCGCTCAGCGACCAAGTCACTTCGTAGCTGCATGTAAGTTCATCGAGAAATCTGAACCGACCGTACGATCATCTTCAAACTTGCAGGAGTGCTCTCGATTGGCGTCACGAGCATTCTCTATAAGTTTCATAAACTTCGTACGGCTGGAAGCGGAGTTTGAATAAAATTGTGATCCTCCGAATTTCCGCTCAGCGACCAAGTCCATTTGTAGCTGCATGTAAGTTCATCGAGAAATCTGAACCGACCATACGATCATCTTCACACTTGCAGGAGTGCTCTCGATTGGCGACACGAGCATTCTCTACAAGTTTCATAAACTTCGTACGGCTGGAAGGGGAGTTAGACACAAATTGTCATCTACAACGCAGTTTCCGCTCAGCGACCAAGTCCCATCGTGGCTGTATGTAAGTTCATCGAGAAATGCGAACCGACCGTACGATCTTCTTCCAACTTGCAGGAGTGCTCTCGATTGACGACAAGAGCATGCTGTACAAGTTTCATAAACTTCGTACGGCTGGAAGCGGAGTTTGAAAAAAATTGTCATCATCCGAATTTCCGCTCAGCGACCAAGTCACTTCGTAGCTGCATGTAAGTTCATCGAGAAATCTGAACCGACCGTACGATCATCTTCAAACTTGCAGGAGTGCTCTCGATTGGCGTCACGAGCATTCTCTATAAGTTTCATAAACTTCGTACGGCTGGAAGCGGAGTTTGAAAAAAATTGTCATCATCCGAATTTCCGCTCAGCGACCAAGTCACTTCGTAGCTGCATGTAAGTTCATCGAGAAATCTGAACCGACCGTACGAACATCTTCAAACTTGCAGGAGTGCTCTCGATTGGCGTCACGAGCATTCTCTATAAGTTTCATATACTTCGTACGGCTGGAAGCGGAGTTTGAAAAAAATTGTCATCATCCGAATTTCCGCTCAGCGACCAAGTCCCGTCGTAGCTATATGTAAGTTCATCGACAAATGCGAACCGACCGTTCGATCTTCTTCAAACTTGCAGGAATGCTCTCGATTGGCGACACGAGCATTCTCTATAAGTTTCATAAACTTCGCACGGCTGGAAGAGGAGTTAGACACAAATTGTCATCTACAACGCAGTTTCCGACAGCGACCAAGTCCCTTCGTAGCTGCATGTAAGTTCATCGAGAAATCTGAACCGACCGTACGATCATCTTCACACTTGCAGGAGTGCTCTCGATTGGTGTCACGAGCATTCTCTATAAGTTTCATAAACTTCGCACGGCTGGAAGGGGAGTTAGACACAAATTGTCATCTACAACGCAGTTTCCGACAGCGATCAAGTCCCGTCGTAGCTGTATGTAAGTTCATCGAGAAATGCGAACCGACCGTACGATCTTCTTCAAACTTGCAGGAGTGATCTCGATTGACGACACGAGCATGCTGTACAAGTTTCATAAACTTCGTACGGCTGGAAGCGGAGTTTGAATAAAATTGTCATCCTCCGAATTTCCGCTCAGCGACCAAGTCCATTTGTAGCTGCATGTAAGTTCATCGAGAAATCTGAACCGACCATACGATCATCTTCAAACTTGCAGGAGTGCTCTCGATTGGCGACACGAGCATTCTCTACAAGTTTCATAAACTTCGTACGGCTGGAAGGGGCGTTAGACACAAATTGTCATCTACAACGCAGTACTGGATAGTTCCCGTTCAGCGACTAAGTCCCGTCGTAGGTGCATGTAAGTTTATCGAGAAATGTTAACCGACCGTACGATCTTCTTCAAACTTGCAGGAGTGCTCTCGATTGGCGTCACGAGCATTCTCTACAAGTTTCATAAACTTCGTACGGCTGGAAGCGGAGTGAGACACAAATTGTCATCATCCGAATTTCCGCTCAGCGAGCAAGTCCCGTCGTAGCTGTATGTAAGTTCATCGAGAAATGCGAACCGACGGAACGATCTTCTTCAAACTTGCAGGAGTGCTCTCGATTGGCGACACGAGCATTCTCTACAAGTTTCATAAACTTCGTACGGCTGGAAGCGGAGTGAGACACAATTTGTCATCATCCGAATTTCCGCTCAGCGAGCAAGTCCCTTCGTAGCTGCATGTAAGTTCATCGAGAAATCTGAACCGATCATACGATCATCTTCACACTTGCAGGAGTGCTCTCGATTGGCGACACGAGCATTCTCTACAAGTTTCATAAACTTCGTACGGCTGGAAGGGGAGTTAGACACAAATTGTCATCTACAACGCAGTTTCCGCTCAGCGACCAAGTCCCGTCGTAGCTGTATGTAAGCTCATCAAGAAATGCGAACCGACCGTACGTTCTTCTTCAAACTTGCAGGAGTGCTCTCGTTTGACGACACGAGCATGCTGTACAAGTTTCATAAACTTCGTACGGCTGGAAGCGGAGTTTGAAAAAAATTGTCATCATCCGAATTTCCGCTCAGCGACCAAGTCCCGTCGTAGCTATATGTAAGTTCATCGACAAATGCGAACCGACCGTTCGATCTTCTTCAAACTTGCAGGAATGCTCTCGATTGGCGACACGAGCATTCTCTATAAGTTTCATAAACTTCGCACGGCTGGAAGGGGAGTTAGACACAAATTGTCATCTACAACGCAGTTTCCGACAGCGACCAAGTCCCTTCGTAGCTGCATGTAAGTTCATCGAGAAATCTGAACCGACCGTACGATCATCTTCACACTTGCAGGAGTGCTCTCGATTGGTGTCACGAGCATTCTCTATAAGTTTCATAAACTTCGCCCGGCTGGAAGGGGAGTTAGACACAAATTGTCATCTACAACGCAGTTTCCGACAGCGATCAAGTCCCGTCGTAGCTGTATGTAAGTTCATCGAGAAATGCGAACCGACCGTACGATCTTCTTCAAACTTGCAGGAGTGATCTCGATTGACGACACGAGCATGCTGTACAAGTTTCATAAACTTCGTACGGCTGGAAGCGGAGTTTGAATAAAATTGTCATCCTCCGAATTTCCGCTCAGCGACCAAGTCCATTTGTAGCTGCATGTAAGTTCATCGAGAAATCTGAACCGACCATACGATCATCTTCAAACTTGCAGGAGTGCTCTCGATTGGCGACACGAGCATTCTCTACAAGTTTCATAAACTTCGTACGGCTGGAAGGGGCGTTAGACACAAATTGTCATCTACAACGCAGTACTGGATAGTTCCCGTTCAGCGACTAAGTCCCGTCGTAGGTGCATGTAAGTTTATCGAGAAATGTTAACCGACCGTACGATCATCTTCACACTTGCAGGAGTGCTCTCGATTGGTGTCACGAGCATTCTCTATAAGTTTCATAAACTTCGCACGGCTGGAAGGGGAGTTAGACACAAATTGTCATCTACAACGCAGTTTCCGACAGCGATCAAGTCCCGTCGTAGCTGTATGTAAGTTCATCGAGAAATGCGAACCGACCGTACGATCTTCTTCAAACTTGCAGGAGTGATCTCGATTGACGACACGAGCATGCTGTACAAGTTTCATAAACTTCGTACGGCTGGAAGCGGAGTTTGAATAAAATTGTCATCCTCCGAATTTCCGCTCAGCGACCAAGTCCATTTGTAGCTGCATGTAAGTTCATCGAGAAATCTGAACCGACCATACGATCATCTTCAAACTTGCAGGAGTGCTCTCGATTGGCGACACGAGCATTCTCTACAAGTTTCATAAACTTCGTACGGCTGGAAGGGGCGTTAGACACAAATTGTCATCTACAACGCAGTACTGGATAGTTCCCGTTCAGCGACTAAGTCCCGTCGTAGGTGCATGTAAGTTTATCGAGAAATGTTAACCGACCGTACGATCTTCTTCAAACTTGCAGGAGTGCTCTCGATTGGCGTCACGAGCATTCTCTACAAGTTTCATAAACTTCGTACGGCTGGAAGCGGAGTGAGACACAAATTGTCATCATCCGAATTTCCGCTCAGCGAGCAAGTCCCGTCGTAGCTGTATGTAAGTTCATCGAGAAATGCGAACCGACGGAACGATCTTCTTCAAACTTGCAGGAGTGCTCTCGATTGGCGACACGAGCATTCTCTACAAGTTTCATAAACTTCGTACGGCTGGAAGCGGAGTGAGACACAATTTGTCATCATCCGAATTTCCGCTCAGCGAGCAAGTCCCTTCGTAGCTGCATGTAAGTTCATCGAGAAATCTGAACCGATCATACGATCATCTTCACACTTGCAGGAGTGCTCTCGATTGGCGACACGAGCATTCTCTACAAGTTTCATAAACTTCGTACGGCTGGAAGGGGAGTTAGACACAAATTGTCATCTACAACGCAGTTTCCGCTCAGCGACCAAGTCCCGTCGTAGCTGCATGTAAGCTCATCAAGAAATGCGAACCGACCGTACGTTCTTCTTCAAACTTGCAGGAGTGCTCTCGTTTGACGACACGAGCATGCTGTACAAGTTTCATAAACTTCGTACGGCTGGAAGCGGAGTTTGAAAAAAATTGTCATCATCCGAATTTCCGCTCAGCGACCAAGTCCCGTCGTAGCTATATGTAAGTTCATCGACAAATGCGAACCGACCGTTCGATCTTCTTCAAACTTGCAGGAATGCTCTCGATTGGCGACACGAGCATTCTCTATAAGTTTCATAAACTTCGCACGGCTGGAAGGGGAGTTAGACACAAATTGTCATCTACAACGCAGTTTCCGACAGCGACCAAGTCCCTTCGTAGCTGCATGTAAGTTCATCGAGAAATCTGAACCGACCGTACGATCATCTTCACACTTGCAGGAGTGCTCTCGATTGGCGTCACGAGCATTCTCTATAAGTTTCATAAACTTCGCACGGCTGGAAGGGGAGTTAGACACAAATTGTCATCTACAACGCAGTTTCCGACAGCGATCAAGTCCCGTCGTAGCTGTATGTAAGTTCATCGAGAAATGCGAACCGACCGTACGATCTTCTTCAAACTTGCAGGAGTGATCTCGATTGACGACACGAGCATGCTGTACAAGTTTCATAAACTTCGTACGGCTGGAAGCGGAGTTTGAATAAAATTGTCATCCTCCGAATTTCCGCTCAGCGACCAAGTCCATTTGTAGCTGCATGTAAGTTCATCGAGAAATCTGAACCGACCATACGATCATCTTCAAACTTGCAGGAGTGCTCTCGATTGGCGACACGAGCATTCTCTACAAGTTTCATAAACTTCGTACGGCTGGAAGGGGCGTTAGACACAAATTGTCATCTACAACGCAGTACTGGATAGTTCCCGTTCAGCGACTAAGTCCCGTCGTAGGTGCATGTAAGTTTATCGAGAAATGTTAACCGACCGTACGATCTTCTTCAAACTTGCAGGAGTGCTCTCGATTGGCGTCACGAGCATTCTCTACAAGTTTCATGAACTTCGTACGGCTGGAAGCGGAGTGAGACACAAATTGTCATCATCCGAATTTCCGCTCAGCGAGCAAGTCCCGTCGTAGCTGTATGTAAGTTCATCGAGAAATGCGAACCGACGGAACGATCTTCTTCAAACTTGCAGGAGTGCTCTCGATTGGCGACACGAGCATTCTCTACAAGTTTTATAAACTTCGTACGGCTGGAAGCGGAGTGAGACACAATTTGTCATCATCCGAATTTCCGCTCAGCGAGCAAGTCCCTTCGTAGCTGCATGTAAGTTCATCGAGAAATCTGAACCGATCATACGATCATCTTCACACTTGCAGGAGTGCTCTCGATTGGCGACACGAGCATTCTCTACAAGTTTCATAAACTTCGTACGGCTGGAAGGGGAGTTAGACACAAATTGTCATCTACAACGCAGTTTCCGCTCAGCGACCAAGTCCCGTCGTAGCTGTATGTAAGCTCATCAAGAAATGCGAACCGACCGTACGTTCTTCTTCAAACTTGCAGGAGTGCTCTCGTTTGGCGACACGAGCATGCTGTACAAGTTTCATAAACTTCGTACGGCTGGAAGCGGAGTTTGAAAAAAATTGTCATCATCCGAATTTCCGCTCAGCGACCAAGTCCCGTCGTAGCTATATGTAAGTTCATCGACAAATGCGAACCGACCGTTCGATCTTCTTCAAACTTGCAGGAATGCTCTCGATTGGCGACACGAGCATTCTCTATAAGTTTCATAAACTTCGCACGGCTGGAAGGGGAGTTAGACACAAATTGTCATCTACAACGCAGTTTCCGACAGCGACCAAGTCCCTTCGTAGCTGCATGTAAGTTCATCGAGAAATCTGAACCGACCGTACGATCATCTTCACACTTGCAGGAGTGCTCTCGATTGGTGTCACGAGCATTCTCTATAAGTTTCATAAACTTCGCACGGCTGGAAGGGGAGTTAGACACAAATTGTCATCTACAACGCAGTTTCCGACAGCGATCAAGTCCCGTCGTAG
Source organism: Priocnemis perturbator (assembly GCA_963942575.1). Classification (NCBI taxonomy): domain Eukaryota; kingdom Metazoa; phylum Arthropoda; class Insecta; order Hymenoptera; family Pompilidae; genus Priocnemis; species Priocnemis perturbator. Next base: position 353,233 of record CAWWDK010000055.1, read on the forward strand.
CTGTATGTAAGTTCATCGAGAAATGCGAACCGACCGTACGATCTTCTTCAAACTTGCAGGAGTGATCTCGATTGACGACACGAGCATGCTGTACAAGTTTCATAAACTTCGTACGGCTGGAAGCGGAGTTTGAATAAAATTGTCATCCTCCGAATTTCCGCTCAGCGACCAAGTCCATTTGTAGCTGCATGTAAGTTCATCGAGAAATCTGAACCGACCATACGATCATCTTCAAACTTGCAGGAGTGCTCTCGATTGGCGACACGAGCATTCTCTACAAGTTTCATAAACTTCGTACGGCTGGAAGGGGCGTTAGACACAAATTGTCATCTACAACGCAGTACTGGATAGTTCCCGTTCAGCGACTAAGTCCCGTCGTAGGTGCATGTAAGTTCATCGAGAAATGTTAACCGACCGTACGATCTTCTTCAAACTTGCAGGAGTGCTCTCGATTGGCGACACGAGCATTCTCTACAAGTTTCATAAACTTCGTACGGCTGGAAGCGGAGTGAGACACAAATTGTCATCATCCGAATTTCCGCTCAGCGAGCAAGTCCCGTCGTAGCTGTATGTAAGTTCATCGAGAAATGCGAACCGACGGAACGATCTTCTTCAAACTTGCAGGAGTGCTCTCGATTGGCGACACGAGCATTCTCTACAAGTTTCATAAACTTCGTACGGCTGGAAGCGGATGAGACACAAATTGTCATCATCCGAATTTCCGCTCAGCGAGCAAGTCCCTTCGTAGCTGCATGTAAGTTCATCGAGAAATCTGAACCGACCATACGATCATCTTCACACTTGCAGGAGTGCTCTCGATTGGCGACACGAGCATTCTCTACAAGTTTCATAAACTTCGTACGGCTGGAAGGGGAGTTAGACACAAATTGTCATCTACAACGCAGTTTCCGCTCAGCGACCAAGTCCCGTCGTGGCTGTATGTAAGTTCATCGAGAAATGCGAACCGACCGTACGATCTTCTTCCAACTTGCAGGAGTGCTCTCGATTGACGACACGAGCATGCTGTACAAGTTTCATAAACTTCGTACGGCTGGAAGCGGAGTTTGAAAAAAATTGTCATCATCCGAATTTCCGCTCAGCGACCAAGTCCCGTCGTAGCTATATGTAAGTTCATCGACAAATGCGAACCGACCGTTCGATCTTCTTCAAACTTGCAGGAATGCTCTCGATTGGCGACACGAGCATTCTCTATAAGTTTCATAAACTTCGTACGGCTGGAAGCGGAGTTAGACACAAATTGTCATCTACAACGCAGTTTCCGACAGCCATCAAGTCCCGTCGTAGCTGTATGTAAGTTCATCGAGAAATGCGAACCGACCGTACGATCTTCTTCAAACTTGCAGGAGTGATCTCGATTGACGACACGAGCATTCTGTACAAGTTTCATAAACTTCGTACGGCTGGAAGCGGAGTTTGAATAAAATTGTGATCCTCCGAATTTCCGCTCAGCGACCAAGTCCATTTGTAGCTGCATGTAAGTTCATCGAGAAATCTGAACCGACCATACGATCATCTTCACACTTGCAGGAGTGCTCTCGATTGGCGACACGAGCATTCTCTACAAGTTTCATAAACTTCGTACGGCTGGAAGGGGAGTTAGACACAAATTGTCATCTACAACGCAGTTTCCGCTCAGCGACCAAGTCCCATCGTGGCTGTATGTAAGTTCATCGAGAAATGCGAACCGACCGTACGATCTTCTTCCAACTTGCAGGAGTGCTCTCGATTGACGACACGAGCATGCTGTACAAGTTTCATAAACTTCGTACGGCTGGAAGCGGAGTTTGAAAAAAATTGTCATCATCCGAATTTCCGCTCAGCGACCAAGTCACTTCGTAGCTGCATGTAAGTTCATCGAGAAATCTGAACCGACCGTACGATCATCTTCAAACTTGCAGGAGTGCTCTCGATTGGCGTCACGAGCATTCTCTATAAGTTTCATAAACTTCGTACGGCTGGAAGCGGAGTTTGAATAAAATTGTGATCCTCCGAATTTCCGCTCAGCGACCAAGTCCATTTGTAGCTGCATGTAAGTTCATCGAGAAATCTGAACCGACCATACGATCATCTTCACACTTGCAGGAGTGCTCTCGATTGGCGACACGAGCATTCTCTACAAGTTTCATAAACTTCGTACGGCTGGAAGGGGAGTTAGACACAAATTGTCATCTACAACGCAGTTTCCGCTCAGCGACCAAGTCCCATCGTGGCTGTATGTAAGTTCATCGAGAAATGCGAACCGACCGTACGATCTTCTTCCAACTTGCAGGAGTGCTCTCGATTGACGACACGAGCATGCTGTACAAGTTTCATAAACTTCGTACGGCTGGAAGCGGAGTTTGAAAAAAATTGTCATCATCCGAATTTCCGCTCAGCGACAAAGTCACTTCGTAGCTGCATGTAAGTTCATCGAGAAATCTGAACCGACCGTACGATCATCTTCAAACTTGCAGGAGTGCTCTCGATTGGCGTCACGAGCATTCTCTATAAGTTTCATAAACTTCGTACGGCTGGAAGCGGAGTTTGAAAAAAATTGTCATCATCCGAATTTCCGCTCAGCGACCAAGTCACTTCGTAGCTGCATGTAAGTTCATCGAGAAATCTGAACCGACCGTACGGACATCTTCAAACTTGCAGGAGTGCTCTCGATTGGCGTCACGAGCATTCTCTATAAGTTTCATATACTTCGCACGGCTGGAAGGGGAGTTTGAAAAAAATGGTCATCATCCGAATTTCCGCTCAGCGACCAAGTCACTTCGTAGCTGCATGTAAGTTCATCGAGAAATCTGAACCGACCGTACGATCATCTTCAAACTTGCAGGAGTGCTCTCGATTGGCGTCACGAGCATTCTCTATAAGTTTCATAAACTTCGCACGGCTGGAAGGGGAGTTAGACACAAATTGTCATCTACAACGCAGTTTCCGACAGCGACCAAGTCCCTTCGTAGCTGCATGTAAGTTCATCGAGAAATCTGAACCGACCGTACGATCATCTTCACACTTGCAGGAGTGCTCTCGATTGGTGTCACGAGCATTCTCTATAAGTTTCATAAACTTCGCACGGCTGGAAGGTGAGTTAGACACAAATTGTCATCTACAACGCAGTTTCCGACAGCGATCGAGTCCCGTCGTAGCTGTATGTAAGTTCATCGAGAAATGCGAACCGACCGTACGATCATCTTCAAACTTGCAGGAGTGCTCTCGATTGGCGACACGAGCATTCTCTACAAGTTTCATAAACTTCGTACGGCTGGAAGGGGCGTTAGACACAAATTGTCATCTACAACGCAGTACTGGATAGTTCCCGTTCAGCGACTAAGTCCCGTCGTAGGTGCATGTAAGTTTATCGAGAAATGTTAACCGACCGTACGATCTTCTTCAAACTTGCAGGAGTGCTCTCGATTGGCGTCACGAGCATTCTCTACAAGTTTCATAAACTTCGTACGGCTGGAAGCGGAGTGAGACACAAATTGTCATCATCCGAATTTCCGCTCAGCGAGCAAGTCCCGTCGTAGCTGTATGTAAGTTCATCGAGAAATGCGAACCGACGGAACGATCTTCTTCAAACTTGCAGGAGTGCTCTCGATTGGCGACACGAGCATTCTCTACAAGTTTCATAAACTTCGTACGGCTGGAAGCGGAGTGAGACACAATTTGTCATCATCCGAATTTCCGCTCAGCGAGCAAGTCCCTTCGTAGCTGCATGTAAGTTCATCGAGAAATCTGAACCGATCATACGATCATCTTCACACTTGCAGGAGTGCTCTCGATTGGCGACACGAGCATTCTCTACAAGTTTCATAAACTTCGTACGGCTGGAAGGGGAGTTAGACACAAATTGTCATCTACAACGCAGTTTCCGCTCAGCGACCAAGTCCCGTCGTAGCTGCATGTAAGCTCATCAAGAAATGCGAACCGACCGTACGTTCTTCTTCAAACTTGCAGGAGTGCTCTCGTTTGACGACACGAGCATGCTGTACAAGTTTCATAAACTTCGTACGGCTGGAAGCGGAGTTTGAAAAAAATTGTCATCATCCGAATTTCCGCTCAGCGACCAAGTCCCGTCGTAGCTATATGTAAGTTCATCGACAAATGCGAACCGACCGTTCGATCTTCTTCAAACTTGCAGGAATGCTCTCGATTGGCGACACGAGCATTCTCTATAAGTTTCATAAACTTCGCACGGCTGGAAGGGGAGTTAGACACAAATTGTCATCTACAACGCAGTTTCCGACAGCGACCAAGTCCCTTCGTAGCTGCATGTAAGTTCATCGAGAAATCTGAACCGACCGTACGATCATCTTCACACTTGCAGGAGTGCTCTCGATTGGCGTCACGAGCATTCTCTATAAGTTTCATAAACTTCGCACGGCTGGAAGGGGAGTTAGACACAAATTGTCATCTACAACGCAGTTTCCGACAGCGATCAAGTCCCGTCGTAGCTGTATGTAAGTTCATCGAGAAATGCGAACCGACCGTACGATCTTCTTCAAACTTGCAGGAGTGATCTCGATTGACGACACGAGCATGCTGTACAAGTTTCATAAACTTCGTACGGCTGGAAGCGGAGTTTGAATAAAATTGTCATCCTCCGAATTTCCGCTCAGCGACCAAGTCCATTTGTAGCTGCATGTAAGTTCATCGAGAAATCTGAACCGACCATACGATCATCTTCAAACTTGCAGGAGTGCTCTCGATTGGCGACACGAGCATTCTCTACAAGTTTCATAAACTTCGTACGGCTGGAAGGGGCGTTAGACACAAATTGTCATCTACAACGCAGTACTGGATAGTTCCCGTTCAGCGACTAAGTCCCGTCGTAGGTGCATGTAAGTTTATCGAGAAATGTTAACCGACCGTACGATCTTCTTCAAACTTGCAGGAGTGCTCTCGATTGGCGTCACGAGCATTCTCTACAAGTTTCATGAACTTCGTACGGCTGGAAGCGGAGTGAGACACAAATTGTCATCATCCGAATTTCCGCTCAGCGAGCAAGTCCCGTCGTAGCTGTATGTAAGTTCATCGAGAAATGCGAACCGACGGAACGATCTTCTTCAAACTTGCAGGAGTGCTCTCGATTGGCGACACGAGCATTCTCTACAAGTTTTATAAACTTCGTACGGCTGGAAGCGGAGTGAGACACAATTTGTCATCATCCGAATTTCCGCTCAGCGAGCAAGTCCCTTCGTAGCTGCATGTAAGTTCATCGAGAAATCTGAACCGATCATACGATCATCTTCACACTTGCAGGAGTGCTCTCGATTGGCGACACGAGCATTCTCTACAAGTTTCATAAACTTCGTACGGCTGGAAGGGGAGTTAGACACAAATTGTCATCTACAACGCAGTTTCCGCTCAGCGACCAAGTCCCGTCGTAGCTGTATGTAAGCTCATCAAGAAATGCGAACCGACCGTACGTTCTTCTTCAAACTTGCAGGAGTGCTCTCGTTTGGCGACACGAGCATGCTGTACAAGTTTCATAAACTTCGTACGGCTGGAAGCGGAGTTTGAAAAAAATTGTCATCATCCGAATTTCCGCTCAGCGACCAAGTCCCGTCGTAGCTATATGTAAGTTCATCGACAAATGCGAACCGACCGTTCGATCTTCTTCAAACTTGCAGGAATGCTCTCGATTGGCGACACGAGCATTCTCTATAAGTTTCATAAACTTCGCACGGCTGGAAGGGGAGTTAGACACAAATTGTCATCTACAACGCAGTTTCCGACAGCGACCAAGTCCCTTCGTAGCTGCATGTAAGTTCATCGAGAAATCTGAACCGACCGTACGATCATCTTCACACTTGCAGGAGTGCTCTCGATTGGTGTCACGAGCATTCTCTATAAGTTTCATAAACTTCGCACGGCTGGAAGGGGAGTTAGACACAAATTGTCATCTACAACGCAGTTTCCGACAGCGATCAAGTCCCGTCGTAGCTGTATGTAAGTTCATCGAGAAATGCGAACCGACCGTACGATCTTCTTCAAACTTGCAGGAGTGATCTCGATTGACGACACGAGCATGCTGTACAAGTTTCATAAACTTCGTACGGCTGGAAGCGGAGTTTGAATAAAATTGTCATCCTCCGAATTTCCGCTCAGCGACCAAGTCCATTTGTAGCTGCATGTAAGTTCATCGAGAAATCTGAACCGACCATACGATCATCTTCAAACTTGCAGGAGTGCTCTCGATTGGCGACACGAGCATTCTCTACAAGTTTCATAAACTTCGTACGGCTGGAAGGGGCGTTAGACACAAATTGTCATCTACAACGCAGTACTGGATAGTTCCCGTTCAGCGACTAAGTCCCGTCGTAGGTGCATGTAAGTTCATCGAGAAATGTTAACCGACCGTACGATCTTCTTCAAACTTGCAGGAGTGCTCTCGATTGGCGACACGAGCATTCTCTACAAGTTTCATAAACTTCGTACGGCTGGAAGCGGAGTGAGACACAAATTGTCATCATCCGAATTTCCGCTCAGCGAGCAAGTCCCGTCGTAGCTGTATGTAAGTTCATCGAGAAATGCGAACCGACGGAACGATCTTCTTCAAACTTGCAGGAGTGCTCTCGATTGGCGACACGAGCATTCTCTACAAGTTTCATAAACTTCGTACGGCTGGAAGCGGATGAGACACAAATTGTCATCATCCGAATTTCCGCTCAGCGAGCAAGTCCCTTCGTAGCTGCATGTAAGTTCATCGAGAAATCTGAACCGACCATACGATCATCTTCACACTTGCAGGAGTGCTCTCGATTGGCGACACGAGCATTCTCTACAAGTTTCATAAACTTCGTACGGCTGGAAGGGGAGTTAGACACAAATTGTCATCTACAACGCAGTTTCCGCTCAGCGACCAAGTCCCGTCGTGGCTGTATGTAAGTTCATCGAGAAATGCGAACCGACCGTACGATCTTCTTCCAACTTGCAGGAGTGCTCTCGATTGACGACACGAGCATGCTGTACAAGTTTCATAAACTTCGTACGGCTGGAAGCGGAGTTTGAAAAAAATTGTCATCATCCGAATTTCCGCTCAGCGACCAAGTCCCGTCGTAGCTATATGTAAGTTCATCGACAAATGCGAACCGACCGTTCGATCTTCTTCAAACTTGCAGGAATGCTCTCGATTGGCGACACGAGCATTCTCTATAAGTTTCATAAACTTCGTACGGCTGGAAGCGGAGTTAGACACAAATTGTCATCTACAACGCAGTTTCCGACAGCCATCAAGTCCCGTCGTAGCTGTATGTAAGTTCATCGAGAAATGCGAACCGACCGTACGATCTTCTTCAAACTTGCAGGAGTGATCTCGATTGACGACACGAGCATTCTGTACAAGTTTCATAAACTTCGTACGGCTGGAAGCGGAGTTTGAATAAAATTGTGATCCTCCGAATTTCCGCTCAGCGACCAAGTCCATTTGTAGCTGCATGTAAGTTCATCGAGAAATCTGAACCGACCATACGATCATCTTCACACTTGCAGGAGTGCTCTCGATTGGCGACACGAGCATTCTCTACAAGTTTCATAAACTTCGTACGGCTGGAAGGGGAGTTAGACACAAATTGTCATCTACAACGCAGTTTCCGCTCAGCGACCAAGTCCCATCGTGGCTGTATGTAAGTTCATCGAGAAATGCGAACCGACCGTACGATCTTCTTCCAACTTGCAGGAGTGCTCTCGATTGACGACACGAGCATGCTGTACAAGTTTCATAAACTTCGTACGGCTGGAAGCGGAGTTTGAAAAAAATTGTCATCATCCGAATTTCCGCTCAGCGACCAAGTCACTTCGTAGCTGCATGTAAGTTCATCGAGAAATCTGAACCGACCGTACGATCATCTTCAAACTTGCAGGAGTGCTCTCGATTGGCGTCACGAGCATTCTCTATAAGTTTCATAAACTTCGTACGGCTGGAAGCGGAGTTTGAATAAAATTGTGATCCTCCGAATTTCCGCTCAGCGACCAAGTCCATTTGTAGCTGCATGTAAGTTCATCGAGAAATCTGAACCGACCATACGATCATCTTCACACTTGCAGGAGTGCTCTCGATTGGCGACACGAGCATTCTCTACAAGTTTCATAAACTTCGTACGGCTGGAAGGGGAGTTAGACACAAATTGTCATCTACAACGCAGTTTCCGCTCAGCGACCAAGTCCCATCGTGGCTGTATGTAAGTTCATCGAGAAATGCGAACCGACCGTACGATCTTCTTCCAACTTGCAGGAGTGCTCTCGATTGACGACACGAGCATGCTGTACAAGTTTCATAAACTTCGTACGGCTGGAAGCGGAGTTTGAAAAAAATTGTCATCATCCGAATTTCCGCTCAGCGACAAAGTCACTTCGTAGCTGCATGTAAGTTCATCGAGAAATCTGAACCGACCGTACGATCATCTTCAAACTTGCAGGAGTGCTCTCGATTGGCGTCACGAGCATTCTCTATAAGTTTCATAAACTTCGTACGGCTGGAAGCGGAGTTTGAAAAAAATTGTCATCATCCGAATTTCCGCTCAGCGACCAAGTCACTTCGTAGCTGCATGTAAGTTCATCGAGAAATCTGAACCGACCGTACGGACATCTTCAAACTTGCAGGAGTGCTCTCGATTGGCGTCACGAGCATTCTCTATAAGTTTCATATACTTCGCACGGCTGGAAGGGGAGTTTGAAAAAAATGGTCATCATCCGAATTTCCGCTCAGCGACCAAGTCACTTCGTAGCTGCATGTAAGTTCATCGAGAAATCTGAACCGACCGTACGATCATCTTCAAACTTGCAGGAGTGCTCTCGATTGGCGTCACGAGCATTCTCTATAAGTTTCATAAACTTCGCACGGCTGGAAGGGGAGTTAGACACAAATTGTCATCTACAACGCAGTTTCCGACAGCGACCAAGTCCCTTCGTAGCTGCATGTAAGTTCATCGAGAAATCTGAACCGACCGTACGATCATCTTCACACTTGCAGGAGTGCTCTCGATTGGTGTCACGAGCATTCTCTATAAGTTTCATAAACTTCGCACGGCTGGAAGGTGAGTTAGACACAAATTGTCATCTACAACGCAGTTTCCGACAGCGATCGAGTCCCGTCGTAGCTGTATGTAAGTTCATCGAGAAATGCGAACCGACCGTACGATCTTCTTCAAACTTGCAGGAGTGATCTCGATTGACGACACGAGCATGCTGTACAAGTTTCATAAACTTCGTACGGCTGGAAGCGGAGTTTGAATAAAATTGTCATCCTCCGAATTTCCGCTCAGCGACCAAGTCCATTTGTAGCTGCATGTAAGTTCATCGAGAAATCTGAACCGACCATACGATCATCTTCAAACTTGCAGGAGTGCTCTCGATTGGCGACACGAGCATTCTCTACAAGTTTCATAAACTTCGTACGGCTGGAAGGGGCGTTAGACACAAATTGTCATCTACAACGCAGTACTGGATAGTTCCCGTTCAGCGACTAAGTCCCGTCGTAGGTGCATGTAAGTTCATCGAGAAATGTTAACCGACCGTACGATCTTCTTCAAACTTGCAGGAGTGCTCTCGATTGGCGTCACGAGCATTCTCTACAAGTTTCATAAACTTCGTACGGCTGGAAGCGGAGTGAGACACAAATTGTCATCATCCGAATTTCCGCTCAGCGAGCAAGTCCCGTCGTAGCTGTATGTAAGTTCATCGAGAAATGCGAACCGACGGAACGATCTTCTTCAAACTTGCAGGAGTGCTCTCGATTGGCGACACGAGCATTCTCTACAAGTTTCATAAACTTCGTACGGCTGGAAGCGGAGTGAGACACAATTTGTCATCATCCGAATTTCCGCTCAGCGAGCAAGTCCCTTCGTAGCTGCATGTAAGTTCATCGAGAAATCTGAACCGACCATACGATCATCTTCACACTTGCAGGAGTGCTCTCGATTGGCGACACGAGCATTCTCTACAAGTTTCATAAACTTCGTACGGCTGGAAGGGGAGTTAGACACAAATTGTCATCTACAACGCAGTTTCCGACAGCGATCAAGTCCCGTCGTAGCTGTATGTAAGTTCATCGAGAAATGCGAACCGACCGTACGATCTTCTTCCAACTTGCAGGAGTGCTCTCGATTGACGACACGAGCATGCTGTACAAGTTTCATAAACTTCGAACGGCTGGAAGCGGAGTTTGAATAAAATTGTCATCCTCCGAATTTCCGCTCAGCGACCAAGTCCATTTGTAGCTGCATGTAAGTTCATCGAGAAATCTGAACCGACCGTACGATCATCTTCAAACTTGCAGGAGTGCTCTCGATTGGCGTCACGAGCATTCTCTATAAGTTTCATAAACTTCGTATGGCTGGAAGCGGAGTTTGAAAAAAATTGTCGTCATCCGAATTTCCGCTCAGCGACCAAGTCACTTCGTAGCTGCATGTAAGTTCATCGAGAAATCTGAACCGAACGTACGTTCATCTTCAAACTTGCAGGAGTGCTCTCGATTGGCGTCACGAGCATTCTCTATAAGTTTCATAAACTTCGTACGGCTGGAAGGGGTGTTAGACACAAAATTGTCATCTACAACGCAGTTTCCGACAGCGATCAAGTCCCGTCGTAGCTGTATGTAAGTTCATCGAGAAATGCGAACCGACCGTACGATCTTCTTCCAACTTGCAGGAGTGCTCTCGATTGACGACACGAGCATGCTGTACAAGTTTCATAAACTTCGTACGGCTGGAAGCGGAGTTTGAAAAAAATTGTCATCATCCGAATTTCCGCTCAGCGACCAAGTCACTTCGTAGCTGCATGTAAGTTCATCGAGAAATCTGAACCGACCGTACGATCATCTTCAAACTTGCAGGAGTGCTCTCGATTGGCGTCACGAGCATTCTCTATAAGTTTCATAAACTTCGTACGGCTGGAAGCGGAGTTTGAATAAAATTGTGATCCTCCGAATTTCCGCTCAGCGACCAAGTCCATTTGTAGCTGCATGTAAGTTCATCGAGAAATCTGAACCGACCATACGATCATCTTCACACTTGCAGGAGTGCTCTCGATTGGCGACACGAGCATTCTCTACAAGTTTCATAAACTTCGTACGGCTGGAAGGGGAGTTAGACACAAATTGTCATCTACAACGCAGTTTCCGCTCAGCGACCAAGTCCCATCGTGGCTGTATGTAAGTTCATCGAGAAATGCGAACCGACCGTACGATCTTCTTCCAACTTGCAGGAGTGCTCTCGATTGACGACAAGAGCATGCTGTACAAGTTTCATAAACTTCGTACGGCTGGAAGCGGAGTTTGAAAAAAATTGTCATCATCCGAATTTCCGCTCAGCGACCAAGTCACTTCGTAGCTGCATGTAAGTTCATCGAGAAATCTGAACCGACCGTACGATCATCTTCAAACTTGCAGGAGTGCTCTCGATTGGCGTCACGAGCATTCTCTATAAGTTTCATAAACTTCGTACGGCTGGAAGCGGAGTTTGAAAAAAATTGTCATCATCCGAATTTCCGCTCAGCGACCAAGTCACTTCGTAGCTGCATGTAAGTTCATCGAGAAATCTGAACCGACCGTACGAACATCTTCAAACTTGCAGGAGTGCTCTCGATTGGCGTCACGAGCATTCTCTATAAGTTTCATATACTTCGTACGGCTGGAAGCGGAGTTTGAAAAAAATTGTCATCATCCGAATTTCCGCTCAGCGACCAAGTCCCGTCGTAGCTATATGTAAGTTCATCGACAAATGCGAACCGACCGTTCGATCTTCTTCAAACTTGCAGGAATGCTCTCGATTGGCGACACGAGCATTCTCTATAAGTTTCATAAACTTCGCACGGCTGGAAGAGGAGTTAGACACAAATTGTCATCTACAACGCAGTTTCCGACAGCGACCAAGTCCCTTCGTAGCTGCATGTAAGTTCATCGAGAAATCTGAACCGACCGTACGATCATCTTCACACTTGCAGGAGTGCTCTCGATTGGTGTCACGAGCATTCTCTATAAGTTTCATAAACTTCGCACGGCTGGAAGGGGAGTTAGACACAAATTGTCATCTACAACGCAGTTTCCGACAGCGATCAAGTCCCGTCGTAGCTGTATGTAAGTTCATCGAGAAATGCGAACCGACCGTACGATCTTCTTCAAACTTGCAGGAGTGATCTCGATTGACGACACGAGCATGCTGTACAAGTTTCATAAACTTCGTACGGCTGGAAGCGGAGTTTGAATAAAATTGTCATCCTCCGAATTTCCGCTCAGCGACCAAGTCCATTTGTAGCTGCATGTAAGTTCATCGAGAAATCTGAACCGACCATACGATCATCTTCAAACTTGCAGGAGTGCTCTCGATTGGCGACACGAGCATTCTCTACAAGTTTCATAAACTTCGTACGGCTGGAAGGGGCGTTAGACACAAATTGTCATCTACAACGCAGTACTGGATAGTTCCCGTTCAGCGACTAAGTCCCGTCGTAGGTGCATGTAAGTTTATCGAGAAATGTTAACCGACCGTACGATCTTCTTCAAACTTGCAGGAGTGCTCTCGATTGGCGTCACGAGCATTCTCTACAAGTTTCATAAACTTCGTACGGCTGGAAGCGGAGTGAGACACAAATTGTCATCATCCGAATTTCCGCTCAGCGAGCAAGTCCCGTCGTAGCTGTATGTAAGTTCATCGAGAAATGCGAACCGACGGAACGATCTTCTTCAAACTTGCAGGAGTGCTCTCGATTGGCGACACGAGCATTCTCTACAAGTTTCATAAACTTCGTACGGCTGGAAGCGGAGTGAGACACAATTTGTCATCATCCGAATTTCCGCTCAGCGAGCAAGTCCCTTCGTAGCTGCATGTAAGTTCATCGAGAAATCTGAACCGATCATACGATCATCTTCACACTTGCAGGAGTGCTCTCGATTGGCGACACGAGCATTCTCTACAAGTTTCATAAACTTCGTACGGCTGGAAGGGGAGTTAGACACAAATTGTCATCTACAACGCAGTTTCCGCTCAGCGACCAAGTCCCGTCGTAGCTGTATGTAAGCTCATCAAGAAATGCGAACCGACCGTACGTTCTTCTTCAAACTTGCAGGAGTGCTCTCGTTTGACGACACGAGCATGCTGTACAAGTTTCATAAACTTCGTACGGCTGGAAGCGGAGTTTGAAAAAAATTGTCATCATCCGAATTTCCGCTCAGCGACCAAGTCCCGTCGTAGCTATATGTAAGTTCATCGACAAATGCGAACCGACCGTTCGATCTTCTTCAAACTTGCAGGAATGCTCTCGATTGGCGACACGAGCATTCTCTATAAGTTTCATAAACTTCGCACGGCTGGAAGGGGAGTTAGACACAAATTGTCATCTACAACGCAGTTTCCGACAGCGACCAAGTCCCTTCGTAGCTGCATGTAAGTTCATCGAGAAATCTGAACCGACCGTACGATCATCTTCACACTTGCAGGAGTGCTCTCGATTGGTGTCACGAGCATTCTCTATAAGTTTCATAAACTTCGCCCGGCTGGAAGGGGAGTTAGACACAAATTGTCATCTACAACGCAGTTTCCGACAGCGATCAAGTCCCGTCGTAGCTGTATGTAAGTTCATCGAGAAATGCGAACCGACCGTACGATCTTCTTCAAACTTGCAGGAGTGATCTCGATTGACGACACGAGCATGCTGTACAAGTTTCATAAACTTCGTACGGCTGGAAGCGGAGTTTGAATAAAATTGTCATCCTCCGAATTTCCGCTCAGCGACCAAGTCCATTTGTAGCTGCATGTAAGTTCATCGAGAAATCTGAACCGACCATACGATCATCTTCAAACTTGCAGGAGTGCTCTCGATTGGCGACACGAGCATTCTCTACAAGTTTCATAAACTTCGTACGGCTGGAAGGGGCGTTAGACACAAATTGTCATCTACAACGCAGTACTGGATAGTTCCCGTTCAGCGACTAAGTCCCGTCGTAGGTGCATGTAAGTTTATCGAGAAATGTTAACCGACCGTACGATCATCTTCACACTTGCAGGAGTGCTCTCGATTGGTGTCACGAGCATTCTCTATAAGTTTCATAAACTTCGCACGGCTGGAAGGGGAGTTAGACACAAATTGTCATCTACAACGCAGTTTCCGACAGCGATCAAGTCCCGTCGTAGCTGTATGTAAGTTCATCGAGAAATGCGAACCGACCGTACGATCTTCTTCAAACTTGCAGGAGTGATCTCGATTGACGACACGAGCATGCTGTACAAGTTTCATAAACTTCGTACGGCTGGAAGCGGAGTTTGAATAAAATTGTCATCCTCCGAATTTCCGCTCAGCGACCAAGTCCATTTGTAGCTGCATGTAAGTTCATCGAGAAATCTGAACCGACCATACGATCATCTTCAAACTTGCAGGAGTGCTCTCGATTGGCGACACGAGCATTCTCTACAAGTTTCATAAACTTCGTACGGCTGGAAGGGGCGTTAGACACAAATTGTCATCTACAACGCAGTACTGGATAGTTCCCGTTCAGCGACTAAGTCCCGTCGTAGGTGCATGTAAGTTTATCGAGAAATGTTAACCGACCGTACGATCTTCTTCAAACTTGCAGGAGTGCTCTCGATTGGCGTCACGAGCATTCTCTACAAGTTTCATAAACTTCGTACGGCTGGAAGCGGAGTGAGACACAAATTGTCATCATCCGAATTTCCGCTCAGCGAGCAAGTCCCGTCGTAGCTGTATGTAAGTTCATCGAGAAATGCGAACCGACGGAACGATCTTCTTCAAACTTGCAGGAGTGCTCTCGATTGGCGACACGAGCATTCTCTACAAGTTTCATAAACTTCGTACGGCTGGAAGCGGAGTGAGACACAATTTGTCATCATCCGAATTTCCGCTCAGCGAGCAAGTCCCTTCGTAGCTGCATGTAAGTTCATCGAGAAATCTGAACCGATCATACGATCATCTTCACACTTGCAGGAGTGCTCTCGATTGGCGACACGAGCATTCTCTACAAGTTTCATAAACTTCGTACGGCTGGAAGGGGAGTTAGACACAAATTGTCATCTACAACGCAGTTTCCGCTCAGCGACCAAGTCCCGTCGTAGCTGCATGTAAGCTCATCAAGAAATGCGAACCGACCGTACGTTCTTCTTCAAACTTGCAGGAGTGCTCTCGTTTGACGACACGAGCATGCTGTACAAGTTTCATAAACTTCGTACGGCTGGAAGCGGAGTTTGAAAAAAATTGTCATCATCCGAATTTCCGCTCAGCGACCAAGTCCCGTCGTAGCTATATGTAAGTTCATCGACAAATGCGAACCGACCGTTCGATCTTCTTCAAACTTGCAGGAATGCTCTCGATTGGCGACACGAGCATTCTCTATAAGTTTCATAAACTTCGCACGGCTGGAAGGGGAGTTAGACACAAATTGTCATCTACAACGCAGTTTCCGACAGCGACCAAGTCCCTTCGTAGCTGCATGTAAGTTCATCGAGAAATCTGAACCGACCGTACGATCATCTTCACACTTGCAGGAGTGCTCTCGATTGGCGTCACGAGCATTCTCTATAAGTTTCATAAACTTCGCACGGCTGGAAGGGGAGTTAGACACAAATTGTCATCTACAACGCAGTTTCCGACAGCGATCAAGTCCCGTCGTAGCTGTATGTAAGTTCATCGAGAAATGCGAACCGACCGTACGATCTTCTTCAAACTTGCAGGAGTGATCTCGATTGACGACACGAGCATGCTGTACAAGTTTCATAAACTTCGTACGGCTGGAAGCGGAGTTTGAATAAAATTGTCATCCTCCGAATTTCCGCTCAGCGACCAAGTCCATTTGTAGCTGCATGTAAGTTCATCGAGAAATCTGAACCGACCATACGATCATCTTCAAACTTGCAGGAGTGCTCTCGATTGGCGACACGAGCATTCTCTACAAGTTTCATAAACTTCGTACGGCTGGAAGGGGCGTTAGACACAAATTGTCATCTACAACGCAGTACTGGATAGTTCCCGTTCAGCGACTAAGTCCCGTCGTAGGTGCATGTAAGTTTATCGAGAAATGTTAACCGACCGTACGATCTTCTTCAAACTTGCAGGAGTGCTCTCGATTGGCGTCACGAGCATTCTCTACAAGTTTCATGAACTTCGTACGGCTGGAAGCGGAGTGAGACACAAATTGTCATCATCCGAATTTCCGCTCAGCGAGCAAGTCCCGTCGTAGCTGTATGTAAGTTCATCGAGAAATGCGAACCGACGGAACGATCTTCTTCAAACTTGCAGGAGTGCTCTCGATTGGCGACACGAGCATTCTCTACAAGTTTTATAAACTTCGTACGGCTGGAAGCGGAGTGAGACACAATTTGTCATCATCCGAATTTCCGCTCAGCGAGCAAGTCCCTTCGTAGCTGCATGTAAGTTCATCGAGAAATCTGAACCGATCATACGATCATCTTCACACTTGCAGGAGTGCTCTCGATTGGCGACACGAGCATTCTCTACAAGTTTCATAAACTTCGTACGGCTGGAAGGGGAGTTAGACACAAATTGTCATCTACAACGCAGTTTCCGCTCAGCGACCAAGTCCCGTCGTAGCTGTATGTAAGCTCATCAAGAAATGCGAACCGACCGTACGTTCTTCTTCAAACTTGCAGGAGTGCTCTCGTTTGGCGACACGAGCATGCTGTACAAGTTTCATAAACTTCGTACGGCTGGAAGCGGAGTTTGAAAAAAATTGTCATCATCCGAATTTCCGCTCAGCGACCAAGTCCCGTCGTAGCTATATGTAAGTTCATCGACAAATGCGAACCGACCGTTCGATCTTCTTCAAACTTGCAGGAATGCTCTCGATTGGCGACACGAGCATTCTCTATAAGTTTCATAAACTTCGCACGGCTGGAAGGGGAGTTAGACACAAATTGTCATCTACAACGCAGTTTCCGACAGCGACCAAGTCCCTTCGTAGCTGCATGTAAGTTCATCGAGAAATCTGAACCGACCGTACGATCATCTTCACACTTGCAGGAGTGCTCTCGATTGGTGTCACGAGCATTCTCTATAAGTTTCATAAACTTCGCACGGCTGGAAGGGGAGTTAGACACAAATTGTCATCTACAACGCAGTTTCCGACAGCGATCAAGTCCCGTCGTAGCTGTATGTAAGTTCATCGAGAAATGCGAACCGACCGTACGATCTTCTTCAAACTTGCAGGAGTGATCTCGATTGACGACACGAGCATGCTGTACAAGTTTCATAAACTTCGTACGGCTGGAAGCGGAGTTTGAATAAAATTGTCATCCTCCGAATTTCCGCTCAGCGACCAAGTCCATTTGTAGCTGCATGTAAGTTCATCGAGAAATCTGAACCGACCATACGATCATCTTCAAACTTGCAGGAGTGCTCTCGATTGGCGACACGAGCATTCTCTACAAGTTTCATAAACTTCGTACGGCTGGAAGGGGCGTTAGACACAAATTGTCATCTACAACGCAGTACTGGATAGTTCCCGTTCAGCGACTAAGTCCCGTCGTAGGTGCATGTAAGTTCATCGAGAAATGTTAACCGACCGTACGATCTTCTTCAAACTTGCAGGAGTGCTCTCGATTGGCGACACGAGCATTCTCTACAAGTTTCATAAACTTCGTACGGCTGGAAGCGGAGTGAGACACAAATTGTCATCATCCGAATTTCCGCTCAGCGAGCAAGTCCCGTCGTAGCTGTATGTAAGTTCATCGAGAAATGCGAACCGACGGAACGATCTTCTTCAAACTTGCAGGAGTGCTCTCGATTGGCGACACGAGCATTCTCTACAAGTTTCATAAACTTCGTACGGCTGGAAGCGGATGAGACACAAATTGTCATCATCCGAATTTCCGCTCAGCGAGCAAGTCCCTTCGTAGCTGCATGTAAGTTCATCGAGAAATCTGAACCGACCATACGATCATCTTCACACTTGCAGGAGTGCTCTCGATTGGCGACACGAGCATTCTCTACAAGTTTCATAAACTTCGTACGGCTGGAAGGGGAGTTAGACACAAATTGTCATCTACAACGCAGTTTCCGCTCAGCGACCAAGTCCCGTCGTGGCTGTATGTAAGTTCATCGAGAAATGCGAACCGACCGTACGATCTTCTTCCAACTTGCAGGAGTGCTCTCGATTGACGACACGAGCATGCTGTACAAGTTTCATAAACTTCGTACGGCTGGAAGCGGAGTTTGAAAAAAATTGTCATCATCCGAATTTCCGCTCAGCGACCAAGTCCCGTCGTAGCTATATGTAAGTTCATCGACAAATGCGAACCGACCGTTCGATCTTCTTCAAACTTGCAGGAATGCTCTCGATTGGCGACACGAGCATTCTCTATAAGTTTCATAAACTTCGTACGGCTGGAAGCGGAGTTAGACACAAATTGTCATCTACAACGCAGTTTCCGACAGCCATCAAGTCCCGTCGTAGCTGTATGTAAGTTCATCGAGAAATGCGAACCGACCGTACGATCTTCTTCAAACTTGCAGGAGTGATCTCGATTGACGACACGAGCATTCTGTACAAGTTTCATAAACTTCGTACGGCTGGAAGCGGAGTTTGAATAAAATTGTGATCCTCCGAATTTCCGCTCAGCGACCAAGTCCATTTGTAGCTGCATGTAAGTTCATCGAGAAATCTGAACCGACCATACGATCATCTTCACACTTGCAGGAGTGCTCTCGATTGGCGACACGAGCATTCTCTACAAGTTTCATAAACTTCGTACGGCTGGAAGGGGAGTTAGACACAAATTGTCATCTACAACGCAGTTTCCGCTCAGCGACCAAGTCCCATCGTGGCTGTATGTAAGTTCATCGAGAAATGCGAACCGACCGTACGATCTTCTTCCAACTTGCAGGAGTGCTCTCGATTGACGACACGAGCATGCTGTACAAGTTTCATAAACTTCGTACGGCTGGAAGCGGAGTTTGAAAAAAATTGTCATCATCCGAATTTCCGCTCAGCGACCAAGTCACTTCGTAGCTGCATGTAAGTTCATCGAGAAATCTGAACCGACCGTACGATCATCTTCAAACTTGCAGGAGTGCTCTCGATTGGCGTCACGAGCATTCTCTATAAGTTTCATAAACTTCGTACGGCTGGAAGCGGAGTTTGAATAAAATTGTGATCCTCCGAATTTCCGCTCAGCGACCAAGTCCATTTGTAGCTGCATGTAAGTTCATCGAGAAATCTGAACCGACCATACGATCATCTTCACACTTGCAGGAGTGCTCTCGATTGGCGACACGAGCATTCTCTACAAGTTTCATAAACTTCGTACGGCTGGAAGGGGAGTTAGACACAAATTGTCATCTACAACGCAGTTTCCGCTCAGCGACCAAGTCCCATCGTGGCTGTATGTAAGTTCATCGAGAAATGCGAACCGACCGTACGATCTTCTTCCAACTTGCAGGAGTGCTCTCGATTGACGACACGAGCATGCTGTACAAGTTTCATAAACTTCGTACGGCTGGAAGCGGAGTTTGAAAAAAATTGTCATCATCCGAATTTCCGCTCAGCGACAAAGTCACTTCGTAGCTGCATGTAAGTTCATCGAGAAATCTGAACCGACCGTACGATCATCTTCAAACTTGCAGGAGTGCTCTCGATTGGCGTCACGAGCATTCTCTATAAGTTTCATAAACTTCGTACGGCTGGAAGCGGAGTTTGAAAAAAATTGTCATCATCCGAATTTCCGCTCAGCGACCAAGTCACTTCGTAGCTGCATGTAAGTTCATCGAGAAATCTGAACCGACCGTACGGACATCTTCAAACTTGCAGGAGTGCTCTCGATTGGCGTCACGAGCATTCTCTATAAGTTTCATATACTTCGCACGGCTGGAAGGGGAGTTTGAAAAAAATGGTCATCATCCGAATTTCCGCTCAGCGACCAAGTCACTTCGTAGCTGCATGTAAGTTCATCGAGAAATCTGAACCGACCGTACGATCATCTTCAAACTTGCAGGAGTGCTCTCGATTGGCGTCACGAGCATTCTCTATAAGTTTCATAAACTTCGCACGGCTGGAAGGGGAGTTAGACACAAATTGTCATCTACAACGCAGTTTCCGACAGCGACCAAGTCCCTTCGTAGCTGCATGTAAGTTCATCGAGAAATCTGAACCGACCGTACGATCATCTTCACACTTGCAGGAGTGCTCTCGATTGGTGTCACGAGCATTCTCTATAAGTTTCATAAACTTCGCACGGCTGGAAGGTGAGTTAGACACAAATTGTCATCTACAACGCAGTTTCCGACAGCGATCGAGTCCCGTCGTAGCTGTATGTAAGTTCATCGAGAAATGCGAACCGACCGTACGATCTTCTTCAAACTTGCAGGAGTGATCTCGATTGACGACACGAGCATGCTGTACAAGTTTCATAAACTTCGTACGGCTGGAAGCGGAGTTTGAATAAAATTGTCATCCTCCGAATTTCCGCTCAGCGACCAAGTCCATTTGTAGCTGCATGTAAGTTCATCGAGAAATCTGAACCGACCATACGATCATCTTCAAACTTGCAGGAGTGCTCTCGATTGGCGACACGAGCATTCTCTACAAGTTTCATAAACTTCGTACGGCTGGAAGGGGCGTTAGACACAAATTGTCATCTACAACGCAGTACTGGATAGTTCCCGTTCAGCGACTAAGTCCCGTCGTAGGTGCATGTAAGTTCATCGAGAAATGTTAACCGACCGTACGATCTTCTTCAAACTTGCAGGAGTGCTCTCGATTGGCGTCACGAGCATTCTCTACAAGTTTCATAAACTTCGTACGGCTGGAAGCGGAGTGAGACACAAATTGTCATCATCCGAATTTCCGCTCAGCGAGCAAGTCCCGTCGTAGCTGTATGTAAGTTCATCGAGAAATGCGAACCGACGGAACGATCTTCTTCAAACTTGCAGGAGTGCTCTCGATTGGCGACACGAGCATTCTCTACAAGTTTCATAAACTTCGTACGGCTGGAAGCGGAGTGAGACACAATTTGTCATCATCCGAATTTCCGCTCAGCGAGCAAGTCCCTTCGTAGCTGCATGTAAGTTCATCGAGAAATCTGAACCGACCATACGATCATCTTCACACTTGCAGGAGTGCTCTCGATTGGCGACACGAGCATTCTCTACAAGTTTCATAAACTTCGTACGGCTGGAAGGGGAGTTAGACACAAATTGTCATCTACAACGCAGTTTCCGACAGCGATCAAGTCCCGTCGTAGCTGTATGTAAGTTCATCGAGAAATGCGAACCGACCGTACGATCTTCTTCCAACTTGCAGGAGTGCTCTCGATTGACGACACGAGCATGCTGTACAAGTTTCATAAACTTCGAACGGCTGGAAGCGGAGTTTGAATAAAATTGTCATCCTCCGAATTTCCGCTCAGCGACCAAGTCCATTTGTAGCTGCATGTAAGTTCATCGAGAAATCTGAACCGACCGTACGATCATCTTCAAACTTGCAGGAGTGCTCTCGATTGGCGTCACGAGCATTCTCTATAAGTTTCATAAACTTCGTATGGCTGGAAGCGGAGTTTGAAAAAAATTGTCGTCATCCGAATTTCCGCTCAGCGACCAAGTCACTTCGTAGCTGCATGTAAGTTCATCGAGAAATCTGAACCGAACGTACGTTCATCTTCAAACTTGCAGGAGTGCTCTCGATTGGCGTCACGAGCATTCTCTATAAGTTTCATAAACTTCGTACGGCTGGAAGGGGTGTTAGACACAAAATTGTCATCTACAACGCAGTTTCCGCTCAGCGACCAAGTCCCGTCGTACCTGTATGTAAGTTCATCGAGAAATGCGAACCAACCGTACGATCTTCTTCAAATTTGCAGGAGTGCTCTCGATTGGCGACACTAGCATTCTCTACAAATTTCATAAACTTCGTACGGCTGGAAGCGGAGATAGACACAAATTGTCATCATCCGAATTTCCGCTCAGCGACCAAGTCCCTTCGTAGCTGCATGTAAGTTCATCGTGAAATCTGAACCGACCGTACGATCATCTTCAAACTTGCAGGAGTGCTCTCGATTGGCGTCACGAGCATTCTCTATAAGTTTCATATACTTCGCACGGCTGGAAGGGGAGTTAGACACAAATTGTCATCTACAACGCAGTTTCCGACAGCCATCAAGTCCCGTCGTAGCTGTATGTAAGTTCATCGAGAAATGCGAACCGACCGTATGATCTTCTTCAAACTTGCAGGAGTGCTCTCGATTGGAGACACGAGCATTCTGTACAAGTTTCATAAACTTCGTACGGCTGGAAGCGGAGTTTGAATAAAATTGTCATCCTCCGAATTTCCGCTCAGCGACCAAGTCCATTTGTAGCTGCATGTAAGTTCATCGAGAAATCTGAACCGACCATACGATCATCTTCAAACTTGCAGGAGTGCTCTCGATTGGCGACACGAGCATTCTCTCCAAGTTTCATAAACTTCGTACGGCTGGAAGGGGCGTTAGACACAAATTGTCATCTACAACGCAGTACTGGATAGTTCCCGTTCAGCGACTAAGTCCCGTCGTAGGTGCATGTAAGTTCATCGAGAAATGTTAACCGACCGTACGATCTTCTTCAAACTTGCAGGAGTGCTCTCGATTGGCGTCACGAGCATTCTCTACAAGTTTCATAAACTTCGTACGGCTGGAAGCGGAGTGAGACACACATTGTCATCATCCGAATTTCCGCTCAGCGAGCAAGTCCCGTCGTAGCTGTATGTAAGTTCATCGAGAAATGCGAACCGACGGAACGATCTTCTTCAAACTTGCAGGAGTGCTCTCGATTGGCGACACGAGCATTCTCTACAAGTTTCATAAACTTCGTACGGCTGGAAGCGGAGTGAGACACAATTTGTCATCATCCGAATTTCCGCTCAGCGAGCAAGTCCCTTCGTAGCTGCATGTAAGTTCATCGAGAAATCTGAACCGACCATACGATCATCTTCACACTTGCAGGAGTGCTCTCGATTGGCGACACGAGCATTCTCTACAAGTTTCATAAACTTCGTACGGCTGGAAGGGGAGTTAGACACAAATTGTCATCTACAACGCAGTTTCCGCTCAGCGACCAAGTCCCGTCGTAGCTGTATGTAAGCTCATCAAGAAATGCGAACCGACCGTACGTTCTTCTTCAAACTTGCAGGAGTGCTCTCGTTTGACGACACGAGCATGCTGTACAAGTTTCATAAACTTCGTACGGCTGGAAGCGGAGTTTGAAAAAAATTGTCATCATCCGAATTTCCGCTCAGCGACCAAGTCCCGTCGTAGCTATATGTAAGTTCATCGACAAATGCGAACCGACCGTTCGATCTTCTTCAAACTTGCAGGAATGCTCTCGATTGGCGACACGAGCATTCTCTATAAGTTTCATAAACTTCGCACGGCTGGAAGGGGAGTTAGACACAAATTGTCATCTACAACGCAGTTTCCGACAGCGACCAAGTCCCTTCGTAGCTACATGTAAGTTCATCGAGAAATCTGAACCGACCGTACGATCATCTTCACACTTGCAGGAGTGCTCTCGATTGGTGTCACGAGCATTCTCTATAAGTTTCATAAACTTCGCACGGCTGGAAGGGGAGTTAGACACAAATTGTCATCTACAACGCAGTTTCCGACAGCGATCAAGTTCCGTCGTAGCTGTATGTAAGTTCATCGAGAAATGCGAACCGACCGTACGATCTTCTTCAAACTTGCAGGAGTGATCTCGATTGACGACACGAGCATGCTGTACAAGTTTCATAAACTTCGTACGGCTGGAAGCGGTGTTTGAATAAAATTGTCATCCTCCGAATTTCCGCTCAGCGACCAAGTCCATTTGTAGCTGCATGTAAGTTCATCGAGAAATCTGAACCGACCATACGATCATCTTCAAACTTGCAGGAGTGCTCTCGATTGGCGACACGAGCATTCTCTACAAGTTTCATAAACTTCGTACGGCTGGAAGGGGCGTTAGACACAAATTGTCATCTACAACGCAGTACTGGATAGTTCCCGTTCAGCGACTAAGTCCCGTCGTAGGTGCATGTAAGTTCATCGAGAAATGTTAACCGACCGTACGATCTTCTTCAAACTTGCAGGAGTGCTCTCGATTGGCGACACGAGCATTCTCTACAAGTTTCATAAACTTCGTACGGCTGGAAGCGGAGTGAGACACAAATTGTCATCATCCGAATTTCCGCTCAGCGAGCAAGTCCCGTCGTAGCTGTATGTAAGTTCATCGAGAAATGCGAACCGACGGAACGATCTTCTTCAAACTTGCAGGAGTGCTCTCGATTGGCGACACGAGCATTCTCTACAAGTTTCATAAACTTCGTACGGCTGGAAGCGGAGTGAGACACAATTTGTCATCATCCGAATTTCCGCTCAGCGAGCAAGTCCCTTCGTAGCTGCATGTAAGTTCATCGAGAAATCTGAACCGACCATACGATCATCTTCACACTTGCAGGAGTGCTCTCGATTGGCGACTCGAGCATTCTCTACAAGTTTCATAAACTTCGTACGGCTGGAAGGGGAGTTAGACACAAATTGTCATCTACAACGCAGTTTCCGCTCAGCGACCAAGTCCCGTCGTAGCTGTATGTAAGCTCATCAAGAAATGCGAACCGACCGTACGTTCTTCTTCAAACTTGCAGGAGTGCTCTCGTTTGACGACACGAGCATGCTGTACAAGTTTCATAAACTTCGTACGGCTGGAAGCGGAGTTTGAAAAAAATTGTCATCATCCGAATTTCCGCTCAGCGACCAAGTCCCGTCGTAGCTATATGTAAGTTCATCGACAAATGCGAACCGACCGTTCGATCTTCTTCAAACTTGCAGGAATGCTCTCGATTGGCGACACGAGCATTCTCTATAAGTTTCATAAACTTCGCACGGCTGGAAGGGGAGTTAGACACAAATTGTCATCTACAACGCAGTTTCCGACAGCGACCAAGTCCCTTCGTAGCTGCATGTAAGTTCATCGAGAAATCTGAACCGACCGTACGATCATCTTCACACTTGCAGGAGTGCTCTCGATTGGTGTCACGAGCATTCTCTATAAGTTTCATAAACTTCGCACGGCTGGAAGGGGAGTTAGACACAAATTGTCATCTACAACGCAGTTTCCGACAGCGATCAAGTCCCGTCGTAGCTGTATGTAAGTTCATCGAGAAATGCGAACCGACCGTACGATCTTCTTCAAACTTGCAGGAGTGATCTCGATTGACGACACGAGCATGCTGTACAAGTTTCATAAACTTCGTATGGCTGGAAGCGGAGTTTGAATAAAATTGTCATCCTCCGAATTTCCGCTCAGCGACCAAGTCCATTTGTAGCTGCATGTAAGTTCATCGAGAAATCTGAACCGACCATACGATCATCTTCACACTTGCAGGAGTGCTCTCGATTGGCGACACGAGCATTCTCTACAAGTTTCATAAACTTCGTACGGCTGGAAGGGGTGTTAGACACAAAATTGTCATCTACAACGCAGTTTCCGCTCAGCGACCAAGTCCCGTCGTACCTGTATGTAATTTCATCGAGAAATGCGAACCAACCGTACGATCTTCTTCAAATTTGCAGGAGTGCTCTCGATTGGCGACACTAGCATTCTCTACAAATTTCATAAACTTCGTACGGCTGGAAGCGGAGTTTGAAAAAAATTGTCATCATCCGAATTTCCGCTCAGCGACCAAGTCACTTCGTAGCTGCATGTAAGTTCATCGAGAAATCTGAACCGACCGTACGATCATCTTCAAACTTGCAGGAGTGCTCTCGATTGGCGTCACGAGCATTCTCTATAAGTTTCATAAACTTCGTACGGCTGGAAGCGGAGTTTGAAAAAAATTGTCATCATCCGAATTTCCGCTCAGCGACCAAGTCACTTCGTAGCTGCATGTAAGTTCATCGAGAAATCTGAACCGACCGTACGATCATCTTCAAACTTCCAGGAGTGCTCTCGATTGGCGTCACGAGCATTCTCTATAAGTTTCATAAACTTCGTACGGCTGGAAGGGGTGTTAGACACAAAATTGTCATCTACAACGCAGTTTCCGCTCAGCGACCAAGTCCCGTCGTACCTGTATGTAATTTCATCGAGAAATGCGAACCAACCGTACGATCTTCTTCAAATTTGCAGGAGTGCTCTCGATTGGCGACACTAGCATTCTCTACAAATTTCATAAACTTCGTACGGCTGGAAGCGGAGTTAGACACAAATTGTCATCATACGAATTTCCGCTCAGCGACCAAGTCCCTTCGTAGCTGCATGTAAGTTCATCGAGAAATCTGAACCGACCGTACGATCATCTTCAAACTTGCAGGAGTGCTCTCGATTGGCGTCACGAGCATTCTCTATATGTTTCATATACTTCGCACGGCTGGAAGGGGAAATAGACACAAATTGTCATCTACAACGCAGTTTCCGACAGCCATCAAGTCCCGTCGTAGCTGTATGTAAGTTCATCGAGAAATGCGAACCGACCGTATGATCTTCTTCAAACTTGCAGGAGTGCTCTCGATTGGAGACACGAGCATTCTGTACAAGTTTCATAAACTTCGTACGGCTGGAAGCGGAGTTTGAATAAAATTGTCATCCTCCGAATTTCCGCTCAGCGTCCAAGTCCAATTGTAGCTGCATGTAAGTTCATCGAGAAATCTGAACCGAACATACGATCATCTTCAAACTTGCAGGAGTGCTCTCGATTGGCGACACGAGCATTCTCTACAAGTTTCATAAACTTCGTACGGCTGGAAGGGGCGTTAGACACAAATTGTCATCTACAACGCAGTACTGGATAGTTCCCGTTCAGCGACTAAGTCCCGTCGTAGGTGCATGTAAGTTCATCGAGAAATGTTAACCGACCGTACGATCTTCTTCAAACTTGCAGGAGTGCTCTCGATTGGCGACACGAGCATTCTCTACAAGTTTCATAAACTTCGTACGGCTGGAAGCGGAGTGAGACACAAATTGTCATCATCCGAATTTCCGCTCAGCGAGCAAGTCCCGTCGTAGCTGTATGTAAGTTCATCGAGAAATGCGAACCGACGGAACGATCTTCTTCAAACTTGCAGGAGTGCTCTCGATTAGCTACACGAGCATTCTCTACAAGTTTCATAAACTTCGTACGGCTGGAAGCGGAGTGAGACACAAATTGTCATCATCCGAATTTCCGCTCAGCGAGCAAGTCCCTTCGTAGCTGCATGTAAGTTCATCGAGAAATCTGAACCGACCATACGATCATCTTCACACTTGCAGGAGTGCTCTCGATTGGCGACACGAGCATTCTCTACAAGTTTCATAAACTTCGTACGGCTGGAAGGGGAGTTAGACACAAATTGTCATCTACAACGCAGTTTCCGCTCAGCGACCAAGTCCCATCGTGGCTGTATGTAAGTTCATCGAGAAATGCGAACCGACCGTACGATCTTCTTCCAACTTGCAGGAGTGCTCTCGATTGACGACACGAGCATGCTGTACAAGTTTCATAAACTTCGTACGGCTGGAAGCGGAGTTTGAAAAAAATTGTCATCATCCGAATTTCCGCTCAGCGACCAAGTCACTTCGTAGCTGCATGTAAGTTCATCGAGAAATCTGAACCGACCGTACGATCATCTTCAAACTTGCAGGAGTGCTCTCGATTGGCGTCACGAGCATTCTCTATAAGTTTCATAAACTTCGTACGGCTGGAAGCGGAGTTTGAAAAAGATTGTCATCATCCGAATTTCCGCTCAGCGACCAAGTCACTTCGTAGCTGCATGTAAGTTCATCGAGAAATCTGAACCGACCGTACGATCATCTTCAAACTTGCAGGAGTGCTCTCGATTGGCGTCACGAGCATTCTCTATAATTTTCATAAACTTCGTACGGCTGGAAGGGGTGTTAGACACAAAATTGTCAACTACAACGCAGTTTCCGCTCAGCGACCAAGTCCCGTCGTACCTGTATGTAATTTCATCGAGAAATGCGAACCAACCGTACGATCTTCTTCAAATTTGCAGGAGTGCTCTCGATTGGCGACACTAGCATTCTCTACAAATTTCATAAACTTCGTACGGCTGGAAGCGGAGTTAGACACAAATTGTCATCATCCGAATTTCCGCTCAGCGAGCAAGTCCCTTCGTAGCTGCATGTAAGTTCATCGAGAAATCTGAACCGACCATACGATCATCTTCACACTTGCAGGAGTGCTCTCGATTGGCGACACGAGCATTCTCTACAAGTTTCATAAACTTCGTACGGCTGGAAGGGGTGTTAGACACAAATTGTCATCTACAACGCAGTTTCCGCTCAGCGACCAAGTCCCGTCGTAGCTGTATGTAAGCTCATCGAGAAATGCGAACCGACCGTACGATCTTCTTCAAACTTGCAGGAGTGCTCTCGATTGGAGACACGAGCATGCTGTAAAAGTTTCATAAACTTCGTACGGCTGGAAGGGTTGTTAGACACAAATTGTCATCTACAACGCAGTTTCCGCTCAGCGACAAGTCCCGTCGTAGCTCTATGTAAGTTCATCGAGAAATGCGAACCGACCGTACGATCTTCTTCAAACTTGCAGGAGTGCTCTCGATTGGCGACACGAGCATTCTCTACAGGTTTCATAAACTTCGTACGGCTGGAAGCGGAGTGAGACACAAATTGTCATCATCCGAATTTCCGCTCAGCGAGCAAGTCCTGTCATAGCTGTATGTAAGTTCATCGAGAAATGCGAACCGACCGTACGATCTTCTTCAAACTTGCAGGAGTGCTCTCGATTGGCGACACGAGCATTCTCTACAAGTTTCATAAACTTCGTACGGCTGGAAGGGGTGTTAGACACAAATTGTCATCTACAACGCAGTTTCCGCTCAGCGACCAAGTCCCGTCGTAGCTGTATGTAAGTCCATCGAGAAATGCGAACCGACCGTACGATCTTCTTCAAACTTGCAGGAGTGCTCTCGTTTGGCGACACGAGCATGCTGTACAAGTTTCATAAACTTCGTACGGCTGGAAGCGGAGTTAGACACAAATTGTCATCATCCGAATTTCCGCTCAGCGAGCAAGTCCCGTCGTAGCTATATGTAAGTTCATCGAGAAATGCGAACGGACCGTACGATCTTCTTCAAACTTGCAGGAGTGCTCTCGATTGGCGACACGAGCATTCTCTATAAGTTTCATAAACTCCGCACGGCTGGAAGGGGAGTTAGACACAAATTGTCATCTACAACGCAGTTTCCGACAGCGACCAAGTCCCTTCGTAGCTGCATGTAAGTTCATCGAGAAATCTGAACCGACCGTACGATCATCTTCACACTTGCAGGAGTGCTCTCGATTGGCGACACGAGCATTCTCTACAAGTTTCATAAACTTCGTACGGCTGGAAGGGGAGTTAGACACAAATTATCATCTACAACGCAGATTCCGCTCAGCGACCAAGTCCCGTCGTGGCTGTAAGTAAGTTCATCGAGAAATGCGAACCAACCGTACGATCTTCTTCAAACTTGCAGGAATGCTCTCGATTGGCGACACGAGCATTCTCTATAAGTTTCATAAACTGCGCACGGCTGGAAGGGGAGTTAGACACAAATTGTCATCTACAACGCAGTTTCCGACAGCGACCAAGTCCCTTCGTAGCTGCATGTAAGTTCATCGAGAAATCTGAACCGACCGTACGATCATCTTCAAACTTGCAGGAGTGCTCTCGATTGGCGTCACGAGCATTCTCTATAAGTTTCATAAACTTCGCACGGCTGGAAGGGGAGTTAGACACAAATTGTCATCTACAACGCAGTTTCCGCTCAGCGACCAAGCCCCGTCGTAGCTGTATGTAAGTTCATCGAGAAATGCGAACCGACCGTACGATCTTCTTCAAACTTGCAGGAGTGCTCTCGATTGGCGACACGAGCATTCTCTACAAGTTTCATAAACTTCGTACGGCTGGAAGGGGTGTTAGACACAAATTGTCATCTACAACGCAGTTTCCGCTCAGCGACCAAGTCCCGTCGTAGCTGTATGTAAGTCCATCGAGAAATGCGAACCGACCGTACGATCTTCTTCAAACTTGCAGGAGTGCTCTCGATTGGCGACACGAGCATGCTGTACAAGTTTCATAAACTTCGTACGGCTGGAAGCGGAGTTAGACACAAATTGTCATCATCCGAATTTCCGCTCAGCGAGCAAGTCCCGTCGTAGCTATATGTAAGTTCATCGAGAAATGCGAACGGACCGTACGATCTTCTTCAAACTTGCAGGAGTGCTCTCGATTGGCGACACGAGCATTCTCTATAAGTTTCATAAACTCCGCACGGCTGGAAGGGGAGTTAGACACAAATTGTCATCTACAACGTAGTTTCCGACAGCGACCAAGTCCCTTCGTAGCTGCATGTAAGTTCATCGAGAAATCTGAACCGACCGTACGATCATCTTCACACTTGCAGGAGTGCTCTCGATTGGCGACACGAGCATTCTCTACAAGTTTCATAAACTTCGTACGGCTGGAAGGGGAGTTAGACACAAGTTATCATCTACAACGCAGATTCCGCTCAGCGACCAAGTCCCGTCGTGGCTGTAAGTAAGTTCATCGAGAAATGCGAACCTACCGTACGATCTTCTTCCAACTTGCAGGAGTGCTCTCGATTGGCGACACGAGCATTCTCTACAAGTTTCATAAACTTCGTACGGCTGGAAGCGGAGTGAGACACAAATTGTCATCATCCGAATTTCCGCTCAGCGAGCGAGTCCCGTCGTAGCTATATGTAAGTTCATCGAGAAATGCGAACCGACCGTACGATCTTCTTCAAACTTGCAGGAGTGCTCTCGATTGGCGACACGAGCATTCTCTACAAGTTTCATAAACTTCGTACGGCTGGAAGGGGTGTTAGACACAAATTGTCATCTACAACGCAGTTTCCGCTCAGCGACCAAGTCCCGTCGTGGCTGTATGTAAGTTCATCGAGAAATGCGAACCGACCATACGATCTTCTTCTAACTTGCAGGAGTGCTCTCGATTGACGACACGAGCATGCTGTACAAGTTTCATAAACTTCGTACGGCTGGAAGCGGAGTTTGAAAAAAATTGTCATCATCCGAATTTCCGCTCAGCGACCAAGTCACTTCGTAGCTGCATGTAAGTTCATCGAGAAATCTGAACCGACCGTACGATCATCTTCAAACTTGCTGGAGTGCTCTCGATTGGCGTCACGAGCATTCTCTATAAGTTTCATAAACTTCGCACGGCTGGAAGGGGAGTTAGACACAAATTGTCATCTACAACGCAGTTTCCGACAGCGATCAAGTCCCGTCGTAGCTGTATGTAAGTTCATCGAGAAATGCGAATCGACCGTATGATCTTCTTCAAACTTGCAGGAGTGCTCTCGATTGGCGACACGAGCATTCTCTCCAAGTTTCATAAACTTCGTACGGCTGGAAGCGGAGTTAGACACAAATTGTCATCATCCGAATTTCCGCTCAGCGACCGTAGCTGCATGTAAGTTCATTGAGAAATATGAACCGACCGTACGATCTTCTTCAAACTTGCAGGAGTGCTCTCGATTGGCGTCACGAGCATTCTCTATAAGTTTCATAAACTTCGCATGGCTGGAAGGGGAGTTAGACACAAATTGTCATCTACAACGCAGTTTCCGCTCAGCGACCAAATCCCTTCGTAGCTGCATGTAAGTTCATCGAGAAATGCGAACCGACCGTACGATCTTCTTCAAACTTGCAGGAGTGCTCTCGATTGGCGACACGAGCATTCTCTACAAGTTTCATAAACTTCGTACGGCTGGAAGCGGAGTTAGACACAAATTGTCATCTACAACGCAGTTTCCGCTCAGCGACCAAGTCCCGTCGTAGCTGTATGTAAGTTCATCGAGAAATGCGAACTGACCGTACAATCTTCTTCAAACTTGCAGGAGTGCTCTCGATTGGCGACACGAGCATTCTCTACAAGTTTCATAAACTTCGTACGGCTGGAAGCGGAGTGAGACACAAATTGTCATCATCCGAATTTCCGCTCAGCGAGCAAGTCCCGTCGTAGCTATATGTAAGTTCATCGAGAAATGCGAACCGACCGTACGATCTTCTTCAAACTTGCAGGAGTGCTCTCGACTGGCGACACGAGCATTCTCTACAAGTTTCATAAACTTCGTACGGCTGGAAGGGGTGTTAGACACAAATTGTCATCTACAACGCAGTTTCCGCTCAGCGACCAAGTCCCGTCGTGGCTGTATGTAAGTTCATCGAGAAATGCGAACCGACCATACGATCTTCTTCAAACTTGCAGGAGTGCTCTCGATTGGCGACACGAGCATTCTCTACAAGTTTCATAAACTTCGTACGGCTGGAAGCGGAGTTAGACACAAATTGCCATCATCCGAATTTCCGCTCAGCGACCAAGTCCCTTCGTAGCTGCATGTAAGTTCATCGAGATATCTGAACCGACCGTACGATCATCTTCACACTTGCAGGAGTGTTCTCGATTGGCGACACGAGCATTCTCTACAAGTTTCATAAACTTCGTACGGCTGGAAGGGGTGTTAGACAAAAATTGTCATCTACAACGCAGTTTCCGCTCAGCGACCAAGTCCCGTCGTAGCTGTATGTAAGTTCATCGAGAAATGCGAACCGACCGTACGATCTTCTTCAAACTTGCAGGAGTGCTCTCGATTGGCGACACGAGCACTCTCTACAAGTTTCATAAACTTCGTACGGCTGGAAGCGGAGTTAGACACAAATTGTCATCATCCGAATTTCCGCTCAGCGACCAAGTCCCTTCGTAGCTGCATGTAAGTTCATCGAGAAATCTGAACCGACCATACGATCATCTTCACACTTGCAGGAGTGCTCTCGATTGGCGACACGAGCATTCTCTACAAGTTTCATAAACTTCGTACGGCTGGAAGGGGAGTTAGACACAAATTGTCATCATCCGAATTTCCGCTCAGCGACCAAGTCCCTTCGTAGCTGCATGTAAGTTCATCGAGAAATCTGAACCGACCGTACGATCATCTTCAAACTTGCAGTAGTGCTCTCGATTGGCGACACGAGCATTCTCTACAAGTTTCATAAACTTCGTACGGCTGGAAGGGGTGTTAGACACAAATTGTCATCTACAACGCAGTTTCTGACAGCGACCAAGTCCCGTCGTAGCTGTATGTAAGTTCATCGAGAAATGCGAACCGAACGTACGATCATCTTCAAACTTGCAGGAGTGCTCTCGATTGGCGACACGAGCATTCTCTATAAGTTTCATAAACTTCGCACGGCTGGAAGGGGAGTTAGACACAAATTGTCATCTACAACGCAGTTTCCGCTCTGCGACCAAGTCCCGTCGTAGCTGTATGTAAGTTCATCGAGAAATGCGAACCGACCGTACGATCTTCTTCAAACTTGCAGGAGTGCTCTCGATTGGAGACACGAGCATGCTGTAAAAGGTTCATAAACTTCTTACCGCTGGAAGCGGAGTTTGACAAAAATTGTCGTCATCCGAATTTCCGCTCAGCGACCAAGTCCCGTCGTAGCTGTATGTAAGCTCATCGAGAAATGCGAACCGACCGTACGATCTTCTTCAAACTTGCAGGAGTGCTCTCGATTGGCGACGCGAGCATTCTCTACAAGTTTCATAAACTTCGTACGGCTGGAAGGGGAGTGAGACACAAATTGTCATCATCCGAATTTCCGCTCAGCGAGCAGGTCCCGTCGTAGCTATATGTAAGTTCATCGAGAAATGCGAACCGACCGTACGATCTTCTTCAAACATGCAGGAGTGCTCTCGATTGGCGACACGAGCATTCTCTACAAGTTTCATAAACTTCGTACGGCTGGAAGCGGAGTTAGACACAAATTGTCATCTACACCGCAGTTTCCGCTCAGCGACCAAGTCCCGTCGTAGCTGTATGTAAGTTCATCGAGAAATGCGAACCGACGGAACGATCTTCTTCAAACTTGCAGGAGTGCTCTCGATTGGCGACACGAGCATTCTCTACAAGTTTCATAAACTTCGTACGGCTGGAAGCGGAGTGAGACACAAATTGTCATCATCCGAATTTCCGCTCAGCGACCAAGTCCCTTCGTAGCTGCATGTAAGTTCATCGAGAAATCTGAACCGACCATACGATCATCTTCACACTTGCAGGAGTGCTCTCGATTGGCGACACGAGCATTCTCTACAAGTTTCATAAACTTCGCATGGCTGGAAGGGGAGTTAAACACAAATTGTCATCTACAACGCAGTTTCAGACAGCGATCAAGTCCCGTCGTAGCTGTATGTAAGTTCCTCGAGAAATGCGAACCGACCGTATGATCTTCTTCAAACTTGCAGGAGTGCTCTCGATTGGCGACACGAGCATTCTCTCCAAGTTTCATAAACTTCGTACGGCTGGAAGCGGAGTTAGACACAAATTGTCATCATCCGAATTTCCGCTCAGCGACCAAGTCCCTTCGTAGCTGCATGTAAGTTCATTGAGAAATCTGAACCGACCGTACGATCTTCTTCAAACTTGCAGGAGTGCTCTCGACTGGCAACATGAGCATTCTCTACAAGATTCATAAACTTCGTACGGCTGGAAGCGGAGTTTGAATAAAATTGTCATCATCCGAATTTCCGCTCAGCGACCAAGTCCCTTCGTAGCTGCATGTAAGTTCATCGAGAAATCTGAACCGACCATACGATCATCTTCACACTTGCAGGAGTGCTCTCGATTGGCGACACGAGCATTCTCTACAAGTTTCATAAACTTCGTACGGCTGGATGGGGAGTTAGACACAAATTGTCATCTACAACGCAGTTTCCGCTCAGCGACCAAGTCCCGTCGAAGCTGTATGTAAGTTCATCGAGAAATGCGAACCGACCGTACGATCTTCTTCAAACTTGCAGGAGTGCTCTCGATTGGCGACACGAGCATTCTCTACAAGTTTCATAAACTTCGTACGGCTGGAAGCGGAGTGAGACACAAATTGTCATCATCCGAATTTCCGCTCAGCGAGCAAGTCCCGTCGTAGCTATATGTAAGTTCATCGAGAAATGCGAACCGACCGTACGATCTTCTTCAAACTTGCAGGAGTGCTCTCGATTGGCGACACGAGCATTCTCTACAAGTTTCATAAACTTCGTATGGCTGGAAGGGGAGTTAGACAAAAATTGTCATCTACAACGCAGTTTCCGCTCAGCGACCAAGTCCCGTCGTAGCTGTATGTAAGTTCATCGAGAAATGCGAACCGACCGTATGATCTTCTTCAAACTTGCAGGAGTGCTCTCGATTGGCGACACGAGCATTCTCTCCAAGTTTCATAAACTTCGTACGGCTGGAAGCGGAGTTAGACACAAATTGTCATCATCCGAATTTCCGCTCAGCGACCAAGTCCCTTCGTAGCTGCATGTAAGTTCATTGAGAAATCTGAACCGACCGTACGATCTTCTTCAAACTTGCAGGAGTGCTCTCGACTGGCAACATGAGCATTCTCTACAAGATTCATAAACTTCGTACGGCTGGAAGCGGAGTTTGAATAAAATTGTCATCATCCGAATTTCCGCTCAGCGACCAAGTGCATTTGTAGCTGCATGTAAGTTCATCGAGAAATCTGAACCGACCATACGATCATCTTCAAACTTGCAGGAGTGCTCTTGATTGGCGACACGAGCATTCTCTACAAGTTTCATAAACTTCGTACGGCTGGAAGGGGTGTTAGACACAAATTGTCATCTACAACGCAGTTTCCGCTCAGCGACCAAGTCCCGTCGTAGCTGTATGTAAGTTCATCGAGAAATGCGAACCGACCGTACGATCTACTTCAAACTTGCAGGAGTGCTCTCGATTGGCGACACGAGCATTCTCTACAAGTTTCATAAACTTCGTACGGCTGGAAGCGGAGTTAGACACAAATTGCCATCATCCGAATTTCCGCTCAGCGACCAAGTCCCTTCGTAGCTGCATGTAAGTTCATCGTGATATCTGAACCGACCGTACGATCATCTCCGCACTTGCAGGAGTATTCTCGATTGGCGACACGAGCATTCTCTACAAGTTTCATAAACTTCGTATGGCTGGAAGGGGTGTTAGACACAAATTGTCATCTACAACGCAGTTTCCGCTCAGCGACCAATTCCCGTCGTAGCTGTATGTAAGTTCATCGAGAAATGCGAACCGACCGTACGATCTTCTTCAAACTTGCAGGAGTGCTCTCGATTGGCGACACGAGCATTCTCTACAAGTTTCATAAACTTCGTACGGCTGGAAGCGGAGTGAGACACAAATTGTCATCATCCGAATTTCCGCTCAGCGAGCAGGTCCCGTCGTAGCTATATGTAAGTTCTTCGAGAAATGCGAACCGACCGTACGATCTTCTTCAAACATGCAGGAGTGCTCTCGATTGGCGACACGAGCATTCTCTACAAGTTTCATAAACTTCGTACGGCTGGAAGCGGAGTTAGACACAAATTGTCATCTACAACGCAGTTTCCGCTCAGCGACCAAGTCCCGTCGTAGCTGTATGTAAGTTCATCGAGAAATGCGAACCGACGGAACGATCTTCTTCAAACTTGCAGGAGTGCTCTCGATTGGCGACACGAGCATTCTCTACAAGTTTCATAAACTTCGTACGGCTGGAAGCGGAGTGAGACACAAATTGTCATCATCCGAATTTCCGCTCAGCGACCAAGTCCCTTCGTAGCTGCATGTAAGTTCATCGAGAAATCTGAACCGACCATACGATCATCTTCACACTTGCAGGAGTGCTCTCGATTGGCGACACGAGCATTCTCTACAAGTTTCATAAACTTCGTACGGCTGGATGGGGAGTTAGACACAAATTGTCATCTACAACGCAGTTTCCGCTCAGCGACCAAGTCCCGTCGAAACTGTATGTAAGTTCATCGAGAAATGCGAACCGACCGTACGATCTTCTTCAAACTTGCAGGAGTGCTCTCGATTGTCGACACGAGCATTCTCTACAAGTTTCATAAACTTCGTACGGCTGGAAGCGGAGTGAGACACAAATTGTCATCATCCGAATTTCCGCTCAGCGAGCAAGTCCCGTCGTAGCTATATGTAAGTTCATCGAGAAATGCGAACCGACCGTACGATCTTCTTCAAACTTGCAGGAGTGCTCTCGATTGGCGACACGAGCATTCTCTACAAGTTTCATAAACTTCGTACGGCTGGAAGGGGAGTTAGACAAAAATTGTCATCTACAACGCAGTTTCAGACAGCGGTTAAGTCCCGTCGTAGCTGTATGTAAGTTCCTCGAGAAATGCGAACCGACCGTATGATCTTCTTCAAACTTGCAGGAGTGCTCTCGATTGGCGACACGAGCATTCTCTCCAAGTTTCATAAACTTCGTACGGCTGGAAGCGGAGTTAGACACAAATTGTCATCATCCGAATTTCCGCTCAGCGACCAAGTCCCTTCGTAGCTGCATGTAAGTTCATTGAGAAATCTGAACCGACCGTACGATCTTCTTCAAACTTGCAGGAGTGCTCTCGACTGGCAACACGAGCATTCTCTACAAGATTCATAAACTTCGTACGGCTGGAAGCGGAGTTTGAATAAAATTGTCATCATCCGAATTTCCGCTCAGCGACCAAGTGCATTTGTAGCTGCATGTAAGTTCATCGAGAAATCTGAACCGACCATACGATCATCTTCAAACTTGCAGGAGTGCTCTTGATTGGCGACACGAGCATTCTCTACAAGTTTCATAAACTTCGTACGGCTGGAAGGGGTGTTAGACACAAATTGTCATCTACAACGCAGTTTCCGCTCAGCGACCAAGTCCCGTCGTAGCTGTATGTAAGTTCATCGAGAAATGCGAACCGACCGTACGATCTACTTCAAACTTGCAGGAGTGCTCTCGATTGGCGACACGAGCATTCTCTACAAGTTTCATAAACTTCGTACGGCTGGAAGCGGAGTTAGACACAAATTGCCATCATCCGAATTTCCGCTCAGCGACCAAGTCCCTTCGTAGCTGCATGTAAGTTCATCGTTATATCTGAACCGACCGTACGATCATCTCCGCACTTGCAGGAGTATTCTCGATTGGCGACACGAGCATTCTCTACAAGTTTCATAAACTTCGTACGGCTGGAAGCGGAGTTAGACACAAATTGCCATCATCCGAATTTCCGCTCAGCGACCAAGTCCCTTCGTAGCTGCATGTAAGTTCATCGTGATATCTGAACCGACCGTACGATCATCTCCGCACTTGCAGGAATATTCTCGATTGGCGACACGAGCATTCTCTACAAGTTTCATAAACTTCGTACGGCTGGAAGGGGTGTTAGACACAAATTGTCATCTACAACGCAGTTTCCGCTCAGCGACCAAGTCCCGTCGAAGCTGTATGTAAGTTCATCGAGAAATGCGAACCGACCGTACGATCTTCTTCAAACTTGCAGGAGTGCTCTCGATTGGCGACACGAGCATTCTCTACAAGTTTCATAAACTTCGTACGGCTGGAAGCGGAGTGAGACACAAATTGTCATCATCCGAATTTCCGCTCAGCGAGCAAGTCCCGTCGTAGCTATATGTAAGTTCATCGAGAAATGCGAACCGACCGTACGATCTTCTTCAAACTTGCAGGAGTGCTCTCGATTGGCGACACGAGCATTCTCTACAAGTTTCATAAACTTCGTACGGCTGGAAGGGGAGTTAGACAAAAATTGTCATCTACAACGCAGTTTCCGCTCAGCGACCAAGTCCCGTCGTAGCTGTATGAAAGTTCATCGAGAAATGCGAACCGACCGTACGATCTTCTTCAAACTTGCAGGAGTGCTCTCGATTGGCGACACGAGCATTCTCTACAAGTTTCATAAACTTCGTACGGCTGGAAGGGGAGTTAGAAAAAAATTGTCATCTACAACGCAGTTTCCGCTCAGCGACCAAGTCCCGTCGTAGCTGCATGTAAGTTCATCGAGATATCTGAACCGACCGTACGATCATCTTCACACTTGCAGGAGTGCTCTCGATTGGCGACACGAGCATTCTCTACAAGTTTCATAAACTTCGTACGGCTAGAAGGGGTGTTAGACACAAATTGTCATCTACAACGCAGTTTCCGCTCAGCGACCAAGTCCCGTCGTAGCTGTATGTAAGTTCATCGAGAAATGCGAACCGACCGTACGATCTTCTTCAAACTTGCAGGAGTGCTCTCGATTGGCGACACGAGCATTCTCTACAAGTTTCATAAACTTCGTACGGCTGGAAGCGGAGTTAGACACAAATTGCCATCATCCGAATTTCCGCTCAGCGACCAAGTCCCTTCGTAGCTGCATGTAAGTTCATCGAGATATCTGAACCGACCGTACGATCATCTTCACACTTGCAGGAGTGCTCTCGATTGGCGACACGAGCATTCTCTACAAGTTTCATAAACTTCGTATGGCTGGAAGGGGTGTTAGACACAAATTGTCATCTACAACGCAGTTTCCGCTCAGCGACCAATTCCCGTCGTAGCTGTATGTAAGTTCATCGAGAAATGCGAACCGACCGTACGATCTTCTTCAAACTTGCAGGAGTGCTTTCGATTGGCGACACGAGCATTCTCTACAAGTTTCATAAACTTCGTACGGCTGGAAGCGGAGTGAGACACAAATTGTCATCATCCGAATTTCCGCTCAGCGGGCAGGTCCCGTCGTAGCTATATGTAAGTTCATCGAGAAATGCGAACCGACCGTACGATCTTCTTCAAACATGCAGGAGTGCTCTCGATTGGCGACACGAGCATTCTCTACAAGTTTCATAAACTTCGTACGGCTGGAAGCGGAGTTAGACACAAATTGTCATCTACAACGCAGTTTCCGCTCAGCGACCAATTCCCGTCGTAGCTGTATGTAAGTTCATCGAGAAATGCGAACCGACCGTACGATCTTCTTCAAACTTGCAGGAGTGCTCTCGATTGGCGACACGAGCATTCTCTACAAGTTTCATAAACTTCGTACGGCTGGAAGCGGAGTGAGACACAAATTGTCATCATCCGAATTTCCGCTCAGCGAGCAGGTCCCGTCGTAGCTATATGTAAGTTCTTCGAGAAATGCGAACCGACCGTACGATCTTCTTCAAACATGCAGGAGTGCTCTCGATTGGCGACACGAGCATTCTCTACAAGTTTCATAAACTTCGTACGGCTGGAAGCGGAGTTAGACACAAATTGTCATCTACAACGCAGTTTCCGCTCAGCGACCAAGTCCCGTCGTAGCTGTATGTAAGTTCATCGAGAAATGCGAACCGACGGAACGATCTTCTTCAAACTTGCAGGAGTGCTCTCGATTGGCGACACGAGCATTCTCTACAAGTTTCATAAACTTCGTACGGCTGGAAGCGGAGTGAGACACAAATTGTCATCATCCGAATTTCCGCTCAGCGACCAAGTCCCTTCGTAGCTGCATGTAAGTTCATCGAGAAATCTGAACCGACCATACGATCATCTTCACACTTGCAGGAGTGCTCTCGATTGGCGACACGAGCATTCTCTACAAGTTTCATAAACTTCGTACGGCTGGATGGGGAGTTAGACACAAATTGTCATCTACAACGCAGTTTCCGCTCAGCGACCAAGTCCCGTCGAAACTGTATGTAAGTTCATCGAGAAATGCGAACCGACCGTACGATCTTCTTCAAACTTGCAGGAGTGCTCTCGATTGTCGACACGAGCATTCTCTACAAGTTTCATAAACTTCGTACGGCTGGAAGCGGAGTGAGACACAAATTGTCATCATCCGAATTTCCGCTCAGCGAGCAAGTCCCGTCGTAGCTATATGTAAGATCATCGAGAAATGCGAACCGACCGTACGATCTTCTTCAAACTTGCAGGAGTGCTCTCGATTGGCGACACGAGCATTCTCTACAAGTTTCATAAACTTCGTACGGCTGGAAGGGGAGTTAGACAAAAATTGTCATCTACAACGCAGTTTCCGCTCAGCGACCAAGTCCCGTCGTAGCTGTATGTAAGTTCATCGAGAAATGCGAACCGACCGTACGATCTTCTTCAAACTTGCAGGAGTGCTCTCGATTGGCGTCACGAGCATTCTCTATAAGTTTCATAAACTTCGCATGGCTGGAAGGGGAGTTAAACACAAATTGTCATCTACAACGCAGTTTCAGACAGCGGTCAAGTCCCGTCGTAGCTGTATGTAAGTTCCTCGAGAAATGCGAACCGACCGTATGATCTTCTTCAAACTTGCAGGAGTGCTCTCGATTGGCGACACGAGCATTCTCTCCAAGTTTCATAAACTTCGTACGGCTGGAAGCGGAGTTAGACACAAATTGTCATCATCCGAATTTCCGCTCAGCGACCAAGTCCCTTCGTAGCTGCATGTAAGTTCATTGAGAAATCTGAACCGACCGTACGATCTTCTTCAAACTTGCAGGAGTGCTCTCGACTGGCAACACGAGCATTCTCTACAAGATTCATAAACTTCGTACGGCTGGAAGCGGAGTTTGAATAAAATTGTCATCATCCGAATTTCCGCTCAGCGACCAAGTGCATTTGTAGCTGCATGTAAGTTCATCGAGAAATCTGAACCGACCATACGATCATCTTCAAACTTGCAGGAGTGCTCTTGATTGGCGACACGAGCATTCTCTACAAGTTTCATAAACTTCGTACGGCTGGAAGGGGTGTTAGACACAAATTGTCATCTACAACGCAGTTTCCGCTCAGCGACCAAGTCCCGTCGTAGCTGTATGTAAGTTCATCGAGAAATGCGAACCGACCGTACGATCTACTTCAAACTTGCAGGAGTGCTCTCGATTGGCGACACGAGCATTCTCTACAAGTTTCATAAACTTCGTACGGCTGGAAGCGGAGTTAGACACAAATTGCCATCATCCGAATTTCCGCTCAGCGACCAAGTCCCTTCGTAGCTGCATGTAAGTTCATCGTTATATCTGAACCGACCGTACGATCATCTCCGCACTTGCAGGAGTATTCTCGATTGGCGACACGAGCATTCTCTACAAGTTTCATAAACTTCGTACGGCTGGAAGCGGAGTTAGACACAAATTGCCATCATCCGAATTTCCGCTCAGCGACCAAGTCCCGTCGAAGCTGTATGTAAGTTCATCGA
Organism: Priocnemis perturbator; assembly: GCA_963942575.1. Classification (NCBI taxonomy): domain Eukaryota; kingdom Metazoa; phylum Arthropoda; class Insecta; order Hymenoptera; family Pompilidae; genus Priocnemis; species Priocnemis perturbator. The sequence goes on from CAWWDK010000055.1 coordinate 395,246, forward strand.
GAAATGCGAACCGACCGTACGATCTTCTTCAAACTTGCAGGAGTGCTCTCGATTGGCGACACGAGCATTCTCTACAAGTTTCATAAACTTCGTACGGCTGGAAGCGGAGTGAGACACAAATTGTCATCATCCGAATTTCCGCTCAGCGAGCAAGTCCCGTCGTAGCTATATGTAAGTTCATCGAGAAATGCGAACCGACCGTACGATCTTCTTCAAACTTGCAGGAGTGCTCTCGATTGGCGACACGAGCATTCTCTACAAGTTTCATAAACTTCGTACGGCTGGAAGGGGAGTTAGACAAAAATTGTCATCTACAACGCAGTTTCCGCTCAGCGACCAAGTCCCGTCGTAGCTGTATGAAAGTTCATCGAGAAATGCGAACCGACCGTACGATCTTCTTCAAACTTGCAGGAGTGCTCTCGATTGGCGACACGAGCATTCTCTACAAGTTTCATAAACTTCGTACGGCTGGAAGGGGAGTTAGAAAAAAATTGTCATCTACAACGCAGTTTCCGCTCAGCGACCAAGTCCCGTCGTAGCTGCATGTAAGTTCATCGAGATATCTGAACCGACCGTACGATCATCTTCACACTTGCAGGAGTGCTCTCGATTGGCGACACGAGCATTCTCTACAAGTTTCATAAACTTCGTACGGCTGGAAGGGGTGTTAGACACAAATTGTCATCTACAACGCAGTTTCCGCTCAGCGACCAAGTCCCGTCGTAGCTGTATGTAAGTTCATCGAGAAATGCGAACCGACCGTACGATCTTCTTCAAACTTGCAGGAGTGCTCTCGATTGGCGACACGAGCATTCTCTACAAGTTTCATAAACTTCGTACGGCTGGAAGCGGAGTTAGACACAAATTGCCATCATCCGAATTTCCGCTCAGCGACCAAGTCCCTTCGTAGCTGCATGTAAGTTCATCGAGATATCTGAACCGACCGTACGATCATCTTCACACTTGCAGGAGTGCTCTCGATTGGCGACACGAGCATTCTCTACAAGTTTCATAAACTTCGTATGGCTGGAAGGGGTGTTAGACACAAATTGTCATCTACAACGCAGTTTCCGCTCAGCGACCAATTCCCGTCGTAGCTGTATGTAAGTTCATCGAGAAATGCGAACCGACCGTACGATCTTCTTCAAACTTGCAGGAGTGCTCTCGATTGGCGACACGAGCATTCTCTACAAGTTTCATAAACTTCGTACGGCTGGAAGCGGAGTGAGACACAAATTGTCATCATCCGAATTTCCGCTCAGCGAGCAGGTCCCGTCGTAGCTATATGTAAGTTCATCGAGAAATGCGAACCGACCGTACGATCTTCTTCAAACATGCAGGAGTGCTCTCGATTGGCGACACGAGCATTCTCTACAAGTTTCATAAACTTCGTACGGTTGGAAGCGGAGTTAGACACAAATTGTCATCTACAACGCAGTTTCCGCTCAGCGACCAAGTCCCGTCGTAGCTGTATGTAAGTTCATCGAGAAATGCGAACCGACGGAACGATCTTCTTCAAACTTGCAGGAGTGCTCTCGATTGGCGACACGAGCATTCTCTACAAGTTTCATAAACTTCGTACGGCTGGAAGCGGAGTGAGACACAAATTGTCATCATCCGAATTTCCGCTCAGCGACCAAGTCCCTTCGTAGCTGCATGTAAGTTCATCGAGAAATCTGAACCGACCATACGATCATCTTCACACTTGCAGGAGTGCTCTCGATTGGCGACACGAGCATTCTCTACAAGTTTCATAAACTTCGTACGGCTGGATGGGGAGTTAGACACAAATTGTCATCTACAACGCAGTTTCCGCTCAGCGACCAAGTCCCGTCGAAGCTGTATGTAAGTTCATCGAGAAATGCCAACCGACCGTACGATCTTCTTCAAACTTGCAGGAGTGCTCTCGATTGGCGACACGAGCATTCTCTACAAGTTTCATAAACTTCGTACGGCTGGAAGCGGAGTGAGACACAAATTGTCATCATCCGAATTTCCGCTCAGCGAGCAAGTCCCGTCGTAGCTATATGTAAGTTCATCGAGAAATGCGAACCGACCGTACGATCTTCTTCAAACTTGCAGGAGTGCTCTCGATTGGCGACACGAGCATTCTCTACAAGTTTCATAAACTTCGTACGGCTGGAAGCGGAGTTAGACACAAATTGCCATCATCCGAATTTCCGCTCAGCGACCAAGTCCCTTCGTAGCTGCATGTAAGTTCATCGAGATATCTGAACCGACCGTACGATCATCTTCACACTTGCAGGAGTGCTCTCGATTGGCGACACGAGCATTCTCTACAAGTTTCATAAACTTCGTATGGCTGGAAGGGGTGTTAGACACAAATTGTCATCTACAACGCAGTTTCCGCTCAGCGACCAATTCCCGTCGTAGCTGTATGTAAGTTCATCGAGAAATGCGAACCGACCGTACGATCTTCTTCAAACTTGCAGGAGTGCTCTCGATTGGCGACACGAGCATTCTCTACAAGTTTCATAAACTTCGTACGGCTGGAAGCGGAGTGAGACACAAATTGTCATCATCCGAATTTCCGCTCAGCGAGCAGGTCCCGTCGTAGCTATATGTAAGTTCATCGAGAAATGCGAACCGACCGTACGATCTTCTTCAAACATGCAGGAGTGCTCTCGATTGGCGACACGAGCATTCTCTACAAGTTTCATAAACTTCGTACGGCTGGAAGCGGAGTTAGACACAAATTGTCATCTACAACGCAGTTTCCGCTCAGCGACCAAGTCCCGTCGTAGCTGTATGTAAGTTCATCGAGAAATGCGAACCGACGGAACGATCTTCTTCAAACTTGCAGGAGTGCTCTCGATTGGCGACACGAGCATTCTCTACAAGTTTCATAAACTTCGTACGGCTGGAAGCGGAGTGAGACACAAATTGTCATCATCCGAATTTCCGCTCAGCGACCAAGTCCCTTCGTAGCTGCATGTAAGTTCATCGAGAAATGCGAACCGACCGTACGATCTTCTTCAAACTTGCAGGAGTGCTCTCGATTGGCGACACGAGCATTCTCTACAAGTTTCATAAACTTCGTACGGCTGGAAGGGGAGTTAGACAAAAATTGTCATCTACAACGCAGTTTCCGCTCAGCGACCAAGTCCCGTCGTAGCTGTATGTAAGTTCATCGAGAAATGCGAACCGACCGTACGATCTTCTTCAAACTTGCAGGAGTGCTCTCGATTGGCGTCACGAGCATTCTCTATAAGTTTCATAAACTTCGCATGGCTGGAAGGGGAGTTAAACACAAATTGTCATCTACAACGCAGTTTCAGACAGCGATCAAGTCCCGTCGTAGCTGTATGTAAGTTCCTCGAGAAATGCGAACCGACCGTATGATCTTCTTCAAACTTGCAGGAGTGCTCTCGATTGGCGACACGAGCATTCTCTCCAAGTTTCATAAACTTCGTACGGCTGGAAGCGGAGTTAGACACAAATTGTCATCATCCGAATTTCCGCTCAGCGACCAAGTCCCTTCGTAGCTGCATGTAAGTTCATTGAGAAATCTGAACCGACCGTACGATCTTCTTCAAACTTGCAGGAGTGCTCTCGACTGGCAACACGAGCATTCTCTACAAGATTCATAAACTTCGTACGGCTGGAAGCGGAGTTTGAATAAAATTGTCATCATCCGAATTTCCGCTCAGCGACCAAGTGCATTTGTAGCTGCATGTAAGTTCATCGAGAAATCTGAACCGACCATACGATCATCTTCAAACTTGCAGGAGTGCTCTTGATTGGCGACACGAGCATTCTCTACAAGTTTCATAAACTTCGTACGGCTGGAAGGGGTGTTAGACACAAATTGTCATCTACAACGCAGTTTCCGCTCAGCGACCAAGTCCCGTCGTAGCTGTATGTAAGTTCATCGAGAAATGCGAACCGACCGTACGATCTACTTAAAACTTGCAGGAGTGCTCTCGATTGGCGACACGAGCATTCTCTACAAGTTTCATAAACTTCGTACGGCTGGAAGCGGAGTTAGACACAAATTGCCATCATCCGAATTTCCGCTCAGCGACCAAGTCCCTTCGTAGCTGCATGTAAGTTCATCGTTATATCTGAACCGACCGTACGATCATCTCCGCACTTGCAGGAGTATTCTCGATTGGCGACACGAGCATTCTCTACAAGTTTCATGAACTTCGTACGGCTGGAAGCGGAGTTAGACACAAATTGCCATCATCCGAATTTCCGCTCAGCGACCAAGTCCCTTCGTAGCTGCATGTAAGTTCATCGTGATATCTGAACCGACCGTACGATCATCTCCGCACTTGCAGGAATATTCTCGATTGGCGACACGAGCATTCTCTACAAGTTTCATAAACTTCGTACGGCTGGAAGGGGTGTTAGACACAAATTGTCATCTACAACGCAGTTTCCGCTCAGCGACCAAGTCCCGTCGAAGCTGTATGTAAGTTCATCGAGAAATGCGAACCGACCGTACGATCTTCTTCAAACTTGCAGGAGTGCTCTCGATTGGCGACACGAGCATTCTCTACAAGTTTCATAAACTTCGTACGGCTGGAAGCGGAGTTAGACACAAATTGCCATCATCCGAATTTCCGCTCAGCGACCAAGTCCCTTCGTAGCTGCATGTAAGTTCATCGAGATATCTGAACCGACCGTACGATCATCTTCACACTTGCAGGAGTGCTCTCGATTGGCGACACGAGCATTCTCTACAATTTTTCATAAACTTCGTATGGCTGGAAGGGGTGTTAGACACAAATTGTCATCTACAACGCAGTTTCCGCTCAGCGACCAATTCCCGTCGTAGCTGTATGTAAGTTCATCGAGAAATGCGAACCGACCGTACGATCTTCTTCAAACTTGCAGGAGTGCTCTCGATTGGCGACACGAGCATTCTCTACAAGTTTCATAAACTTCGTACGGCTGGAAGCGGAGTGAGACACAAATTGTCATCATCCGAATTTCCGCTCAGCGAGCAGGTCCCGTCGTAGCTATATGTAAGTTCATCGAGAAATGCGAACCGACCGTACGATCTTCTTCAAACATGCAGGAGTGCTCTCGATTGGCGACACGAGCATTCTCTACAAGTTTCATAAACTTCGTACGGCTGGAAGCGGAGTTAGACACAAATTGTCATCTACAACGCAGTTTCCGCTCAGCGACCAAGTCCCGTCGTAGCTGTATGTAAGTTCATCGAGAAATGCGAACCGACGGAACGATCTTCTTCAAACTTGCAGGAGTGCTCTCGATTGGCGACACGAGCATTCTCTACAAGTTTCATAAACTTCGTACGGCTGGAAGCGGAGTGAGACACAAATTGTCATCATCCGAATTTCCGCTCAGCGACCAAGTCCCTTCGTAGCTGCATGTAAGTTCATCGAGAAATCTGAACCGACCATACGATCATCTTCACACTTGCAGGAGTGCTCTCGATTGGCGACACGAGCATTCTCTACAAGTTTCATAAACTTCGTACGGCTGGATGGGGAGTTAGACACAAATTGTCATCTACAACGCAGTTTCCGCTCAGCGACCAAGTCCCGTCGAAGCTGTATGTAAGTTCATCGAGAAATGCCAACCGACCGTACGATCTTCTTCAAACTTGCAGGAGTGCTCTCGATTGGCGACACGAGCATTCTCTACAAGTTTCATAAACTTCGTACGGCTGGAAGCGGAGTGAGACACAAATTGTCATCATCCGAATTTCCGCTCAGCGAGCAAGTCCCGTCGTAGCTATATGTAAGTTCATCGAGAAATGCGAACCGACCGTACGATCTTCTTCAAACTTGCAGGAGTGCTCTCGATTGGCGACACGAGCATTCTCTACAAGTTTCATAAACTTCGTACGGCTGGAAGGGGAGTTAGACAAAAATTGTCATCTACAACGCAGTTTCCGCTCAGCGACCAAGTCCCGTCGTAGCTGCATGTAAGTTCATCGAGATATCTGAACCGACCGTACGATCATCTTCACACTTGCAGGAGTGCTCTCGATTGGCGACACGAGCATTCTCTACAAGTTTCATAAACTTCGTACGGCTGGAAGGGGTGTTAGACACTAATTGTCATCTACAACGCAGTTTTCGCTCAGCGACGAAGTCCCGTCGTAGCTGTATGTAAGTTCATCGAGAAATGCGAACCGACCGTACGATCTTCTTCAAACTTGCAGGAGTGCTCTGGATTGGCGACACGAGCATTCTCTACAAGTTTCATAAACTTCGTACGGCTGGAAGCGGAGTTAGACACAAATTGCCATCATCCGAATTTCCGCTCAGCGACCAAGTCCCTTCGTAGCTGCATGTAAGTTCATCGAGATATCTGAACCGACCGTACGATCATCTTCACACTTGCAGGAGTGCTCTCGATTGGCGACACGAGCATTCTCTACAAGTTTCATAAACTTCGTATGGCTGGAAGGGGTGTTAGACACAAATTGTCATCTACAACGCAGTTTCCGCTCAGCGACCAATTCCCGTCGTAGCTGTATGTAAGTTCATCGAGAAATGCGAACCGACCGTACGATCTTCTTCAAACTTGCAGGAGTGCTCTCGATTGGCGACACGAGCATTCTCTACAAGTTTCATAAACTTCGTACGGCTGGAAGCGGAGTGAGACACAAATTGTCATCATCCGAATTTCCGCTCAGCGAGCAGGTCCCGTCGTAGCTATATGTAAGTTCATCGAGAAATGCGAACCGACCGTACAATCTTCTTCAAACATGCAGGAGTGCTCTCGATTGGCGACACGAGCATTCTCTACAAGTTTCATAAACTTCGTACGGCTGGAAGCGGAGTTAGACACAAATTGTCATCTACAACGCAGTTTCCGCTCAGCGACCAAGTCCCGTCGTAGCTGTATGTAAGTTCATCGAGAAATGCGAACCGACGGAACGATCTTCTTCAAACTTGCAGGAGTGCTCTCGATTGGCGACACGAGCATTCTCTACAAGTTTCATAAACTTCGTACGGCTGGAAGCGGAGTGAGACACAAATTGTCATCATCCGAATTTCCGCTCAGCGACCAAGTCCCTTCGTAGCTGCATGTAAGTTCATCGAGAAATCTGAACCGACCATACGATCATCTTCACACTTGCAGGAGTGCTCTCGATTGGCGACACGAGCATTCTCTACAAGTTTCATAAACTTCGTACGGCTGGATGGGGAGTTAGACACAAATTGTCATCTACAACGCAGATTCCGCTCAGCGACCAAGTCCCGTCGTGGCTGTAAGTAAGTTCATCGAGAAATGCGAACCGACCGTACGATCTTCTTCCAACTTGCAGGAGTGCTCTCGATTGACGACACGAGCATGCTGTACAAGTTTCAAAAAACTTCATACGGCTGGAAGCGGAGTTTGAAAAAAATTGTCATCATCCGAATTTCCGCTCAGCGACCAAGTCACTTCGTAGTTGCATGTAAGTTCATCGAGAAATTTTAATCGACCGTACGATCATCTTCAAACTTGCAGGAGTGCTCTCGATTGGCGTCACGAGCATTCTCTACAAGATTCATAAACTTCGTACGGCTGGAAACGGTGTTAGACACAAATTGCCATCATCCGAATTTCCGCTCAGCGACCAAGTCCCGTCGTAGCTGTATGTAAGTTCATCGAGAAATGCGAACCGACCGTACGATCTTCTTCAAACTTGCAGGAGTGCTCTCGATTGGCGACACGAGCATTCTCTACAAGTTTCATAAACTTCGTACGGCTGGAAGGGGTGTTAGACACAAATTGTCATCTACAACGCAGTTTCCACTCAGCGACCAAGTCCCGTCGTAGCTGTATGTAAGCTCATCAAGAAATGCGAACCGACCATACGATCTTCTTCAAACTTGCAGGAGTGCTCTCGATTGACGACACGAGCATGCTGTACAAGTTTCATAAACTTCGTACGGCTGGAAGCGGAGTTTGAAAAAAATTGTCATCATCCGAATTTCCGCTCAGCGACCAAGTCCCGTCGTAGCTATACGTAAGTTCATCGAGAAATGCGAACTGACCGTACGATCTTCTTCAAACTTGCAGGAGTGCTCTCGATTGGCGACACGAGCATTCTCTATAAGTTTCATAACTTCGCACGGCTGGAAGGGGTGTTAGACACAAATTGTCATCTACAACGCAGTTTCCACTCAGCGACCAAGTCCCGTCGTAGCTGTATGTAAGTTCATCGAGAAATGCGAACCGACCGTACGATCTTCTTCAAACTGGCAGGAGTGCTCTCGATTGGAGACACGAGCATGCTGTACAAGTTTCATAAACTTCGTACGGCTGGAAGCGGAGTTTGAAAAAAATTGCCATCATCCGAATTTCCGCTCAGCGACCAAGTCCCTTTGTAGCTGCATGTAAGTTCATCGAGAAATCTGAACCGACCGTACGATCATCTTCAAACTTGCAGGAGTGCTCTCGATTGGCGACACGAGCATTCTCTACAAGTTTCATAAACTTCGTACGGCTGGAAGGGGTGTTAGACACAAAATTGTCATCTACAACGCAGTTTCCGCTCAGCGACCAAGTCCCGTCGTAGCTGTATGTAAGTTCATCGAGAAATGCGAACCGACCGTACGATCTTCTTCAAACTTGCAGGAGTGCTCTCGATTGGCGACACGAGCATTCTCTACAAGTTTCATAAACTTCGTACGGCTGGAAGCGGAGTTAGACACAAATTGCCATCATCCTAATTTCCGCTCAGCGACCAAGTCCCTTCGTAGCTACATGTAAGTTCATCGAGATATCTGAACCGACCGTACGATCATTTTCACACTTGCAGGAGTGCTCTCGATTGGCGACACGAGCATTCTCTACAAGTTTCATACACTTCGTACGGCTGGAAGGGGTGTTAGACACAAATTGTCATCTACAACGCAGTTTCCGCTCAGCGACCAAGTCCCGTCGTAGCTGTATGTAAGTTCATCGAGAAATGCGAACCGACCGTACGATCTTCTTCAAACTTGCAGGAGTGCTCTCGATTGGCGACACGAGCATTCTGTACAAGTTTCATAAACTTCGTACGGCTGGAAGGGGAGTTTGAATAAAATTGTCATCATCCGAATTTCCGCTCAGCGACCAAGTCCCTTCGTAGCTGCATGTAAGTTCATCGAGAAATCTGAACCGACCGTACGATCATCTTCACACTTGCAGGAGTGCTCTCGATTGACGACACGAGCATGCTGTACAAGTTTCATAAACTTCGTACGGCTGGAAGCGGAGTTTGAAAAAAATTGTCATCATCCGAATTTCCGCTCAGCGACCAAGTACCGTCGTAGCTATATGTAAGTTCATCGACAAATGCGAACCGACCGTTCGATCTTCTTCAAACTTGCAGGAGTGCTCTCGATTGGCGACACGAGCATTCTCTACAAGTTTCATAAACTTCGTACGGCTGGAAGCGGAGTGAGACACAAATTGTCATCATCCGAATTTCCGCTCAGCGACCAAGTCCCTTTGTAGCTGCATGTAAGTTCATTGAGAAATCTGAACCGACCGTACGATCTTCTTCAAACTTGCAGGAGTGCTCTCGATTGGCGACACGAGCATTCTCTACAAGTTTCATAAACTTCGTACGGCTGGAAGGGGAGTTAGACAAAAATTGTCATCTACAACGCAGTTTCCGCTCGGCGACCAAGTCCCGTCGTAGCTGTATGTAAGTTCATCGAGAAATGCGAACCGACCGTACGATCTTCTTCAAACTTGCAGGAGTGCTCTCGATTGGCGACACGAGCATTCTCTACAAGTTTCATAAACTTCGTACGGCTGGAAGCGGAGTGAGACACAAATTGTCATCATCCGAATTTCCGCTCAGCGACCAAGTCCCTTTGTAGCTGCATGTAAGTTCATCGAGAAATCTGAACCGACCGTACGATCATCTTCAAACTTGCAGGAGTGCTCTCGATTGGCGACACGAGCATTCTCTACAAGTTTCATAAACTTCGTACGGCTGGAAGGGGCGTTAGACACAAATTGTCATCTACAACGCAGTTTCCGCTCAGCGACCAATTCCCGTCGTAGCTGTATGTAAGTTCTTCGAGAAATGCGAACCGACCGTACGATCTTCTTCAAACTTGCAGGAGTGCTCTAGATTGGCGACACGAGCGTTCTCTATAAGTTTCATAAACTTCGCACGGCTGGAAGGGGGGTTAGACACAAATTGTCATCTACAACGCAGTTTCCGACAGCGACCAAGTCCCGTCGTAGCTGTAAGTAAGTTCATCGAGAAATGCGAACCGACCGTACGATCTTCTTCAAACTTGCAGGAGCGCTCTCGATTGGCGACACGAGCATTCTCTACAAGTTTCATAAACTTCGAACGGCTGGAAGCGGAGATAGACACAAATTGTCATCATCCGAATTTCCGCTCAGCGACCAAGTCCCGTCGTAGGTGCATGTAAGTTCATCCAGAAATGTTAACCGGCCGTACGATCTTCTTCGAACTTGCAGGAGTGCTCTCGATTGGCGGCTCGAGCATTCTCTACAAGTTTCATAAACTTCGTACGGCTGGAAGGGGAGTTAGACACAAATTGTCATCATCCGAATTTCCGCACAGCGACCAAGTCCCGTCGTAGCTGTATGTAAGCTCATCAAGAAATGCGAACCGACCGTACGATCTTCTTCAAACTTGCAGGAGTGCTCTCGATTGACGACACGAGCATGCTGTACAAGTTTCATAAACTTCGTACGGCTGGAAGCGGAGTTTGAAAAAAATTGTCATCATCCGAATTTCCGCTCAGCGACCAAGTCCCGTCGTAACTATATGTAAGTTCATCGACAAATGCGAACCGACCGTTCGATCTTCTTCAAACTTGCAGGAGTGCTCTCGATTGGCGACACGAGCATTCTCTACAAGTTTCATAAACTTCGTACGGCTGGAAGGGGAGTTAGACACAAATTGTCATCTACAACGCAGTTTCCGCCCAGCGACCAAGTCCCTTCGTAGCTGCATGTAAGTTCATTGAGAAATCTGAACCGACCGTACGATCTTCTTCAAACTTGCAGGAGTGCTCTCGATTGGCGACACGAGCATTCTCTACAAGTTTCATAAACTTCGTACGGCTGGAAGGGGAGTTAGACAAAAATTGTCATCTACAACGCAGTTTCCGCTCGGCGACCAAGTCCCGTCGTAGCTGTATGTAAGTTCATCGAGAAATGCGAACCGACCGTACGATCTTCTTCAAACTTGCAGGAGTGCTCTCGATTGGCGACACGAGCATTCTCTACAAGTTTCATAAACTTCGTACGGCTGGAAGCGGAGTGAGACACAAATTGTCATCATCCGAATTTCCGCTCAGCGACCAAGTCCCTTTGTAGCTGTGTTACGTCCCAGCGTAACTTTTAACTTATTAGCCTAGTATTTTTCTTGTTCTTGCTACTCCGATCTCCGGTTGCGCCTATACTTGTATATTACGGCCTGTGCCTATCGCAGCCGGCGTACCGTTAGAGTATTAGAGTTAAAATCATGTCATTTTCCTTCTACTCCGGGCTTCGTATGCGCCTATACTTGTATATTACGGCCTATGCCTAGCGCATGCGTGGTACCGTCGAGCGGTAACTTCAAGTAGAATATTCCTCGCCTTGGAATCACCGTCGTCCCCACCCAATACACCGACTTATGACAATATATATATAGTATAAGGAACGAATGCGTGTACGCGGTATGCAAGTGTGAGTGTATAGACTTAAGGTTAGCGACGAGTTTCCGCTTAAGAATATTGTTTATCCTTTTCTCTTTCTTTTCATTTATTAATTGCGCCACTGTTAGGCATCGCTGCAGGACAAGACTATTTTTCATTATCATCAATTCCACCGAAGCGTGCGCTTAAGAGTTACTAAGTTCCTACGTGCCGAGATCGACTTGCACTCATAATAAAATCTGTTAATCAGAGAGAGAAACTAACGAACAAAACCAGCGTCTCGTTTTACATAGCCAGCCGAATGTTTGTATATACCGTCGACCGCTATGTACCCGATTCTGTGAGAGGGGCCTAAAAACTATCTCTGAGCCGGCCTAGGAACCATCTCGAGACGCGACCGTCGTCGCAGTTGGCTGTATAGTCGCGAGGTGCGTAGTCCTCTGTCCGAGGAATATCTTAGTTTATTCTTTGTGAGCTAATCTGTGCAAATTCTTGCAGTTTAATCAGAGACTCATTACTCCTCGTTAAATCGTAGTGTTAAAATCTAGCTATTAAAAAGAGCAAGGACTCATATTTCTTTTGGTTTTCTTTTTGGTTTCGAATTTTAATCTAGAGTGCGAATAGTGCGATCCGCGTTATTTCCAGCACGTGGCCGGCGAATCGCGCCGAGCCCGTTAGCATATAAGTTTCATTTATAAAGATCATTATATTATTATTATTATAAGTAGCACTTCCACATAAGTCTTCTCTCGGTGAGGAATTGGTATTGTATTTAGACTGATTTAAACATCTATAGCGGTCTGAGGAGTCTCTTCGCGAGTAACATCTACAGCTCCGATAACACGAGAGCTTAGGCCATCTCAAGCCTGATCGTACATTAATACCATTTTACGATTCGAAGGTACTCGTCGTAATAAACCATACGAATTTCTACCGACATACAACCGAACTGAGAGCGAGCGTAAGAGCGAGAGAAGTACAGCGAGCGACATATCATCGAGCGAGCGTGAGCGTGAGAGAGAGAGGGAGAGAATATCAAAGATTGTCTGAGCGTTTCCAGCAGCACGGTAAGAATATTCCAATTACCAGCTAGGTCATGATTTCTGGCCCGACTCTTGCCCCCAGTACATGTATTACGGGAAACCTAGGGCAATAGTTGTAGAGGCGATCCCGTAACCGTGTGTTCTGAGCGCTGGGCGATCGGAACTGTTCAATTCTATAAGGAATCTCTGTATCATTCATATAACGAATATCACGCGCAATACGAGCCGCTTCGTTCAACCCACGATTATACCGCGCCTTGCATACCAGCGAATTGTACTACCGAACATTGCGTAATAGTTAGTCTTTCCGTTCCTTATTATATCAATACTCCGATAGAAACAACACCTCGTAACCATTGTTAAAACGTGGAATTGGGGTTAGAAGCGGGATACACTTTCTTTCTGTATATATATATCTCTTACAGTTATATTACTTCTTTATACCCACTTCTAACCGTGGAACTGGTGTCAGAAATCTGCTTTTTCAACTCAAGTCGTCTTTGTATCAGCACCTGAATAATCATCACAGAATATACACTATTGTTTTTTCACACTATATCTGCTTTATCCTTCTTTTATTTTCTTTGCATGCGCTATAATTAACATTATCTGTACTGGAATGTAACACGCAATAACTCAGCAACCTGTACGGGTTGATAAGAGAGAGAATCCTATAAGTCCTGCAGATCGAGTAGATTGATTTCGTTCTTTCGCGTCATCGTTTTATTCGGTCATTGATAGAATCATCTTTTTGATTTATATCCTTTAGGTTAAGTATTCACGCGTTACTCCCGGGCGACAACGGTCGACCGCTCGAACACACACACGGTTCCATCCTAGACAAATCCTTTAAACCGACCTATCGCGACGCCCGGACGTAACAGCTGCATGTAAGTTCATCGAGAAATCTGAACCGACCGTACGATCATCTTCAAACTTGCAGGAGTGCTCTCGATTGGCGACACGAGCATTCTCTACAAGTTTCATAAACTTCGTACGGCTGGAAGGGGCGTTAGACACAAATTGTCATCTACAACGCAGTTTCCGCTCAGCGACCAATTCCCGTCGTAGCTGTATGTAAGTTCTTCGAGAAATGCGAACCGACCGTACGATCTTCTTCAAACTTGCAGGAGTGCTCTAGATTGGCGACACGAGCGTTCTCTATAAGTTTCATAAACTTCGCACGGCTGGAAGGGGGGTTAGACACAAATTGTCATCTACAACGCAGTTTCCGACAGCGACCAAGTCCCGTCGTAGCTGTAAGTAAGTTCATCGAGAAATGCGAACCGACCGTACGAACTTCTTCAAACTTGCAGGAGCGCTCTCGATTGGCGACACGAGCATTCTCTACAAGTTTCATAAACTTCGAACGGCTGGAAGCGGAGATAGACACAAATTGTCATCATCCGAATTTCCGCTCAGCGACCAAGTCCCGTCGTAGGTGCATGTAAGTTCAACCAGAAATGTTAACCGGCCGTACGATCTTCTTCGAACTTGCAGGAGTGCTCTCGATTGGCGGCTCGAGCATTCTCTACAAGTTTCATAAACTTCGTACGGCTGGAAGGGGAGTTAGACACAAATTGTCATCATCCGAATTTCCGCTCAGCGACCAAGTCCCTTCGTAGGTGCATGTAAGTTCATCGAGAAATCTGAACCGACCGTACGATCATCTTCACACTTGCAGGAGTGTTCTCGATTGGCGACACGAGCATTCTCTACAAGTTTCATAAACTTCGTACGGCTGGAAGGGGTGTTAGACACAAATTGTCATCTACAACGCAGTTTCCGCTCAGCGACCAAGTCCCGTCGTAGCTGTATGTAAGTTCATCGAGAAATGCGAACCGACCGTACGATCTTCTTCAAACTTGCAGGAGTGTTCTCGATTGGCGACACGAGCATTCTCTACAAGTTTCATAAAGTTCGTACGGCTGGAAGGGGAGTTAGACAAAAATTGTCATCTACAACGCAGTTTCCGCTCAGCGACCAAGTCCCGTCGTGGCTGTAAGTAAGTTCATCGAGAAATGCGAACCGACCGTACGATCTTCTTCCAACTTGCAGGAGTGCTCTCGATTGACGACACGAGCATGCTGTACAAGTTTCATAAACTTCGTACGGCTGGAAGCGGAGTTTGAAAAAAATTGTCATCATCCGAATTTCCGCTCAGCGACCAAGTCACTTCGTAGCTGCATGTAAGTTCATCGAGGAATTTGAACCGACCGTACGATCATCTTCAAACTTGCAGGAGTGCTCTCGATTGGCGTCACGAGCATTCTCTATAAGTTTCATAAACTTCGCACGGCTGGAAGGGGAGTTAGACACAAATTGTCATCTACAACGCAGTTTCCGACAGCGATCAAGTCCCGTCGTAGCTGTATGTAAGTTCATCGAGAAATGCGAACCGACCGTATGATCTTCTTCAAACTTGCAGGAGTGCTCTCGATTGGCGACACGAGCATTCTCTCCAAGTTTCATAAACTTCGTATGGCTGGAAGCGGAGTTAGACACAAATTGTCATCATCCGAATTTCCGCTCAGCGAGCAAGTCCCGTCGTAGCTATATGTAAGTTCATCGAGAAATGCGAACCGACCGTACGATCTTCTTCAAACTTGCAGGAGTGCTCTCGATTGGCGACACGAGCATTCTCTACAAGTTTCATAAACTTCGTACGGCTGGAAGCGGAGTTAGACACAAATTGCCATCATCCGAATTTCCGTTCAGCGACCAAGTCCCTTCGTAGCTACATGTAAGTTCATCGCAATATCTGAACCGACCGTACGATCATCTTCACACTTGCAGGAGTGCTCTCGATTGGCGACACGAGCATTCTCTACAAGTTTCATAAACTTCGTACGGCTGGAAGGTGTGTTAGACACAAATTGTCATCTACAACGCAGTTTCCGCTCAGCGACCAAGTCCCGTCGTAGCTGTATGTAAGTTCATCGAGAAATGCGAACCGACCGTACGATCTTCTTCAAACTTGCAGGAGTGCTCTCGATTGGCGACACGAGCATTCTGTACAAGTTTCATAAACTTCGTACGGCTGGAAGCGGAGTTTGAAAAAAATTGTCATCATCCGAATTTCCGCTCAGCGACCAAGTCCCGTCGTAGCTATATGTAAGTTCATCGACAAATGCGAACCGACCGTTCGATCTTCTTCAAACTTGCAGGAGTGCTCTCGATTGGCGACACGAGCATTCTCTACAAGTTTCATAAACTTGGTACGGCTGGAAGGGGAGTTAGACACAAATTGTCATCTACAACGCAGTTTCCGCCCAGCGACCAAGTCCCTTCGTAGCTGCATGTAAGTTCATTGAGAAATCTGAACCGACCGTACGATCTTCTTCAAACTTGCAGGAGTGCTCTCGATTGGCGACACGAGCATTCTCTACAAGTTTCATAAACTTCGTACGGCTGGAAGGGGAGTTAGACAAAAATTGTCATCTACAACGCAGTTTCCGCTCGGCGACCAAGTCCCGTCGTAGCTGTATGTAAGTTCATCGAGAAATGCGAACCGACCGTACGATCTTCTTCAAACTTGCAGGAGTGCTCTCGATTGGCGACACGAGCATTCTCTACAAGTTTCATAAACTTCGTACGGCTGGAAGCGGAGTGAGACACAAATTGTCATCATCCGAATTTCCGCTCAGCGACCAAGTCCCTTTGTAGCTGCATGTAAGTTCATCGAGAAATCTGAACCGACCGTACGATCATCTTCAAACTTGCAGGAGTGCTCTCGATTGGCGACACGAGCATTCTCTACAAGTTTCATAAACTTCGTACGGCTGGAAGGGGCGTTAGACACAAATTGTCATCTACAACGCAGTTTCCGCTCAGCGACCAATTCCCGTCGTAGCTGTATGTAAGTTCTTCGAGAAATGCGAACCGACCGTACGATCTTCTTCAAACTTGCAGGAGTGCTCTAGATTGGCGACACGAGCGTTCTCTATAAGTTTCATAAACTTCGCACGGCTGGAAGGGGGGTTAGACACAAATTGTCATCTACAACGCAGTTTCCGACAGCGACCAAGTCCCGTCGTAGCTGTAAGTAAGTTCATCGAGAAATGCGAACCGACCGTACGATCTTCTTCAAACTTGCAGGAGCGCTCTCGATTGGCGACACGAGCATTCTCTACAAGTTTCATAAACTTCGAACGGCTGGAAGCGGAGATAGACACAAATTGTCATCATCCGAATTTCCGCTCAGCGACCAAGTCCCGTCGTAGGTGCATGTAAGTTCAACCAGAAATGTTAACCGGCCGTACGATCTTCTTCGAACTTGCAGGAGTGCTCTCGATTGGCGGCTCGAGCATTCTCTACAAGTTTCATAAACTTCGTACGGCTGGAAGGGGAGTTAGACACAAATTGTCATCATCCGAATTTCCGCTCAGCGACCAAGTCCCTTCGTAGGTGCATGTAAGTTCATCGAGAAATCTGAACCGACCGTACGATCATCTTCACACTTGCAGGAGTGTTCTCGATTGGCGACACGAGCATTCTCTACAAGTTAAATAAACTTCGTACGGCTGGAAGGGGTGTTAGACACAAATTGTCATCTACAACGCAGTTTCCGCTCAGCGACCAAGTCCCGTCGTAGCTGTATGTAAGTTCATCGAGAAATGCGAACCGACCGTACGATCTTCTTCAAACTTGCAGGAGTGTTCTCGATTGGCGACACGAGCATTCTCTACAAGTTTCATAAAGTTCGTACGGCTGGAAGGGGAGTTAGACAAAAATTGTCATCTACAACGCAGTTTCCGCTCAGCGACCAAGTCCCGTCGTGGCTGTAAGTAAGTTCATCGAGAAATGCGAACCGACCGTACGATCTTCTTCCAACTTGCAGGAGTGCTCTCGATTGACGACACGAGCATGCTGTACAAGTTTCATAAACTTCGTACGGCTGGAAGCGGAGTTTGAAAAAAATTGTCATCATCCGAATTTCCGCTCAGCGACCAAGTCACTTCGTAGCTGCATGTAAGTTCATCGAGGAATTTGAACCGACCGTACGATCATCTTCAAACTTGCAGGAGTGCTCTCGATTGGCGTCACGAGCATTCTCTATAAGTTTCATAAACTTCGCACGGCTGGAAGGGGAGTTAGACACAAATTGTCATCTACAACGCAGTTTCCGACAGCGATCAAGTCCCGTCGTAGCTGTATGTAAGTTCATCGAGAAATGCGAACCGACCGTATGATCTTCTTCAAACTTGCAGGAGTGCTCTCGATTGGCGACACGAGCATTCTCTCCAAGTTTCATAAACTTCGTATGGCTGGAAGCGGAGTTAGACACAAATTGTCATCATCCGAATTTCCGCTCAGCGAGCAAGTCCCGTCGTAGCTATATGTAAGTTCATCGAGAAATGCGAACCGACCGTACGATCTTCTTCAAACTTGCAGGAGTGCTCTCGATTGGCGACACGAGCATTCTCTACAAGTTTCATAAACTTCGTACGGCTGGAAGCGGAGTTAGACACAAATTGCCATCATCCGAATTTCCGTTCAGCGACCAAGTCCCTTCGTAGCTACATGTAAGTTCATCGCAATATCTGAACCGACCGTACGATCATCTTCACACTTGCAGGAGTGCTCTCGATTGGCGACACGAGCATTCTCTACAAGTTTCATAAACTTCGTACGGCTGGAAGGTGTGTTAGACACAAATTGTCATCTACAACGCAGTTTCCGCTCAGCGACCAAGTCCCGTCGTAGCTGTATGTAAGTTCATCGAGAAATGCGAACCGACCGTACGATCTTCTTCAAACTTGCAGGAGTGCTCTAGATTGGCGACACGAGCGTTCTCTATAAGTTTCATAAACTTCGCACGGCTGGAAGGGGGGTTAGACACAAATTGTCATCTACAACGCAGTTTCCGACAGCGACCAAGTCCCGTCGTAGCTGTAAGTAAGTTCATCGAGAAATGCGAACCGACCGTACGATCTTCTTCAAACTTGCAGGAGCGCTCTCGATTGGCGACACGAGCATTCTCTACAAGTTTCATAAACTTCGAACGGCTGGAAGCGGAGATAGACACAAATTGTCATCATCCGAATTTCCGCTCAGCGACCAAGTCCCTTTGTAGCTGCATGTAAGTTCATCGAGAAATCTGAACCGACCGTACGATCATCTTCAAACTTGCAGGAGTGCTCTCGATTGGCGACACGAGCATTCTCTACAAGTTTCATAAACTTCGTACGGCTGGAAGGGGCGTTAGACACAAATTGTCATCTACAACGCAGTTTCCGCTCAGCGACCAATTCCCGTCGTAGCTGTATGTAAGTTCTTCGAGAAATGCGAACCGACCGTACGATCTTCTTCAAACTTGCAGGAGTGCTCTAGATTGGCGACACGAGCGTTCTCTATAAGTTTCATAAACTTCGCACGGCTGGAAGGGGGGTTAGACACAAATTGTCATCTACAACGCAGTTTCCGACAGCGACCAAGTCCCGTCGTAGCTGTAAGTAAGTTCATCGAGAAATGCGAACCGACCGTACGATCTTCTTCAAACTTGCAGGAGCGCTCTCGATTGGCGACACGAGCATTCTCTACAAGTTTCATAAACTTCGAACGGCTGGAAGCGGAGATAGACACAAATTGTCATCATCCGAATTTCCGCTCAGCGACCAAGTCCCGTCGTAGGTGCATGTAAGTTCATCCAGAAATGTTAACCGGCCGTACGATCTTCTTCGAACTTGCAGGAGTGCTCTCGATTGGCGGCTCGAACATTCTCTACAAGTTTCATAAACTTCGTACGGCTGGAAGGGGAGTTAGACACAAATTGTCATCATCCGAATTTCCGCTCAGCGACCAAGTCCCTTCGTAGGTTCATGTAAGTTCATCGAGAAATCTGAACCGACCGTACGATCATCTTCACACTTGCAGCAGTGTTCTCGATTGGCGACACGAGCATTCTCTACAAGTTTCATAAACTTCGTACGGCTGGAAGGGGTGTTAGACACAAATTGTCATCTACAACGCAGTTTCCGCTCAGCGACCAAGTCCCGTCGTAGCTGTATGTAAGTTCATCGAGAAATGCGAACCGACCATACGATCTTCTTCAAACTTGCAGGAGTGCTCTCGATTGGCGACACGAGCATTCTCTACAAGTTTCATAAACTTCGTACGGCTGGAAGCGGAGTTAGACACAAATTGTCATCTACAACGCAGTTTCCGCTCAGCGACCAAGTCCCGTCGTAGCTGTATGTAAGTTCATCGAGAAATGCGAACCGACCGTACGATCTTCTTCAAACTTGCAGGAGTGCTCTCGATTGGCGACACGAGCATTCTCTACAAGTTTCATAAACTTCGTACGGATGGAAGCGGAGTGAGACACAAATTGTCATCATCCGAATTTTCGCTCAGCGAGCAAGTCCCGTCGTAGCTATATGTAAGTTCATCGAGAAATGCGAACCGACCGTACGATCTTCTTCAAACTTGCAGGAGTGCTCTCGATTGGCGACACGAGCATTCTCTACAAGTTTCATAAACTTTGTACGGCTGGAAGGGGTGTTAGACACAAATTGTCATCTACAACGCTATTTCCGCTCAGCGACCAAGTCCCGTCGTAGCTGTATGTAAGTTCATCGAGAAATGCGAACCGACCTTACGATCTTCTTCAAACTTGCAGGAGTGCTCTCGATTGGAGACACGAGCATGCTGTAAAAGTTTCATAAACTTCGTACGGCTGGAAGGGTTGTTAGACACAAATTGTCATCTACAACGCAGTTTCCGCTCAGCGACCAAGTCCCGTCGTAGCTGTATGTAAGTTCATCGAGAAATGCGAACCGACCGTACGATCTTCTTCAAACTTGCAGGAGTGCTCTCGATTGGCGACACGAGCATTCTCTACAAGTTTCATAAACTTCGTACGGCTGGAGGCGGAGTTAGACACAAATTGTCATCATCCGAATTTCCGCTCAGCGAGCAAGTCCCGTCGTAGCTATATGTAAGTTCATCGAGAAATGCGAATCGACCGTATGATCTTCTTCAAACTTGCAGGAGTGCTCTCGATTGGCGACACGAGCATTCTCTATAAGTTTCATAAACTTCGCACGGCTGGAAGGGGAGTTAGACACAAATTGTCATCTACAACGCAGTTTCCGACAGCGACCAAGTCCCTTCGTAGCTGCATGTAAGTTCATCGAGAAATCTGAACCGACCGTACGATCATCTTCACACATGCAGGAGTGCTCTCGATTGGCGACACGAGCATTCTCTACAAGTTTCATAAACTTCGTACGGCTGGAAGGGGAGTTAAACGCAAATTGTCATCTACAACGCAGTTTCCGCTCAGCGACCAAGTCCCTTCGTAGCTGCATGTAAGTTCATCGAGAAATCTGAACCGACCGTACGATCATCTTCACACTTGCAGGAGTGCTCTCGATTGGCGACACGAGCATTCTCTACAAGTTTCATAAACTTCGTACGGCTGGATGGGGAGTTAGACACAAATTGTCATCTACAACGCAGATTCCGCTCAGCGACCAAGTCCCGTCGTGGCTGTAAGTAAGTTCATCGAGAAATGCGAACCGACCGTACGATCATCTTCAAACTTGCAGGAGTGCTCTCGATTGGCGTCACGAGCATTCTCTATAAGTTTCATAAACTTCGCACGGCTGGAAGGGGAGTTAGACACAAATTGTCATCTACAACGCAGTTTCCGACAGCGATCAAGTCCCGTCGTAGCTGTATGTAAGTTCATCGAGAAATGCGAACCGACCGTATGATCTTCTTCAAACTTGCAGGAGTGCTCTCGATTGGCGACACGAGCATTCTCTCCAAGTTTCATAAACTTCGTATGGCTGGAAGCGGAGTTAGACACAAATTGTCATCATCCGAATTTCCGCTCAGCGAGCAAGTCCCGTCGTAGCTATATGTAAGTTCATCGAGAAATGCGAACCGACCGTACGATCTTCTTCAAACTTGCAGGAGTGCTCTCGATTGGAGACACGAGCATGCTGTAAAAGTTTCATAAACTTCGTACGGCTGGAAGGGTTGTTAGACACAAATTGTCATCTACAACGCAGTTTCCGCTCAGCGACCAAGTCCCGTCGTAGCTGTATGTAAGTTCATCGAGAAATGCGAACCGACCGTACGATCTTCTTCAAACTTGCAGGAGTGCTCTCGATTGGCGACACGAGCATTCTCTACAAGTTTCATAAACTTCGTACGGATGGAAGCGGAGTGAGACACAAATTGTCATCATCCGAATTTTCGCTCAGCGAGCAAGTCCCGTCGTAGCTATATGTAAGTTCATCGAGAAATGCGAACCGACCGTACGATCTTCTTCAAACTTGCAGGAGTGCTCTCGATTGGCGACACGAGCATTCTCTACAAGTTTCATAAACTTCGTACGGCTGGAAGGGGTGTTAGACACAAATTGTCATCTACAACGCTGTTTCCGCTCAGCGACCAAGTCCCGTCGTAGCTGTATGTAAGTTCATCGAGAAATGCGAACCGACCGTACGATCTTCTTCAAACTTGCAGGAGTGCTCTCGATTGGCGAAACGAGCATTCTGTACAACTTTCATAAACTTCGTACGGCTGGAAGGGGTGTTAGACACAAATTGTCATCTACAACGCAGTTTCCGCTCAGCGACCAAGTCCCTTCGTAGCTGTATGTAAGTTCATCGAGAAATGCGAACCGACCGTACGATCTTCTTCAAACTTGCAGGAGTGCTCTCGATTGGCGACACGAGCATTCTGTACAAGTTTCATAAACTTCGTACGGCTGGAAGCGGAGTTTGAAAAAAATTGTCATCATCCGAATTTCCGCTCAGCGACCAAGTCACTTCGTAGCTGCATATAAGTTCATCGAGAAATTTGAACCGACCGTACGATCATCTTCAAACTTGCAGGAGTGCTGTCGTTTGGCGTCGCGAGCATTCTCTATAAGTTTCATAAACTTCGCACGGCTGGAAGGGGAGTTAGACACAAATTGTCATCTACAACGCAGTTTCCGACAGCGATCAAGTCCCGTCGTAGCTGTATGTAAGTTCATCGAGAAATGCGAACCGACCGTATGATCTTCTTCAAACTTGCAGGAGTGCTCTCGATTGGCGACACGAGCATTCTCTCCAAGTTTCATAAACTTCGTATGGCTGGAAGCGGAGTTAGACACAAATTGTCATCATCCGAATTTTCGCTCAGCGAGCAAGTCCCGTCGTAGCTATATGTAAGTTCATCGAGAAATGCGAACCGACCGTACGATCTTCTTCAAACTTGCAGGAGTGCTCTCGATTGGCGACACGAGCATTCTCTACAAGTTTCATAAACTTCGTACGGCTGGAAGCGGAGTTAGACACAAATTGCCATCATCCGAATTTCCGTTCAGCGACCAAGTCCCTTCGTAGCTACATGTAAGTTCATCGCAATATCTGAACCGACCGTACGATCATCTTCACACTTGCAGGAGTGCTCTCGATTGGCGACACGAGCATTCTCTACAAGTTTCATAAACTTCGTACGGCTGGAAGGGGTGTTAGACACAAATTGTCATCTACAACGCAGTTTCCGCTCAGCGACCAAGTCCCGTCGTAGCTGTATGTAAGTTCATCGAGAAATGCGAACCGACCGTACGATCTTCTTCAAACTTGCAGGAGTGCTCTCGATTGGCGACACGAGCATTCTGTACAAGTTTCATAAACTTCGTACGGCTGGAAGGGGAGTTTGAATAAAATTGTCATCATCCGAATTTCCGCTCAGCGACCAAGTCCCTTCGTAGCTGCATGTAAGTTCATCGAGAAATCTGAACCGACCGTACGATCATCTTCACACTTGCAGGAGTGTTCTCGATTGGCGACACGAGCATTCTCTACAAGTTTCATAAAGTTCGTACGGCTGGAAGGGGAGTTAGACAAAAATTGTCATCTACAACGCAGTTTCCGCTCAGCGACCAAGTCCCGTCGTAGCTGTATGTAAGTTCATCGTGAAATGGGAACCGACCGTACGATCTTCTTGAAACTCGCAGGAGTGCTCTCGATTGGCGACACGAGCATTCTCTACAAGTTTCATAAACTTCGTACGGCTGGAAGCAGAGTTAGACACAAATTGTCATCATCCGAATTTCCGCTCAGCGACCAAGTCCCTTCGTAGCTGCATGTAAGTTCATCGAGAAATGCGAACCGACCGTACGATCTTCTTCAAACTTGCAGGAGTGCTCTCGATTGGCGACACGAGCATTCTCTACAAGTTTCATAAACTTCGTACGGCTGGAAGCGGAGTTAGACACAAATTGTCATCTACAACGCAGTTTCCGCTCAGCGACCAAGTCCCGTCGTAGCTGTATGTAAGTTCATCGAGAAATGCGAACCGACCGTACGATCTTCTTCAAACTTGCAGGAGTGCTCTCGATTGGCGACACGAGCATTCTCTACAAGTTTCATAAACTTCGTACGGATGGAAGCGGAGTGAGACACAAATTGTCATCATCCGAATTTTCGCTCAGCGCACAAGTCCCGTCGTAGCTATATGTAAGTTCATCGAGAAATGCGAACCGACCATACGATCCTCTTCAAACTTGCAGGAGTGCTCTCGATTGGCGACACGAGCATTCTCTACAAGTTTCATAAACTTTGTACGGCTGGAAGGGGTGTTAGACACAAATTGTCATCTACAACGCTGTTTCCGCTCAGCGACCAAGTCCCGTCGTAGCTGTATGTAAGTTCATCGAGAAATGCGAACCGACCGTACGATCTTCTTCAAACTTGCAGGAGTGCTCTCGATTGGAGACACGAGCATGCTGTAAAAGTTTCATAAACTTCGTACGGCTGGAAGGGTTGTTAGACACAAATTGTCATCTACAACGCAGTTTCCGCTCAGCGACCAAGTCCCGTCGTAGCTGTATGTAAGTTCATCGAGAAATGCGAACCGACCGTACGATCTTCTTCAAACTTGCAGGAGTGCTCTCGATTGGCGACACGAGCATTCTCTACAAGTTTCATAAACTTCGTACGGCTGGAAGCGGAGTGAGACACAAATTGTCATTATCCGAATTTCCGCTCAGCGAGCAAGTCCTGTCGTAGCTGCATGTAAGTTCATCGAGAAATCTGAACCGACCGTACGATCATCTTCACACTTGCAGGAGTGCTCTCGATTGGCGACACGAGCATTCTCTACAAGTTTCATAAACTTCGTACGGCTGGATGGGGAGTTAGACACAAATTGTCATCTACAACGCAGATTCCGCTCAGCGACCAAGTCCCGTCGTGGCTGTAAGTAAGTTCATCGAGAAATGCGAACCGACCATACGATCTTCTTCCAACTTGCAGGAGTGCTCTCGATTGACGACACGAGCATGCTGTACAAGTTTCATAAACTTCGTACGGCTGGAAGCGGAGTTTGAAAAAAATTGTCATCATCCGAATTTCCGCTCAGCGACCAAGTCACTTCGTAGCTGCATATAAGTTCATCGAGAAATTTGAACCGACCGTACGATCATCTTCAAACTTGCAGGAGTGCTGTCGATTGGCGTCACGAGCATTCTCTATAAGTTTCATAAACTTCGCACGGCTGGAAGGGGAGTTAGACACAAATTGTCATCTACAACGCAGTTTCCGACAGCGATCAAGTCCCGTCGTAGCTGTATGTAAGTTCATCGAGAAATGCGAACCGACCGTATGATCTTCTTCAAACTTGCAGGAGTGCTCTCGATTGGCGACACGAGCATTCTCTCCAAGTTTCATAAACTTCGTATGGCTGGAAGCGGAGTTAGACACAAATTGTCATCATCCGAATTTCCGCTCAGCCAGCAAGTCCCGTCGTAGCTATATGTAAGTTCATCGAGAAATGCGAACCGACCGTACGATCTTCTTCAAACTTGCAGGAGTGCTCTCGATTGGCGACACGAGCATTCTCTACAAGTTTCATAAACTTCGTACGGCTGGAAGGGGTGTTAGACACAAATTGTCATCTACAACGCAGTTTCCGCTCAGCGACCAAGTCCCGTCGTAGCTGTATGTAAGTTCATCGAGAAATGCAAACCGACCGTACGATCTTCTTCAAACTTGCAGGAGTGCTCTCGATTGGCGACACGAGCATTCTGTACAAGTTTCATAAACTTCGTACGGCTGGAAGGGGTGTTAGACACAAATTGTCATCTACAACGCAGTTTCCGCTCAGCGACCAAGTCCCTTCGTAGCTGTATGTAAGTTCATCGAGAAATGCGAACCGACCGTACGATCTTCTTCAAACTTGCAGGAGTGCTCTCGATTGGCGACACGAGCATTCTGTACAAGTTTCATAAACTTCGTACGGCTGGAAGGGGAGTTTGAATAAAATTGTCATCATCCGAATTTCCGCTCAGCGACCAAGTCCCTTCGTAGCTGCATGTAAGTTCATCGAGAAATCTGAACCGACCGTACGATCATCTTCACACTTGCAGGAGTGTTCTCGATTGGCGACACGAGCATTCTCTACAAGTTTCATAAAGTTCGTACGGCTGGAAGGGGAGTTAGACAAAAATTGTCATCTACAACGCAGTTTCCGCTCAGCGACCAAGTCCCGTCGTAGCTGTATGTAAGTTCATCGAGAAATGCGAACCGACCGTACGATCTTCTTCAAACTTGCAGGAGTGCTCTCGATTGGCGACACGAGCATTCTCTACAAGTTTCATAAACTTCGTACGGATGGAAGCGGAGTGAGACACAAATTGTCATCATCCGAATTTTCGCTCAGCGAGCAAGTCCCGTCGTAGCTATATGTAAGTTCATCGAGAAATGCGAACCGACCGTACGATCTTCTTCAAACTTGCAGGAGTGCTCTCGATTGGCGACACGAGCATTCTCTACAAGTTTCATAAACTTTGTACGGCTGGAAGGGGTGTTAGACACAAATTGTCATCTACAACGCTATTTCCGCTCAGCGACCAAGTCCCGTCGTAGCTGTATGTAAGTTCATCGAGAAATGCGAACCGACCTTACGATCTTCTTCAAACTTGCAGGAGTGCTCTCGATTGGAGACACGAGCATGCTGTAAAAGTTTCATAAACTTCGTACGGCTGGAAGGGTTGTTAGACACAAATTGTCATCTACAACGCAGTTTCCGCTCAGCGACCAAGTCCCGTCGTAGCTGTATGTAAGTTCATCGAGAAATGCGAACCGACCGTACGATCTTCTTCAAACTTGCAGGAGTGCTCTCGATTGGCGACACGAGCATTCTCTACAAGTTTCATAAACTTCGTACGGCTGGAGGCGGAGTTAGACACAAATTGTCATCATCCGAATTTCCGCACAGCGAGCAAGTCCCGTCGTAGCTATATGTAAGTTCATCGAGAAATGCGAATCGACCGTATGATCTTCTTCAAACTTGCAGGAGTGCTCTCGATTGGCGACACGAGCATTCTCTATAAGTTTCATAAACTTCGCACGGCTGGAAGGGGAGTTAGACACAAATTGTCATCTACAACGCAGTTTCCGACAGCGACCAAGTCCCTTCGTAGCTGCATGTAAGTTCATCGAGAAATGCGAACCGACCGTACGATCTTCTTCAAACTTGCAGGAGTGCTCTCGATTGGAGACACGAGCATGCTGTAAAAGTTTCATAAACTTCGTACGGCTGGAAGGGTTGTTAGACACAAATTGTCATCTACAACGTAGTTTCCGCTCAGCGACCAAGTCCCGTCGTAGCTGTATGTAAGTTCATCGAGAAATGCGAACCGACCGTACGATCTTCTTCAAACTTGCAGGAGTGCTCTCGATTGGCGACACGAGCATTCTCTACAAGTTTCATAAACTTCGTACGGCTGGAAGCGGAGTGAGACACAAATTGTCATTATCCGAATTTCCGCTCAGCGAGCAAGTCCTGTCGTAGCTGCATGTAAGTTCATCGAGAAATCTGAACCGACCGTACGATCATCTTCACACTTGCAGGAGTGCTCTCGATTGGCGACACGAGCATTCTCTACAAGTTTCATAAACTTCGTACGGCTGGATGGGGAGTTAGACACAAATTGTCATCTACAACGCAGATTCCGCTCAGCGACCAAGTCCCGTCGTGGCTGTAAGTAAGTTCATCGAGAAATGCGAACCGACCGTACGATCTTCTTCCAACTTGCAGGAGTGCTCTCGATTGACGACACGAGCATGCTGTACAAGTTTCATAAACTTCGTACGGCTGGAAGCGGAGTTTGAAAAAAATTGTCATCATCCGAATTTCCGCTCAGCGACCAAGTCACTTCGTAGCTGCATATAAGTTCATCGAGAAATTTGAACCGACCGTACGATCATCTTCAAACTTGCAGGAGTGCTGTCGATTGGCGTCACGAGCATTCTCTATAAGTTTCATAAACTTCGCACGGCTGGAAGGGGAGTTAGACACAAATTGTCATCTACAACGCAGTTTCCGACAGCGATCAAGTCCCGTCGTAGCTGTATGTAAGTTCATCGAGAAATGCGAACCGACCGTATGATCTTCTTCAAACTTGCAGGAGTGCTCTCGATTGGCGACACGAGCATTCTCTCCAAGTTTCATAAACTTCGTATGGCTGGAAGCGGAGTTAGACACAAATTGTCATCATCCGAATTTCCGCTCGGCGACCAAGTCCCGTCGTAGCTGTATGTAAGTTCATCGAGAAATGCGAACCGACCGTACGATCTTCTTCAAACTTGCAGGAGTGCTCTCGATTGGCGACACGAGCATTCTCTATAAGTTTCATAAACTTCGCACGGCTGGAAGGGGAGTTAGACACAAATTGTCATCTACAACGCAGTTTCCGACAGCGACCAAGTCCCTTCGTAGCTGCATGTAAGTTCATCGAGAAATGCGAACCGACCGTACGATCTTCTTCAAACTTGCAGGAGTGCTCTCGATTGGAGACACGAGCATGCTGTAAAAGTTTCATAAACTTCGTACGGCTGGAAGGGTTGTTAGACACAAATTGTCATCTACAACGTAGTTTCCGCTCAGCGACCAAGTCCCGTCGTAGCTGTATGTAAGTTCATCGAGAAATGCGAACCGACCGTACGATCTTCTTCAAACTTGCAGGAGTGCTCTCGATTGGCGACACGAGCATTCTCTACAAGTTTCATAAACTTCGTACGGCTGGAAGCGGAGTGAGACACAAATTGTCATTATCCGAATTTCCGCTCAGCGAGCAAGTCCTGTCGTAGCTGCATGTAAGTTCATCGAGAAATCTGAACCGACCGTACGATCATCTTCACACTTGCAGGAGTGCTCTCGATTGGCGACACGAGCATTCTCTACAAGTTTCATAAACTTCGTACGGCTGGATGGGGAGTTAGACACAAATTGTCATCTACAACGCAGATTCCGCTCAGCGACCAAGTCCCGTCGTGGCTGTAAGTAAGTTCATCGAGAAATGCGAACCGACCGTACGATCTTCTTCCAACTTGCAGGAGTGCTCTCGATTGACGACACGAGCATGCTGTACAAGTTTCATAAACTTCGTACGGCTGGAAGCGGAGTTTGAAAAAAATTGTCATCATCCGAATTTCCGCTCAGCGACCAAGTCACTTCGTAGCTGCATATAAGTTCATCGAGAAATTTGAACCGACCGTACGATCATCTTCAAACTTGCAGGAGTGCTGTCGATTGGCGTCACGAGCATTCTCTATAAGTTTCATAAACTTCGCACGGCTGGAAGGGGAGTTAGACACAAATTGTCATCTACAACGCAGTTTCCGACAGCGATCAAGTCCCGTCGTAGCTGTATGTAAGTTCATCGAGAAATGCGAACCGACCGTATGATCTTCTTCAAACTTGCAGGAGTGCTCTCGATTGGCGACACGAGCATTCTCTCCAAGTTTCATAAACTTCGTATGGCTGGAAGCGGAGTTAGACACAAATTGTCATCATCCGAATTTCCGCTCGGCGACCAAGTCCCGTCGTAGCTGTATGTAAGTTCATCGAGAAATGCGAACCGACCGTACGATCTTCTTCAAACTTGCAGGAGTGCTCTCGATTGGCGACACGAGCATTCTCTACAAGTTTCATAAACTTCGTACGGCTGGAAGCGGAGTGAGACACAAATTGTCATTATCCGAATTTCCGCTCAGCGAGCAAGTCCTGTCGTAGCTGCATGTAAGTTCATCGAGAAATCTGAACCGACCGTACGATCATCTTCACACTTGCAGGAGTGCTCTCGATTGGCGACACGAGCATTCTCTACAAGTTTCATAAACTTCGTACGGCTGGATGGGGAGTTAGACACAAATTGTCATCTACAACGCAGATTCCGCTCAGCGACCAAGTCCCGTCGTGGCTGTAAGTAAGTTCATCGAGAAATGCGAACCGACCGTACGATCTTCTTCCAACTTGCAGGAGTGCTCTCGATTGACGACACGAGCATGCTGTACAAGTTTCATAAACTTCGTACGGCTGGAAGCGGAGTTTGAAAAAAATTGTCATCATCCGAATTTCCGCTCAGCGACCAAGTCACTTCGTAGCTGCATATAAGTTCATCGAGAAATTTGAACCGACCGTACGATCATCTTCAAACTTGCAGGAGTGCTGTCGATTGGCGTCACGAGCATTCTCTATAAGTTTCATAAACTTCGCACGGCTGGAAGGGGAGTTAGACACAAATTGTCATCTACAACGCAGTTTCCGACAGCGATCAAGTCCCGTCGTAGCTGTATGTAAGTTCATCGAGAAATGCGAACCGACCGTATGATCTTCTTCAAACTTGCAGGAGTGCTCTCGATTGGCGACACGAGCATTCTCTCCAAGTTTCATAAACTTCGTATGGCTGGAAGCGGAGTTAGACACAAATTGTCATCATCCGAATTTCCGCTCGGCGACCAAGTCCCGTCGTAGCTGTATGTAAGTTCATCGAGAAATGCGAACCGACCGTACGATCTTCTTCAAACTTGCAGGAGTGCTCTCGATTGGCGACACGAGCATTCTCTACAAGTTTCATAAACTTCGTACGGCTGGAAGGGGTGTTAGACACAAATTGTCATCTACAACGCAGTTTCCGCTCAGCGACCAAGTCCCGTCGTAGCTGTATGTAAGTTCATCGAGAAATGCGAACCGACCGTACGATCTTCTTCAAACTTGCAGGAGTGCTCTCGATTGGCGACACGAGCATTCTGTACAAGTTTCATAAACTTCGTACGGCTGGAAGGGGTGTTAGACACAAATTGTCATCTACAACGCAGTTTCCGCTCAGCGACCAAGTCCCTTCGTAGCTGTATGTAAGTTCATCGAGAAATGCGAACCGACCGTACGATCTTCTTCAAACTTGCAGGAGTGCTCTCGATTGGCGACACGAGCATTCTGTACAAGTTTCATAAACTTCGTACGGCTGGAAGGGGAGTTTGAATAAAATTGTCATCATCCGAATTTCCGCTCAGCGACCAAGTCCCTTCGTAGCTGCATGTAAGTTCATCGAGAAATCTGAACCGACCGTACGATCATCTTCACACTTGCAGAAGTGTTCTCGATTGGCGACACGAGCATTCTCTACAAGTTTCATAAAGTTCGTACGGCTGGAAGGGGAGTTAGACAAAAATTGTCATCTACAACGCAGTTTCCGCTCAGCGACCAAGTCCCGTCGTAGCTGTATGTAAGTTCATCGAGAAATGCGAACCGACCGTACGATCTTCTTCAAACTTGCAGGAGTGCTCTCGATTGGCGACACGAGCATTCTCTACAAGTTTCATAAACTTCGTACGGATGGAAGCGGAGTGAGACACAAATTGTCATCATCCGAATTTTCGCTCAGCGAGCAAGTCCCGTCGTAGCTATATGTAAGTTCATCGAGAAATGCGAACCGACCGTACGATCTTCTTCAAACTTGCAGGAGTGCTCTCGATTGGCGACACGAGCATTCTCTACAAGTTTCATAAACTTTGTACGGCTGGAAGGGGTGTTAGACACAAATTGTCATCTACAACGCTATTTCCGCTCAGCGACCAAGTCCCGTCGTAGCTGTATGTAAGTTCATCGAGAAATGCGAACCGACCTTACGATCTTCTTCAAACTTGCAGGAGTGCTCTCGATTGGAGACACGAGCATGCTGTAAAAGTTTCATAAACTTCGTACGGCTGGAAGGGTTGTTAGACACAAATTGTCATCTACAACGCAGTTTCCGCTCAGCGACCAAGTCCCGTCGTAGCTGTATGTAAGTTCATCGAGAAATGCGAACCGACCGTACGATCTTCTTCAAACTTGCAGGAGTGCTCTCGATTGGCGACACGAGCATTCTCTACAAGTTTCATAAACTTCGTACGGCTGGAGGCGGAGTTAGACACAAATTGTCATCATCCGAATTTCCGCACAGCGAGCAAGTCCCGTCGTAGCTATATGTAAGTTCATCGAGAAATGCGAATCGACCGTATGATCTTCTTCAAACTTGCAGGAGTGCTCTCGATTGGCGACACGAGCATTCTCTATAAGTTTCATAAACTTCGCACGGCTGGAAGGGGAGTTAGACACAAATTGTCATCTACAACGCAGTTTCCGACAGCGACCAAGTCCCTTCGTAGCTGCATGTAAGTTCATCGAGAAATGCGAACCGACCGTACGATCTTCTTCAAACTTGCAGGAGTGCTCTCGATTGGAGACACGAGCATGCTGTAAAAGTTTCATAAACTTCGTACGGCTGGAAGGGTTGTTAGACACAAATTGTCATCTACAACGTAGTTTCCGCTCAGCGACCAAGTCCCGTCGTAGCTGTATGTAAGTTCATCGAGAAATGCGAACCGACCGTACGATCTTCTTCAAACTTGCAGGAGTGCTCTCGATTGGCGACACGAGCATTCTCTACAAGTTTCATAAACTTCGTACGGCTGGAAGCGGAGTGAGACACAAATTGTCATTATCCGAATTTCCGCTCAGCGAGCAAGTCCTGTCGTAGCTGCATGTAAGTTCATCGAGAAATCTGAACCGACCGTACGATCATCTTCACACTTGCAGGAGTGCTCTCGATTGGCGACACGAGCATTCTCTACAAGTTTCATAAACTTCGTACGGCTGGATGGGGAGTTAGACACAAATTGTCATCTACAACGCAGATTCCGCTCAGCGACCAAGTCCCGTCGTGGCTGTAAGTAAGTTCATCGAGAAATGCGAACCGACCGTACGATCTTCTTCCAACTTGCAGGAGTGCTCTCGATTGACGACACGAGCATGCTGTACAAGTTTCATAAACTTCGTACGGCTGGAAGCGGAGTTTGAAAAAAATTGTCATCATCCGAATTTCCGCTCAGCGACCAAGTCACTTCGTAGCTGCATATAAGTTCATCGAGAAATTTGAACCGACCGTACGATCATCTTCAAACTTGCAGGAGTGCTGTCGATTGGCGTCACGAGCATTCTCTATAAGTTTCATAAACTTCGCACGGCTGGAAGGGGAGTTAGACACAAATTGTCATCTACAACGCAGTTTCCGACAGCGATCAAGTCCCGTCGTAGCTGTATGTAAGTTCATCGAGAAATGCGAACCGACCGTATGATCTTCTTCAAACTTGCAGGAGTGCTCTCGATTGGCGACACGAGCATTCTCTCCAAGTTTCATAAACTTCGTATGGCTGGAAGCGGAGTTAGACACAAATTGTCATCATCCGAATTTCCGCTCGGCGACCAAGTCCCGTCGTAGCTGTATGTAAGTTCATCGAGAAATGCGAACCGACCGTACGATCTTCTTCAAACTTGCAGGAGTGCTCTCGATTGGCGACACGAGCATTCTCTACAAGTTTCATAAACTTCGTACGGCTGGAAGGGGCGTTAGACACAAATTGTCATCTACAACGCAGTTTCCGCTCAGCGACCAATTCCCGTCGTAGCTGTATGTAAGTTCTTCGAGAAATGCGAACCGACCGTACGATCTTCTTCAAACTTGCAGGAGTGCTCTAGATTGGCGACACGAGCGTTCTCTATAAGTTTCATAAACTTCGCACGGCTGGAAGGGGGGTTAGACACAAATTGTCATCTACAACGCAGTTTCCGCTCAGCGACCAAGTCCCGTCGTAGCTGTATGTAAGTTCATCGAGAAATGCGAACCGACCGTACGATCTTCTTCAAACTTGCAGGAGTGCTCTCGATTGGCGACACGAGCATTCTCTACAAGTTTCATAAACTTCGTACGGCTGGAAGGGGTGTTAGACACAAATTGTCATCTACAACGCAGTTTCCGCTCAGCGACCAAGTCCCTTCGTAGCTGTATGTAAGTTCATCGAGAAATGCGAACCGACCATACGATCTTCTTCAAACTTGCAGGAGTGCTCTCGATTGGCGACACGAGCATTCTGTACAAGTTTCATAAACTTCGTACGGCTGGAAGCAGGGTTAGACACAAATTGTCATCATCCGAATTTCCGCTCAGCGTCCAAGTCCCTTCGTAGCTGCATGTAAGTTCATCGAGAAATGCGAACCGACCGTACGATCTTCTTCAAACTTGCAGGAGTGCTCTCGATTGGCGACACGAGCATTCTCTACAAGTTTCATAAACTTCGTACGGCTGGAAGCGGAGTTAGACACAAATTGTCATCTACAACGCAGTTTCCGCTTAGCGACCAAGTCCCGTCGTAGCTGTATGTAAGTTCATCGAGAAATGCGAACCGACCGTACGATCTTCTTCAAACTTGCAGGAGTGCTCTCGATTGGCGACACGAGCATTCTCTACCAGTTTCATAAACTTCGTACGGATGGAAGCGGAGTGAGACACAAATTGTCATCACCCGAATTTTCGCTCAGCGAGCAAGTCCCGTCGTAGCTATATGTAAGTTCATCGAGAAATGCGAACCGACCGTACGATCTTCTTCAAACTTGCAGGAGTGCTCTCGATTGGCGACACGAGCATTCTCTACAAGTTTCATAAACTTTGTACGGCTGGAAGGGGTGTTAGACACAAATTGTCATCTACAACGCTATTTCCGCTCAGCGACCAAGTCCCGTCGTAGCTGTATGTAAGTTCATCGAGAAATGCGAACCGACCTTACGATCTTCTTCAAACTTGCAGGAGTGCTCTCGATTGGAGACACGAGCATGCTGTAAAAGTTTCATAAACTTCGTACGGCTGGAAGGGTTGTTAGACACAAATTGTCATCTACAACGCAGTTTCCGCTCAGCGACCAAGTCCCGTCGTAGCTGTATGTAAGTTCATCGAGAAATGCGAACCGACCGTACGATCTTCTTCAAACTTGCAGGAGTGCTCTCGATTGGCGACACGAGCATTCTCTACAAGTTTCATAAACTTCGTACGGCTGGAGGCGGAGTTAGACACAAATTGTCATCATCCGAATTTCCGCTCAGCGAGCAAGTCCCGTCGTAGCTATATGTAAGTTCATCGTGAAATGCGAATCGACCGTATGATCTTCTTCAAACTTGCAGGAGTGCTCTCGATTGGCGACACGAGCATTCTCTATAAGTTTCATAAACTTCGCACGGCTGGAAGGGGAGTTAGACACAAATTGTCATCTACAACGCAGTTTCCGACAGCGACCAAGTCCCTTCGTAGCTGCATGTAAGTTCATCGAGAAATCTGAACCGACCGTACGATCATCTTCACACATGCAGGAGTGCTCTCGATTGGCGACACGAGCATTCTCTACAAGTTTCATAAACTTCGTACGGCTGGAAGGGGAGCTAAACGCAAATTGTCATCTACAACGCAGTTTCCGCTCAGCGACCAAGTCCCTTCGTAGCTGCATGTAAGTTCATCGAGAAATCTGAACCGACCGTACGATCATCTTCACACTTGCAGGAGTGCTCTCGATTGGCGACACGAGCATTCTCTACAAGTTTCATAAACTTCGTACGGCTGGATGGGGAGTTAGACACAAATTGTCATCTACAACGCAGATTCCGCTCAGCGACCAAGTCCCGTCGTAGCTGTATGTAAGTTCATCGAGAAATGCGAACCGACCGTATGATCTTCTTCAAACTTGCAGGAGTGCTCTCGATTGGCGACACGAGCATTCTCTCCAAGTTTCATAAACTTCGTATGGCTGGAAGCGGAGTTAGACACAAATTGTCATCATCCGAATTTCCGCTCAGCGAGCAAGTCCCGTCGTAGCTATATGTAAGTTCATCGAGAAATGCGAACCGACCGTACGATCTTCTTCAAACTTGCAGGAGTGCTCTCGATTGGCGACACGAGCATTCTCTACAAGTTTCATAAACTTCGTACGGCTGGAAGGGGTGTTAGACACAAATTGTCATCTACAACGCAGTTTCCGCTCAGCGACCAAGTCCCGTCGTAGCTGTATGTAAGTTCATCGAGAAATGCGAACCGACCGTACGATCTTCTTCAAACTTGCAGGAGTGCTCTCGATTGGCGACACGAGCATTCTGTACAAGTTTCATAAACTTCGTACGGCTGGAAGGGGTGTTAGACACAAATTGTCATCTACAACGCAGTTTCCGCTCAGCGACCAAGTCCCTTCGTAGCTGTATGTAAGTTCATCGAGAAATGCGAACCGACCGTACGATCTTCTTCAAACTTGCAGGAGTGCTCTCGATTGGCGACACGAGCATTCTGTACAAGTTTCATAAACTTCGTACGGCTGGAAGGGGAGTTTGAATAAAATTGTCATCATCCGAATTTCCGCTCAGCGACCAAGTCCCTTCGTAGCTGCATGTAAGTTCATCGAGAAATCTGAACCGACCGTACGATCATCTTCACACTTGCAGGAGTGTTCTCGATTGGCGACACGAGCATTCTCTACAAGTTTCATAAAGTTCGTACGGCTGGAAGGGGAGTTAGACAAAAATTGTCATCTACAACGCAGTTTCCGCTCAGCGACCAAGTCCCGTCGTAGCTGTATGTAAGTTCATCGTGAAATGGGAACCGACCGTACGATCTTCTTGAAACTCGCAGGAGTGCTCTCGATTGGCGACACGAGCATTCTCTACAAGTTTCATAAACTTCGTACGGCTGGAAGCAGAGTTAGACACAAATTGTCATCATCCGAATTTCCGCTCAGCGACCAAGTCCCTTCGTAGCTGCATGTAAGTTCATCGAGAAATGCGAACCGACCGTACGATCTTCTTCAAACTTGCAGGAGTGCTCTCGATTGGCGACACGAGCATTCTCTACAAGTTTCATAAACTTCGTACGGCTGGAAGCGGAGTTAGACACAAATTGTCATCTACAACGCAGTTTCCGCTCAGCGACCAAGTCCCGTCGTAGCTGTATGTAAGTTCATCGAGAAATGCGAACCGACCGTACGATCTTCTTCAAACTTGCAGGAGTGCTCTCGATTGGCGACACGAGCATTCTCTACAAGTTTCATAAACTTCGTACGGATGGAAGCGGAGTGAGACACAAATTGTCATCATCCGAATTTTCGCTCAGCGAGCAAGTCCCGTCGTAGCTATATGTAAGTTCATCGAGAAATGCGAACCGACCGTACGATCTTCTTCAAACTTGCAGGAGTGCTCTCGATTGGCGACACGAGCATTCTCTACAAGTTTCATAAACTTCGTACGGCTGGATGGGGAGTTAGACACAAATTGTCATCTACAACGCAGATTCCGCTCAGCGACCAAGTCCCGTCGTGGCTGTAAGTAAGTTCATCGAGAAATGCGAACCGACCATACGATCTTCTTCCAACTTGCAGGAGTGCTCTCGATTGACGACACGAGCATGCTGTACAAGTTTCATAAACTTCGTACGGCTGGAAGCGGAGTTTGAAAAAAATTGTCATCATCCGAATTTCCGCTCAGCGACCAAGTCACTTCGTAGCTGCATATAAGTTTATCGAGAAATTTGAACCGACCGTACGATCATCTTCAAACTTGCAGGAGTGCTGTCGATTGGCGTCACGAGCATTCTCTATAAGTTTCATAAACTTCGCACGGCTGGAAGGGGAGTTAGACACAAATTGTCATCTACAACGCAGTTTCCGACAGCGATCAAGTCCCGTCGTAGCTGTATGTAAGTTCATCGAGAAATGCGAACAGACCGTATGATCTTCTTCAAACTTGCAGGAGTGCTCTCGATTAGCGACACGAGCATTCTCTCCAAGTTTCATAAACTTCGTATGGCTGGAAGCGGAGTTAGACACAAATTGTCATCATCCGAATTTCCGCTCAGCGAGCAAGTCCCGTCGTAGCTATATGTAAGTTCATCGAGAAATGCGAACCGACCGTACGATCTTCTTCAAACTTGCAGGAGTGCTCTCGATTGGCGACACGAGCATTCTCTACAAGTTTCATAAACTTCGTACGGCTGGAAGGGGTGTTAGACACAAATTGTCATCTACAACGCAGTTTCCGCTCAGCGACCAAGTCCCGTCGTAGCTGTATGTAAGTTCATCGAGAAATGCGAACCGACCGTACGATCTTCTTCAAACTTGCAGGAGTGCTCTCGATTGGCGACACGAGCATTCTGTACAAGTTTCATAAACTTCGTACGGCTGGAAGGGGTGTTAGACACAAATTGTCATCTACAACGCAGTTTCCGCTCAGCGACCAAGTCCCTTCGTAGCTGTATGTAAGTTCATCGAGAAATGCGAACCGACCGTACGATCTTCTTCAAACTTGCAGGAGTGCTCTCGATTGGCGACACGAGCATTCTGTACAAGTTTCATAAACTTCGTACGGCTGGAAGCGGAGTTTGAAAAAAATTGTCATCATCCGAATTTCCGCTCAGCGACCAAGTCACTTCGTAGCTGCATATAAGTTCATCGAGAAATTTGAACCGACCGTACGATCATCTTCAAACTTGCAGGAGTGCTGTCGATTGGCGTCACGAGCATTCTCTATAAGTTTCATAAACTTCGCACGGCTGGAAGGGGAGTTAGACACAAATTGTCATCTACAACGCAGTTTCCGACAGCGATCAAGTCCCGTCGTAGCTGTATGTAAGTTCATCGAGAAATGCGAACCGACCGTATGATCTTCTTCAAACTTGCAGGAGTGCTCTCGATTGGCGACACGAGCATTCTCTCCAAGTTTCATAAACTTCGTATGGCTGGAAGCGGAGTTAGACACAAATTGTCATCATCCGAATTTTCGCTCAGCGAGCAAGTCCCGTCGTAGCTATATGTAAGTTCATCGAGAAATGCGAACCGACCGTACGATCTTCTTCAAACTTGCAGGAGTGCTCTCGATTGGCGACACGAGCATTCTCTACAAGTTTCATAAACTTCGTACGGCTGGAAGCGGAGTTAGACACAAATTGCCATCATCCGAATTTCCGTTCAGCGACCAAGTCCCTTCGTAGCTACATGTAAGTTCATCGCAATATCTGAACCGACCGTACGATCATCTTCACACTTGCAGGAGTGCTCTCGATTGGCGACACGAGCATTCTCTACAAGTTTCATAAACTTCGTACGGCTGGAAGGGGTGTTAGACACAAATTGTCATCTACAACGCAGTTTCCGCTCAGCGACCAAGTCCCGTCGTAGCTGTATGTAAGTTCATCGAGAAATGCGAACCGACCGTACGATCTTCTTCAAACTTGCAGGAGTGCTCTCGATTGGCGACACGAGCATTCTGTACAAGTTTCATAAACTTCGTACGGCTGGAAGGGGAGTTTGAATAAAATTGTCATCATCCGAATTTCCGCTCAGCGACCAAGTCCCTTCGTAGCTGCATGTAAGTTCATCGAGAAATCTGAACCGACCGTACGATCATCTTCACACTTGCAGGAGTGTTCTCGATTGGCGACACGAGCATTCTCTACAAGTTTCATAAAGTTCGTACGGCTGGAAGGGGAGTTAGACAAAAATTGTCATCTACAACGCAGTTTCCGCTCAGCGACCAAGTCCCGTCGTAGCTGTATGTAAGTTCATCGTGAAATGGGAACCGACCGTACGATCTTCTTGAAACTCGCAGGAGTGCTCTCGATTGGCGACACGAGCATTCTCTACAAGTTTCATAAACTTCGTACGGCTGGAAGCAGAGTTAGACACAAATTGTCATCATCCGAATTTCCGCTCAGCGACCAAGTCCCTTCGTAGCTGCATGTAAGTTCATCGAGAAATGCGAACCGACCGTACGATCTTCTTCAAACTTGCAGGAGTGCTCTCGATTGGCGACACGAGCATTCTCTACAAGTTTCATAAACTTCGTACGGCTGGAAGCGGAGTTAGACACAAATTGTCATCTACAACGCAGTTTCCGCTCAGCGACCAAGTCCCGTCGTAGCTGTATGTAAGTTCATCGAGAAATGCGAACCGACCGTACGATCTTCTTCAAACTTGCAGGAGTGCTCTCGATTGGCGACACGAGCATTCTCTACAAGTTTCATAAACTTCGTACGGATGGAAGCGGAGTGAGACACAAATTGTCATCATCCGAATTTTCGCTCAGCGAGCAAGTCCCGTCGTAGCTATATGTAAGTTCATCGAGAAATGCGAACCGACCATACGATCTTCTTCAAACTTGCAGGAGTGCTCTCGATTGGCGACACGAGCATTCTCTACAAGTTTCATAAACTTTGTACGGCTGGAAGGGGTGTTAGACACAAATTGTCATCTACAACGCTGTTTCCGCTCAGCGACCAAGTCCCGTCGTAGCTGTATGTAAGTTCATCGAGAAATGCGAACCGACCGTACGATCTTCTTCAAACTTGCAGGAGTGCTCTCGATTGGAGACACGAGCATGCTGTAAAAGTTTCATAAACTTCGTACGGCTGGAAGGGTTGTTAGACACAAATTGTCATCTACAACGCAGTTTCCGCTCAGCGACCAAGTCCCGTCGTAGCTGTATGTAAGTTCATCGAGAAATGCGAACCGACCGTACGATCTTCTTCAAACTTGCAGGAGTGCTCTCGATTGGCGACACGAGCATTATCTACAAGTTTCATAAACTTCGTACGGCTGGAAGCGGAGTGAGACACAAATTGTCATTATCCGAATTTCCGCTCAGCGAGCAAGTCCTGTCGTAGCTGCATGTAAGTTCATCGAGAAATCTGAACCGACCGTACGATCATCTTCACACTTGCAGGAGTGCTCTCGATTGGCGACACGAGCATTCTCTACAAGTTTCATAAACTTCGTACGGCTGGATGGGGAGTTAGACACAAATTGTCATCTACAACGCAGATTCCGCTCAGCGACCAAGTCCCGTCGTGGCTGTAAGTAAGTTCATCGAGAAATGCGAACCGACCATACGATCTTCTTCCAACTTGCAGGAGTGCTCTCGATTGACGACACGAGCATGCTGTACAAGTTTCATAAACTTCGTACGGCTGGAAGCGGAGTTTGAAAAAAATTGTCATCATCCGAATTTCCGCTCAGCGACCAAGTCACTTCGTAGCTGCATATAAGTTCATCGAGAAATTTGAACCGACCGTACGATCATCTTCAAACTTGCAGGAGTGCTGTCGATTGGCGTCACGAGCATTCTCTATAAGTTTCATAAACTTCGCACGGCTGGAAGGGGAGTTAGACACAAATTGTCATCTACAACGCAGTTTCCGACAGCGATCAAGTCCCGTCGTAGCTGTATGTAAGTTCATCGAGAAATGCGAACCGACCGTATGATCTTCTTCAAACTTGCAGGAGTGCTCTCGATTGGCGACACGAGCATTCTCTCCAAGTTTCATAAACTTCGTATGGCTGGAAGCGGAGTTAGACACAAATTGTCATCATCCGAATTTCCGCTCAGCGAGCAAGTCCCGTCGTAGCTATATGTAAGTTCATCGAGAAATGCGAACCGACCGTACGATCTTCTTCAAACTTGCAGGAGTGCTCTCGATTGGCGACACGAGCATTCTCTACAAGTTTCATAAACTTCGTACGGCTGGAAGGGGTGTTAGACACAAATTGTCATCTACAACGCAGTTTCCGCTCAGCGACCAAGTCCCGTCGTAGCTGTATGTAAGTTCATCGAGAAATGCGAACCGACCGTACGATCTTCTTCAAACTTGCAGGAGTGCTCTCGATTGGCGACACGAGCATTCTGTACAAGTTTCATAAACTTCGTACGGCTGGAAGGGGTGTTAGACACAAATTGTCATCTACAACGCAGTTTCCGCTCAGCGACCAAGTCCCTTCGTAGCTGTATGTAAGTTCATCGAGAAATGCGAACCGACCGTACGATCTTCTTCAAACTTGCAGGAGTGCTCTCGATTGGCGACACGAGCATTCTGTACAAGTTTCATAAACTTCGTACGGCTGGAAGGGGAGTTTGAATAAAATTGTCATCATCCGAATTTCCGCTCAGCGACCAAGTCCCTTCGTAGCTGCATGTAAGTTCATCGAGAAATCTGAACCGACCGTACGATCATCTTCACACTTGCAGGAGTGTTCTCGATTGGCGACACGAGCATTCTCTACAAGTTTCATAAAGTTCGTACGGCTGGAAGGGGAGTTAGACAAAAATTGTCATCTACAACGCAGTTTCCGCTCAGCGACCAAGTCCCGTCGTAGCTGTATGTAAGTTCATCGAGAAATGCGAACCGACCGTACGATCTTCTTCAAACTTGCAGGAGTGCTCTCGATTGGCGACACGAGCATTCTCTACAAGTTTCATAAACTTCGTACGGATGGAAGCGGAGTGAGACACAAATTGTCATCATCCGAATTTTCGCTCAGCGAGCAAGTCCCGTCGTAGCTATATGTAAGTTCATCGAGAAATGCGAACCGACCGTACGATCTTCTTCAAACTTGCAGGAGTGCTCTCGATTGGCGACACGAGCATGCTGTAAAAGTTTCATAAACTTCGTACGGCTGGAAGGGTTGTTAGACACAAATTGTCATCTACAACGCAGTTTCCGCTCAGCGACCAAGTCCCGTCGTAGCTGTATGTAAGTTCATCGAGAAATGCGAACCGACCGTACGATCTTCTTCAAACTTGCAGGAGTGCTCTCGATTGGCGACACGAGCATTCTCTACAAGTTTCATAAACTTCGTACGGATGGAAGCGGAGTGAGACACAAATTGTCATCATCCGAATTTTCGCTCAGCGAGCAAGTCCCGTCGTAGCTATATGTAAGTTCATCGAGAAATGCGAACCGACCGTACGATCTTCTTCAAACTTGCAGGAGTGCTCTCGATTGGCGACACGAGCATTCTCTACAAGTTTCATAAACTTTGTACGGCTGGAAGGGGTGTTAGACACAAATTGTCATCTACAACGCTGTTTCCGCTCAGCGACCAAGTCCCGTCGTAGCTGTATGTAAGTTCATCGAGAAATGCGAACCGACCGTACGATCTTCTTCAAACTTGCAGGAGTGCTCTCGATTGGCGACACGAGCATTCTGTACAAGTTTCATAAACTTCGTACGGCTGGAAGGGGAGTTTGAATAAAATTGTCATCATCCGAATTTCCGCTCAGCGACCAAGTCCCTTCGTAGCTGCATGTAAGTTCATCGAGAAATGTGAACCGACCGTACGATCATCTTCACACTTGCAGGAGTGTTCTCGATTGGCGACACGAGCATTCTCTACAAGTTTCATAAAGTTCGTACGGCTGGAAGGGGAGTTAGACAAAAATTGTCATCTACAACGCAGTTTCCGCTCAGCGACCAAGTCCCGTCGTAGCTGTATGTAAGTTCATCGTGAAATGGGAACCGACCGTACGATCTTCTTGAAACTCGCAGGAGTGCTCTCGATTGGCGACACGAGCATTCTCTACAAGTTTCATAAACTTCGTACGGCTGGAAGCAGAGTTAGACACAAATTGTCATCATCCGAATTTCCGCTCAGCGACCAAGTCCCTTCGTAGCTGCATGTAAGTTCATCGAGAAATGCGAACCGACCGTACGATCTTCTTCAAACTTGCAGGAGTGCTCTCGATTGGCGACACGAGCATTCTCTACAAGTTTCATAAACTTCGTACGGCTGGAAGCGGAGTTAGACACAAATTGTCATCTACAACGCAGTTTCCGCTCAGCGACCAAGTCCCGTCGTAGCTGTATGTAAGTTCATCGAGAAATGCGAACCGACCGTACGATCTTCTTCAAACTTGCAGGAGTGCTCTCGATTGGCGACACGAGCATTCTCTACAAGTTTCATAAACTTCGTACGGATGGAAGCGGAGTGAGACACAAATTGTCATAATCCGAATTTTCGCTCAGCGAGCAAGTCCCGTCGTAGCTATATGTAAGTTCATCGAGAAATGCGAACCGACCGTACGATCTTCTTCAAACTTGCAGGAGTGCTCTCGATTGGCGACACGAGCATTCTCTACAAGTTTCATAAACTTTGTACGGCTGGAAGGGGTGTTAGACACAAATTGTCATCTACAACGCTGTTTCCGCTCAGCGACCAAGTCCCGTCGTAGCTGTATGTAAGTTCATCGAGAAATGCGAACCGACCGTACGATCTTCTTCAAACTTGCAGGAGTGCTCTCGATTGGAGACACGAGCATGCTGTAAAAGTTTCATAAACTTCGTACGGCTGGAAGGGTTGTTAGACACAAATTGTCATCTACAACGCAGTTTCCGCTCAGCGACCAAGTCCCGTCGTAGCTGTATGTAAGTTCATCGAGAAATGCGAACCGACCGTACGATCTTCTTCAAACTTGCAGGAGTGCTCTCGATTGGCGACACGAGCATTCTCTACAAGTTTCATAAACTTCGTACGGCTGGAAGCGGAGTGAGACACAAATTGTCATTATCCGAATTTCCGCTCAGCGAGCAAGTCCTGTCGTAGCTGCATGTAAGTTCATCGAGAAATCTGAACCGACCGTACGATCATCTTCACACTTGCAGGAGTGTTCTCGATTGGCGACACGAGCATTCTCTACAAGTTTCATAAAGTTCGTACGGCTGGAAGGGGAGTTAGACAAAAATTGTCATCTACAACGCAGTTTCCGCTCAGCGACCAAGTCCCGTCGTAGCTGTATGTAAGTTCATCGTGAAATGGGAACCGACCGTACGATCTTCTTGAAACTCGCAGGAGTGCTCTCGATTGGCGACACGAGCATTCTCTACAAGTTTCATAAACTTCGTACGGCTGGAAGCAGAGTTAGACACAAATTGTCATCATCCGAATTTCCGCTCAGCGACCAAGTCCCTTCGTAGCTGCATGTAAGTTCATCGAGAAATGCGAACCGACCGTACGATCTTCTTCAAACTTGCAGGAGTGCTCTCGATTGGCGACACGAGCATTCTCTACAAGTTTCATAAACTTCGTACGGCTGGAAGCGGAGTTAGACACAAATTGTCATCTACAACGCAGTTTCCGCTCAGCGACCAAGTCCCGTCGTAGCTGTATGTAAGTTCATCGAGAAATGCGAACCGACCGTACGATCTTCTTCAAACTTGCAGGAGTGCTCTCGATTGGCGACACGAGCATTCTCTACAAGTTTCATAAACTTCGTACGGATGGAAGCGGAGTGAGACACAAATTGTCATCATCCGAATTTTCGCTCAGCGAGCAAGTCCCGTCGTAGCTATATGTAAGTTCATCGAGAAATG
Source organism: Priocnemis perturbator (assembly GCA_963942575.1). NCBI lineage: Eukaryota > Metazoa > Arthropoda > Insecta > Hymenoptera > Pompilidae > Priocnemis > Priocnemis perturbator. The sequence goes on from CAWWDK010000055.1 coordinate 440,176, forward strand.
CGAACCGACCGTACGATCTTCTTCAAACTTGCAGGAGTGCTCTCGATTGGCGACACGAGCATTCTCTACAAGTTTCATAAACTTTGTACGGCTGGAAGGGGTGTTAGACACAAATTGTCATCTACAACGCTGTTTCCGCTCAGCGACCAAGTCCCGTCGTAGCTGTATGTAAGTTCATCGAGAAATGCGAACCGACCGTACGATCTTCTTCAAACTTGCAGGAGTGCTCTCGATTGGAGACACGAGCATGCTGTAAAAGTTTCATAAACTTCGTACGGCTGGAAGGGTTGTTAGACACAAATTGTCATCTACAACGCAGTTTCCGCTCAGCGACCAAGTCCCGTCGTAGCTGTATGTAAGTTCATCGAGAAATGCGAACCGACCGTACGATCTTCTTCAAACTTGCAGGAGTGCTCTCGATTGGCGACACGAGCATTCTCTACAAGTTTCATAAACTTCGTACGGCTGGAAGCGGAGTGAGACACAAATTGTCATTATCCGAATTTCCGCTCAGCGAGCAAGTCCTGTCGTAGCTGCATGTAAGTTCATCGAGAAATCTGAACCGACCGTACGATCATCTTCACACTTGCAGGAGTGCTCTCGATTGGCGACACGAGCATTCTCTACAAGTTTCATAAACTTCGTACGGCTGGATGGGGAGTTAGACACAAATTGTCATCTACAACGCAGATTCCGCTCAGCGACCAAGTCCCGTCGTGGCTGTAAGTAAGTTCATCGAGAAATGCGAACCGACCATACGATCTTCTTCCAACTTGCAGGAGTGCTCTCGATTGACGACACGAGCATGCTGTACAAGTTTCATAAACTTCGTACGGCTGGAAGCGGAGTTTGAAAAAAATTGTCATCATCCGAATTTCCGCTCAGCGACCAAGTCACTTCGTAGCTGCATATAAGTTCATCGAGAAATTTGAACCGACCGTACGATCATCTTCAAACTTGCAGGAGTGCTGTCGATTGGCGTCACGAGCATTCTCTATAAGTTTCATAAACTTCGCACGGCTGGAAGGGGAGTTAGACACAAATTGTCATCTACAACGCAGTTTCCGACAGCGATCAAGTCCCGTCGTAGCTGTATGTAAGTTCATCGAGAAATGCGAACCGACCGTATGATCTTCTTCAAACTTGCAGGAGTGCTCTCGATTGGCGACACGAGCATTCTCTCCAAGTTTCATAAACTTCGTATGGCTGGAAGCGGAGTTAGACACAAATTGTCATCATCCGAATTTCCGCTCAGCGAGCAAGTCCCGTCGTAGCTATATGTAAGTTCATCGAGAAATGCGAACCGACCGTACGATCTTCTTCAAACTTGCAGGAGTGCTCTCGATTGGCGACACGAGCATTCTCTACAAGTTTCATAAACTTCGTACGGCTGGAAGGGGTGTTAGACACAAATTGTCATCTACAACGCAGTTTCCGCTCAGCGACCAAGTCCCGTCGTAGCTGTATGTAAGTTCATCGAGAAATGCGAACCGACCGTACGATCTTCTTCAAACTTGCAGGAGTGCTCTCGATTGGCGACACGAGCATTCTGTACAAGTTTCATAAACTTCGTACGGCTGGAAGGGGTGTTAGACACAAATTGTCATCTACAACGCAGTTTCCGCTCAGCGACCAAGTCCCTTCGTAGCTGTATGTAAGTTCATCGAGAAATGCGAACCGACCGTACGATCTTCTTCAAACTTGCAGGAGTGCTCTCGATTGGCGACACGAGCATTCTGTACAAGTTTCATAAACTTCGTACGGCTGGAAGGGGAGTTTGAATAAAATTGTCATCATCCGAATTTCCGCTCAGCGACCAAGTCCCTTCGTAGCTGCATGTAAGTTCATCGAGAAATCTGAACCGACCGTACGATCATCTTCACACTTGCAGGAGTGTTCTCGATTGGCGACACGAGCATTCTCTACAAGTTTCATAAAGTTCGTACGGCTGGAAGGGGAGTTAGACAAAAATTGTCATCTACAACGCAGTTTCCGCTCAGCGACCAAGTCCCGTCGTAGCTGTATGTAAGTTCATCGTGAAATGGGAACCGACCGTACGATCTTCTTGAAACTCGCAGGAGTGCTCTCGATTGGTGACACGAGCATTCTCTACAAGTTTCATAAACTTCGTACGGCTGGAAGCAGAGTTAGACACAAATTGTCATCATCCGAATTTCCGCTCAGCGACCAAGTCCCTTCGTAGCTGCATGTAAGTTCATCGAGAAATGCGAACCGACCGTACGATCTTCTTCAAACTTGCAGGAGTGCTCTCGATTGGCGACACGAGCATTCTCTACAAGTTTCATAAACTTCGTACGGCTGGAAGCGGAGTTAGACACAAATTGTCATCTACAACGCAGTTTCCGCTCAGCGACCAAGTCCCGTCGTAGCTGTATGTAAGTTCATCGAGAAATGCGAACCGACCGTACGATCTTCTTCAAACTTGCAGGAGTGCTCTCGATTGGCGACACGAGCATTCTCTACAAGTTTCATAAACTTCGTACGGCTGGAAGCGGAGTGAGACACAAATTGTCATTATCCGAATTTCCGCTCAGCGAGCAAGTCCTGTCGTAGCTGCATGTAAGTTCATCGAGAAATCTGAACCGACCGTACGATCATCTTCACACTTGCAGGAGTGCTCTCGATTGGCGACACGAGCATTCTCTACAAGTTTCATAAACTTCGTACGGCTGGATGGGGAGTTAGACACAAATTGTCATCTACAACGCAGATTCCGCTCAGCGACCAAGTCCCGTCGTGGCTGTAAGTAAGTTCATCGAGAAATGCGAACCGACCGTACGATCTTCTTCCAACTTGCAGGAGTGCTCTCGATTGACGACACGAGCATGCTGTACAAGTTTCATAAACTTCGTATGGCTGGAAGCGGAGTTTGAAAAAAATTGTCATCATCCGAATTTCCGCTCAGCGACCAAGTCACTTCGTAGCTGCATATAAGTTCATCGAGAAATTTGAACCGACCGTACGATCATCTTCAAACTTGCAGGAGTGCTGTCGATTGGCGTCACGAGCATTCTCTATAAGTTTCATAAACTTCGCACGGCTGGAAGGGGAGTTAGACACAAATTGTCATCTACAACGCAGTTTCCGACAGCGATCAAGTCCCGTCGTAGCTGTATGTAAGTTCATCGAGAAATGCGAGCCGACCGTATGATCTTCTTCAAACTTGCAGGAGTGCTCTCGATTGGCGACACGAGCATTCTCTCCAAGTTTCATAAACTTCGTATGGCTGGAAGCGGAGTTAGACACAAATTGTCATCATCCGAATTTCCGCTCAGCGAGCAAGTCCCGTCGTAGCTATATGTAAGTTCATCGAGAAATGCGAACCGACCGTACGATCTTCTTCAAACTTGCAGGAGTGCTCTCGATTGGCGACACGAGCATTCTCTACAAGTTTCATAAACTTCGTACGGCTGGAAGCGGAGTTAGACACAAATTGCCATCATCCGAATTTCCGTTCAGCGACCAAGTCCCTTCGTAGCTACATATAAGTTCATCGCAATATCTGAACCGACCGTACGATCATCTTCACACTTGCAGGAGTGCTCTCGATTGGCGACACGAGCATTCTCTACAAGTTTCATAAACTTCGTACGGCTGGAAGGGGAGTTAGACAAAAATTGTCATCTACAACGCAGTTTCCGCTCAGCGACCAAGTCCCGTCGTAGCTGTATGTAAGTTCATCGTGAAATGGGAACCGACCGTACGATCTTCTTGAAACTCGCAGGAGTGCTCTCGATTGGCGACACGAGCATTCTCTACAAGTTTCATAAACTTCGTACGGCTGGAAGCAGAGTTAGACACAAATTGTCATCATCCGAATTTCCGCTCAGCGACCAAGTCCCTTCGTAGCTGCATGTAAGTTCATCGAGAAATGCGAACCGACCGTACGATCTTCTTCAAACTTGCAGGAGTGCTCTCGATTGGCGACACGAGCATTCTCTACAAGTTTCATAAACTTCGTACGGCTGGAAGCGGAGTTAGACACAAATTGTCATCTACAACGCAGTTTCCGCTCAGCGACCAAGTCCCGTCGTAGCTGTATGTAAGTTCATCGAGAAATGCGAACCGACCGTACGATCTTCTTCAAACTTGCAGGAGTGCTCTCGATTGGCGACACGAGCATTCTCTACAAGTTTCATAAACTTCGTACGGCTGGAGGCGGAGTTAGACACAAATTGTCATCATCCGAATTTCCGCTCAGCGAGCAAGTCCCGTCGTAGCTATATGTAAGTTCATCGAGAAATGCGAATCGACCGTATGATCTTCTTCAAACTTGCAGGAGTGCTCTCGATTGGCGACACGAGCATTCTCTATAAGTTTCATAAACTTCGCACGGCTGGAAGGGGAGTTAGACACAAATTGTCATCTACAACGCAGTTTCCGACAGCGACCAAGTCCCTTCGTAGCTGCATGTAAGTTCATCGAGAAATCTGAACCGACCGTACGATCATCTTCACACATGCAGGAGTGCTCTCGATTGGCGACACGAGCATTCTCTACAAGTTTCATAAACTTCGTACGGCTGGAAGGGGAGTTAAACGCAAATTGTCATCTACAACGCAGTTTCCGCTCAGCGACCAAGTCCCTTCGTAGCTGCATGTAAGTTCATCGAGAAATCTGAACCGACCGTACGATCATCTTCACACTTGCAGGAGTGCTCTCGATTGGCGACACGAGCATTCTCTACAAGTTTCATAAACTTCGTACGGCTGGATGGGGAGTTAGACACAAATTGTCATCTACAACGCAGATTCCGCTCAGCGACCAAGTCCCGTCGTGGCTGTAAGTAAGTTCATCGAGAAATGCGAACCGACCGTACGATCTTCTTCCAACTTGCAGGAGTGCTCTCGATTGACGACACGAGCATGCTGTACAAGTTTCATAAACTTCGTACGGCTGGAAGCGGAGTTAGACACAAATTGCCATCATCCGAATTTCCGTTCAGCGACCAAGTCCCTTCGTAGCTACATATAAGTTCATCGCAATATCTGAACCGACCGTACGATCATCTTCACACTTGCAGGAGTGCTCTCGATTGGCGACACGAGCATTCTCTACAAGTTTCATAAACTTCGTACGGCTGGAAGGGGAGTTAGACAAAAATTGTCATCTACAACGCAGTTTCCGCTCAGCGACCAAGTCCCGTCGTAGCTGTATGTAAGTTCATCGTGAAATGGGAACCGACCGTACGATCTTCTTGAAACTCGCAGGAGTGCTCTCGATTGGCGACACGAGCATTCTCTACAAGTTTCATAAACTTCGTACGGCTGGAAGCAGAGTTAGACACAAATTGTCATCATCCGAATTTCCGCTCAGCGACCAAGTCCCTTCGTAGCTGCATGTAAGTTCATCGAGAAATGCGAACCGACCGTACGATCTTCTTCAAACTTGCAGGAGTGCTCTCGATTGGCGACACGAGCATTCTCTACAAGTTTCATAAACTTCGTACGGCTGGAAGCGGAGTTAGACACAAATTGTCATCTACAACGCAGTTTCCGCTCAGCGACCAAGTCCCGTCGTAGCTGTATGTAAGTTCATCGAGAAATGCGAACCGACCGTACGATCTTCTTCAAACTTGCAGGAGTGCTCTCGATTGGCGACACGAGCATTCTCTACAAGTTTCATAAACTTCGTACGGCTGGAGGCGGAGTTAGACACAAATTGTCATCTACAACGCAGATTCCGCTCAGCGACCAAGTCCCTTCGTAGCTGCATGTAAGTTCATCGAGAAATCTGAACCGACCGTACGATCATCTTCACACTTGCAGGAGTGCTCTCGATTGGCGACACGAGCATTCTCTACAAGTTTCATAAACTTCGTACGGCTGGAAGGGGAGTTAAACGCAAATTGTCATCTACAACGCAGTTTCCGCTCAGCGACCAAGTCCCTTCGTAGCTGCATGTAAGTTCATCGAGAAATCTGAACCGACCGTACGATCATCTTCACACTTGCAGGAGTGCTCTCGATTGGCGACACGAGCATTCTCTACAAGTTTCATAAACTTCGTACGGCTGGATGGGGAGTTAGACACAAATTGTCATCTACAACGCAGATTCCGCTCAGCGACCAAGTCCCGTCGTGGCTGTAAGTAAGTTCATCGAGAAATGCGAACCGACCGTACGATCTTCTTCCAACTTGCAGGAGTGCTCTCGATTGACGACACGAGCATGCTGTACAAGTTTCATAAACTTCGTACGGCTGGAAGCGGAGTTTGAAAAAAATTGTCATCTACAACGCAGTTTCCGACAGCGATCAAGTCCCGTCGTAGCTGTATGTAAGTTCATCGAGAAATGCGAACCGACCGTATGATCTTCTTCAAACTTGCAGGAGTGCTCTCGATTGGCGACACGAGCATTCTCTCCAAGTTTCATAAACTTCGTATGGCTGGAAGCGGAGTTAGACACAAATTGTCATCATCCGAATTTCCGCTCAGCGAGCAAGTCCCGTCGTAGCTATATGTAAGTTCATCGAGAAATGCGAACCGACCGTACGATCTTCTTCAAACGTGCAGGAGTGCTCTCGATTGGCGACACGAGCATTCTCTACAAGTTTCATAAACTTCGTACGGCTGGAAGCGGAGTTAGACACAAATTGCCATCATCCGAATTTCCGTTCAGCGACCAAGTCCCTTCGTAGCTACATGTAAGTTCATCGCAATATCTGAACCGACCGTACGATCATCTTCACACTTGCAGGAGTGCTCTCGATTGGCGACACGAGCATTCTCTACAAGTTTCATAAACTTCGTACGGCTGGAAGGGGTGTTAGACACAAATTGTCATCTACAACGCAGTTTCCGCTCAGCGACCAAGTCCCGTCGTAGCTGTATGTAAGTTCATCGAGAAATGCGAACCGACCGTACGATCTTCTTCAAACTTGCAGGAGTGCTCTCGATTGGCGACACGAGCATTCTGTACAAGTTTCATAAACTTCGTACGGCTGGAAGGGGAGTTTGAATAAAATTGTCATCATCCGAATTTCCGCTCAGCGACCAAGTCCCTTCGTAGCTGCATGTAAGTTCATCGAGAAATCTGAACCGACCGTACGATCATCTTCACACTTGCAGGAGTGTTCTCGATTGGCGACACGAGCATTCTCTACAAGTTTCATAAAGTTCGTACGGCTGGAAGGGGAGTTAGACAAAAATTGTCATCTACAACGCAGTTTCCGCTCAGCGACCAAGTCCCGTCGTAGCTGTATGTAAGTTCATCGTGAAATGGGAACCGACCGTACGATCTTCTTGAAACTCGCAGGAGTGCTCTCGATTGGCGACACGAGCATTCTCTACAAGTTTCATAAACTTCGTACGGCTGGAAGCGGAGTGAGACACAAATTGTCATTATCCGAATTTCCGCTCAGCGAGCAAGTCCTGTCGTAGCTATATGTAAGTTCATCGAGAAATGCGAACCGACCGTACGATCTTCTTCAAACTTGCAGGAGTGCTCTCGATTGGCGACACGAGCATTCTCTACAAGTTTCATAAACTTCGTACGGCTGGAAGGGGTGTTAGACACAAATTGTCATCTACAACGCAGTTTCCGCTCAGCGACCAAGTCCCGTCGTAGCTGTATGTAAGTTCATCGAGAAATGCGAACCGACCGTACGATCTTCTTCAAACTTGCAGGAGTGCTCTCGATTGGCGACAAGAGCATGCTGTACAAGTTTCATATACTTCGTACGGCTGCAAGCGGAGTTAGACACAAATTGTCATCATCCGAATTTCCGCTCAGCGAGCAAGTCCCGTCGTAGCTATATGTAAGTTCATCGAGAAATGCGAATCGACCGTATGATCTTCTTCAAACTTGCAGGAGTGCTCTCGATTGGCGACACGAGCATTCTCTACAAGTTTCATAAACTTCGTACGGCTGGAAGGGGAGTTAGACACAAATTGTCATCTACAACGCAGTTTCCGCTCAGCGACCAAGTCCCTTCGTAGCTGCTTGTAAGTTCATCGAGAAATCTGAACCGACCGTACGATCATCTTCACACTTGCAGGAGTGCTCTCGATTGGCGACACGAGCATTCTCTACAAGTTTCATAAACTTCGTACGGCTGGATGGGGAGTTAGACACAAATTATCATCTACAACGCAGATTCCGCTCAGCGACCAAGTCCCGTCGTGGCTGTAAGTAAGTTCATCGAGAAATGCGAACCGTCCGTACGATCTTCTTCCAACTTGCAGGAGTGCTCTCGATTGACGACACGAGCATGCTGTACAAGTTTCATAAACTTCGTACGGCTGCAAGCGGAGTTAGACACAAATTGTCATCATCCGAATTTCCGCTCAGCGACCAAGTCACTTCGTAGCTGCATGTAAGTTCATCGAGAAATTTGAACCGACCGTACGATCATCTGCAAACTTGCAGGAGTGCTCTCGATTGGCGCCACGAGCATTCTCTATAAGTTTCATAAACTTCGCACTGCTGGAAGGGGAGTTAGACACAAATTGTCATCTACAACGCAGTTTCCGACAGCGATCAAGTCCCGTCGTAGCTGTATGTAAGTTCATCGAGAAATGCGAACCGACCGTATGATCTTCTTCAAACTTGCAGGAGTGCTCTCGATTGGCGACACGAGCATTCTCTCCAAGTTTCATAAACTTCGTATGGCTGGAAGCGGAGTTAGACACAAATTGTCATCATCCGAATTTCCGCTCAGCGAGCAAGTCCCGTCGTAGCTATATGTAAGTTCATCGAGAAATGCGAACCGACCGTACGATCTTCTTCAAACTTGCAGGAGTGCTCTCGATTGGCGACACGAGCATTCTCTACAAGTTTCATAAACTTCGTACGGCTGGAAGCGGAGTTAGACACAAATTGCCATCATCCGAATTTCCGTTCAGCGACCAAGTCCCTTCGTAGCTATATGTAAGTTCATCGCAATATCTGAACCGACCGTACGATCATCTTCACACTTGCAGGAGTGCTCTCGATTGGCGACACGAGCATTCTCTACAAGTTTCATAAACTTCGTACGGCTGGAAGGGGTGTTAGACACAAATTGTCATCTACAACGCAGTTTCCGCTCAGCGACCAAGTCCCGTCGTAGCTGTATGTAAGTTCATCGAGAAATGCGAACCGACCGAACGATCTTCTTCAAACTTGCAGGAGTGCTCTCGATTGGCGACACGAGCATTCTCTACAAGTTTCATAAACTTCGTACGGCTGGAAGCGGAGTGAGACACAAATTGTCATTATCCGAATTTCCGCTCCCCGAGCAAGTCCTGTCGTAGCTATATGTAAGTTCATCGAGAAATGCGAACCGACCGTACGATCTTCTTCAAACTTGCAGGAGTGCTCTCGATTGGCGACACGAGCATTCTCTACAAGTTTCATAAACTTCGTACGGCTGGAAGGGGTGTTAGACACAAATTATCATCTACAACGCAGTTTCCGCTCAGCGACCAAGTCCCGTCGTAGCTGTATGTAAGTTCATCGAGAAATGCGAACCGACCGTACGATCTTCTTCAAACTTGCAGGAGTGCTCTCGATTGGCGACAAGAGCATGCTGTACAAGTTTCATATACTTCGTACGGCTGCAAGCGGAGTTAGACACAAATTGTCATCATCCGAATTTCCGCTCAGCGAGCAAGTCCCGTCGTAGCTATATGTAAGTTCATCGAGAAATGCGAATCGACCGTATGATCTTCTTCAAACTTGCAGGAGTGCTCTCGATTGGCGACACGAGCATTCTCTATAAGTTTCATAAACTTCGCACGGCTGGAAGGGGAGTTAGACACAAATTGTCATCTACAACGCAGTTTCCGACAGCGACCAAGTCCCTTCGTAGCTGCATGTAAGTTCATCGAGAAATCTGAACCGACCGTACGATCATCTTCACACATGCAGGAGTGCTCTCGATTGGCGACACGAGCATTCTCTACAAGTTTCATAAACTTCGTACGGCTGGAAGCGGAGTTAGACACAAATTGTCATCTACAACGCAGTTTCCGCTCAGCGACCAAGTCCCGTCGTAGCTGTATGTAAGTTCATCGAGAAATGCGAACCGACCGTACGATCTTCTTCAAACTTGCAGGAGTGCTCTCGATTGGCGACACGAGCATTCTCTACAAGTTTCATAAACTTCGTACGGATGGAAGCGGAGTGAGACACAAATTGTCATCATCCGAATTTTCGCTCAGCGAGCAAGTCCCGTCGTAGCTATATGTAAGTTCATCGAGAAATGCGAACCGACCGTACGATCTTCTTCAAACTTGCAGGAGTGCTCTCGATTGGCGACACGAGCATTCTCTACAAGTTTCATAAACTTTGTACGGCTGGAAGGGGTGTTAGACACAAATTGTCATCTACAACGCTGTTTCCGCTCAGCGACCAAGTCCCGTCGTAGCTGTATGTAAGTTCATCGAGAAATGCGAACCGACCGTACGATCTTCTTCAAACTTGCAGGAGTGCTCTCGATTGGAGACACGAGCATGCTGTAAAAGTTTCATAAACTTCGTACGGCTGGAAGGGTTGTTAGACACAAATTGTCATCTACAACGCAGTTTCCGCTCAGCGACCAAGTCCCGTCGTAGCTGTAGGTAAGTTCATCGAGAAATGCGAACCGACCGTACGATCTTCTTCAAACTTGCAGGAGTGCTCTCGATTGGCGACACGAGCATTCTCTACAAGTTTCATAAACTTCGTACGGCTGGAAGCGGAGTGAGACACAAATTGTCATTATCCGAATTTCCGCTCAGCGAGCAAGTCCCGTCGTAGCTGCATGTAAGTTCATCGAGAAATGCGAACCGACCGTACGATCTTCTTCAAACTTGCAGGAGTGCTCTCGATTGGCGACACGAGCATTCTCTACAAGTTTCATAAACTTCGTACGGCTGGAAGCGGAGTTAGACACAAATTGTCATCTACAACGCAGTTTCCGCTCAGCGACCAAGTCCCGTCGTAGCTGTATGTAAGTTCATCGAGAAATGCGAACCGACCGTACGATCTTCTTCAAACTTGCAGGAGTGCTCTCGATTGGCGACACGAGCATTCTCTACAAGTTTCATAAACTTCGTACGGATGGAAGCGGAGTGAGACACAAATTGTCATCATCCGAATTTTCGCTCAGCGAGCAAGTCCCGTCGTAGCTATATGTAAGTTCATCGAGAAATGCGAACCGACCGTACGATCTTCTTCAAACTTGCAGGAGTGCTCTCGATTGGCGACACGAGCATTCTCTACAAGTTTCATAAACTTTGTACGGCTGGAAGGGGTGTTAGACGCAAATTGTCATCTACAACGCTGTTTCCGCTCAGCGACCAAGTCCCGTCGTAGCTGTATGTAAGTTCATCGAGAAATGCGACCGACCGTACGATCTTCTTCAAACTTGCAGGAGTGCTCTCGATTGGAGACACGAGCATGCTGTAAAAGTTTCATAAACTTCGTACGGCTGGAAGGGTTGTTAGACACAAATTGTCATCTACAACGCAGTTTCCGCTCAGCGACCAAGTCCCGTCGTAGCTGTATGTAAGTTCATCGAGAAATGCGAACCGACCGTACGATCTTCTTCAAACTTGCAGGAGTGCTCTCGATTGGCGACACGAGCATTCTCTACAAGTTTCATAAACTTCGTACGGCTGGAAGCGGAGTGAGACACAAATTGTCATTATCCGAATTTCCGCTCAGCGAGCAAGTCCTGTCGTAGCTGCATGTAAGTTCATCGAGAAATCTGAACCGACCATACGATCATCTTCACACTTGCAGGAGTGCTCTCGATTGGCGACACGAGCATTCTCTACAAGTTTCATAAACTTCGTACCGCTGGATGGGGAGTTAGACACAAATTGTCATCTACAACGCAGATTCCGCTCAGCGACCAAGTCCCGTCGTGGCTGTAAGTAAGTTCATCGAGAAATGCGAACCGACCGTACGATCTTCTTCAAACTTGCAGGAGTGCTCTCGATTGGCGACACGAGCATTCTCTACAAGTTTCATAAACTTCGTACGGCTGGAAGCGGAGTGAGACACAAATTGTCATTATCAGAATTTCCGCTCAGCGAGCAAGTCCTGTCGTAGCTATATGTAAGTTCATCGAGAAATGCGAACCGACCGTACGATCTTCTTCAAACTTGCAGGAGTGCTCTCGATTGGCGACACGAGCATTCTCTACAAGTTTCATAAACTTCGTACGGCTGGAAGGGGTGTTAGACACAAATTGTCATCTACAACGCAGTTTCCGCTCAGCGACCAAGTCCCGTCGTAGCTGTATGTAAGTTCATCGAGAAATGCGAACCGACCGTACGATCTTCTTCAAACTTGCAGGAGTGCTCTCGATTGGCGACAAGAGCATGCTGTACAAGTTTCATATACTTCGTACGGCTGCAAGCGGAGTTAGACACAAATTGTCATCATCCGAATTTCCGCTCAGCGAGCAAGTCCCGTCGTAGCTATATGTAAGTTCATCGAGAAATGCGAATCGACCGTATGATCTTCTTCAAACTTGCAGGAGTGCTCTCGATTGGCGACACGAGCATTCTCTACAAGTTTCATAAACTTCGTACGGCTGGAAGGGGAGTTAGACACAAATTGTCATCTACAACGCAGTTTCCGCTCAGCGACCAAGTCCCTTCGTAGCTGCTTGTAAGTTCATCGAGAAATCTGAACCGACCGTACGATCATCTTCACACTTGCAGGAGTGCTCTCGATTGGCGACACGAGCATTCTCTACAAGTTTCATAAACTTCGTACGGCTGGATGGGGAGTTAGACACAAATTATCATCTACAACGCAGATTCCGCTCAGCGACCAAGTCCCGTCGTGGCTGTAAGTAAGTTCATCGAGAAATGCGAACCGTCCGTACGATCTTCTTCCAACTTGCAGGAGTGCTCTCGATTGACGACACGAGCATGCTGTACAAGTTTCATAAACTTCGTACGGCTGGAAGCGGAGTTTGAAAAAAATTGTCATCATCCGAATTTCCGCTCAGCGACCAAGTCACTTCGTAGCTGCATGTAAGTTCATCGAGAAATTTGAACCGACCGTACGATCATCTTCAAACTTGCAGGAGTGCTCTCGATTGGCGTCACGAGCATTCTCTATAAGTTTCATAAACTTCGCACGGCTGGAAGGGGAGTTAGACACAAATTGTCATCTACAACGCAGTTTCCGACAGCGATCAAGTCCCGTCGTAGCTGTATGTAAGTTCATCGAGAAATGCGAACCGACCGTATGATCTTCTTCAAACTTGCAGGAGTGCTCTCGATTGGCGACACGAGCATTCTCTCCAAGTTTCATAAACTTCGTATGGCTGGAAGCGGAGTTAGACACAAATTGTCATCATCCGAATTTCCGCTCAGCGAGCAAGTCCCGTCGTAGCTATATGTAAGTTCATCGAGAAATGCGAACCGACCGTACGATCTTCTTCAAACTTGCAGGAGTGCTCTCGATTGGCGACACGAGCATTCTCTACAAGTTTCATAAACTTCGTACGGCTGGAAGCGGAGTTAGACACAAATTGCCATCATCCGAATTTCCGTTCAGCGACCAAGTCCCTTCGTAGCTACATGTAAGTTCATCGCAATATCTGAACCGACCGTACGATCATCTTCACACTTGCAGGAGTGCTCTCGATTGGCGACACGAGCATTCTCTACAAGTTTCATAAACTTCGTACGGCTGGAAGGGGTGTTAGACACAAATTGTCATCTACAACGCAGTTTCCGCTCAGCGACCAAGTCCCGTCGTAGCTGTATGTAAGTTCATCGAGAAATGCGAACCGACCGTACGATCTTCTTCAAACTTGCAGGAGTGCTCTCGATTGGCGACACGAGCATTCTCTACAAGTTTCATAAACTTCGTACGGCTGGAAGCGGAGTGAGACACAAATTGTCATTATCCGAATTTCCGCTCAGCGAGCAAGTCCTGTCGTAGCTATATGTAAGTTCATCGAGAAATGCGAACCGACCGTACGATATTCTTCAAACTTGCAGGAGTGCTCTCGATTGGCGACACGAGCATTCTCTACAAGTTTCATAAACTTCGTACGGCTGGAAGGGGTGTTAGACACAAATTGTCATCTACAACGCAGTTTCCGCTCAGCGACCAAGTCCCGTCGTAGCTGTATGTAAGTTCATCGAGAAATGCGAACCGACCGTACGATCTTCTTCAAACTTGCAGGAGTGCTCTCGATTGGCGACAAGAGCATGCTGTACAAGTTTCATATACTTCGTACGGCTGCAAGCGGAGTTAGACACAAATTGTCATCATCCGAATTTCCGCTCAGCGAGCAAGTCCCGTCGTAGCTATATGTAAGTTCATCGAGAAAGCGAATCGACCGTATGATCTTCTTCAAACTTGCAGGAGTGCTCTCGATTGGCGACACGAGCATTCTCTATAAGTTTCATAAACTTCGCACGGCTGGAAGGGGAGTTAGACACAAATTGTCATCTACAACGCAGTTTCCGACAGCGACCAAGTCCCTTCGTAGCTGCATGTAAGTTCATCGAGAAATCTGAACCGACCGTACGATCATCTTCACACATGCAGGAGTGCTCTCGAATGGCGACACGAGCATTCTCTACAAGTTTCATAAACTTCGTACGGCTGGAAGGGGAGTTAGACACAAATTGTCATCTACAACGCAGTTTCCGCTCAGCGACCAAGTCCCTTCGTAGCTGCTTGTAAGTTCATCGAGAAATCTGAACCGACCGTACGATCATCTTCACACTTGCAGGAGTGCTCTCGATTGGCGACACGAGCATTCTCTACAAGTTTCATAAACTTCGTACGGCTGGATGGGGAGTTAGACACAAATTGTCATCTACAACGCAGATTCCGCTCAGCGACCAAGTCCCGTCGTGGCTGTAAGTAAGTTCATCGAGAAATGCGAACCGTCCGTACGATCTTCTTCCAACTTGCAGGAGTGCTCTCGATTGACGACACGAGCATGCTGTACAAGTTTCATAAACTTCGTACGGCTGGAAGCGGAGTTTGAAAAAAATTGTCATCATCCGAATTTCCGCTCAGCGACCAAGTCACTTCGTAGCTGCATGTAAGTTCATCGAGAAATTTGAACCGACCGTACGATCATGTGCAAACTTGCAGGAGTGCTCTCGATTGGCGCCACGAGCATTCTCTATAAGTTTCATAAACTTCGCACTGCTGGAAGGGGAGTTAGACACAAATTGTCATCTACAACGCAGTTTCCGACAGCGATCAAGTCCCGTCGTAGCTGTATGTAAGTTCATCGAGAAATGCGAACCGACCGTATGATCTTCTTCAAACTTGCAGGAGTGCTCTCGATTGGCGACACGAGCATTCTCTCCAAGTTTCATAAACTTCGTATGGCTGGAAGCGGAGTTAGACACAAATTGTCATCATCCGAATTTCCGCTCAGCGAGCAAGTCCCGTCGTAGCTATATGTAAGTTCATCGAGAAATGCGAACCGACCGTACGATCTTCTTCAAACTTGCAGGAGTGCTCTCGATTGGCGACACGAGCATTCTCTACAAGTTTCATAAACTTCGTACGGCTGGAAGCGGAGTTAGACACAAATTGCCATCATCCGAATTTCCGTTCAGCGACCAAGTCCCTTCGTAGCTACATGTAAGTTCATCGCAATATCTGAACCGACCGTACGATCATCTTCACACTTGCAGGAGTGCTCTCGATTGGCGACACGAGCATTCTCTACAAGTTTCATAAACTTCGTACGGCTGGAAGGGGTGTTAGACACAAATTGTCATCTACAACGCAGTTTCCGCTCAGCGACCAAGTCCCGTCGTAGCTGTATGTAAGTTCATCGAGAAATGCGAACCGACCGTACGATCTTCTTCAAACTTGCAGGAGTGCTCTCGATTGGCGACACGAGCATTCTCTACAAGTTTCATAAACTTCGTACGGCTGGAAGCGGAGTGAGACACAAATTGTCATTATCCGAATTTCCGCTCAGCGAGCAAGTCCTGTCGTAGCTATATGTAAGTTCATCGAGAAATGCGAACCGACCGTACGATCTTCTTCAAACTTGCAGGAGTGCTCTCGATTGGCGACACGAGCATTCTCTACAAGTTTCATAAACTTCGTACGGCTGGAAGGGGTGTTAGACACAAATTGTCATCTACAACGCAGTTTCCGCTCAGCGACCAAGTCCCGTCGTAGCTGTATGTAAGTTCATCGAGAAATGCGAACCGACCGTACGATCTTCTTCAAACTTGCAGGAGTGCTCTCGATTGGCGACAAGAGCATGCTGTACAAGTTTCATATACTTCGTACGGCTGCAAGCGGAGTTAGACACAAATTGTCATCATCCGAATTTCCGCTCAGCGAGCAAGTCCCGTCGTAGCTATATGTAAGTTCATCGAGAAATGCGAATCGACCGTATGATCTTCTTCAAACTTGCAGGAGTGCTCTCGATTGGCGACACGAGCATTCTCTATAAGTTTCATAAACTTCGCACGGCTGGAAGGGGAGTTAGACACAAATTGTCATCTACAACGCAGTTTCCGACAGCGACCAAGTCCCTTCGTAGCTGCATGTAAGTTCATCGAGAAATCTGAACCGACCGTACGATCATCTTCACACATGCAGGAGTGCTCTCGATTGGCGACACGAGCATTCTCTACAAGTTTCATAAACTTCGTACGGCTGGAAGGGGAGTTAGACACAAATTGTCATCTACAACGCAGTTTCCGCTCAGCGACCAAGTCCCTTCGTAGCTGCTTGTAAGTTCATCGAGAAATCTGAACCGACCGTACGATCATCTTCACACTTGCAGGAGTGCTCTCGATTGGCGACACGAGCATTCTCTACAAGTTTCATAAACTTCGTACGGCTGGATGGGGAGTTAGACACAAATTGTCATCTACAACGCAGATTCCGCTCAACGACCAAGTCCCGTCGTGGCTGTAAGTAAGTTCATCGAGAAATGCGAACCGTCCGTACGATCTTCTTCCAACTTGCAGGAGTGCTCTCGATTGACGACACGAGCATGCTGTACAAGTTTCATAAACTTCGTACGGCTGGAAGCGGAGTTTGAAAAAAATTGTCATCATCCGAATTTCCGCTCAGCGACCAAGTCACTTCGTAGCTGCATGTAAGTTCATCGAGAAATTTGAACCGACCGTACGATCATCTGCAAACTTGCAGGAGTGCTCTCGATTGGCGTCACGAGCATTCTCTATAAGTTTCATAAACTTCGCACTGCTGGAAGGGGAGTTAGACACAAATTGTCATCTACAACGCAGTTTCCGACAGCGATCAAGTCCCGTCGTAGCTGTATGTAAGTTCATCGAGAAATGCGAACCGACCGTATGATCTTCTTCAAACTTGCAGGAGTGCTCTCGATTGGCGACACGAGCATTCTCTCCAAGTTTCATAAACTTCGTATGGCTGGAAGCGGAGTTAGACACAAATTGTCATCATCCGAATTTCCGCTCAGCGAGCAAGTCCCGTCGTAGCTATATGTAAGTTCATCGAGAAATGCGAACCGACCGTACGATCTTCTTCAAACTTGCAGGAGTGCTCTCGATTGGCGACACGAGCATTCTCTACAAGTTTCATAAACTTCGTACGGCTGGAAGCGGAGTTAGACACAAATTGCCATCATCCGAATTTCCGTTCAGCGACCAAGTCCCTTCGTAGCTACATGTAAGTTCATCGCAATATCTGAACCGACCGTACGATCATCTTCACACTTGCAGGAGTGCTCTCGATTGGCGACACGAGCATTCTCTACAAGTTTCATAAACTTCGTACGGCTGGAAGGGGTGTTAGACACAAATTGTCATCTACAACGCAGTTTCCGCTCAGCGACCAAGTCCCGTCGTAGCTGTATGTAAGTTCATCGAGAAATGCGAACCGACCGTACGATCTTCTTCAAACTTGCAGGAGTGCTCTCGATTGGCGACACGAGCATTCTGTACAAGTTTCATAAACTTCGTACGGCTGGAAGGGGAGTTAGACAAAAATTGTCATCATCCGAATTTCCGCTCAGCGAGCAAGTCCCGTCGTAGCTATATGTAAGTTCATCGAGAAATGCGAACCGACCGTACGATCTTCTTCAAACTTGCAGGAGTGCTCTCGATTGGCGACACGAGCATTCTCTATAAGTTTCATAAACTTCGCACGGCTGGAAGGGGATATAGACACAAATTGTCATCTACAACGCAGTTTCCGACAGCGACCAAGTCCCTTCGTAACTGCATGTAAGTTCATCGAGAAATCTGAACCGACCGTACGATCATCTTCACACTTGCAGGAGTGCTCTCGATTGGCGACACGAGCATTCTCTACAAGTTTCATAAACTTCGTACGGCTGGAAGGGGAGTTAGACACAAATTGTCATCTACAACGCAGTTTCCGCTCAGCGACCAAGTCCCGTCGTAGCTGTATGTAAGTTCATCGAGAAATGCGAACCGACCGTACGATCTTCTTCAAATTTGCAGGAGTGCTCTCGATTGGCGACACGAGCATTCTCTACAAATTTCATAAACTTCGTACGGCTGGAAGCGGAGTTAGACACAAATTGTCATCATCCGAATTTCCGCTCAGCGACCAAGTCCCATCGTAGCTGCATGTAAGTTCATCGAGAAATCTGAACCGACCGTACGATCATCTTCACACTTGCAGGAGTGCTCTCGATTTGCGACACGAGCATTCTCTACAAATTTCATAAACTTCGTACGGCTGGAAGCGGAGTTAGACACAAATTGTCATCATCCGAATTTCCGCTCAGCGACCAAGTCCCTTCGTAGCTGCATGTAAGTTCATCGAGAAATCTGAACCGACCATACGATCATCTTCACACTTGCAGGAGTGCTCTCGATTGGCGACACGAGTATTCTCTACAAGTTTCATAAACTTCGTACGGCTGGAAGGGGTGTTAGACACAAATTGTCATCTACAACGCAGTTTCCGCTCAGCGACCAACTCCCGTCGTAGCTGTATGTAAGTTCATCGAGAAATGCGAACCGACCGTACGATCTTCTTCAAACTTGCAGGAGTGCTCTCGATTGGCGACACGAGCATTCTGTTCAAGTTTCATAAACTTCGTACGGCTGGAAGGGGAGTTAGACAAAAATTGTCATCATCCGAATTTCCGCTCAGCGAGCAAGTCCCGTCGTAGCTATATGTAAGTTCATCGAGAAATCCGAACCGACCGTACGATCTTCCTCAAACTTGCAGGAGTGCTCTCGATTGGCGACACGAGCATTCTCTATAAGTTTCATAAACTTCGCACGGCTGGAAGGGGATATAGACACAAATTGTCATCTACAACGCAGTTTCCGACAGCGACCAAGTCCCTTCGTAACTGCATGTAAGTTCATCGAGAAATCTGAACCGAAAGTACGATCATCTTCACACTTGCAGGAGTGCTCTCGATTGGCGACACGAGCATTCTCTACAAGTTTCATAAACTTCGTACGGCTGGAAGGGGAGTTAGACACAAAATGTCATCTCCAACGCAGTTTGCGCTCAGCGACCAAGTCCCGTCGTAGCTGTATGTAAGTTCATCGAGAAATGCGAACCGACCGTACGATCTTCTTCAAATTTGCAGGAGTGCTCTCGATTGGCGACACGAGCATTCTCTACAAGTTTCATAAACTTCGTACGGCTGGAAGGGGAGTTAGACACAAATTGTCATCTACAACGCAGTTTCCGCTCAGCGACCAAGTCCCGTCGTAGCTGTATGTAAGCTCATCAAGAAATGCGAACCGACCGTACGATCTTCTTCAAACTTGCAGGAGTGCTCTCGTTTGACGACACGAGCATGCTGTACAAGTTTCATAAACTTCGTACGGCTGGAAGCGGAGTTTGAAAAAAATTGTCATCATCCGAATTTCCGCTCAGCGACCAAGTCCCGTCGTAGCTATATGTAAGTTCATCGACAAATGCGAACCGACTGTTCGATCTTCTTCAAACTTGCAGGAATGCTCTCGATTGGCGACACGAGCATTCTCTATAAGTTTCATAAACTTCGCACGGCTGGAAGGGGAGTTAGACACAAATTGTCATCTACAACGCAGTTTCCGACAGCGACCAAGTCCCTTCGTAGCTGCATGTAAGTTCATCGAGAAATCTGAACCGACCGTACGATCATCTTCACACTTGCAGGAGTGCTCTCGATTGGTGTCACGAGCATTCTCTATAAGTTTCATAAACTTCGCACGGCTGGAAGGGGAGTTAGACACAAATTGTCATCTACAACGCAGTTTCCGACAGCGATCAAGTCCCGTCGTAGCTGTATGTAAGTTCATCGAGAAATGCGAACCGACCGTACGATCTTCTTCAAACTTGCAGGAGTGCTCTCGATTGGCGACACGAGCATTCTCTACAAGTTTCATAAGCTTCGTACGGCTGGAAGCGGAGTTAGACACAAATTGCCATCATCCATATTTCCGTTCAGCGACCAAGTCCCTTCGTAGCTACATGTAAGTTCATCGCAATATCTGAACCGACCGTACGATCATCTTCACACTTGCAGGAGTGCTCTCGATTGGCGACACGAGCATTCTCTACAAGTTTCATAAACTTCGTACGGCTGGAAGGGATGTTAGACACAAATTGTCATCTACAACGCAGTTTCCGCTCAGCGACCAAGTCCCATCGTAGCTGTATGTAAGTTCATCGAGAAATGCGAACCGACCGTACGATCTTCTTCAAACTTGCAGGAGTGCTCTCGATTGGCGACACGAGCATTCTGTACAAGTTTCATAAACTTCGTACGGCTGGAAGGGGAGTTAGACAAAAATTGTCATCATCCGAATTTCCGCTCAGCGAGCAAGTCCCGTCGTAGCTATATGTAAGTTCATCGAAAAAAGCGAACCGACCGTACGATCTTCTTCAAACTTGCAGGAGTGCTCTCGATTGGCGACACGAGCATTCTCTATAAGTTTCATAAACTTCGCACGGCTGGAAGGGGATATAGACACAAATTGTCATCTACAACGCAGTTTCCGACAGCGACCAAGTCCCTTTGTAACTGCATGTAAGTTCATCGAGAAATCTGAACCGACCGTACGATCGTCTTCACACTTGCAGGAGTGCTCTCGATTGGCGACACGAGCATTCTCTACAAGTTTCATAAACTTCGTACGGCTGGAAGGGGAGTTAGACACAAATTGTCATCTACAACGCAGTTTCCGCTCAGCGACCAAGTCCCGTCGTAGCTGTAAGTAAGCTCATCAAGAAATGCGAACCGACCGCACGATATTCTTCAAACTTGCAGGAGTGCTCTCGATTGACGACACGAGCATGCTGTACAAGTTTCATAAACTTCGTACGGCTGGAAGCGGAGTTTGAAAAAAATTGTCATCATCCGAATTTCCGCTCAGCGAGCAAGTCCCGTCGTAGCTGTATGTAAGTTCATCGAGAAATGCGAACCGACCGTACGATCATCTTCACACTTGCAGGAGTGCTCTCGATTGGCGACACGAGCATTCTCTCCAAGTTTCATAAACTTCGAACGGCTGGAAGCGGAGTTAGACACAAATTGTCATCATCCGAATTTCCGGCCAGCGACCAAGTCCCTTCGTAGCTGCATGTAAGTTCATTGAGAAATCTGAACCGACCGTACGAACTTCTTCAAACTTGCAGGAGTGCTCTCGATTGGCGACACGAGCATTCTCTACAAGTTTCATAAACTTCGTACGGCTGGAAGCGGAGTTTGAATAAAATTGTCATCATCCGAATTTCCGCTCAGCGACCAAGTCCATTTGTAGCTGCATGTAAGTTCATCGAGAAATCTGAACCGACCGTACGATCTTCTTCAAACTTGCAGGAGTGCTCTCGATTGGCGACACGAGCATTCTCTACAAGTTTCATAAACTTTGTACGGCTGGAAGGGGTGTTAGACACAAATTGTCATCTACAACGCAGTTTCCGCTCAGCGACCAAGTCCCGTCGTAGCTGTATGTAAGTTCATCGAGAAATGCGAACCGACCGTACGATCTTCTTCAAACTTGCAGGAGTGCTCTCGATTGGAGACACGAGCATGCTGTAAAAGTTTCATAAACTTCGTACGGCTGGAAGGGTTGTTAGACACAAATTGTCATCTACAACGCAGTTTCCGCTCAGCGACCAAGTCCCGTCGTAGCTGTATGTAAGTTCATCGAGAAATGCGAACCGACCGTACGATCGTCTTCAAACTTGCAGGAGTGCTCTCGATTGGAGACACGAGCATGCTGTAAAAGTTTCATAAACTTCGTACGGCTGGAAGGGTTGTTAGACACAAATTGTCATCTACAACGCAGTTTCCGCTCAGCGACCAAGTCCCGTCGTAGCTGTATGTAAGTTCATCGAGAAATGCGAACCGACCGTACGATCTTCTTCAAACTTGCAGGAGTGCTCTCGATTGGCGACACGAGCATTCTCTACAAGTTTCATAAACTTCGTACGGCTGGAAGCGGAGTGAGACACAAATTGTCATTATCCGAATTTCCGCTCAGCGAGCAAGTCCTGTCGTAGCTATATGTAAGTTCATCGAGAAATGCGAACCGACCGTACGATCTTCTTCAAACTTGCAGGAGTGCTCTCGATTGGCGACACGAGCATTCTCTACAAGTTTCATAACCTTCGTACGGCTGGAAGGGGTGTTAGACACAAATTGTCATCTACAACGCAGTTTCCGCTCAGCGACCAAGTCCCGTCGTAGCTGTATGTAAGTTCATCGAGAAATGCGAACCGACCGTACGATCTTCTTCAAACTTGCAGGAGTGATCTCGATTGACGACACGAGCATGCTGTACAAGTTTCATAAACTTCGTACGGCTGGAAGCGGAGTTTGAAAAAAATTGTCATCATCCGAATTTCCGCTCAGCGACCAAGTCCCTTTGTAGCTGCATGTAAGTTCATCGAGAAATCTGAACCGACCGTACGATCATCTTCAAACTTGCAGGAGTGCTCTCGATTGGCGACACGAGCATTCTCTACAAGTTTCATAAACTTCGTACGGCTGGAAGCGGAGTTAGACACAAATTGTCATCATCCGAATTTCCGCTCAGCGACCAAGTCCCATCGTTGCTGCATGTAAGTTCATCGAGAAATCTGAACCGACCGTACGATCATCTTCACACCTGCAGGAGTGCTCTCGATTTGCGACACGAGCATTCTCTACAAGTTTCATAAACTTCGTACGCCTGGAAGCGGAGTTAGACACAAATTGTCATCATCCGAATTTCCGCTCAGCGACCAAGTCCCTTCGTAGCTGCGTGTAAGTTCATCGAGAAATCTGAACCGACCATACGATCATCTTCACACTTGCAGGAGTGCTCTCGATTGGCGACACGAATATTCTCTACAAGTTTCATAAACTTCGTACGGCTGGAAGGGGAGTTAGACACAAATTGTGATCTACAACGCAGTTTCCGCTCAGCGACCAAGTCCCGTCGTGGCTGTATGTAAGTTCATCGAGAAATGCGAACCGACCGTACGATCTTCTTCCAACTTGCAGGAGTGCTCTCGATTGGCGACACGAGCATTCTCTACAAGTTTCATAAACTTCGTACGGCTGGAAGGGGTGTTAGACACAAATTGTCATCTACAACGCAGTTTCCGCTCAGCGACCAAGTCCCATCGTAGCTGTATGTAAGTTCATCGAGAAATGCGAACCGACCGTACGATCTTCTTCAAACTTGCAGGAGTGCTCTCGATTGGCGACACGAGCATTCTGTACAAGTTTCATAAACTTCGTACGGCTGGAAGGGGAGTTAGACAAAAATTGTCATCATCCGAATTTCCGCTCAGCGAGCAAGTCCCGTCGTAGCTATATGTAAGTTCATCGAGAAATGCGTACCGACCGTACGATCTTCTTCAAACTTGCAGGAGTGCTCTCGATTGGCGACACGAGCATTCTCTATAAGTTTCATAAACTTCGTACGGCTGGAAGGGGAGTTAGACACAAATTGTCATCTACAACGCAGTTTCCGCTCAGCGACCAAGTCCCGTCGTAGCTGTATGTAAGTTCATCGAGAAATGCGAACCGACCGTACGATCTTCTTCAAATTTGCAGGAGTGCTCTCGATTGGCGACACGAGCATTCTCTACAAGTTTCATAAACTTCGTACGGCTGGAAGGGGAGTTAGACACAAATTGTCATCTACAACGCAGTTTCCGGTCAGCGACCAAGTCCCGTCGTAGCTGTATGTAAGCTCATCAAGAAATGCGAACCGACCGTACGATCTTCTTCAAACTTGCAGGAGTGCTCTCGTTTGACGACACGAGCATGCTGTACAAGTTTCATAAACTTCGTACGGCTGGAAGCGGAGTTTGAAAAAAATTGTCATCATCCGAATTTCCGCTCAGCGACCAAGTCCCGTCGTAGCTATATGTAAGTTCATCGACAAATGCGAACCGACTGTTCGATCTTCTTCAAACTTGCAGGAATGCTCTCGATTGGCGACACGAGCATTCTCTATAAGTTTCATAAACTTCGCACGGCTGGAAGGGGAGTTAGACACAAATTGTCATCTACAACGCAGTTTCCGACAGCGATCAAGTCCCGTCGTAGCTGTATGTAAGTTCATCGAGAAATGCGAACCGACCGTACGATCTTCTTCAAACTTGCAGGAGTGCTCTCGATTGGCGACACGAGCATTCTCTACAAGTTTCATAAGCTTCGTACGGCTGGAAGCGGAGTTAGACACAAATTGCCATCATCCATATTTCCGTTCAGCGACCAAGTCCCTTCGTAGCTACATGTAAGTTCATCGCAATATCTGAACCGACCGTACGATCATCTTCACACTTGCAGGAGTGCTCTCGATTGGCGACACGAGCATTCTCTACAAGTTTCATAAACTTCGTACGGCTGGAAGGGGTGTTAGACACAAATTGTCATCTACAACGCAGTTTCCGCTCAGCGACCAAGTCCCATCGTAGCTGTATGTAAGTTCATCGAGAAATGCGAACCGACCGTACGATCTTCTTCAAACTTGCAGGAGTGCTCTCGATTGGCGACACGAGCATTCTGTACAAGTTTCATAAACTTCGTACGGCTGGAAGGGGAGTTAGACAAAAATTGTCATCATCCGAATTTCCGCTCAGCGAGCAAGTCCCGTCGTAGCTATATGTAAGTTCATCGAAAAAAGCGAACCGACCGTACGATCTTCTTCAAACTTGCAGGAGTGCTCTCGATTGGCGACACGAGCATTCTCTATAAGTTTCATAAACTTCGCACGGCTGGAAGGGGATATAGACACAAATTGTCATCTACAACGCAGTTTCCGACAGCGACCAAGTCCCTTTGTAACTGCATGTAAGTTCATCGAGAAATCTGAACCGACCGTACGATCGTCTTCACACTTGCAGGAGTGCTCTCGATTGGCGACACGAGCATTCTCTACAAGTTTCATAAACTTCGTACGGCTGGAAGGGGAGTTAGACACAAATTGTCATCTACAACGCAGTTTCCGCTCAGCGACCAAGTCCCGTCGTAGCTGTAAGTAAGCTCATCAAGAAATGCGAACCGACCACACGATATTCTTCAAACTTGCAGGAGTGCTCTCGATTGACGACACGAGCATGCTGTACAAGTTTCATAAACTTCGTACGGCTGGAAGCGGAGTTTGAAAAAAATTGTCATCATCCGAATTTCCGCTCAGCGAGCAAGTCCCGTCGTAGCTGTATGTAAGTTCATCGAGAAATGCGAACCGACCGTACGATCATCTTCACACTTGCAGGAGTGCTCTCGATTGGCGACACGAGCATTCTCTACAAGTTTCATAAACTTCGTACGGCTGGAAGCGGAGTTAGACACAAATTGTCATCATCCGAATTTCCGGCCAGCGACCAAGTCCCTTCGTAGCTGCATGTAAGTTCATTGAGAAATCTGAACCGACCGTACGAACTTCTTCAAACTTGCAGGAGTGCTCTCGATTGGCGACACGAGCATTCTCTACAAGTTTCATAAACTTCGTACGGCTGGAAGCGGAGTTTGAATAAAATTGTCATCATCCGAATTTCCGCTCAGCGACCAAGTCCATTTGTAGCTGCATGTAAGTTCATCGAGAAATCTGAACCGACCGTACGATCTTCTTCAAACTTGCAGGAGTGCTCTCGATTGGCGACACGAGCATTCTCTACAAGTTTCATAAACTTTGTACGGCTGGAAGGGGTGTTAGACACAAATTGTCATCTACAACGCAGTTTCCGCTCAGCGACCAAGTCCCGTCGTAGCTGTATGTAAGTTCATCGAGAAATGCGAACCGACCGTACGATCTTCTTCAAACTTGCAGGAGTGCTCTCGATTGGAGACACGAGCATGCTGTAAAAGTTTCATAAACTTCGTACGGCTGGAAGGGTTGTTAGACACAAATTGTCATCTACAACGCAGTTTCCGCTCAGCGACCAAGTCCCGTCGTAGCTGTATGTAAGTTCATCGAGAAATGCGAACCGACCGTACGATCGTCTTCAAACTTGCAGGAGTGCTCTCGATTGGAGACACGAGCATGCTGTAAAAGTTTCATAAACTTCGTACGGCTGGAAGGGTTGTTAGACACAAATTGTCATCTACAACGCAGTTTCCGCTCAGCGACCAAGTCCCGTCGTAGCTGTATGTAAGTTCATCGAGAAATGCGAACCGACCGTACGATCTTCTTCAAACTTGCAGGAGTGCTCTCGATTGGCGACACGAGCATTCTCTACAAGTTTCATAAACTTCGTACGGCTGGAAGCGGAGTGAGACACAAATTGTCATTATCCGAATTTCCGCTCAGCGAGCAAGTCCTGTCGTAGCAATATGTAAGTTCATCGAGAAATGCGAACCGACCGTACGATCTTCTTCAAACTTGCAGGAGTGCTCTCGATTGGCGACACGAGGATTCTCTACAAGTTTCATAACCTTCGTACGGCTGGAAGGGGAGTTAGACACAAATTGTCATCTACAACGCAGTTTCCGCTCAGCGACCAAGTCCCGTCGTAGCTGTATGTAAGCTCATCAAGAAATGCGAACCGACCGTACGATCTTCTTCAAACTTGCAGGAGTGCTCTCGATTGACGACACGAGCATGCTGAACAAGTTTCATAAACTTCGTACGGCTGGAAGGGGTGTTAGACACAAAATTGTCATCTACAACGCAGTTTCCGCTCAGCGACCAAGTCCCGTCGTAGCTGTATGTAAGTTCATCGAGAAATGCGAACCGACCGTACGATCTTCTTCAAATTTGCAGGAGTGCTCTCGATTGGCGACACGAGCATTCTCTACAAATTTCATAAACTTCGTACGGCTGGAAGCGGAGTTAGACACAAATTGTCATCATCCGAATTTCCGCTCAGCGACCAAGTCCCATCGTAGCTGCATGTAAGTTCATCGAGAAATCTGAACCGACCGTACGATCATCTTCACACTTGCAGGAGTGCTCTCGATTTGCGACACGAGCATTCTCTACAAGTTTCATAAACTTCGTACGGCTGGAAGCGGAGTTAGACACAAATTGTCATCATCCGAATTTCCGCTCAGCGACCAAGTCCCTTCGTAGCTGCATGTAAGTTCATCGAGAAATCTGCACCGACCATACGATCATCTTCACACTTGCAGGAGTGCTCTCGATTGGCGACACGAGTATTCTCTACAAGTTTCATAAACTTCGTACGGCTGGAAGGGGAGTTAGACACAAATTGTGATCTACAACGCAGTTTCCGCTCAGCGTCCAAGTCCCGTCGTGGCTGTATGTAAGTTCATCGAGAAATGCGAACCGACCGTACGATCTTCTTCCAACTTGCAGGAGTGCTCTCGATTGACGACACGAGCATGCTGTACAAGTTTCATAAACTTCGTACGGCTGGAAGCGGAGTTAGACACAAATTGTCATCATCCGAATTTCCGCTCAGCGACCAAGTCCCTTCGTAGCTGCATGTAAGTTCATCGAGAAATCTGAACCGACCATACGATCATCTTCACACTTGCAGGAGTGCCCTCGATTGGCGACACGAGCATTCTCTACAAGTTTCATAAACTTCGTACGGCTGGAAGGGGAGTTAGACACAAATTGTCATCTACAACGCAGTTTCCGACAGCGATCAAGTCCCGTCGTAGCTGTATGTAAGTTCATCGAGAAATGCGAACCGACCGTACGATCTTCTTCAAACTTGCAGGAGTGCTCTCGATTGGCGACACGAGCATTCTCTACAAGTTTCATAAGCTTCGTACGGCTGGAAGCGGAGTTAGACACAAATTGCCATCATCCATATTTCCGTTCAGCGACCAAGTCCCTTCGTAGCTACATGTAAGTTCATCGCAATATCTGAACCGACCGTACGATCATCTTCACACTTGCAGGAGTGCTCTCGATTGGCGACACGAGCATTCTCTACAAGTTTCATAAACTTCGTACGGCTGGAAGGGGTGTTAGACACAAATTGTCATCTACAACGCAGTTTCCGCTCAGCGACCAAGTCCCATCGTAGCTGTATGTAAGTTCATCGAGAAATGCGAACCGACCGTACGATCTTCTTCAAACTTGCAGGAGTGCTCTCGATTGGCGACACGAGCATTCTGTACAAGTTTCATAAACTTCGTACGGCTGGAAGGGGAGTTAGACAAAAATTGTCATCATCCGAATTTCCGCTCAGCGAGCAAGTCCCGTCGTAGCTATATGTAAGTTCATCGAAAAATGCGAACCGACCGTACGATCTTCTTCAAACTTGCAGGAGTGCTCTCGATTGGCGACACGAGCATTCTCTATAAGTTTCATAAACTTCGCACGGCTGGAAGGGGATATAGACACAAATTGTCATCTACAACGCAGTTTCCGACAGCGACCAAGTCCCTTTGTAACTGCATGTAAGTTCATCGAGAAATCTGAACCGACCGTACGATCGTCTTCACACTTGCAGGAGTGCTCTCGATTGGCGACACGAGCATTCTCTACAAATTTCATAAACTTCGTACGGCTGGAAGGGGAGTTAGACACAAATTGTCATCTACAACGCAGTTTCCGCTCAGCGACCAAGTCCCGTCGTAGCTGTAAGTAAGCTCATCAAGAAATGCGAACCGACCGCACGATATTCTTCAAACTTGCAGGAGTGCTCTCGATTGACGACACGAGCATGCTGTACAAGTTTCATAAACTTCGTACGGCTGGAAGCGGAGTTTGAAAAAAATTGTCATCATCCGAATTTCCGCTCAGCGAGCAAGTCCGGTCGTAGCTGTATGTAAGTTCATCGAGAAATGCGAACCGACCGTACGATCATCTTCACACTTGCAGGAGTGCTCTCGATTGGCGACACGAGCATTCTCTCCAAGTTTCATAAACTTCGAACGGCTGGAAGCGGAGTTAGACACAAATTGTCATCATCCGAATTTCCGGCCAGCGACCAAGTCCCTTCGTAGCTGCATGTAAGTTCATTGAGAAATCTGAACCGACCGTACGAACTTCTTCAAACTTGCAGGAGTGCTCTCGATTGGCGACACGAGCATTCTCTACAAGTTTCATAAACTTCGTACGGCTGGAAGCGGAGTTTGAATAAAATTGTCATCATCCGAATTTCCGCTCAGCGACCAAGTCCATTTGTAGCTGCATGTAAGTTCATCGAGAAATCTGAACCGACCGTACGATCTTCTTCAAACTTGCAGGAGTGCTCTCGATTGGCGACACGAGCATTCTCTACAAGTTTCATAAACTTTGTACGGCTGGAAGGGGTGTTAGACACAAATTGTCATCTACAACGCAGTTTCCGCTCAGCGACCAAGTCCCGTCGTAGCTGTATGTAAGTTCATCGAGAAATGCGAACCGACCGTACGATCTTCTTCAAACTTGCAGGAGTGCTCTCGATTGGAGACACGAGCATGCTGTAAAAGTTTCATAAACTTCGTACGGCTGGAAGGGTTGTTAGACACAAATTGTCATCTACAACGCAGTTTCCGCTCAGCGACCAAGTCCCGTCGTAGCTGTATGTAAGTTCATCGAGAAATGCGAACCGACCGTACGATCTTCTTCAAACTTGCAGGAGTGCTCTCGATTGGAGACACGAGCATGCTGTAAAAGTTTCATAAACTTCGTACGGCTGGAAGGGTTGTTAGACACAAATTGTCATCTACAACGCAGTTTCTGCTCAGCGACCAAGTCCCGTCGTAGCTGCATGTAAGTTCATCGAGAAATGCGAACCGACCGTACGATCTTCTTCAAACTTGCAGGAGTGCTCTCGATTGGCGACACGAGCATTCGCTACAAGTTTCATAACCTTCGTACGGCTGGAAGGGGTGTTAGACACAAATTGTCATCTACAACGCAGTTTCCGCTCAGCGACCAAGTCCCGTCGTAGCTGTATGTAAGTTCATCGAGAAATGCGAACCGACCGTACGATCTTCTTCAAACTTGCAGGAGTGATCTCGATTGACGACACGAGCATGCTGTACAAGTTTCATAAACTTCGTACGGCTGGAAGCGGAGTTTGAAAAAAATTGTCATCATCCGAATTTCCGCTCAGCGACCAAGTCCCTTTGTAGCTGCATGTAAGTTCATCGAGAAATCTGAACCGACCGTACGATCATCTTCAAACTTGCAGGAGTGCTCTCGATTGGCGACACGAGCATTCTCTACAAGTTTCATAAACTTCGTACGGCTGGAAGCGGAGTTAGACACAAATTGTCATCATCCGAATTTCCGCTCAGCGACCAAGTCCCATCGTTGCTGCATGTAAGTTCATCGAGAAATCTGAACCGACCGTACGATCATCTTCACACCTGCAGGAGTGCTCTCGATTTGCGACACGAGCATTCTCTACAAGTTTCATAAACTTCGTACGCCTGGAAGCGGAGTTAGACACAAATTGTCATCATCCGAATTTCCGCTCAGCGACCAAGTCCCATCGTAGCTGCATGTAAGTTCATCGAGAAATCTGAACCGACCGTACGATCATCTTCACACTTGCAGGAGTGCTCTCGATTTGCGACACGAGCATTCTCTACAAGTTTCATAAACTTCGTACGGCTGGAAGCGGAGTTAGACACAAATTGTCATCATCCGAATTTCCGCTCAGCGACCAAGTCCCTTCGTAGCTGCATGTAAGTTCATCGAGAAATCTGCACCGACCATACGATCATCTTCACACTTGCAGGAGTGCTCTCGATTGGCGACACGAGTATTCTCTACAAGTTTCATAAACTTCGTACGGCTGGAAGGGGAGTTAGACACAAATTGTGATCTACAACGCAGTTTCCGCTCAGCGACCAAGTCCCGTCGTGGCTGTATGTAAGTTCATCGAGAAATGCGAACCGACCGTACGATCTTCTTCCAACTTGCAGGAGTGCTCTCGATTGACGACACGAGCATGCTGTACAAGTTTCATAAACTTCGTACGGCTGGAAGCGGAGTTAGACACAAATTGTCATCATCCGAATTTCCGCTCAGCGACCAAGTCCCTTCGTAGCTGCATGTAAGTTCATCGAGAAATCTGAACCGACCATACGATCATCTTCACACTTGCAGGAGTGCCCTCGATTGGCGACACGAGCATTCTCTACAAGTTTCATAAACTTCGTACGGCTGGAAGGGGAGTTAGACACAAATTGGCATCTACAACGCAGTTTCCGCTCAGCGACCAAGTCCCGTCGTGGCTGTATGTAAGTTCATCGAGAAATGCGAACCGACCGTACGATCTTCTTCCAACTTGCAGGAGTGCTCTCGATTGACGACACGAGCATGCTGTACAAGTTTCATAAACTTTGTACGGCTGGAAGCGGAGTTTGAAAAAAATTGTCATCATCCGAATTTCCGCTCAGCGACCAAGTCACTTCGTAGCTGCATGTAAGTTCATCGAGAAATCTGAACCGACCGTACGATCATCTTCAAACTTGCAGGAGTGCTCTCGATTGGCGTCACGAGCATTCTCTATAAGTTTCATAAACTTCGCACGGCTGGAAGGGGAGTTAGACACAAATTGTCATCTACAGCGCAGTTTCCGATAGCGATCAAGTCCCGTCGTAGCTGTATGTAAGTTCATCGAGAAATGCGAACCGACCGTACGATCTTCTTCCAACTTGCAGGAGTGCTCTCGATTGACGACACGAGCATGCTGTACAAGTTTCATAAACTTCGTACGGCTGGAAGCGGAGTTTGAAAAAAATTGTCATCATCCGAATTTCCGCTCAGCGACCAAGTCACTTCGTAGCTGCATGGAAGTTCATCGAGAAATCTGAACCGACTGTACGATCATCTTCAAACTTGCTGGAGTGCTCTCGATTGGCGTCACGAGCATTCTCTATAAGTTTCATAAACTTCGCACGGCTGGAAGGGGAGTTAGACACAAATTGTCATCTACAACGCAGTTTCCGACAGCGATCAAGTCCCTTCGTAGCTGCATGTAAGTTCATCGAGAAATCTGAACCAACCGTACGATCATCTTCACACTTGCAGGAGTGCTCTCGATTGGCGACACGAGCATTCTCTACAAGTTTCATAAACTTCGTACGGCTGGAAGGGGAGTTAGACACAAATTGTCATCTACAACGCAGTTTCCGCTCAGCGACCAAGTCCCGTCGTAGCTGCATGTAAGTTCATCGAGAAATCTGAACCGACCATACGATCATCTTCACACTTGCAGGAGTGCTCTCGATTGGCGACACGAGCATTCTCTACAAGTTTCATAAACTTCGTACGGCTGGAAGGGGAGTTAGACACAAATTGTCATCTACAACGCAGTTTCCGCTCAGCGACCAAGTCCCGTCGTGGCTGTATGTAAGTTCATCGAGAAATGCGAACCGACCGTACGATCTTCTTCCAACTTGCAGGAGTGCTCTCGATTGACGACACGAGCATGCTGTACAAGTTTCATAAACTTCGTACGGCTGGAAGCGGAGTTTGAAAAAAATTGTCATCATCCGAATTTCCGCTCAGCGACCAAGTCACTTCGTAGCTGCATGTAAGTTCATCGAGAAATCTGGACCGACCGTACGATCATCTTCAAACTTGCAGGAGTGCTCTCGATTGGCGACACGAGCATTCTCTACAAGTTTCATAAACTTCATACGGCTGGAAGGGGTGTTAGACACAAAATTGTCATCTACAACGCAGTTTCCGCTCAGCGACCAAGTCCCGTCGTAGCTGTATGTAAGTTCATCGAGTAATGCGAACCGACCGTACGATCTTCTTCAAATTTGCAGGAGTGCTCTCGATTGGCGACACGAGCATTCTCTACAAATTTCATAAACTTCGTACGGCTGGAAGCGGAGTTTGAAAAAAATTGTCATCATCCGAATTTCCGCTCAGCGACCAAGTCCCTTTGTAGCTGCATGTAAGTTCATCGAGAAATCTGAACCGACCGTACGATCATCTTCAAACTTGCAGGAGTGCTCTCGATTGGCGACACGAGCATTCTCTACAAGTTTCATAAACTTCGTACGGCTGGAAGGGGTGTTAGACACAAAATTGTCATCTACAACGCAGTTTCCGCTCAGCGACCAAGTCCCGTCGTAGCTGTATGTAAGTTCATCGAGAAATGCGAACCGATCGTACGATCTTCTTCCAACTTGCAGGAGTGCTCTCGATTGACGACACGAGCATGCTGTACAAGTTTCATAAACTTCGTACGGCTGGAAGCGGAGTTAGACACAAATTGTCATCATCCGAATTTCCGCTCAGCGACCAAGTCCCTTCGTAGCTGCATGTAAGTTCATCGAGAAATCTGAACCGACCATACGATCATCTTCACACTTGCAGGAGTGCCCTCGATTGGCGACACGAGCATTCTCTACAAGTTTCATAAACTTCGTACGGCTGGAAGGGGAGTTAGACACAAATTGTCATCTACAACGCAGTTTCCGCTCAGCGACCAAGTCCCGTCGTGGCTGTATGTAAGTTCATCGAGAAATGCGAACCGACCGTACGATCTTCTTCCAACTTGCAGGAGTGCTCTCGATTGACGACACGAGCATGCTGTACAAGTTTCATAAACTTCGTACGGCTGGAAGCGGAGTTTGAAAAAAATTGTCATCATCCGAATTTCCGCTCAGCGAACAAGTCACTTCGTAGCTGCATGTAAGTTCATCGAGAAATCTGAACCGACCGACGATCATCTTCAAACTTGCAGGAGTGCTCTCGATTGGCGTCACGAGCATTCTCTATAAGTTTCATAAACTTCGCACGGCTGGAAGGGGAGTTAGACACAAATTGTCATCTACAACGCAGTTTCCGATAGCGATCAAGTCCCGTCGTAGCTGTATGTAAGTTCATCGAGAAATGCGAACCGACCGTACGATCTTCTTCCAACTTGCAGGAGTGCTCTCGATTGACGACACGAGCATGCTGTACAAGTTTCATAAACTTCGTACGGCTGGAAGCGGAGTTTGAAAAAAATTGTCATCATCCGAATTTCCGCTCAGCGACCAAGTCACTTCGTAGCTGCATGTAAGTTCATCGAGAAATCTGAACCGACCGTACGATCATCTTCAAACTTGCTGGAGTGCTCTCGATTGGCGTCACGAGCATTCTCTATAAGTTTCATAAACTTCGCACGGCTGGAAGGGGAGTTAGACACAAATTGTCATCTACAACGCAGTTTCCGACATCGATCAAGTCCCGTCGTAGCTGTATGTAAGTTCATCGAGAAATGCGAACCGACCGTACGATCTTCTTCAAACTTGCAGGAGTGTTCTCGATTGGCGACACTAGCATTCTCTACAAATTTCATAAACTTCGTACGGCTGGAAGCGGAGTTAGACACAAATTGTCATCATCCGAATTTCCGCTCAGCGACCAAGTCCCTTCGTAGCTGCATGTAAGTTCATCGAGAAATCTGAACCGACCGTACGATCATCTTCACACTTGCAGGAGTGCTCTCGATTGGCGACACGAGCATTCTCTACAAGTTTCATAAACTTCGTACGGCTGGAAGGGGAGTTAGACACAAATTGTCATCTACAACGCAGTTTCCGCTCAGCGACCAAGTCCCGTCGTAGCTGCATGTAAGTTCATCGAGAAATCTGAACCGACCATACGATCATCTTCACACTTGCAGGAGTGCTCTCGATTGGCGACACGAGCATTCTCTACAAGTTTCATAAACTTCGTACGGCTGGAAGGGGAGTTAGACACAAATTGTCATCTACAACGCAGTTTCCGCTCAGCGACCAAGTCCCGTCGTGGCTGTATGTAAGTTCATCGAGAAATGCGAACCGACTGTACGATCTTCTTCCAACTTGCAGGAGTGCTCTCGATTGACGACACGAGCATGCTGTACAAGTTTCATAAACTTCGTACGGCTGGAAGCGGAGTTTGAAAAAAATTGTCATCATCCGAATTTCCGCTCAGCGACCAAGTCACTTCGTAGCTGCATGTAAGTTCATCGAGAAATCTGAACCGACCGTACGATCATCTTCAAACTTGCAGGAGTGCTCTCGATTGGCGTCACGAGCATTCTCTATATGTTTCATAAACTTCGTATGGCTGGAAGCGGAGTTTGAAAAAAATTGTCATCATCCGAATTTCCGCTCAGCGACCAAGTCACTTCGTAGCTGCATGTAAGTTCATCGAGAAATCTGAACCGACCGTACGATCAACTTCAAACTTGCAGGAGTGCTCTCGATTGGCGTCACGAGCATTCTCTATAAGTTTCATAAACTTCGTACGGCTGGAAGGGGTGTTAGACACAAAATTGTCATCTACAACGCAGTTTCCGCTCAGCGACCAAGTCCCGTCGTACCTGTATGTAAGTTCATCGAGAAATGCGAACCAACCGTACGATTTTCTTCAAATTTGCAGGAGTGCTCTCGATTGGCGACACTAGCATTCTCTACAAATTTCATAAACTTCGTACGGCTGGAAGCGGAGTTAGACACAAATTGTCATCATCCGAATTTCCGCTCAGCGACCAAGTCCCTTCGTAGCTGCATGTAAGTTCATCGAGAAATCTGAACCGACCGTACGATCATCTTCAAACTTGCAGAAGTGCTCTCGATTGGCGTCACGAGCATTCTCTATAAGTTTCATAAATTTCGTATGGCTGGAAGCGGAGTTTGAAAAAAATTGTCATCATCCGAATTTCCGCTCAGCGACCAAGTCACTTCGTAGCTGCATGTAAGTTCATCGAGAAATCTGAACCGACCGTACGATCATCTTCAAACTTGCAGGAGTGCTCTCGATTGGCGTCACGAGCATTCTCTATAAGTTTCATAAACTTCGTACGGCTGGAAGGGGTGTTAGACACAAAATTGTCATGTACAACGCAGTTTCCGCTCAGCGACCAAGTCCCGTCATACCTGTATGTAAGTTCATCGAGAAATGCGAACCAACCGTACGATCTTCTTCAAATTTGCAGGAGTGCTCTCGATTGGCGACACTAGCATTCTCTACAAATTTCATAAACTTCGTACGGCTGGAAGCGGAGGTAGACACAAATTGTCATCATCCGAATTTCCGCTCAGCGACCAAGTCCCGTCGTAGCTGTATGTAAGTTCATCGAGAAATGCGAACCGACCGTACGATCCTCTTCAAACTTGCAGGAGTGCTCTCGATTGGCGACACGAGCATTCTCTACAAGTTTCATAAACTTCGTACGGCTGGAAGCGGAGTGAGACACAAATTGTCATCATCCGAATTTCCGCTCAGCGACCAAGTCCCGTTGTAGCTATATGTAAGTTCATCGAGAAATGCGAACCGACCGTACGATCTTCTTCAAACTTGCAGGAGTGCTCCCGATTGGCGACACGAGCATTCTCTACAAGTTTCATAAACTTCGTACGGCTGGAAGGGGTGTTAGACACAAATTGTCATCTACAACGCAGTTTCCGCTCAGCGACCAAATCCCGTCATAGCTGTATGTAAGTTCATCGAGAAATGCGAACCGACCGTACGATCTTCTTCAAACTTGCAGGAGTGCTCTCGATTGACGACACGAGCATGCTGTACAAGTTTCATAAACTTCGTACGGCTGGAAGCGGAGTTTGAAAAAAATTGTCATCATCCGAATTTCCGCTCAGCGAGCAAGTCCCGTCGTAGCTGTATGTAAGTTCATCGAGAAATGCGAACCGACCGTACGATCATCTTCACACTTGCAGGAGTGCTCTCGATTGGCGACACGAGCATTCTCTCCAAGTTTCATAAACTTCGAACTGCTGGAAGCGGAGTTAGACACAAATTGTCATCATCCGAATTTCCGCCCAGCGACCAAGTCCCTTCGTAGCTGCATGTAAGTTCATTGAGAAATCTGAACCGACCATACGATCTTCTTCAAACTTGCAGGAGTGCTCTCGATTGGCGACACGAGCATTCTCTACAAGTTTCATAAACTTCGTACGGCTGGAAGGGGAGTTAGACACAAATTGTCATCTACAACGCAGTTTCCGACAGCCATCAAGTCCCGTCGTAGCTGTATGTAAGTTCATCGAGAAATGCGAACCGACCGTATGATCTTCTTCAAACTTGCAGGAGTGCTCTCGATTGGAGACACGAGCATTCTGTACAAGTTTCATAAACTTCGTATGGCTGGAAGCGGAGTTTGAATAAAATTGTCATCCTCCGAATTTCCGCTCAGCGACCAAGTCCATTTGTAGCTGCATGTAAGTTCATCGAGAAATCTGAACCGACCATACGATCATCTTCAAACTTGCAGGAGTGCTCTCGATTGGCGACACGAGCATTCTCTACAAGTTTCATAAACTTCGTACGGCTGGAAGGGGCGTTAGACACAAATTGTCATCTACAACGCAGTACTGGATAGTTCCCGTTCAGCGACCAAGTCCCGTCGTAGGTGCATGTAAGTTCATCGAGAAATGTTAACCGACCGTACGATCTTCTTCAAACTTGCAGGAGTGCTCTCGATTGGCGGCACGAGCATTCTCTACAAGTTTCATAACCTTCGTACGGCTGGAAGGGGTGTTAGACACAAATTGTCATCTACAACGCAGTTTCCGCTCAGCGACCAAGTCCCGTCGTAGCTGTATGTAAGTTCATCGAGAAATGCGAACCGACCGTACGATCTTCTTCAAACTCGCAGGAGTGATCTCGATTGACGACACGAGCATTCTCTACAAGTTTCATAAACTTCGTACGGCTGGAAGGGGCGTTAGACACAAATTGTCATCTACAACGCAGTACTGGATAGTTCCCGTTCAGCGACCAAGTCCCGTCGTAGGTGCATGTAAGTTCATCGAGAAATGTTAACCGACCGTACGATCTTCTTCAAACTTGCAGGAGTGCTCTCGATTGGCGGCACGAGCATTCTCTACAAGTTTCATAACCTTCGTACGGCTGGAAGGGGTGTTAGACACAAATTGTCATCTACAACGCAGTTTCCGCTCAGCGACCAAGTCCCGTCGTAGCTGTATGTAAGTTCATCGAGAAATGCGAACCGACCGTACGATCTTCTTCAAACTCGCAGGAGTGATCTCGATTGACGACACGAGCATGCTGTACAAGTTTCATAAACTTCGTACGGCTGGAAGCGGAGTTTGAAAAAAATTGTCATCATCCGAATTTCCGCTCAGCGACCAAGTCCCTTTGTAGCTGCATGTAAGTTCATCGAGAAATCTGAACCGACCGTACGATCATCTTCAAACTTGCAGGAGTGCTCTCGATTGGCGACACGAGCATTCTCTACAAGTTTCATAAACTTCGTACGGCTGGAAGCGGAGTTAGACACAAATTGTCATCATCCGAATTTCCGCTCAGCGACCAAGTCCCATCGTAGCTGCATGTAAGTTCATCGAGAAATCTGAACCGACCGTACGATCATCTTCACACCTGCAGGAGTGCTCTCGATTGGCGACACGAGCATTCTCTACAAGTTTCATAAACTTCGTACGGCTGGAAGCGGAGTTAGACACAAATTGCCATCATCCATATTTCCGTTCAGCGACCAAGTCCCTTCGTAGCTACATGTAAGTTCATCGCAATATCTGAACCGACCGTACGATCATCTTCACACTTGCAGGAGTGCTCTCGATTGGCGACACGAGTATTCTCTACAAGTTTCATAAACTTCGTACGGCTGGAAGGGGAGTTAGACACAAATTGTGATCTACAACGCAGTTTCCGCTCAGCGACCAAGTCCCGTCGTGGCTGTATGTAAGTTCATCGAGAAATGCGAACCGACCGTACGATCTTCTTCCAACTTGCAGGAGTGCTCTCGATTGACGACACGAGCATGCTGTACAAGTTTCATAAACTTCGTACGGCTGGAAGCGGAGTTAGACACAAATTGTCATCATCCGAATTTCCGCTCAGCGACCAAGTCACTTCGTAGCTGCATGTAAGTTCATCGAGA
Source organism: Priocnemis perturbator (assembly GCA_963942575.1). Lineage (NCBI taxonomy): Eukaryota > Metazoa > Arthropoda > Insecta > Hymenoptera > Pompilidae > Priocnemis > Priocnemis perturbator. Next base: position 479,332 of record CAWWDK010000055.1, read on the forward strand.
AATCTGAACCGACCGTACGATCATCTTCAAACTTGCAGGAGTGCTCTCGATTGGCGTCACGAGCATTCTCTATAAGTTTCATAAACTTCGCACGGCTGGAAGGGGAGTTAGACACAAATTGTCATCTACAGCGCAGTTTCCGATAGCGATCAAGTCCCGTCGTAGCTGTATGTAAGTTCATCGAGAAATGCGAACCGACCGTACGATCTTCTTCCAACTTGCAGGAGTGCTCTCGATTGACGACACGAGCATGCTGTACAAGTTTCATAAACTTCGTACGGCTGGAAGCGGAGTTTGAAAAAAATTGTCATCATCCGAATTTCCGCTCAGCGACCAAGTCACTTCGTAGCTGCATGGAAGTTCATCGAGAAATCTGAACCGACTGTACGATCATCTTCAAACTTGCTGGAGTGCTCTCGATTGGCGTCACGAGCATTCTCTATAAGTTTCATAAACTTCGCACGGCTGGAAGGGGAGTTAGACACAAATTGTCATCTACAACGCAGTTTCCGACAGCGATCAAGTCCCTTCGTAGCTGCATGTAAGTTCATCGAGAAATCTGAACCGACCGTACGATCATCTTCACACTTGCAGGAGTGCTCTCGATTGGCGACACGAGCATTCTCTACAAGTTTCATAAACTTCGTACGGCTGGAAGGGGAGTTAGACACAAATTGTCATCTACAACGCAGTTTCCGCTCAGCGACCAAGTCCCGTCGTAGCTGCATGTAAGTTCATCGAGAAATCTGAACCGACCATACGATCATCTTCACACTTGCAGGAGTGCTCTCGATTGGCGACACGAGCATTCTCTACAAGTTTCATAAACTTCGTACGGCTGGAAGGGGAGTTAGACACAAATTGTCATCTACAACGCAGTTTCCGCTCAGCGACCAAGTCCCGTCGTGGCTGTATGTAAGTTCATCGAGAAATGCGAACCGACCGTACGATCTTCTTCCAACTTGCAGGAGTGCTCTCGATTGACGACACGAGCATGCTGTACAAGTTTCATAAACTTCGTACGGCTGGAAGCGGAGTTTGAAAAAAATTGTCATCATCCGAATTTCCGCTCAGCGACCAAGTCACTTCGTAGCTGCATGTAAGTTCATCGAGAAATCTGGACCGACCGTACGATCATCTTCAAACTTGCAGGAGTGCTCTCGATTGGCGACACGAGCATTCTCTACAAGTTTCATAAACTTCATACGGCTGGAAGGGGTGTTAGACACAAAATTGTCATCTACAACGCAGTTTCCGCTCAGCGACCAAGTCCCGTCGTAGCTGTATGTAAGTTCATCGAGTAATGCGAACCGACCGTACGATCTTCTTCAAATTTGCAGGAGTGCTCTCGATTGGCGACACGAGCATTCTCTACAAATTTCATAAACTTCGTACGGCTGGAAGCGGAGTTTGAAAAAAATTGTCATCATCCGAATTTCCGCTCAGCGACCAAGTCCCTTTGTAGCTGCATGTAAGTTCATCGAGAAATCTGAACCGACCGTACGATCATCTTCAAACTTGCAGGAGTGCTCTCGATTGGCGACACGAGCATTCTCTACAAGTTTCATAAACTTCGTACGGCTGGAAGGGGTGTTAGACACAAAATTGTCATCTACAACGCAGTTTCCGCTCAGCGACCAAGTCCCGTCGTAGCTGTATGTAAGTTCATCGAGAAATGCGAACCGATCGTACGATCTTCTTCCAACTTGCAGGAGTGCTCTCGATTGACGACACGAGCATGCTGTACAAGTTTCATAAACTTCGTACGGCTGGAAGCGGAGTTAGACACAAATTGTCATCATCCGAATTTCCGCTCAGCGACCAAGTCCCTTCGTAGCTGCATGTAAGTTCATCGAGAAATCTGAACCGACCATACGATCATCTTCACACTTGCAGGAGTGCCCTCGATTGGCGACACGAGCATTCTCTACAAGTTTCATAAACTTCGTACGGCTGGAAGGGGAGTTAGACACAAATTGTCATCTACAACGCAGTTTCCGCTCAGCGACCAAGTCCCGTCGTGGCTGTATGTAAGTTCATCGAGAAATGCGAACCGACCGTACGATCTTCTTCCAACTTGCAGGAGTGCTCTCGATTGACGACACGAGCATGCTGTACAAGTTTCATAAACTTCGTACGGCTGGAAGCGGAGTTTGAAAAAAATTGTCATCATCCGAATTTCCGCTCAGCGAACAAGTCACTTCGTAGCTGCATGTAAGTTCATCGAGAAATCTGAACCGACCGACGATCATCTTCAAACTTGCAGGAGTGCTCTCGATTGGCGTCACGAGCATTCTCTATAAGTTTCATAAACTTCGCACGGCTGGAAGGGGAGTTAGACACAAATTGTCATCTACAACGCAGTTTCCGATAGCGATCAAGTCCCGTCGTAGCTGTATGTAAGTTCATCGAGAAATGCGAACCGACCGTACGATCTTCTTCCAACTTGCAGGAGTGCTCTCGATTGACGACACGAGCATGCTGTACAAGTTTCATAAACTTCGTACGGCTGGAAGCGGAGTTTGAAAAAAATTGTCATCATCCGAATTTCCGCTCAGCGACCAAGTCACTTCGTAGCTGCATGTAAGTTCATCGAGAAATCTGAACCGACCGTACGATCATCTTCAAACTTGCTGGAGTGCTCTCGATTGGCGTCACGAGCATTCTCTATAAGTTTCATAAACTTCGCACGGCTGGAAGGGGAGTTAGACACAAATTGTCATCTACAACGCAGTTTCCGACATCGATCAAGTCCCGTCGTAGCTGTATGTAAGTTCATCGAGAAATGCGAACCGACCGTACGATCTTCTTCAAACTTGCAGGAGTGTTCTCGATTGGCGACACTAGCATTCTCTACAAATTTCATAAACTTCGTACGGCTGGAAGCGGAGTTAGACACAAATTGTCATCATCCGAATTTCCGCTCAGCGACCAAGTCCCTTCGTAGCTGCATGTAAGTTCATCGAGAAATCTGAACCGACCGTACGATCATCTTCACACTTGCAGGAGTGCTCTCGATTGGCGACACGAGCATTCTCTACAAGTTTCATAAACTTCGTACGGCTGGAAGGGGAGTTAGACACAAATTGTCATCTACAACGCAGTTTCCGCTCAGCGACCAAGTCCCGTCGTAGCTGCATGTAAGTTCATCGAGAAATCTGAACCGACCATACGATCATCTTCACACTTGCAGGAGTGCTCTCGATTGGCGACACGAGCATTCTCTACAAGTTTCATAAACTTCGTACGGCTGGAAGGGGAGTTAGACACAAATTGTCATCTACAACGCAGTTTCCGCTCAGCGACCAAGTCCCGTCGTGGCTGTATGTAAGTTCATCGAGAAATGCGAACCGACTGTACGATCTTCTTCCAACTTGCAGGAGTGCTCTCGATTGACGACACGAGCATGCTGTACAAGTTTCATAAACTTCGTACGGCTGGAAGCGGAGTTTGAAAAAAATTGTCATCATCCGAATTTCCGCTCAGCGACCAAGTCACTTCGTAGCTGCATGTAAGTTCATCGAGAAATCTGAACCGACCGTACGATCATCTTCAAACTTGCAGGAGTGCTCTCGATTGGCGTCACGAGCATTCTCTATATGTTTCATAAACTTCGTATGGCTGGAAGCGGAGTTTGAAAAAAATTGTCATCATCCGAATTTCCGCTCAGCGACCAAGTCACTTCGTAGCTGCATGTAAGTTCATCGAGAAATCTGAACCGACCGTACGATCAACTTCAAACTTGCAGGAGTGCTCTCGATTGGCGTCACGAGCATTCTCTATAAGTTTCATAAACTTCGTACGGCTGGAAGGGGTGTTAGACACAAAATTGTCATCTACAACGCAGTTTCCGCTCAGCGACCAAGTCCCGTCGTACCTGTATGTAAGTTCATCGAGAAATGCGAACCAACCGTACGATTTTCTTCAAATTTGCAGGAGTGCTCTCGATTGGCGACACTAGCATTCTCTACAAATTTCATAAACTTCGTACGGCTGGAAGCGGAGTTAGACACAAATTGTCATCATCCGAATTTCCGCTCAGCGACCAAGTCCCTTCGTAGCTGCATGTAAGTTCATCGAGAAATCTGAACCGACCGTACGATCATCTTCAAACTTGCAGAAGTGCTCTCGATTGGCGTCACGAGCATTCTCTATAAGTTTCATAAATTTCGTATGGCTGGAAGCGGAGTTTGAAAAAAATTGTCATCATCCGAATTTCCGCTCAGCGACCAAGTCACTTCGTAGCTGCATGTAAGTTCATCGAGAAATCTGAACCGACCGTACGATCATCTTCAAACTTGCAGGAGTGCTCTCGATTGGCGTCACGAGCATTCTCTATAAGTTTCATAAACTTCGTACGGCTGGAAGGGGTGTTAGACACAAAATTGTCATCTACAACGCAGTTTCCGCTCAGCGACCAAGTCCCGTCATACCTGTATGTAAGTTCATCGAGAAATGCGAACCAACCGTACGATCTTCTTCAAATTTGCAGGAGTGCTCTCGATTGGCGACACTAGCATTCTCTACAAATTTCATAAACTTCGTACGGCTGGAAGCGGAGGTAGACACAAATTGTCATCATCCGAATTTCCGCTCAGCGACCAAGTCCCGTCGTAGCTGTATGTAAGTTCATCGAGAAATGCGAACCGACCGTACGATCCTCTTCAAACTTGCAGGAGTGCTCTCGATTGGCGACACGAGCATTCTCTACAAGTTTCATAAACTTCGTACGGCTGGAAGCGGAGTGAGACACAAATTGTCATCATCCGAATTTCCGCTCAGCGACCAAGTCCCGTTGTAGCTATATGTAAGTTCATCGAGAAATGCGAACCGACCGTACGATCTTCTTCAAACTTGCAGGAGTGCTCCCGATTGGCGACACGAGCATTCTCTACAAGTTTCATAAACTTCGTACGGCTGGAAGGGGAGTTAGACACAAATTGTCATCTACAACGCAGTTTCCGACAGCCATCAAGTCCCGTCGTAGCTGTATGTAAGTTCATCGAGAAATGCGAACCGACCGTATGATCTTCTTCAAACTTGCAGGAGTGCTCTCGATTGGAGACACGAGCATTCTGTACAAGTTTCATAAACTTCGTATGGCTGGAAGCGGAGTTTGAATAAAATTGTCATCCTCCGAATTTCCGCTCAGCGACCAAGTCCATTTGTAGCTGCATGTAAGTTCATCGAGAAATCTGAACCGACCATACGATCATCTTCAAACTTGCAGGAGTGCTCTCGATTGGCGACACGAGCATTCTCTACAAGTTTCATAAACTTCGTACGGCTGGAAGGGGCGTTAGACACAAATTGTCATCTACAACGCAGTACTGGATAGTTCCCGTTCAGCGACCAAGTCCCGTCGTAGGTGCATGTAAGTTCATCGAGAAATGTTAACCGACCGTACGATCTTCTTCAAACTTGCAGGAGTGCTCTCGATTGGCGGCACGAGCATTCTCTACAAGTTTCATAACCTTCGTACGGCTGGAAGGGGTGTTAGACACAAATTGTCATCTACAACGCAGTTTCCGCTCAGCGACCAAGTCCCGTCGTAGCTGTATGTAAGTTCATCGAGAAATGCGAACCGACCGTACGATCTTCTTCAAACTCGCAGGAGTGATCTCGATTGACGACACGAGCATTCTCTACAAGTTTCATAAACTTCGTACGGCTGGAAGGGGCGTTAGACACAAATTGTCATCTACAACGCAGTACTGGATAGTTCCCGTTCAGCGACCAAGTCCCGTCGTAGGTGCATGTAAGTTCATCGAGAAATGTTAACCGACCGTACGATCTTCTTCAAACTTGCAGGAGTGCTCTCGATTGGCGGCACGAGCATTCTCTACAAGTTTCATAACCTTCGTACGGCTGGAAGGGGTGTTAGACACAAATTGTCATCTACAACGCAGTTTCCGCTCAGCGACCAAGTCCCGTCGTAGCTGTATGTAAGTTCATCGAGAAATGCGAACCGACCGTACGATCTTCTTCAAACTCGCAGGAGTGATCTCGATTGACGACACGAGCATGCTGTACAAGTTTCATAAACTTCGTACGGCTGGAAGCGGAGTTTGAAAAAAATTGTCATCATCCGAATTTCCGCTCAGCGACCAAGTCCCTTTGTAGCTGCATGTAAGTTCATCGAGAAATCTGAACCGACCGTACGATCATCTTCAAACTTGCAGGAGTGCTCTCGATTGGCGACACGAGCATTCTCTACAAGTTTCATAAACTTCGTACGGCTGGAAGCGGAGTTAGACACAAATTGTCATCATCCGAATTTCCGCTCAGCGACCAAGTCCCATCGTAGCTGCATGTAAGTTCATCGAGAAATCTGAACCGACCGTACGATCATCTTCACACCTGCAGGAGTGCTCTCGATTGGCGACACGAGCATTCTCTACAAGTTTCATAAACTTCGTACGGCTGGAAGCGGAGTTAGACACAAATTGCCATCATCCATATTTCCGTTCAGCGACCAAGTCCCTTCGTAGCTACATGTAAGTTCATCGCAATATCTGAACCGACCGTACGATCATCTTCACACTTGCAGGAGTGCTCTCGATTGGCGACACGAGTATTCTCTACAAGTTTCATAAACTTCGTACGGCTGGAAGGGGTGTTAGACACAAATTGTCATCTACAACGCAGTTTCCGCTCAGCGACCAAGTCCCGTCGTAGCTGTATGTAAGTTCATCGAGAAATGCGAACCGACCGTACGATCTTCTTCAAACTTGCAGGAGTGCTCTCGATTGGCGACACGAGCATTCTGTACAAGTTTCATAAACTTCGTACGGCTGGAAGGGGAGTTAGACAAAAATTGTCATCATCCGAATTTCCGCTCAGCGAGCAAGTCCCGTCGTAGCTATATGTAAGTTCATCGAGAAATGCGAACCGACCGTACGATCTTCCTCAAACTTGCAGGAGTGCTCTCGATTGGCGACACGACCATTCTCTATAAGTTTCATAAACTTCGCACGGCTGGAAGGGGATATAGACACAAATTGTCATCTACAACGCAGTTTCCGACAGCGACCAAGTCCCTTCGTAACTGCATGTAAGTTCATCGAGAAATCTGAACCGAAAGTACGATCATCTTCACACTTGCAGGAGTGCTCTCGATTGGCGACACGAGCATTCTCTACAAGTTTCATAAACTTCGTACGGCTGGAAGGGGAGTTAGACACAAATTGTCATCTACAACGCAGTTTCCGCTCAGCGACCAAGTCCCGTCGTAGCTGTATGTAAGTTCATCGAGAAATGCGAACCGACCGTACGATCTTCTTCAAATTTGCAGGAGTGCTCTCGATTGGCGACACGAGCATTCTCTACAAGTTTCATAAACTTCGTACGGCTGGAAGGGGAGTTAGACACAAATTGTCATCTACAACGCAGTTTCCGCTCAGCGACCAAGTCCCGTCGTAGCTGTATGTAAGCTCATCAAGAAATGCGAACCGACCGTACGATCTTCTTCAAACTTGCAGGAGTGCTCTCGTTTGACGACACGAGCATGCTGTACAAGTTTCATAAACTTCGTACGGCTGGAAGCGGAGTTTGAAAAAAATTGTCATCATCCGAATTTCCGCTCAGCGACCAAGTCCCGTCGTAGCTATATGTAAGTTCATCGACAAATGCGAACCGACTGTTCGATCTTCTTCAAACTTGCAGGAATGCTCTCGATTGGCGACACGAGCATTCTCTATAAGTTTCATAAACTTCGCACGGCTGGAAGGGGAGTTAGACACAAATTGTCATCTACAACGCAGTTTCCGACAGCGATCAAGTCCCGTCGTAGCTGTATGTAAGTTCATCGAGAAATGCGAACCGACCGTACGATCTTCTTCAAACTTGCAGGAGTGCTCTCGATTGGCGACACGAGCATTCTCTACAAGTTTCATAAGCTTCGTACGGCTGGAAGCGGAGTTAGACACAAATTGCCATCATCCATATTTCCGTTCAGCGACCAAGTCCCTTCGTAGCTACATGTAAGTTCATCGCAATATCTGAACCGACCGTACGATCATCTTCACACTTGCAGGAGTGCTCTCGATTGGCGACACGAGCATTCTCTACAAGTTTCATAAACTTCGTACGGCTGGAAGGGGTGTTAGACACAAATTGTCATCTACAACGCAGTTTCCGCTCAGCGACCAAGTCCCATCGTAGCTGTATGTAAGTTCATCGAGAAATGCGAACCGACCGTACGATCTTCTTCAAACTTGCAGGAGTGCTCTCGATTGGCGACACGAGCATTCTGTACAAGTTTCATAAACTTCGTAAGGCTGGAAGGGGAGTTAGACAAAAATTGTCATCATCCGAATTTCCGCTCAGCGAGCAAGTCCCGTCGTAGCTATATGTAAGTTCATCGAAAAAAGCGAACCGACCGTACGATCTTCTTCAAACTTGCAGGAGTGCTCTCGATTGGCGACACGAGCATTCTCTATAAGTTTCATAAACTTCGCACGGCTGGAAGGGGATATAGACACAAATTGTCATCTACAACGCAGTTTCCGACAGCGACCAAGTCCCTTTGTAACTGCATGTAAGTTCATCGAGAAATCTGAACCGACCGTACGATCGTCTTCACACTTGCAGGAGTGCTCTCGATTGGCGACACGAGCATTCTCTACAAGTTTCATAAACTTCGTACGGCTGGAAGGGGAGTTAGACACAAATTGTCATCTACAACGCAGTTTCCGCTCAGCGACCAAGTCCCGTCGTAGCTGTAAGTAAGCTCATCAAGAAATGCGAACCGACCGCACGATATTCTTCAAACTTGCAGGAGTGCTCTCGATTGACGACACGAGCATGCTGTACAAGTTTCATAAACTTCGTACGGCTGGAAGCGGAGTTTGAAAAAAATTGTCATCATCCGAATTTCCGCTCAGCGAGCAAGTCCCGTCGTAGCTGTATGTAAGTTCATCGAGAAATGCGAACCGACCGTACGATCATCTTCACACTTGCAGGAGTGCTCTCGATTGGCGACACGAGCATTCTCTCCAAGTTTCATAAACTTCGAACGGCTGGAAGCGGAGTTAGACACAAATTGTCATCATCCGAATTTCCGGCCAGCGACCAAGTCCCTTCGTAGCTGCATGTAAGTTCATTGAGAAATCTGAACCGACCGTACGAACTTCTTCAAACTTGCAGGAGTGCTCTCGATTGGCGACACGAGCATTCTCTACAAGTTTCATAAACTTCGTACGGCTGGAAGCGGAGTTTGAATAAAATTGTCATCATCCGAATTTCCGCTCAGCGACCAAGTCCATTTGTAGCTGCATGTAAGTTCATCGAGAAATCTGAACCGACCGTACGATCTTCTTCAAACTTGCAGGAGTGCTCTCGATTGGCGACACGAGCATTCTCTACAAGTTTCATAAACTTTGTACGGCTGGAAGGGGTGTTAGACACAAATTGTCATCTACAACGCAGTTTCCGCTCAGCGACCAAGTCCCGTCGTAGCTGTATGTAAGTTCATCGAGAAATGCGAACCGACCGTACGATCTTCTTCAAACTTGCAGGAGTGCTCTCGATTGGCGACACGAGCATTCTGTACAAGTTTCATAAACTTCGTACGGCTGGAAGGGGAGTTAGACAAAAATTGTCATCATCCGAATTTCCGCTCAGCGAGCAAGTCCCGTCGTAGCTATATGTAAGTTCATCGAGAAATGCGAACCGACCGTACGATCTTCCTCAAACTTGCAGGAGTGCTCTCGATTGGCGACACGACCATTCTCTATAAGTTTCATAAACTTCGCACGGCTGGAAGGGGATATAGACACAAATTGTCATCTACAACGCAGTTTCCGACAGCGACCAAGTCCCTTCGTAACTGCATGTAAGTTCATCGAGAAATCTGAACCGAAAGTACGATCATCTTCACACTTGCAGGAGTGCTCTCGATTGGCGACACGAGCATTCTCTACAAGTTTCATAAACTTCGTACGGCTGGAAGGGGAGTTAGACACAAATTGTCATCTACAACGCAGTTTCCGCTCAGCGACCAAGTCCCGTCGTAGCTGTATGTAAGTTCATCGAGAAATGCGAACCGACCGTACGATCTTCTTCAAATTTGCAGGAGTGCTCTCGATTGGCGACACGAGCATTCTCTACAAGTTTCATAAACTTCGTACGGCTGGAAGGGGAGTTAGACACAAATTGTCATCTACAACGCAGTTTCCGCTCAGCGACCAAGTCCCGTCGTAGCTGTATGTAAGCTCATCAAGAAATGCGAACCGACCGTACGATCTTCTTCAAACTTGCAGGAGTGCTCTCGTTTGACGACACGAGCATGCTGTACAAGTTTCATAAACTTCGTACGGCTGGAAGCGGAGTTTGAAAAAAATTGTCATCATCCGAATTTCCGCTCAGCGACCAAGTCCCGTCGTAGCTATATGTAAGTTCATCGACAAATGCGAACCGACTGTTCGATCTTCTTCAAACTTGCAGGAATGCTCTCGATTGGCGACACGAGCATTCTCTATAAGTTTCATAAACTTCGCACGGCTGGAAGGGGAGTTAGACACAAATTGTCATCTACAACGCAGTTTCCGACAGCGATCAAGTCCCGTCGTAGCTGTATGTAAGTTCATCGAGAAATGCGAACCGACCGTACGATCTTCTTCAAACTTGCAGGAGTGCTCTCGATTGGCGACACGAGCATTCTCTACAAGTTTCATAAGCTTCGTACGGCTGGAAGCGGAGTTAGACACAAATTGCCATCATCCATATTTCCGTTCAGCGACCAAGTCCCTTCGTAGCTACATGTAAGTTCATCGCAATATCTGAACCGACCGTACGATCATCTTCACACTTGCAGGAGTGCTCTCGATTGGCGACACGAGCATTCTCTACAAGTTTCATAAACTTCGTACGGCTGGAAGGGGTGTTAGACACAAATTGTCATCTACAACGCAGTTTCCGCTCAGCGACCAAGTCCCATCGTAGCTGTATGTAAGTTCATCGAGAAATGCGAACCGACCGTACGATCTTCTTCAAACTTGCAGGAGTGCTCTCGATTGGCGACACGAGCATTCTGTACAAGTTTCATAAACTTCGTAAGGCTGGAAGGGGAGTTAGACAAAAATTGTCATCATCCGAATTTCCGCTCAGCGAGCAAGTCCCGTCGTAGCTATATGTAAGTTCATCGAAAAAAGCGAACCGACCGTACGATCTTCTTCAAACTTGCAGGAGTGCTCTCGATTGGCGACACGAGCATTCTCTATAAGTTTCATAAACTTCGCACGGCTGGAAGGGGATATAGACACAAATTGTCATCTACAACGCAGTTTCCGACAGCGACCAAGTCCCTTTGTAACTGCATGTAAGTTCATCGAGAAATCTGAACCGACCGTACGATCGTCTTCACACTTGCAGGAGTGCTCTCGATTGGCGACACGAGCATTCTCTACAAGTTTCATAAACTTCGTACGGCTGGAAGGGGAGTTAGACACAAATTGTCATCTACAACGCAGTTTCCGCTCAGCGACCAAGTCCCGTCGTAGCTGTAAGTAAGCTCATCAAGAAATGCGAACCGACCGCACGATATTCTTCAAACTTGCAGGAGTGCTCTCGATTGACGACACGAGCATGCTGTACAAGTTTCATAAACTTCGTACGGCTGGAAGCGGAGTTTGAAAAAAATTGTCATCATCCGAATTTCCGCTCAGCGAGCAAGTCCCGTCGTAGCTGTATGTAAGTTCATCGAGAAATGCGAACCGACCGTACGATCATCTTCACACTTGCAGGAGTGCTCTCGATTGGCGACACGAGCATTCTCTCCAAGTTTCATAAACTTCGAACGGCTGGAAGCGGAGTTAGACACAAATTGTCATCATCCGAATTTCCGGCCAGCGACCAAGTCCCTTCGTAGCTGCATGTAAGTTCATTGAGAAATCTGAACCGACCGTACGAACTTCTTCAAACTTGCAGGAGTGCTCTCGATTGGCGACACGAGCATTCTCTACAAGTTTCATAAACTTCGTACGGCTGGAAGCGGAGTTTGAATAAAATTGTCATCATCCGAATTTCCGCTCAGCGACCAAGTCCATTTGTAGCTGCATGTAAGTTCATCGAGAAATCTGAACCGACCGTACGATCTTCTTCAAACTTGCAGGAGTGCTCTCGATTGGCGACACGAGCATTCTCTACAAGTTTCATAAACTTTGTACGGCTGGAAGGGGTGTTAGACACAAATTGTCATCTACAACGCAGTTTCCGCTCAGCGACCAAGTCCCGTCGTAGCTGTATGTAAGTTCATCGAGAAATGCGAACCGACCGTACGATCTTCTTCAAACTTGCAGGAGTGCTCTCGATTGGAGACACGAGCATGCTGTAAAAGTTTCATAAACTTCGTATGGCTGGAAGCGGAGTTTGAATAAAATTGTCATCCTCCGAATTTCCGCTCAGCGACCAAGTCCATTTGTAGCTGCATGTAAGTTCATCGAGAAATCTGAACCGACCATACGATCATCTTCAAACTTGCAGGAGTGCTCTCGATTGGCGACACGAGCATTCTCTACAAGTTTCATAAACTTCGTACGGCTGGAAGGGGCGTTAGACACAAATTGTCATCTACAACGCAGTACTGGATAGTTCCCGTTCAGCGACCAAGTCCCGTCGTAGGTGCATGTAAGTTCATCGAGAAATGTTAACCGACCGTACGATCTTCTTCAAACTTGCAGGAGTGCTCTCGATTGGCGGCACGAGCATTCTCTACAAGTTTCATAACCTTCGTACGGCTGGAAGGGGTGTTAGACACAAATTGTCATCTACAACGCAGTTTCCGCTCAGCGACCAAGTCCCGTCGTAGCTGTATGTAAGTTCATCGAGAAATGCGAACCGACCGTACGATCTTCTTCAAACTCGCAGGAGTGATCTCGATTGACGACACGAGCATTCTCTACAAGTTTCATAAACTTCGTACGGCTGGAAGGGGCGTTAGACACAAATTGTCATCTACAACGCAGTACTGGATAGTTCCCGTTCAGCGACCAAGTCCCGTCGTAGGTGCATGTAAGTTCATCGAGAAATGTTAACCGACCGTACGATCTTCTTCAAACTTGCAGGAGTGCTCTCGATTGGCGGCACGAGCATTCTCTACAAGTTTCATAACCTTCGTACGGCTGGAAGGGGTGTTAGACACAAATTGTCATCTACAACGCAGTTTCCGCTCAGCGACCAAGTCCCGTCGTAGCTGTATGTAAGTTCATCGAGAAATGCGAACCGACCGTACGATCTTCTTCAAACTCGCAGGAGTGATCTCGATTGACGACACGAGCATGCTGTACAAGTTTCATAAACTTCGTACGGCTGGAAGCGGAGTTTGAAAAAAATTGTCATCATCCGAATTTCCGCTCAGCGACCAAGTCCCTTTGTAGCTGCATGTAAGTTCATCGAGAAATCTGAACCGACCGTACGATCATCTTCAAACTTGCAGGAGTGCTCTCGATTGGCGACACGAGCATTCTCTACAAGTTTCATAAACTTCGTACGGCTGGAAGCGGAGTTAGACACAAATTGTCATCATCCGAATTTCCGCTCAGCGACCAAGTCCCATCGTAGCTGCATGTAAGTTCATCGAGAAATCTGAACCGACCGTACGATCATCTTCACACCTGCAGGAGTGCTCTCGATTGGCGACACGAGCATTCTCTACAAGTTTCATAAACTTCGTACGGCTGGAAGCGGAGTTAGACACAAATTGCCATCATCCATATTTCCGTTCAGCGACCAAGTCCCGTCGTAGCTATATGTAAGTTCATCGACAAATGCGAACCGACTGTTCGATCATCTTCACACCTGCAGGAGTGCTCTCGATTGGCGACACGAGCATTCTCTATAAGGTTCATAAACTTCGCACGGCTGGAAGGGGAGTTAGACACAAATTGTCATCTACAACGCAGTTTCCGACAGCGACCAAGTCCCTTCGTAGCTGCATGTAAGTTCATCGAGAAATCTGAACCGACCGTACGATCATCTTCACACTTGCAGGAGTGCTCTCGATTGGTGTCACGAGCATTCTCTATAAGTTTCATAAACTTCGCACGGCTGGAAGGGGAGTTAGACACAAATTGTCATCTACAACGCAGTTTCCGACAGCGATCAAGTCCCGTCGTAGCTGTATGTAAGTTCATCGAGAAATGCGAACCGACCGTACGATCTTCTTCAAACTTGCAGGAGTGCTCTCGATTGGCGACACGAGCATTCTCTACAAGTTTCATAAGCTTCGTACGGCTGGAAGCGGAGTTAGACACAAATTGCCATCATCCATATTTCCGTTCAGCGACCAAGTCCCTTCGTAGCTACATGTAAGTTCATCGCAATATCTGAACCGACCGTACGATCATCTTCACACTTGCAGGAGTGCTCTCGATTGGCGACACGAGCATTCTCTACAAGTTTCATAAACTTCGTACGGCTGGAAGGGGTGTTAGACACAAATTGTCATCTACAACGCAGTTTCCGCTCAGCGACCAAGTCCCATCGTAGCTGTATGTAAGTTCATCGAGAAATGCGAACCGACCGTACGATCTTCTTCAAACTTGCAGGAGTGCTCTCGATTGGCGACACGAGCATTCTGTACAAGTTTCATAAACTTCGTACGGCTGGAAGGGGAGTTAGACAAAAATTGTCATCATCCGAATTTCCGCTCAGCGAGCAAGTCCCGTCGTAGCTATATGTAAGTTCATCGAGAAATGCGTACCGACCGTACGATCTTCTTCAAACTTGCAGGAGTGCTCTCGATTGGCGACACGAGCATTCTCTATAAGTTTCATAAACTTCGTACGGCTGGAAGGGGAGTTAGACACAAATTGTCATCTACAACGCAGTTTCCGCTCAGCGACCAAGTCCCGTCGTAGCTGTATGTAAGTTCATCGAGAAATGCGAACCGACCGTACGATCTTCTTCAAATTTGCAGGAGTGCTCTCGATTGGCGACACGAGCATTCTCTACAAGTTTCATAAACTTCGTACGGCTGGAAGGGGAGTTAGACACAAATTGTCATCTACAACGCAGTTTCCGGTCAGCGACCAAGTCCCGTCGTAGCTGTATGTAAGCTCATCAAGAAATGCGAACCGACCGTACGATCTTCTTCAAACTTGCAGGAGTGCTCTCGTTTGACGACACGAGCATGCTGTACAAGTTTCATAAACTTCGTACGGCTGGAAGCGGAGTTTGAAAAAAATTGTCATCATCCGAATTTCCGCTCAGCGACCAAGTCCCGTCGTAGCTATATGTAAGTTCATCGACAAATTCGAACCGACTGTTCGATCTTCTTCAAACTTGCAGGAATGCTCTCGATTGGCGACACGAGCATTCTCTATAAGTTTCATAAACTTCGCACGGCTGGAAGGGGAGTTAGACACAAATTGTCATCTACAACGCAGTTTCCGACAGCGATCAAGTCCCGTCGTAGCTGTATGTAAGTTCATCGAGAAATGCGAACCGACCGTACGATCTTCTTCAAACTTGCAGGAGTGCTCTCGATTGGCGACACGAGCATTCTCTACAAGTTTCATAAGCTTCGTACGGCTGGAAGCGGAGTTAGACACAAATTGCCATCATCCATATTTCCGTTCAGCGACCAAGTCCCTTCGTAGCTACATGTAAGTTCATCGCAATATCTGAACCGACCGTACGATCATCTTCACACTTGCAGGAGTGCTCTCGATTGGCGACACGAGCATTCTCTACAAGTTTCATAAACTTCGTACGGCTGGAAGGGGTGTTAGACACAAATTGTCATCTACAACGCAGTTTCCGCTCAGCGACCAAGTCCCATCGTAGCTGTATGTAAGTTCATCGAGAAATGCGAACCGACCGTACGATCTTCTTCAAACTTGCAGGAGTGCTCTCGATTGGCGACACGAGCATTCTGTACAAGTTTCATAAACTTCGTACGGCTGGAAGGGGAGTTAGACAAAAATTGTCATCATCCGAATTTCCGCTCAGCGAGCAAGTCCCGTCGTAGCTATATGTAAGTTCATCGAAAAAAGCGAACCGACCGTACGATCTTCTTCAAACTTGCAGGAGTGCTCTCGATTGGCGACACGAGCATTCTCTATAAGTTTCATAAACTTCGCACGGCTGGAAGGGGATATAGACACAAATTGTCATCTACAACGCAGTTTCCGACAGCGACCAAGTCCCTTTGTAACTGCATGTAAGTTCATCGAGAAATCTGAACCGACCGTACGATCGTCTTCACACTTGCAGGAGTGCTCTCGATTGGCGACACGAGCATTCTCTACAAGTTTCATAAACTTCGTACGGCTGGAAGGGGAGTTAGACACAAATTGTCATCTACAACGCAGTTTCCGCTCAGCGACCAAGTCCCGTCGTAGCTGTAAGTAAGCTCATCAAGAAATGCGAACCGACCGCACGATATTCTTCAAACTTGCAGGAGTGCTCTCGATTGGCGACACGAGCATTCTCTCCAAGTTTCATAAACTTCGAACGGCTGGAAGCGGAGTTAGACACAAATTGTCATCATCCGAATTTCCGGCCAGCGACCAAGTCCCTTCGTAGCTGCATGTAAGTTCATTGAGAAATCTGAACCGACCGTACGAACTTCTTCAAACTTGCAGGAGTGCTCTCGATTGGCGACACGAGCATTCTCTACAAGTTTCATAAACTTCGTACGGCTGGAAGCGGAGTTTGAATAAAATTGTCATCATCCGAATTTCCGCTCAGCGACCAAGTCCATTTGTAGCTGCATGTAAGTTCATCGAGAAATCTGAACCGACCGTACGATCTTCTTCAAACTTGCAGGAGTGCCCTCGATTGGCGACACGAGCATTCTCTACAAGTTTCATAAACTTTGTACGGCTGGAAGGGGTGTTAGACACAAATTGTCATCTACAACGCAGTTTCCGCTCAGCGACCAAGTCCCGTCGTAGCTGTATGTAAGTTCATCGAGAAATGCGAACCGACCGTACGATCTTCTTCAAACTTGCAGGAGTGCTCTCGATTGGAGACACGAGCATGCTGTAAAAGTTTCATAAACTTCGTACGGCTGGAAGGGTTGTTAGACACAAATTGTCATCTACAACGCAGTTTCCGCTCAGCGACCAAGTCCCGTCGTAGCTGTATGTAAGTTCATCGAGAAATGCGAACCGACCGTACGATCGTCTTCAAACTTGCAGGAGTGCTCTCGATTGGAGACACGAGCATGCTGAACAAGTTTCATAAACTTCGTACGGCTGGAAGGGGTGTTAGACACAAAATTGTCATCTACAACGCAGTTTCCGCTCAGCGACCAAGTCCCGTCGTAGCTGTATGTAAGTTCATCGAGAAATGCGAACCGACCGTACGATCTTCTTCAAATTTGCAGGAGTGCTCTCGATTGGCGACACGAGCATTCTCTACAAATTTCATAAACTTCGTACGGCTGGAAGCGGAGTTAGACACAAATTGTCATCATCCGAATTTCGGCTCAGCGACCAAGTCCCATCGTAGCTGCATGTAAGTTCATCGAGAAATCTGAACCGACCGTACGATCATCTTCACACTTGCAGGAGTGCTCTCGATTTGCGACACGAGCATTCTCTACAAGTTTCATAAACTTCGTACGGCTGGAAGCGGAGTTAGACACAAATTGTCATCATCCGAATTTCCGCTCAGCGACCAAGTCCCTTCGTAGCTGCATGTAAGTTCATCGAGAAATCTGCACCGACCATACGATCATCTTCACACTTGCAGGAGTGCTCTCGATTGGCGACACGAGTATTCTCTACAAGTTTCATAAACTTCGTACGGCTGGAAGGGGAGTTAGACACAAATTGTGATCTACAACGCAGTTTCCGCTCAGCGACCAAGTCCCGTCGTGGCTGTATGTAAGTTCATCGAGAAATGCGAACCGACCGTACGATCTTCTTCAAACTTGCAGGAGTGCTCTCGATTGGCGACACGAGCATTCTCTATAAGTTTCATAAACTTCGCACGGCTGGAAGGGGATATAGACACAAATTGTCATCATCCGAATTTCCGCTCAGCGACCAAGTCCCTTCGTAGCTGCATGTAAGTTCATCGAGAAATGCGAACCGACCGTACGATCTTCTTCAAACTTGCAGGAGTGCTCTCGATTGGCGACACGAGCATTCTCTACAAGTTTCATAAGCTTCGTACGGCTGGAAGCGGAGTTAGACACAAATTGCCATCATCCATATTTCCGTTCAGCGACCAAGTCCCTTCGTAGCTACATGTAAGTTCATCGCAATATCTGAACCGACCGTACGATCATCTTCACACTTGCAGGAGTGCTCTCGATTGGCGACACGAGCATTCTCTACAAGTTTCATAAACTTCGTACGGCTGGAAGGGGTGTTAGACACAAATTGTCATCTACAACGCAGTTTCCGCTCAGCGACCAAGTCCCGTCGTGGCTGTATGTAAGTTCATCGAGAAATGCGAACCGACCGTACGATCTTCTTCACACTTGCCGGAGTGCTCTCGATTGGCGACACGAGCATTCTCTACAAGTTTCATAAACTTCGTACGGCTGGAAGGGGAGTTAGACACAAATTGTCATCTACAACGCAGTTTCCGCTCAGCGACCAAGTCCCGTCGTGGCTGTATGTAAGTTCATCGAGAAATGCGAACCGACAGTACGATCTTCTTCCAACTTGCAGGAGTGCTCTCGATTGACGACACGAGCATGCTGTACAAGTTTCATAAACTTCGTACGGCTGGAAGCGGAGTTTGAAAAAAATTGTCATCATCCGAATTTCCGCTCAGCGACCAAGTCACTTCGTAGCTGCATGTAAGTTCATCGAGAAATCTGGACCGACCGTACGATCATCTTCAAACTTGCAGGAGTGCTCTCGATTGGCGACACGAGCATTCTCTACAAGTTTCATAAACTTCATACGGCTGGAAGGGGTGTTAGACACAAAATTGTCATCTACAACGCAGTTTCCGCTCAGCGACCAAGTCCCGTCGTAGCTGTATGTAAGTTCATCGAGAAATGCGAACCGACCGTACGATCTTCTTCAAATTTGCAGGAGTGCTCTCGATTGGCGACACGAGCATTCTCTACAAATTTCATAAACTTCGTACGGCTGGAAGCGGAGTTTGAAAAAAATTGTCATCATCCGAATTTCCGCTCAGCGACCAAGTCCCTTTGTAGCTGCATGTAAGTTCATCGAGAAATCTGAACCGACCGTACGATCATCTTCAAACTTGCAGGAGTGCTCTCGATTGGCGACACGAGCATTCTCTACAAGTTTCATAAACTTCGTACGGCTGGAAGGGGTGTTAGACACAAAATTGTCATCTACAACGCAGTTTCCGCTCAGCGACCAAGTCCCGTCGTAGCTGTATGTAAGTTCATCGAGAAATGCGAACCGACCGTACGATCTTCTTCAAATTTGCAGGAGTGCTCTCGATTGGCGACACGAGCATTCTCTACAAATTTCATAAACTTCGTACGGCTGGAAGCGGAGTTAGACACAAATTGTCATCATCCGAATTTCCGCTCAGCGACCAAGTCCCATCGTAGCTGCATGTAAGTTCATCGAGAAATCTGAACCGACCGTACGATCATCTTCACACTTGCAGGAGTGCTCTCGATTTGCGACACGAGCATTCTCTACAAGTTTCATAAACTTCGTACGGCTGGAAGCGGAGTTAGACACATATTGTCATCATCCGAATTTCCGCTCAGCGACCAAGTCCCTTCGTAGCTGCATGTAAGTTCATCGAGAAATCTGAACCGACCATACGATCATCTTCACACTTGCAGGAGTGCTCTCGATTGGCGACACGAGTATTCTCTACAAGTTTCATAAACTTCGTACGGCTGGAAGGGGAGTTAGACACAAATTGTGATCTACAACGCAGTTTCCGCTCAGCGACCAAGTCCCGTCGTGGCTGTATGTAAGTTCATCGAGAAATGCGAACCGACCGTACGATCTTCTTCCAACTTGCAGGAGTGCTCTCGATTGACGACACGAGCATGCTGTACAAGTTTCATAAACTTCGTACGGCTGGAAGCGAAGTTTGAAAAAAATTGTCATCATCCGAATTTCCGCTCAGCGAACAAGTCACTTCGTAGCTGCATGTAAGTTCATCGAGAAATCTGAACCGACCGACGATCATCTTCAAACTTGCAGGAGTGCTCTCGATTGGCGTCACGAGCATTCTCTACAAGTTTCATAAACTTCGTATGGCTGGAAGGGGAGTTAGACACAAATTGTCATCTACAACGCAGTTTCCGCTCAGCGACCAAGTCCCGTCGTGGCTGTATGTAAGTTCATCGAGAAATGCGAACCGACCGTACGATCTTCTTCCAACTTGCAGGAGTGCTCTCGATTGACGACACGAGCATGCTGTACAAGTTTCATAAACTTCGTACGGCTGGAAGCGGAGTTTGAAAAAAATTGTCATCATCCGAATTTCCGCTCAGCGACCAAGTCACTTCGTAGCTGCATGTAAGTTCATCGAGAAATCTGAACCGACCGTACGATCATCTTCAAACTTGCAGGAGTGCTCTCGATTGGCGTCACGAGCTTTCTCTATAAGTTTCATAAACTTCGCACGGCTGGAAGGGGAGTTAGACACAAATTGTCATCTACAACGCAGTTTCCGATAGCGATCAAGTCCCGTCGTAGCTGTATGTAAGTTCATCGAGAAATGCGAACCGACCGTACGATCTTCTTCCAACTTGCAGGAGTGCTCTCGATTGACGACACGAGCATGCTGTACAAGTTTCATAAACTTCGTACGGCTGGAAGCGGAGTTTGAAAAAAATTGTCATCATCCGAATTTCCGCTCAGCGACCAAGTCACTTCGTAGCTGCATGTAAGTTCATCGAGAAATCTGAACCGACCGTACGATCATCTTCAAACTTGCTGGAGTGCTCTCGATTGGCGTCACGAGCATTCTCTATAAGTTTCATAAACTTCGCACGGCTGGAAGGGGAGTTAGACACAAATTGTCATCTACAACGCAGTTTCCGACATCGATCAAGTCCCGTCGTAGCTGTATGTAAGTTCATCGAGAAATGCGAACCGACCGTACGATCTTCTTCAAACTTGCAGGAGTGTTCTCGATTGGCGACACTAGCATTCTCTACAAATTTCATAAACTTCGTACGGCTGGAAGCGGAGTTAGACACAAATTGTCATCATCCGAATTTCCGCTCAGCGACCAAGTCCCTTCGTAGCTGCATGTAAGTTCATCGAGAAATCTGAACCGACCGTACGATCATCTTCACACTTGCAGGAGTGCTCTCGATTGGCGACACGAGCATTCTCTACAAGTTTCATAAACTTCGTACGGCTGGAAGGGGAGTTAGACACAAATTGTCATCTACAACGCAGTTTCCGCTCAGCGACCAAGTCCCGCCGTAGCTGCATGTAAGTTCATCGAGAAATCTGAACAGACCATACGATCATCTTCACACTTGCAGGAGTGCTCTCGATTGGCGACACGAGCATTCTCTACAAGTTTCATAAACTTCGTACGGCTGGAAGGGGAGTTAGACACAAATTGTCATCTACAACGCAGTTTCCGCTCAGCGACCAAGTCCCGTCGTGGCTGTATGTAAGTTCATCGAGAAATGCGAACCGACCGTACGATCTTCTTCCAACTTGCAGGAGTGCTCTCGATTGACGACACGAGCATGCTGTACAAGTTTCATAAACTTCGTACGGCTGGAAGCGGAGTTTGAAAAAAATTGTCATCATCCGAATTTCCGCTCAGCGACCAAGTCACTTCGTAGCTGCATGTAAGTTCATCGAGAAATCTGAACCGACCGTACGATCATCTTCAAACTTGCAGGAGTGCTCTCGATTGGCGTCACGAGCATTCTCTATAAGTTTCATAAACTTCGTATGGCTGGAAGCGGAGTTTGAAAAAAATTGTCATCATCCGAATTTCCGCTCAGCGACAAAGTCACTTCGTAACTGCATGTAAGTTCATCGAGAAATCTGAACCGACCGTACGATCATCTTCAAACTTGCAGGAGTGCTCTCGATTGGCGTCACGAGCATTCTCTATAAGTTTCATAAACTTCGTACGGCTGGAAGGGGTGTTAGACACAAAATTGTCATCTACAACGCAGTTTCCGCTCAGCGACCAAGTCCCGTCGTACCTGTATGTAAGTTCATCGAGAAATGCGAACCAACCGTACGATTTTCTTCAAATTTGCAGGAGTGCTCTCGATTGGCGACACTAGCATTCTCTACAAATTTCATAAACTTCGTACGGCTGGAAGCGGAGTTAGACACAAATTGTCATCATCCGAATTTCCGCTCAGCGACCAAGTCCCTTCGTAGCTGCATGTAAGTTCATCGAGAATTCTGAACCGACCGTACGATCATCTTCAAACTTGCAGAAGTGCTCTCGATTGGCGTCACGAGCATTCTCTATAAGTTTCATAAACTTCGTATGGCTGGAAGCGGAGTTTGAAAAAAATTGTCATCATCCGAATTTCCGCTCAGCGACCAAGTCACTTCGTAGCTGCATGTAAGGTCATCGAGAAATCTGAACCGACCGTACGATCATCTTCAAACTTGCAGGAGTGCTCTCGATTGGCGTCACGAGCATTCTCTATAAGTTTCATAAACTTCGTACGGCTGGAAGGGGTGTTAGACACAAAATTGTCATCATCCGAATTTCCGCTCAGCGACCAAGTCCCGTCGTAGCTGTATGTAAGTTCATCGAGAAATGCGAACCGACCGTACGATCTTCTTCAAACTTGCAGGAGTGCTCTCGATTGGCGACACGAGCATTCTCTACAAGTTTCATAAACTTCGTACGGCTGGAAGCGGAGTGAGACACAAATTGTCATCATCCGAATTTCCGCTCAGCGACCAAGTCCCGTTGTAGCTATATGTAAGTTCATCGAGAAATGCGAACCGACCGTACGTCTTCTTCAAACTTGCAGGAGTGCTCCCGATTGGCGACACGAGCATTCTCTACAAGTTTCATAAACTTCGTACGGCTGGAAGGGGTGTTAGACACAAATTGTCATCTACAACGCAGTTTCCGCTCAGCGACCAAATCCCGTCATAGCTGTATGTAAGTTCATCGAGAAATGCGAACCGACCGTACGATCTTCTTCAAACTTGCAGGAGTGCTCTCGATTGACGACACGAGCATGCTGTACAAGTTTCATAAACTTCGTACGGCTGGAAGCGGAGTTTGAAAAAAATTGTCATCATCCGAATTTCCGCTCAGCGAGCAAGTCCCGTCGTAGCTGTATGTAAGTTCATCGAGAAATGCGAACCGACCGTACGATCATCTTCACACTTGCAGGAGTGCTCTCGATTGGCGACACGAGCATTCTCTCCAAGTTTCATAAACTTCGAACGGCTGGAAGCGGAGTTAGACACAAATTGTCATCATCCGAATTTCCGCCCAGCGACCAAGTCCCTTCGTAGCTGCATGTAAGTTCATTGAGAAATCTGAACCGACCATACGATCTTCTTCAAACTTGCAGGAGTGCTCTCGATTGGCGACACGAGCATTCTCTACAAGTTTCATAAACTTCGTACGGCTGGAAGGGGAGTTAGACACAAATTGTCATCTACAACGCAGTTTCCGACAGCCGTCAAGTCCCGTCGTAGCTGTATGTAAGTTCATCGAGAAATGCGAACCGACCGTATGATCTTCTTCAAACTTGCAGGAGTGCTCTCGATTGGAGACACGAGCATTCTGTACAAGTTTCATAAACTTCGTATGGCTGGAAGCGGAGTTTGAATAAAATTGTCATCCTCCGAATTTCCGCTCAGCGACCAAGTCCATTTGTAGCTGCATGTAAGTTCATCGAGAAATCTGAACCGACCATACGATCATCTTCAAACTTGCAGGAGTGCTCTCGATTGGCGACACGAGCATTCTCTACAAGTTTCATAAACTTCGTACGGCTGGAAGGGGCGTTAGACACAAATTGTCATCTACAACGCAGTACTGGATAGTTCCCGTTCAGCGACTAAGTCCCGTCGTAGGTGCATGTAAGTTCATCGAGAAATGTTAACCGACCGTACGATCTTCTTCAAACTTGCAGGAGTGCTCTCGATTGGCGACACGAGCATTCTCTACAAGTTTCATAAACTTCGTACGGCTGGAAGGGGAGTTAGACAAAAATTGTCATCTACAACGCAGTTTCCGCTCAGCGACCAAGTCCCGTCGTAGCTGTATGTAAGTTCATCGTGAAATGGGAACCGACCGTACGATCTTCTTGAAACTCGCAGGAGTGCTCTCGATTGGCGACACGAGCATTCTCTACAAGTTTCATAAACTTCGTACGGCTGGAAGCAGAGTTAGACACAAATTGTCATCATCCGAATTTCCGCTCAGCGACCAAGTCCCTTCGTAGCAGCATGTAAGTTCATCGAGAAATGCGAACCGACCGTACGATCTTCTTCAAACTTGCAGGAGTGCTCTCGATTGGCGACACGAGCATTCTCTACAAGTTTCATAAACTTCGTACGGCTGGAAGCGGAGTTAGACACAAATTGTCATCTACAACGCAGTTTCCGCTCAGCGACCAAGTCCCGTCGTAGCTGCATGTAAGTTCATCGAGAAATCTGAACCGACCATACGATCATCTTCACACTTGCAGGAGTGCTCTCGATTGGCGACACGAGCATTCTCTACAAGTTTCATAAACTTCGTACGGCTGGAAGGGGAGTTAGACACAAATTGTCATCTACAACGCAGTTTCCGCTCAGCGACCAAGTCCCGTCGTAGCTGTATGTAAGCTCATCAAGAAATGCGAACCGACCGTACGTTCTTCTTCAAACTTGCAGGAGTGCTCTCGTTTGACGACACGAGCATGCTGTACAAGTTTCATAAACTTCGTACGGCTGGAAGCGGAGTTTGAAAAAAATTGTCATCATCCGAATTTCCGCTCAGCGACCAAGTCCCGTCGTAGCTATATGTAAGTTCATCGACAAATGCGAACCGACCGTTCGATCTTCTTCAAACTTGCAGGAATGCTCTCGATTGGCGACACGAGCATTCTCTATAAGTTTCATAAACTTCGTACGGCTGGAAGGGTAGTTAGACACAAATTGTCATCTACAACGCAGTTTCCGCTCAGCGACCAAGTCCCGTCGTAGCTGTATGTAAGCTCATCAAGAAATGCGAACCGACCGTACGATCTTCTTCAAACTTGCAGGAGTGCTCTCGATTGACGACACGAGCATGCTGTACAAGTTTCATAAACTTCGTACGGCTGGAAGCGGAGTTTGAAAAAAATTGTCATCATCCGAATTTCCGCTCAGCGAGCAAGTCCCGTCGTAGCTGTATGTAAGTTCATCGAGAAATGCGAACCGACCGTACGATCATCTTCACACTTGCAGGAGTGCTCTCGATTGGCGGCTCGAGCATTCTCTACAAGTTACATAAACTTCGTACGGCTGGAAGGGGCGTTAGACACAAATTGTCATCTACAACGCAGTACTGGATAGTTCCCGTTCAGCGACTAAGTCCCGTCGTAGGTGCATGTAAGTTCATCCAGAAATGTTAACCGGCCGTACGATCTTCTTCGAACTTGCAGGAGTGCTCTCGATTGGCGACACGAGCATTCTCTACAAGTTTCATAAACTTCGTACGGCTGGAAGGGGCGTTAGACACAAATTGTCATCTACAACGCAGTACTGGATAGTTCCCGTTCAGCGACTAAGTCCCGTCGTAGGTGCATGTAAGTTCAACGAGAAATGTTAACCGACCGTACGATCTTCTTCAAACTTGCAGGAGTGCTCTCGATTGGCGACACGAGCATTCTCTACAAGTTTCATAAACTTCGTACGGCTGGAAGGGGAGTTAGACACAAATTGTCATCTACAACGCAGTTTCCGCTCAGCGACCAAGTCCCGTCGTAGCTGTATGTAAGCTCATCAAGAAATGCGAACCGACCGTACGTTCTTCTTGAAACTTGCAGGAGTGCTCTCGTTTGACGACACGAGCATGCTGTACAAGTTTCATAAACTTCATACGGCCGGAAGAGGAGTTTGAAAAAAATTGTCATCATCCGAATTTCCGCTCAGCGACCAAGTCCCGTCGTAGCTATATGTAAGTTCATCGACAAATGCGAACCGACCGTTCGATCTTCTTCAAACTTGCAGGAGTGCTCCCGATTGGCGACACGAGCATTCTCTATAAGTTTCATAAACTTCGTACGGCTGGAAGGGTAGTTAGACACAAATTGTCATCTACAACGCAGTTTCCGCTCAGCGACCAAGTCCCGTCGTAGCTGTATGTAAGCTCATCAAGAAATGCGAACCGACCGTACGATCTTCTTCAAACTTGCAGGAGTGCTCTCGATTGACGACACGAGCATGCTGTACAAGTTTCATAAACTTCGTACGGCTGGAAGCGGAGTTTGAAAAAAATTGTCATCATCCGAATTTCCGCTCAGCGAGCAAGTCCCGTCGTAGCTGTATGTAAGTTCATCGAGAAATGCGAACCGACCGTACGATCATCTTCACACTTGCAGGAGTGCTCTCGATTGGCGGCTCGAGCATTCTCTACAAGTTACATAAACTTCGTAAGGCTGGAAGGGGCGTTAGACACAAATTGTCATCTACAACGCAGTACTGGATAGTTCCCGTTCAGCGACTAAGTCCCGTCGTAGGTGCATGTAAGTTCATCCAGAAATGTTAACCGGCCGTACGATCTTCTTCGAACTTGCAGGAGTGCTCTCGATTGGCGACACGAGCATTCTCTACAAGTTTCATAAACTTCGTACGGCTGGAAGGGGCGTTAGACACAAATTGTCATCTACAACGCAGTACTGGATAGTTCCCGTTCAGCGACTAAGTCCCGTCGTAGGTGCATGTAAGTTCAACGAGAAATGTTAACCGACCGTACGATCTTCTTCAAACTTGCAGGAGTGCTCTCGATTGGCGACACGAGCATTCTCTACAAGTTTCATAAACTTCGTACGGCTGGAAGGGGAGTTAGACAAAAATTGTCATCTACAACGCAGTTTCCGCTCAGCGACCAAGTCCCGTCGTAGCTGTATGTAAGTTCATCGTGAAATGGGAACCGACCGTACGATCTTCTTGAAACTCGCAGGAGTGCTCTCGATTGGCGACACGAGCATTCTCTACAAGTTTCATAAACTTCGTACGGCTGGAAGCAGAGTTAGACACAAATTGTCAACATCCGAATTTCCGCTCAGCGACCAAGTCCCTTCGTAGCAGCATGTAAGTTCATCGACAAATGCGCACCGACCGTTCGATCTTCTTCAAACTTGCAGGAGTGCTCCCGATTGGCGACACGAGCATTCTCTATAAGTTTCATAAACTTCGTACGGCTGGAAGGGTAGTTAGACACAAATTGTCATCTACAACGCAGTTTCCGCTCAGCGACCAAGTCCCGTCGTAGCTGTATGTAAGTTCATCGAGAAATGCGAACCGACCGTACGATCTTCTTCAAACTTGCAGGAGTGCTCTCGATTGACGACACGAGCATGCTGTACAAGTTTCATAAACTTCGTACGGCTGGAAACGGAGTTTGAAAAAAATTGTCATCATCCGAATTTCCGCTCAGCGAGCAAGTCCCGTCGTAGCTGTATGTGAGTTCATCGAGAAATGCGAATCGACCGTACGATCATCTTCACACTTGCAGGAGTGCTCTCGATTGGCGACACGAGCATTCTCTCCAAGTTTCATAAACTTCGAACGGCTGGAAGCGGAGTTAGACACAAATTGTCATCATCCGAATTTCCGCCCAGCGACCAAGTCCCTTCGTAGCTGCATGTAAGTTCATTGAGAAATCTGAACCGACCATACGATCTTCTTCAAACTTGCAGGAGTGCTCTCGATTGGCGACACGAGCATTCTCTACAAGTTTCATAAACTTCGTACGGCTGGAAGGGGAGTTAGACACAAATTGTCATCTACAACGCAGTTTCCGACAGCCATCAAGTCCCGTCGTAGCTGTATGTAAGTTCATCGAGAAATGCGAACCGACCGTATGATCTTCTTCAAACTTGCAGGAGTGCTCTCGATTGGAGACACGAGCATTCTGTACAAGTTTCATAAACTTCGTATGGCTGGAAGCGGAGTTTGAATAAAATTGTCATCCTCCGAATTTCCGCTCAGCGACCAAGTCCATTTGTAGCTGCATGTAAGTTCATCGAGAAATCTGAACCGACCATACGATCATCTTCAAACTTGCAGGAGTGCTCTCGATTGGCGACACGAGCATTCTCTACAAGTTTCATAAACTTCGTACGGCTGGAAGGGGCGTTAGACACAAATTGTCATCTACAACGCAGTACTGGATAGTTCCCGTTCAGCGACTAAGTCCCGTCGTAGGTGCATGTAAGTTCATCGAGAAATGTTAACCGACCGTACGATCTTCTTCAAACTTGCAGGAGTGCTCTCGATTGGCGACACGAGCATTCTCTACAAGTTTCATAAACTTCGTACGGCTGGAAGGGGAGTTAGACAAAAATTGTCATCTACAACGCAGTTTCCGCTCAGCGACCAAGTCCCGTCGTAGCTGTATGCAAGTTCATCGTGAAATGGGAACCGACCGTACGATCTTCTTGAAACTCGCAGGAGTGCTCTCGATTGGCGACACGAGCATTCTCTACAAGTTTCATAAACTTCGTACGGCTGGAAGCAGAGTTAGACACAAATTGTCATCATCCGAATTTCCGCTCAGCGACCAAGTCCCTTCGTAGCAGCATGTAAGTTCATCGAGAAATGCGAACCGACCGTACGATCTTCTTCAAACTTGCAGGAGTGCTCCCGATTGGCGACACGAGCATTCTCTACAAGTTTCATAAACTTCGTACGGCTGGAAGGGGTGTTAGACACAAATTGTCATCTACAACGCAGTTTCCGCTCAGCGACCAAATCCCGTCATAGCTGTATGTAAGTTCATCGAGAAATGCGAACCGACCGTACGATCTTCTTCAAACTTGCAGGAGTGCTCTCGATTGACGACACGAGCATGCTGTACAAGTTTCATAAACTTCGTACGGCTGGAAGCGGAGTTTGAAAAAAATTGTCATCATCCGAATTTCCGCTCAGCGAGCAAGTCCCGTCGTAGCTGTATGTAAGTTCATCGAGAAATGCGAACCGACCGTACGATCATCTTCACAGTTGCAGGAGTGCTCTCGATTGGCGACACGAGCATTCTCTCCAAGTTTCATAAACTTCGAACGGCTGGAAGCGGAGTTAGACACAAATTGTCATCATCCGAATTTCCGCCCAGCGACCAAGTCCCTTCGTAGCTGCATGTAAGTTCATTGAGAAATCTGAACCGACCATACGATCTTCTTCAAACTTGCAGGAGTGCTCTCGATTGGCGACACGAGCATTCTCTACAAGTTTCATAAACTTCGTACGGCTGGAAGGGGAGTTAGACACAAATTGTCATCTACAACGCAGTTTCCGACAGCCATCAAGTCCCGTCGTAGCTGTATGTAAGTTCATCGAGAAATGCGAACCGACCGTATGATCTTCTTCAAACTTGCAGGAGTGCTCTCGATTGGAGACACGAGCATTCTGTACAAGTTTCATAAACTTCGTATGGCTGGAAGCGGAGTTTGAATAAAATTGTCATCCTCCGAATTTCCGCTCAGCGACCAAGTCCATTTGTAGCTGCATGTAAGTTCATCGAGAAATCTGAACCGACCATACGATCATCTTCAAACTTGCAGGAGTGCTCTCGATTGGCGACACGAGCATTCTCTACAAGTTTCATAAACTTCGTACGGCTGGAAGGGGCGTTAGACACAAATTGTCATCTACAACGCAGTACTGGATAGTTCCCGTTCAGCGACTAAGTCCCGTCGTAGGTGCATGTAAGTTCATCGAGAAATGTTAACCGACCGTACGATCTTCTTCAAACTTGCAGGAGTGCTCTCGATTGGCGACACGAGCATTCTCTACAAGTTTCATAAACTTCGTACGGCTGGAAGGGGAGTTAGACAAAAATTGTCATCTACAACGCAGTTTCCGCTCAGCGACCAAGTCCCGTCGTAGCTGTATGTAAGTTCATCGTGAAATGGGAACCGACCGTACGATCTTCTTGAAACTCGCAGGAGTGCTCTCGATTGACGACACGAGCATGCTGTACAAGTTTCATAAACTTCGTACGGCTGGAAGCGGAGTTTGAAAAAAATTGTCATCATCCGAATTTCGGCTCAGCGAGCAAGTCCCGTCGTAGCTGTATGTAAGTTCATCGAGAAATGCGAACCGACCGTACGATCATCTTCACACTTGCAGGAGTGCTCTCGATTGGCGACACGAGCATTCTCTCCAAGTTTCATAAACTTCGAACGGCTGGAAGCGGAGTTAGACACAAATTGTCATCATCCGAATTTCCGCCCAGCGACCAAGTCCCTTCGTAGCTGCATGTAAGTTCATTGAGAAATCTGAACCGACCATACGATCTTCTTCAAACTTGCAGGAGTGCTCTCGATTGGCGACACGAGCATTCTCTACAAGTTTCATAAACTTCGTACGGCTGGAAGGGGAGTTAGACACAAATTGTCATCTACAACGCAGTTTCCGACAGCCATCAAGTCCCGTCGTAGCTGTATGTAAGTTCATCGAGAAATGCGAACCGACCGTATGATCTTCTTCAAACTTGCAGGAGTGCTCTCGATTGGAGACACGAGCATTCTGTACAAGTTTCATAAACTTCGTATGGCTGGAAGCGGAGTTTGAAAAAAATTGTCATCATCCGAATTTCCGCTCAGCGAGCAAGTCCCGTCGTAGCTGTATGTAAGTTCATCGAGAAATGCGAACCGACCGTACGATCATCTTCACACTTGCAGGAGTGCTCTCGATTGGCGGCTCGAGCATTCTCTACAAGTTACATAAACTTCGTACGGCTGGAAGGGGCGTTAGACACAAATTGTCATCTACAACGCAGTACTGGATAGTTCCCGTTCAGCGACTAAGTCCCGTCGTAGGTGCATGTAAGTTCATCCAGAAATGTTATCCGGCCGTACGATCTTCTTCGAACTTGCAGGAGTGCTCTCGATTGGCGGCTCGAGCATTCTCTACAAGTTTCATAAACTTCGTACGGCTGGAAGGGGAGTTAGACACAAATTGTCATCATCCGAATTTCCGCTCAGCGACCAAGTCCCTTCGTAGCTGCATGTAAGTTCATCGAGAAATCTGAACCGACCGTACGATCATCTTCACACTTGCAGGAGTGTTCTCGATTGGCGACACGAGCATTCTCTACAAGTTTCATAAACTTCGTACGGCTGGAAGCGGAGTTAGACACAAATTGTCATCTACAACGCAGTTTCCGCTCAGCGACCAAGTCCCGTCGTGGCTGTATGTAAGTTCATCGAGAAATGCGAACCGACCGTACGATCTTCTTCCAACTTGCAGGAGTGCTCTCGATTGACGACACGAGCATGCAGTACAAGTTTCATAAACTTCGTACGGCTGGAAGCGGAGTTAGACACAAATTGTCATCATCCGAATTTCCGCTCAGCGACCAAGTCCCTTCGTAGCTGCATGTAAGTTCATCGAGAAATCTGAACCGACCGTACGATCATCTTCACACTTGCAGGAGTGTTCTCGATTGGCGACACGAGCATTCTCTACAAGTTTCATAAACTTCGTACGGCTGGAAGCGGAGTTAGACACAAATTGTCATCTACAACGCAGTTTCCGCTCAGCGACCAAGTCCCGTCGTGGCTGTATGTAAGTTCATCGAGAAATGCGAACCGACCGTACGATCTTCTTCCAACTTGCAGGAGTGCTCTCGATTGACGACACGAGCATGCAGTACAAGTTTCATAAACTTCGTACGGCTGGAAGCGGAGTTAGACACAAATTGTCATCATCCGAATTTCCGCTCAGCGACCAAGTCCCTTCGTAGCTGCATGTAAGTTCATCGAGAAATCTGAACCGACCATACGATCATCTTCACACTTGCAGGAGTGCTCTCGATTGGCGACACGAGCATTCTCTACAAGTTTCATAAACTTCGTACGGCTGGAAGGGGAGTTAGACACAAATTGTCATCTACAACGCAGTTTCCGCTCAGCGACCAAGTCCCGTCGTGGCTGTATGTAAGTTCATCGAGAAATGCGAACCGACCGTACGATCATCTTCACACTTGCAGGAGTGTTCTCGATTGGCGACACGAGCATTCTCTACAAGTTTCATAAACTTCGTACGGCTGGAAGCGGAGTTAGACACAAATTGTCATCTACAACGCAGTTTCCGCTCAGCGACCAAGTCCCGTCGTGGCTGTATGTAAGTTCATCGAGAAATGCGAACCGACCGTACGATCTTCTTCCAACTTGCAGGAGTGCTCTCGATTGACGACACGAGCATGCAGTACAAGTTTCATAAACTTCGTACGGCTGGAAGCGGAGTTAGACACAAATTGTCATCATCCGAATTTCCGCTCAGCGACCAAGTCCCTTCGTAGCTGCATGTAAGTTCATCGAGAAATCTGAACCGACCATACGATCATCTTCACACTTGCAGGAGTGCTCTCGATTGGCGACACGAGCATTCTCTACAAGTTTCATAAACTTCGTACGGCTGGAAGGGGAGTTAGACACAAATTGTCATCTACAACGCAGTTTCCGCTCAGCGACCAAGTCCCGTCGTGGCTGTATGTAAGTTCATCGAGAAATGCGAACCGACCGTACGATCTTCTTCCAACTTGCAGGAGGGCTCTCGATTGACGACACGAGCATGCTGTACAAGTTTCATAAACTTCGTACGGCTGGAAGCGGAGTTTGAAAAAAATTGTCATCATCCGAATTTCCGCTCAGCGACCAAGTCACTTCGTAGCTGCATGTAAGTTCATCGAGAAATCTGAACCGACCGTACGATCATCTTCAAACTTGCAGGAGTGCTCTCGATTGGCGTCACGAGCATTCTCTATAAGTTTCATAAACTTCGCACGGCTGGAAGGGGAGTTAGACACAAATTGTCATCTACAACGCAGTTTCCGATAGCGATCAAGTCCCGTCGTAGCTGTATGTAAGTTCATCGAGAAATGCGAACCGACCGTACGATCTTCTTCCAACTTGCAGGAGTGCTCTCGATTGACGACACGAGCATGCTGTACAAGTTTTATAAACTTCGTACGGCTGGAAGCGGAGTTAGACACAAATTGTCATCATCCGAATTTCCGCTCAGCGACCAAGTCCCTTCGTAGCTGCATGTAAGTTCATCGAGAATTCTGAACCGACCGTACGATCATCTTCAAACTTGCAGAAGTGCTCTCGATTGGCGTCACGAGCATTCTCTATAAGTTTCATAAACTTCGTATGGCTGGAAGCGGAGTTTGAAAAAAATTGTCATCATCCGAATTTCCGCTCAGCGACCAAGTCACTTCGTAGCTGCATGTAAGTTCATCGAGAAATCTGAACCGACCGTACGATCATCTTCAAACTTGCAGGAGTGCTCTCGATTGGCGTCACGAGCATTCTCTATAAGTTTCATAAACTTCGTACGGCTGGAAGGGGTGTTAGACACAAAATTGTCATCTACAACGCAGTTTCCGCTCAGCGACCAAGTCCCGTCGTACCTGTATGTAAGTTCATCGAGAAATGCGAACCAACCGTACGATCATCTTCAAATTTGCAGGAGTGCTCTCGATTGGCGACACTAGCATTCTCTACAAATTTCATAAACTTCGTACGGCTGGAAGCGGAGATAGACACAAATTGTCATCATCCGAATTTCCGCTCAGCGACCAAGTCCCGTCGTAGCTGTATGTAAGTTCATCGAGAAATGCGAACCGACCGTACGATCTTCTTCAAACTTGCAGGAGTGCTCTCGATTGGCGACGCGAGCATTCTCTACAAGTTTCATAAACTTCGTACGGCTGGAAGCGGAGTGAGACACAAATTGTCATCATCCGAATTTCCGCTCAGCGACCAAGTCCCGTTGTAGCTATATGTAAGTTCATCGAGAAATGCGAACCGACAGTACGATCTTCTTCAAACTTGCAGGAGTGCTCCCGATTGGCGACACGAGCATTCTCTACAAGTTTCATAAACTTCGTACGGCTGGAAGGGGTGTTAGACACAAATTGTCATCTACAACGCAGTTTCCGCTCAGCGACCAAATCCCGTCATAGCTGTATGTAAGTTCATCGAGAAATGCGAACCGACCGTACGATCTTCTTCAAACTTGCAGGAGTGCTCTCGATTGACGACACGAGCATGCTGTACAAGTTTCATAAACTTCGTACGGCTGGAAGCGGAGTTTGAAAAAAATTGTCATCATCCGAATTTCCGCTCAGCGAGCAAGTCCCGTCGTAGCTGTATGTAAGTTCATCGAGAAATGCGAACCGATCGTACGATCATCTTCACACTTGCAGGAGTGCTCTCGATTGGCGACACGAGCATTCTCTCCAAGTTTCATAAACTTCGAACGGCTGGAAGCGGAGTTAGACACAAATTGTCATCATCCGAATTTCCGCCCAGCGACCAAGTCCCTTCGTAGCTGCATGTAAGTTCATTGAGAAATCTGAACCGACCATACGATCTTCTTCAAACTTGCAGGAGTGCTCTCGATTGGCGACACGAGCATTCTCTACAAGTTTCATAAACTTCGTTCGGCTGGAAGGGGAGTTAGACACAAATTGTCATCTACAACGCAGTTTCCGACAGCCATCAAGTCCCGTCGTAGCTGTATGTAAGTTCATCGAGAAATGCGAACCGACCGTATGATCTTCTTCAAACTTGCAGGAGTGCTCTCGATTGGAGACACGAGCATTCTGTACAAGTTTCATAAACTTCGTATGGCTGGAAGCGGAGTTTGAATAAAATTGTCATCCTCCGAATTTCCGCTCAGCGACCAAGTCCATTTGTAGCTGCATGTAAGTTCATCGAGAAATCTGAACCGACCATACGATCATCTTCAAACTTGCAGGAGTGCTCTCGATTGGCGACACGAGCATTCTCTACAAGTTTCATAAACTTCGTACGCCTGGAAGGGGCGTTATACACAAATTGTCATCTACAACGCAGTACTGGATAGTTCCCGTTCAGCGACTAAGTCCCGTCGTAGGTGCATGTAAGTTCATCGAGAAATGTTAACCGACCGTACGATCTTCTTCAAACTTGCAGGAGTGCTCTCGATTGGCGACACGAGCATTCTCTACAAGTTTCATAAACTTCGTACGGCTGGAAGGGGAGTTAGACAAAAATTGTCATCTACAACGCAGTTTCCGCTCAGCGACCAAGTCCCGTCGTAGCTGTATGTAAGTTCATCGTGAAATGGGAACCGACCGTACGATCTTCTTGAAACTCGCAGGAGTGCTCTCGATTGGCGACACGAGCATTCTCTACAAGTTTCATAAACTTCGTACGGCTGGAAGCAGAGTTAGACACAAATTGTCATCATCCGAATTTCCGCTCAGCGACCAAGTCCCTTCGTAGCAGCATGTAAGTTCATCGAGAAATGCGAACCGACCGTACGATCTTCTTCAAACTTGCAGGAGTGCTCTCGATTGGCGACACGAGCATTCTCTACAAGTTTCATAAACTTCGTACGGCTGGAAGCGGAGTTAGACACAAATTGTCATCTACAACGCAGTTTCCGCTCAGCGACCAAGTCCCGTCGTAGCTGCATGTAAGTTCATCGAGAAATCTGAACCGACCATACGATCATCTTCACACTTGCAGGAGTGCTCTCGATTGGCGACACGAGCATTCTCTACAAGTTTCATAAACTTCGTACGGCTGGAAGGGGAGTTAGACACAAATTGTCATCTACAACGCAGTTTCCGCTCAGCGACCAAGTCCCGTCGTAGCTGTATGTAAGCTCATCAAGAAATGCGAACCGACCGTACGTTCTTCTTCAAACTTGCAGGAGTGCTCTCGTTTGACGACACGAGCATGCTGTACAAGTTTCATAAACTTCGTACGGCTGGAAGCGGAGTTTGAAAAAAATTGTCATCATCCGAATTTCCGCTCAGCGACCAAGTCCCGTCGTAGCTATATGTAAGTTCATCGACAAATGCGAACCGACCGTTCGATCTTCTTCAAACTTGCAGGAATGCTCTCGATTGGCGACACGAGCATTCTCTATAAGTTTCATAAACTTCGTACGGCTGGAAGGGTAGTTAGACACAAATTGTCATCTACAACGCAGTTTCCGCTCAGCGACCAAGTCCCGTCGTAGCTGTATGTAAGTTCATCGAGAAATGCGAACCGACCGTACGATCTTCTTCAAATTTGCAGGAGTGCTCTCGATTGGCGACACGAGCATTCTCTACAAATTTCATAAACTTCGTACGGCTGGAAGCGGAGTTAGACACAAATTGTCATCATCCGAATTTCCGCTCAGCGACCAAGTCCCATTGTAGCTGCATGTAAGTTCATCGAGAAATCTGAACCGACCGTACGATCATCTTCACACTTGCAGGAGTGCTCTCGATTTGCGACACGAGCATTCTCTACAAGTTTCATAAACTTCGTACGGCTGGAAGCGGAGTTAGACACAAATTGTCATCATCCGAATTTCCGCTCAGCGACCAAGTCCCTTCGTAGCTGCATGTAAGTTCATCGAGAAATCTGAACCGACCATACGATCATCTTCACACTTGCAGGAGTGCTCTCGATTGGCGACACGAGTATTCTCTACAAGTTTCATAAACTTCGTACGGCTGGAAGGGTAGTTAGACACAAATTGTCATCTACAACGCAGTTTCCGCTCAGCGACCAAGTCCCGTCGTAGCTGTATGTAAGTTCATCGAGAAATGCGAACCGACCGTACGATCTTCTTCAAACTTGCAGGAGTGCTCTCGATTGGCGACACGAGCATTCTCTACAAGTTTCATAAACTTCGTACGGCTGGAAGGGGAGTTAGACAAAAATTGTCATCTACAACGCAGTTTCCGCTCAGCGACCAAGTCCCGTCGTAGCTGTATGTAAGTTCATCGTGAAATGGGAACCGACCGTACGATCATCTTCAAACTTGCAGGAGTGCTCTCGATTGGCGTCACGAGCATTCTCTATAAGTTTCATAAACTTCGCACGGCTGGAAGGGGAGTTAGACACAAATTGTCATCTACAACGCAGTTTCCGATAGCGATCAAGTCCCGTCGTAGCTGTATGTAAGTTCATCGAGAAATGCGAACCGACCGTACGATCTTCTTCCAACTTGCAGGAGTGCTCTCGATTGACGACACGAGCATGCTGTACAAGTTTCATAAACTTCGTACGGCTGGAAGCGGAGTTTGAAAAAAATTGTCATCATCCGAATTTCCGCTCAGCGACCAAGTCACTTCGTAGCTGCATGTAAGTTCATCGAGAAATCTGAACCGACCGTACGATCATCTTCAAACTTGCTGGAGTGCTCTCGATTGGCGTCACGAGCATTCTCTATAAGTTTCATAAACTTCGCACGGCTGGAAGGGGAGTTAGACACAAATTGTCATCTACAACGCAGTTTCCGACAGCGATCAAGTCCCGTCGTAGCTGTATGTAAGTTCATCGAGAAATGCGAACCGACCGTACGATCTTCTTCAAACTTGCAGGAGTGTTCTCGATTGGCGACACTAGCATTCTCTACAAATTTCATAAACTTCGTATGGCTGGAAGCGGAGTTAGACACAAATTGTCATCATCCGAATTTCCGCTCAGCGACCAAGTCCCTTCGTAGCTGCATGTAAGTTCATCGAGAAATCTGAACCGACCGTACGATCATCTTCACACTTGCAGGAGTGCTGTCGGTTGGCGACACGAGCATTCTCTACAAGTTTCATAAACTTCGTACGGCTGGAAGCGGAGTTAGACACAAATTGTCATCATCCGAATTTCAGCTCAGCGACCAAGTCACTTCGTAGCTGCATGTAAGTTCATCGAGAAATCTGAACCGACCGTACGATCATCTTCAAACTTGCTGGAGTGCTCTCGATTGGCGTCACGAGCATTCTCTATAAGTTTCATAAACTTCGCACGGCTGGAAGGGGAGTTAGACACAAATTGTCATCTACAACGCAGTTTCCGACAGCGATCAAGTCCCGTCGTAGCTGTATGTAAGTTCATCGAGAAATGCGAACCGACCGTACGATCTTCTTCAAACTTGCAGGAGTGTTCTCGATTGGCGACACTAGCATTCTCTACAAATTTCATAAACTTCGTACGGCTGGAAGCGGAGTTAGACACAAATTGTCATCATCCGAATTTCCGCTCAGCGACCAAGTCCCTTCGTAGCTGCATGTAAGTTCATCGAGAAATCTGAACCGACCGTACGATCATCTTCACACTTGCAGGAGTGCTCTCGATTGGCGACACGAGCATTCTCTACAAGTTTCATAAACTTCGTACGGCTGGAAGGGGAGTTAGACACAAATTGTCATCTACAACGCAGTTTCCGCTCAGCGACCAAGTCCCGTCGTAGCTGCATGTAAGTTCATCGAGAAATCTGAACCGACCATACGATCATCTTCACACTTGCAGGAGTGCTCTCGATTGGCGACACGAGCATTCTCTACAAGTTTCATAAACTTCATACGGCTGGAAGGGGTGTTAGACACAAATTGTCATCTACAACGCAGTTTCCGCTCAGCGACCAAGTCCCGTCGTAGCTGTATGTAAGTTCATCGAGAAATGCGAACCGACCGTACGATCTTCTTCAAATTTGCAGGAGTGCTCTCGATTGGCGACACGAGCATTCTCTACAAATTTCATAAACTTCGTACGGCTGGAAGCGGAGTTTGAAAAAAATTGTCATCATCCGAATTTCCGCTCAGCGACCAAGTCCCTTTGTAGCTGCATGTAAGTTCATCGAGAAATCTGAACCGACCGTACGATCATCTTCAAACTTGCAGGAGTGCTCTCGATTGGCGACACGAGCATTCTCTACAAGTTTCATAAACTTCGTACGGCTGGAAGGGGTGTTAGACACAAAATTGTCATCTACAACGCATTTTCCGCTCAGCGACCAAGTCCCGTCGTAGCTGTATGTAAGTTCATCGAGAAATGCGAACCGACCGTACGATCTTCTTCAAATTTGCAGGAGTGCTCTCGATTGGCGACACGATCATTCTCTACAAATTTCATAAACTTCGTACGGCTGGAAGCGGAGTTAGACACAAATTGTCATCATCCGAATTTCCGCTCAGCCACCAAGTCCCATCGTAGCTGCATGTAAGTTCATCGAGAAATCTGAACCGACCGTACGATCATCTTCACACTTGCAGGAGTGCTCTCGATTTGCGACACGAGCATTCTCTACAAGTTTCATAAACTTCGTACGGCTGGAAGCGGAGTTAGACACAAATTGTCATCATCCGAATTTCCGCTCAGCGACCAAGTCCCTTCGTAGCTGCATGTAAGTTCATCGAGAAATCTGAACCGACCATACGATCATCTTCACACTTGCAGGAGTGCTCTCGATTTGCGACACGAGCATTCTCTACAAGTTTCATAAACTTCGTACGGCTGGAAGCGGAGTTAGACACAAATTGTCATCATCCGAATTTCCGCTCAGCGACCAAGTCCCTTCGTAGCTGCATGTAAGTTCATCGAGAAATCTGAACCGACCATACGATCATCTTCACACTTGCAGGAGTGCCCTCGATTGGCGACACGAGCATGCTGTACAAGTTTCATAAACTTCGTACGGCTGGAAGCGGAGTTTGAAAAAAATTGTCATCATCCGAATTTCCGCTCAGCGAGCAAGTCCCGTCGTAGCTGTATGTAAGTTCATCGAGAAATGCGAACCGACCGTACGATCATCTTCACACTTGCAGGAGTGCTCTCGATTGGCGGCTCCAGCATTCTCTACAAGTTTCATAAACTTCGTACGGCTGGAAGGGGCGTTAGACACAAATTGTCATCTACAACGCAGTACTGGATAGTTCCCGTTCAGCGACTAAGTCCCGTCGTAGGTGCATGTAAGTTCATCCAGAAATGTTAACCGGCCGTACGATCTTCTTCGAACTTGCAGGAGTGCTCTCGATTGGCGGCTCGAGCATTCTCTACAAGTTTCATAAACTTCGTACGGCTGGAAGGGGAGTTAGACACAAATTGTCATCATCCGAATTTCCGCTCAGCGACCAAGTCCCTTCGTAGCTGCATGTAAGTTCATCGAGAAATCTGAACCGACTGTACGATCATCTTCACACTTGCAGGAGTGTTCTCGATTGGCGACACGAGCATTCTCTACAAGTTTCATAAACTTCGTACGGCTGGAAGCGGAGTTAGACACAAATTGTCATCTACAACGCAGTTTCCGCTCAGCGACCAAGTCCCGTCGTGGCTGTATGTAAGTTCATCGAGAAATGCGAACCGACCGTACGATCTTCTTCCAACTTGCAGGAGTGCTCTCGATTGACGACACGAGCATGCAGTACAAGTTTCATAAACTTCGTACGGCTGGAAGCGGAGTTAGACACAAATTGTCATCATCCGAATTTCCGCTCAGCGACCAAGTCCCTTCGTAGCTGCATGTAAGTTCATCGAGAAATCTGAACCGACCATACGATCATCTTCACACTTGCAGGAGTGCTCTCGATTGGCGACACGAGCATTCTCTACAAGTTTCATAAACTTCGTACGGCTGGAAGGGGAGTTAGACACAAATTGTCATCTACAACGCAGTTTCCGATAGCGATCAAGTCCCGTCGTAGCTGTATGTAAGTTCATCGAGAAATGCGAACCGACCGTACGATCTTCTTCCAACTTGCAGGAGTGCTCTCGATTGACGACACGAGCATGCTGTACAAGTTTCATAAACTTCGTACGGCTGGAAGCGGAGTTTGAAAAAAATTGTCATCATCCGAATTTCCGCTCAGCGACCAAGTCACTTCGTAGCTGCATGTAAGTTCATCGAGAAATCTGAACCGACCGTACGATCATCTTCAAACTTGCTGGAGTGCTCTCGATTGGCGTCACGAGCATTCTCTATAAGTTTCATAAACTTCGCACGGCTGGAAGGGGAGTTAGACACAAATTGTCATCTACAACGCAGTTTCCGACAGCGATCAAGTCCCGTCGTAGCTGTATGTAAGTTCATCGAGAAATGCGAACCGACCGTACGATCTTCTTCAAACTTGCAGGAGTGTTCTCGATTGGCGACACTAGCATTCTCTACAAATTTCATAAACTTCGTATGGCTGGAAGCGGAGTTAGACACAAATTGTCATCATCCGAATTTCCGCTCAGCGACCAAGTCCCTTCGTAGCTGCATGTAAGTTCATCGAGAAATCTGAACCGACCGTACGATCATCTTCACACTTGCAGGAGTGCTCTCGGTTGGCGACACGAGCATTCTCTACAAGTTTCATAAACTTCGTACGGCTGGAAGCGGAGTTAGACACAAATTGTCATCATCCGAATTTCAGCTCAGCGACCAAGTCACTTCGTAGCTGCATGTAAGTTCATCGAGAAATCTGAACCGACCGTACGATCATCTTCAAACTTGCTGGAGTGCTCTCGATTGGCGTCACGAGCATTCTCTATAAGTTTCATAAACTTCGCACGGCTGGAAGGGGAGTTAGACACAAATTGTCATCTACAACGCAGTTTCCGACAGCGATCAAGTCCCGTCGTAGCTGTATGTAAGTTCATCGAGAAATGCGAACCGACCGTACGATCTTCTTCAAACTTGCAGGAGTGTTCTCGATTGGCGACACTAGCATTCTCTACAAATTTCATAAACTTCGTACGGCTGGAAGCGGAGTTAGACACAAATTGTCATCATCCGAATTTCCGCTCAGCGACCAAGTCCCTTCGTAGCTGCATGTAAGTTCATCGAGAAATCTGAACCGACCGTACGATCATCTTCAAACTTGCAGGAGTGCTCTCGATTGGCGTCACGAGCATTCTCTATAAGTTTCATAAACTTCGTATGGCTGGAAGCGGAGTTTGAAAAAAATTGTCATCATCCGAATTTCCGCTCAGCGACAAAGTCACTTCGTAGCTGCATGTAAGTTCATCGAGAAATCTGAACCGACCGTACGATCATCTTCAAACTTGCAGGAGTGCTCTCGATTGGCGTCACGAGCATTCTCTATAAGTTTCATAAACTTCGTACGGCTGGAAGGGGTGTTAGACACAAAATTGTCATCTACAACGCAGTTTCCGCTCAGCGACCTAGTCCCGTCGTACCTGTATGTAAGTTCATCGAGAAATGCGAACCAACCGTACGATTTTCTTCAAATTTGCAGGAGTGCTCTCGATTGGCGACACTAGCATTCTCTACAAATTTCATAAACTTCGTACGGCTGGAAGCGGAGTTAGACACAAATTGTCATCATCCGAATTTCCGCTCAGCGACCAAGTCCCTTCGTAGCTGCATGTAAGTTCATCGAGAATTCTGAACCGACCATACGATCATCTTCAAACTTGCAGAAGTGCTCTCGATTGGCGTCACGAGCATTCTCTATAAGTTTCATAAACTTCGTATGGCTGGAAGCGGAGTTTGAAAAAAATTGTCATCATCCGAATTTCCGCTCAGCGACCAAGTCACTTCGTAGCTGCATGTAAGTTCATCGAGAAATCTGAACCGACCGTACGATCATCTTCAAACTTGCAGGAGTGCTCTCGATTGGCGTCACTAGCATTCTCTATAAGTTTCATAAACTTCGTACGGCTGGAAGGGGTGTTAGACACAAAATTGTCATCTACAACGCAGTTTCCGCTCAGCGACCAAGTCCCGTCGTACCTGTATGTAAGTTCATCGAGAAATGCGAACCAACCGTACGATCTTCTTCAAATTTGCAGGAGTGCTCTCGATTGGCGACACTAGCATTCTCTACAAATTTCATAAACTTCGTACGGCTGGAAGCGGAGATAGACACAAATTGTCATCATCCGAATTTCCGCTCAGCGACCAAGTCCCGTCGTAGCTGTATGTAAGTTCATCGAGAAATGCGAACCGACCGTACGATCTTCTTCAAACTTGCAGGAGTGCTCTCGATTGGCGACACGAGCATTCTCTACAAGTTTCATAAACTTCGTACGGCTGGAAGCGGAGTTAGACACAAATTGTCATCTACAACGCAGTTTCCGCTCAGCGACCAAGTCCCGTCGTAGCTGCATGTAAGTTCATCGAGAAATCTGAACCGACCATACGATCATCTTCACACTTGCAGGAGTGCTCTCGATTGGCGACACGAGCATTCTCTACAAGTTTCATAAACTTCGTACGGCTGGAAGGGGAGTTAGACACAAATTGTCATCTACAACGCAGTTTCCGCTCAGCGACCAAGTCCCGTCGTAGCTGTATGTAAGCTCATCAAGAAATGCGAACCGACCGTACGTTCTTCTTCAAACTTGCAGGAGTGCTCTCGTTTGACGACACGAGCATGCTGTACAAGTTTCATAAACTTCGTACGGCTGGAAGCGGAGTTTGAAAAAAATTGTCATCATCCGAATTTCCGCTCAGCGACCAAGTCCCGTCGTAGCTATATGTAAGTTCATCGACAAATGCGAACCGACCGTTCGATCTTCTTCAAACTTGCAGGAATGCTCTCGATTGGCGACACGAGCATTCTCTATAAGTTTCATAAACTTCGTACGGCTGGAAGGGTAGTTAGACACAAATTGTCATCTACAACGCAGTTTCCGCTCAGCGACCAAGTCCCGTCGTAGCTGTATGTAAGCTCATCAAGAAATGCGAACCGACCGTACGATCTTCTTCAAACTTGCAGGAGTGCTCTCGATTGACGACACGAGCATGCTGTACAAGTTTCATAAACTTCGTACGGCTGGAAGCGGAGTTTGAAAAAAATTGTCATCATCCGAATTTCCGCTCAGCGAGCAAGTCCCGTCGTAGCTGTATGTAAGTTCATCGAGAAATGCGAACCGACCGTACGATCATCTTCACACTTGCAGGAGTGCTCTCGATTGGCGGCTCGAGCATTCTCTACAAGTTTCATAAACTTCGTACGGCTGGAAGGGGCGTTAGACACAAATTGTCATCTACAACGCAGTACTGGATAGTTCCCGTTCAGCGACTAAGTCCCGTCGTAGGTGCATGTAAGTTCATCCAGAAATGTTAACCGGCCGTACGATCTTCTTCGAACTTGCAGGAGTGCTCTCGATTGGCGGCTCGAGCATTCTCTACAAGTTTCATAAACTTCGTACGGCTGGAAGGGGAGTTAGACACAAATTGTCATCATCCGAATTTCCGCTCAGCGACCAAGTCCCTTCGTAGCTGCATGTAAGTTCATCGAGAAATCTGAACCGACTGTACGATCATCTTCACACTTGCAGGAGTGTTCTCGATTGGCGGCACGAGCATTCTCTACAAGTTTCATAAACTTCGTACGGCTGGAAGCGGAGTTAGACACAAATTGTCATCTACAACGCAGTTTCCGCTCAGCGACCAAGTCCCGTCGTGGCTGTATGTAAGTTCATC
The DNA here is from genome assembly GCA_963942575.1 of Priocnemis perturbator. Lineage (NCBI taxonomy): Eukaryota > Metazoa > Arthropoda > Insecta > Hymenoptera > Pompilidae > Priocnemis > Priocnemis perturbator. The sequence continues at coordinate 523,614 of CAWWDK010000055.1, forward strand.
GAGAAATGCGGACCGACCGTACGATCTTCTTCCAACTTGCAGGAGTGCTCTCGATTGACGACACGAGCATGCAGTACAAGTTTCATAAACTTCGTACGGCTGGAAGCGGAGTTAGACACAAATTGTCATCATCCGAATTTCCGCTCAGCGACCAAGTCCCTTCGTAGCTGCATGTAAGTTCATCGAGAAATCTGAACCGACCATACGATCATCTTCACACTTGCAGGAGTGCTCTCGATTGGCGACACGAGCATTCTCTACAAGTTTCATAAACTTCGTACGGCTGGAAGGGGAGTTAGACACAAATTGTCATCTACAACGCAGTTTCCGCTCAGCGACCAAGTCCCGTCGTGGCTGTATGTAAGTTCATCGAGAAATGCGAACCGACCGTACGATCTTCTTCCAACTTGCAGGAGTGCTCTCGATTGACGACACGAGCATGCTGTACAAGTTTCATAAACTTCGTACGGCTGGAAGCGGAGTTTGAAAAAAATTGTCATCATCCGAATTTCCGCTCAGCGACCAAGTCACTTCGTAGCTGCATGTAAGTTCATCGAGAAATCTGAACCGACCGTACGATCATCTTCAAACTTGCAGGAGTGCTCTCGATTGGCGTCACGAGCATTCTCTATAAGTTTCATAAACTTCGCACGGCTGGAAGGGGAGTTAGACACAAATTGTCATCTACAACGCAGTTTCCGATAGCGATCAAGTCCCGTCGTAGCTGTATGTAAGTTCATCGAGAAATGCGAACCGACCGTACGATCTTCTTCCAACTTGCAGGAGTGCTCTCGATTGACGACACGAGCATGCTGTACAAGTTTCATAAACTTCGTACGGCTGGAAGCGGAGTTTGAAAAAAATTGTCATCATCCGAATTTCCGCTCAGCGACCAAGTCACTTCGTAGCTGCATGTAAGTTCATCGAGAAATCTGAACCGACCGTACGATCATCTTCAAACTTGCTGGAGTGCTCTCGATTGGCGTCACGAGCATTCTCTATAAGTTTCATAAACTTCGCACGGCTGGAAGGGGAGTTAGACACAAATTGTCATCTACAACGCAGTTTCCGACAGCGATCAAGTCCCGTCGTAGCTGTATGTAAGTTCATCGAGAAATGCGAACCGACCGTACGATCTTCTTCAAACTTGCAGGAGTGTTCTCGATTGGCGACACTAGCATTCTCTACAAATTTCATAAACTTCGTATGGCTGGAAGCGGAGTTAGACACAAATTGTCATCATCCGAATTTCCGCTCAGCGACCAAGTCACTTCGTAGCTGCATGTAAGTTCATCGAGAAATCTGAACCGACCGTACGATCATCTTCAAACTTGCAGGAGTGCTCTCGATTGGCGTCACTAGCATTCTCTATAAGTTTCATAAACTTCGTACGGCTGGAAGGGGTGTTAGACACAAAATTGTCATCTACAACGCAGTTTCCGCTCAGCGACCAAGTCCCGTCGTACCTGTATGTAAGTTCATCGAGAAATGCGAACCAACCGTACGATCTTCTTCAAATTTGCAGGAGTGCTCTCGATTGGCGACACTAGCATTCTCTACAAATTTCATAAACTTCGTACGGCTGGAAGCGGAGATAGACACAAATTGTCATCATCCGAATTTCCGCTCAGCGACCAAGTCCCGTCGTAGCTGTATGTAAGTTCATCGAGAAATGCGAACCGACCGTACGATCTTCTTCAAACTTGCAGGAGTGCTCTCGATTGGCGACACGAGCATTCTCTACAAGTTTCATAAACTTCGTACGGCTGGAAGCGGAGTTAGACACAAATTGTCATCTACAACGCAGTTTCCGCTCAGCGACCAAGTCCCGTCGTAGCTGCATGTAAGTTCATCGAGAAATCTGAACCGACCATACGATCATCTTCACACTTGCAGGAGTGCTCTCGATTGGCGACACGAGCATTCTCTACAAGTTTCATAAACTTCGTACGGCTGGAAGGGGAGTTAGACACAAATTGTCATCTACAACGCAGTTTCCGCTCAGCGACCAAGTCCCGTCGTAGCTGTATGTAAGCTCATCAAGAAATGCGAACCGACCGTACGTTCTTCTTCAAACTTGCAGGAGTGCTCTCGTTTGACGACACGAGCATGCTGTACAAGTTTCATAAACTTCGTACGGCTGGAAGCGGAGTTTGAAAAAAATTGTCATCATCCGAATTTCCGCTCAGCGACCAAGTCCCGTCGTAGCTATATGTAAGTTCATCGACAAATGCGAACCGACCGTTCGATCTTCTTCAAACTTGCAGGAATGCTCTCGATTGGCGACACGAGCATTCTCTATAAGTTTCATAAACTTCGTACGGCTGGAAGGGTAGTTAGACACAAATTGTCATCTACAACGCAGTTTCCGCTCAGCGACCAAGTCCCGTCGTAGCTGTATGTAAGCTCATCAAGAAATGCGAACCGACCGTACGATCTTCTTCAAACTTGCAGGAGTGCTCTCGATTGACGACACGAGCATGCTGTACAAGTTTCATAAACTTCGTACGGCTGGAAGCGGAGTTTGAAAAAAATTGTCATCATCCGAATTTCCGCTCAGCGAGCAAGTCCCGTCGTAGCTGTATGTAAGTTCATCGAGAAATGCGAACCGACCGTACGATCATCTTCACACTTGCAGGAGTGCTCTCGATTGGCGGCTCGAGCATTCTCTACAAGTTTCATAAACTTCGTACGGCTGGAAGGGGCGTTAGACACAAATTGTCATCTACAACGCAGTACTGGATAGTTCCCGTTCAGCGACTAAGTCCCGTCGTAGGTGCATGTAAGTTCATCCAGAAATGTTAACCGGCCGTACGATCTTCTTCGAACTTGCAGGAGTGCTCTCGATTGGCGGCTCGAGCATTCTCTACAAGTTTCATAAACTTCGTACGGCTGGAAGGGGAGTTAGACACTTAATTGTCATCATCCGAATTTCCGCTCAGCGACCAAGTCCCTTCGTAGCTGCATGTAAGTTCATCGAGAAATCTGAACCGACTGTACGATCATCTTCACACTTGCAGGAGTGTTCTCGATTGGCGACACGAGCATTCTCTACAAGTTTCATAAACTTCGTACGGCTGGAAGCGGAGTTAGACACAAATTGTCATCTACAACGCAGTTTCCGCTCAGCGACCAAGTCCCGTCGTGGCTGTATGTAAGTTCATCGAGAAATGCGAACCGACCGTACGATCTTCTTCCAACTTGCAGGAGTGCTCTCGATTGACGACACGAGCATGCAGTACAAGTTTCATAAACTTCGTACGGCTGGAAGCGGAGTTAGACACAAATTGTCATCATCCGAATTTCCGCTCAGCGACCAAGTCCCTTCGTAGCTGCATGTAAGTTCATCGAGAAATCTGAACCGACCATACGATCATCTTCACACTTGCAGGAGTGCTCTCGATTGGCGACACGAGCATTCTCTACAAGTTTCATAAACTTCGTACGGCTGGAAGGGGAGTTAGACACAAATTGTCATCTACAACGCAGTTTCCGCTCAGCGACCAAGTCCCGTCGTGGCTGTATGTAAGTTCATCGAGAAATGCGAACCGACCTTACGATCTTCTTCCAACTTGCAGGAGTGCTCTCGATTGACGACACGAGCATGCTGTACAAGTTTCATAAACTTCGTACGGCTGGAAGCGGAGTTTGAAAAAAATTGTCATCATCCGAATTTCCGCTCAGCGACCAAGTCACTTCGTAGCTGCATGTAAGTTCATCGAGAAATCTGAACCGACCGTACGATCATCTTCAAACTTGCAGGAGTGCTCTCGATTGGCGTCACGAGCATTCTCTATAAGTTTCATAAACTTCGCACGGCTGGAAGGGGAGTTAGACACAAATTGTCATCTACAACGCAGTTTCCGATAGCGATCAAGTCCCGTCGTAGCTGTATGTAAGTTCATCGAGAAATGCGAACCGACCGTACGATCTTCTTCCAACTTGCAGGAGTGCTCTCGATTGACGACACGAGCATGCTGTACAAGTTTCATAAACTTCGTACGGCTGGAAGCGGAGTTTGAAAAAAATTGTCATCATCCGAATTTCCGCTCAGCGACCAAGTCACTTCGTAGCTGCATGTAAGTTCATCGAGAAATCTGAACCGACCGTACGATCATCTTCAAACTTGCTGGAGTGCTCGCGATTGGCGTCACGAGCATTCTCTATAAGTTTCATAAACTTCGCACGGCTGGAAGGGGAGTTAGACACAAATTGTCATCTACAACGCAGTTTCCGACAGCGATCAAGTCCCGTCGTAGCTGTATGTAAGTTCATCGAGAAATGCGAACCGACCGTACGATCTTCTTCAAACTTGCAGGAGTGTTCTCGATTGGCGACACTAGCATTCTCTACAAATTTCATAAACTTCGTATGGCTGGAAGCGGAGTTAGACACAAATTGTCATCATCCGAATTTCCGCTCAGCGACCAAGTCCCTTCGTAGCTGCATGTAAGTTCATCGAGAAATCTGAACCGACCGTACGATCATCTTCACACTTGCAGGAGTGCTCTCGGTTGGCGACACGAGCATTCTCTACAAGTTTCATAAACTTCGTACGGCTGGAAGCGGAGTTAGACACAAATTGTCATCATCCGAATTTCAGCTCAGCGACCAAGTCACTTCGTAGCTGCATGTAAGTTCATCGAGAAATCTGAACCGACCGTACGATCATCTTCAAACTTGCTGGAGTGCTCTCGATTGGCGTCACGAGCATTCTCTATAAGTTTCATAAACTTCGCACGGCTGGAAGGGGAGTTAGACACAAATTGTCATCTACAACGCAGTTTCCGACAGCGATCAAGTCCCGTCGTAGCTGTATGTAAGTTCATCGAGAAATGCGAACCGACCGTACGATCTTCTTCAAACTTGCAGGAGTGTTCTCGATTGGCGACACTAGCATTCTCTACAAATTTCATAAACTTCGTACGGCTGGAAGCGGAGTTAGACACAAATTGTCATCATCCGAATTTCCGCTCAGCGACCAAGTCCCTTCGTAGCTGCATGTAAGTTCATCGAGAAATCTGAACCGACCGTACGATCATCTTCACACTTGCAGGAGTGCTCTCGATTGGCGACACGAGCATTCTCTACAAGTTTCATAAACTTCGTACGGCTGGAAGGGGAGTTAGACACAAATTGTCATCTACAACGCAGTTTCCGCTCAGCGACCAAGTCCCGTCGTAGCTGCATGTAAGTTCATCGAGAAATCTGAACCGACCATACGATCATCTTCACACTTGCAGGAGTGCTCTCGATTGGCGACACGAGCATTCTCTACAAGTTTCATAAACTTCATACGGCTGGAAGGGGTGTTAGACACAAATTGTCATCTACAACGCAGTTTCCGCTCAGCGACCAAGTCCCGTCGTAGCTGTATGTAAGTTCATCGAGAAATGCGAACCGACCGTACGATCTTCTTCAAATTTGCAGGAGTGCTCTCGATTGGCGACACGAGCATTCTCTACAAATTTCATAAACTTCGTACGGCTGGAAGCGGAGTTTGAAAAAAATTGTCATCATCCGAATTTCCGCTCAGCGACCAAGTCCCTTTGTAGCTGCATGTAAGTTCAACGAGAAATCTGAACCGACCGTACGATCATCTTCAAACTTGCAGGAGTGCTCTCGATTGGCGACACGAGCATTCTCTACAAGTTTCATAAACTTCGTACGGCTGGAAGGGGTGTTAGACACAAAATTGTCATCTACAACGCAGTTTCCGCTCAGCGACCAAGTCCCGTCGTAGCTGTATGTAAGTTCATCGAGAAATGCGAACCGACCGTACGATCTTCTTCAAATTTGCAGGAGTGCTCTCGATTGGCGACACGAGCATTCTCTACAAATTTCATAAACTTCGTACGGCTGGAAGCGGAGTTAGACACAAATTGTCATCATCCGAATTTCCGCTCAGCGACCAAGTCCCATCGTAGCTGCATGTAAGTTCATCGAGAAATCTGAACCGACCTTACGATCATCTTCACACTTGCAGGAGTGCTCTCGATTTGCGACACGAGCATTCTCTACAAGTTTCATAAACTTCGTACGGCTGGAAGCGGAGTTAGACACAAATTGTCATCATCCGAATTTCCGCTCAGCGACCAAGTCCCTTCGTAGCTGCATGTAAGTTCATCGAGAAATCTGAACCGACCATACGATCATCTTCACACTTGCAGGAGTGCTCTCGATTGGCGACACGAGTATTCTCTACAAGTTTCATAAACTTCGTACGGCTGGAAGGGGAGTTAGACACAAATTGTGATCTACAACGCAGTTTCCGCTCAGCGACCAAGTCCCGTCGTGGCTGTATGTAAGTTCATCGAGAAATGCGAACCGACCGTACGATCTTCTTCCAACTTGCAGGAGTGCTCTCGATTGACGACACGAGCATGCTGTACAAGTTTCATAAACTTCGTACGGCTGGAAGCGGAGTTAGACACAAATTGTCATCATCCGAATTTCCGCTCAGCGACCAAGTCCCTTCGTAGCTGCATGTAAGTTCATCGAGAAATCTGAACCGACCATACGATCATCTTCACACTTGCAGGAGTGCTCTCGATTGGCGACACGAGCATTCTCTACAAGTTTCATAAACTTCGTACGGCTGCAAGGGGAGTTAGACACAAATTGTCATCTACAACGCAGTTTCCGCTCAGCGACCAAGTCCCGTCGTGGCTGTATGTAAGTTCATCGAGAAATGCGAACCGACCGTACGATCTTCTTCCAACTTGCAGGAGTGCTCTCGATTGACGATACGAGCATGCTGTACAAGTTTCATAAACTTCGTACGGCTGGAAGCGGAGTTTGAAAAAAATTGTCATCATCCGAATTTCCGCTCAGCGACCAAGTCCCGTCGTAGCTGTATGTAAGTTCATCGAGAAATGCGAACCGACCGTACGATCTTCTTCAAATTTGCAGGAGTGCTCTCGATTGGCGACACGAGCATTCTCTACAAATTTCATAAACTTCGTACGGCTGGAAGCGGAGTTTGAAAAAAATTGTCATCATCCGAATTTCCGCTCAGCGACCAAGTCCCTTTGTAGCTGCATGTAAGTTCATCGAGAAATCTGAACCGACCGTATGATCATCTTCAAACTTGCAGGAGTGCTCTCGATTGGCGACACGAGCATTCTCTACAAGTTTCATAAACTTCGTACGGCTGGAAGGGGTGTTAGACACAAAATTGTCATCTACAACGCAGTTTCCGCTCAGCGACCAAGTCCCGTCGTAGCTGTATGTAAGTTCATCGAGAAATGCGAACCGACCGTACGATCTTCTTCAAATTTGCAGGAGTGCTCTCGATTGGCGACACGAGCATTTTCTACAAATTTCATAAACTTCGTACGGCTGGAAGCGGAGTTAGACACAAATTGTCATCATCCGAAATTCCGCTCAGCGACCAAGTCCCATCGTAGCTGCATGTAAGTTCATCGAGAAATCTGAACCGACCGTACGATCATCTTCACACTTGCAGGAGTGCTCTCGATTTGCGACACGAGCATTCTCTACAAGTTTCATAAACTGCGTACGGCTGGAAGCGGAGTTAGACACAAATTGTCATCATCCGAATTTCCGCTCAGCGACCAAGTCCCTTCGTAGCTGCATGTAAGTTCATCGAGAAATCTGAACCGACCATACGATCATCTTCACACTTGCAGGAGTGCTCTCGATTGGCGACACGAGTATTCTCTACAAGTTTCATAAACTTCGTACGGCTGGAAGGGGAGTTAGACACAAATTGTGATCTACAACGCAGTTTCCGCTCAGCGACCAAGTCCCGTCGTGGCTGTATGTAAGTTCATCGAGAAATGCGAACCGACCGTACGATCTTCTTCCAACTTGCAGGAGTGCTCTCGAGTGACGACACGAGCATGCTGTACAAGTTTCATAAACTTCGTACGGCTGGAAGCGGAGTTAGACACAAATTGTCATCATCCGAATTTCCGCTCAGCGACCAAGTCCCTTCGTAGCTGCATGTAAGTTCATCGAGAAATCTGAACCGACCATACGATCATCTTCACACTTGCAGGAGTGCCCTCGATTGGCGACACGAGCATTCTCTACAAGTTTCATAAACTTCGTACGGCTGGAAGGGGAGTTAGACACAAATTGTCATCTACAACGCAGTTTCCGCTCAGCGACCAAGTCCCGTCGTGGCTGTATGTAAGTTCATCGAGAAATGCGAACCGACCGTACGATCTTCTTCCAACTTGCAGGAGTGCTCTCGATTGACGACACGAGCATGCTGTACAAGTTTCATAAACTTCGTACGGCTGGAAGCGGAGTTTGAAAAAAATTGTCATCATCCGAATTTCCGCTCAGCGACCAAGTCACTTCGTAGCTGCATGTAAGTTCATCGAGAAATCTGAACCGACCGTACGATCATCTTCAAACTTGCAGGAGTGCTCTCGATTGGCGTCACGAGCATTCTCTATAAGTTTCATAGACTTCGCACGGCTGGAAGGGGAGTTAGACACAAATTGTCATCTACAACGCAGTTTCCGATAGCGATCAAGTCCCGTCGTAGCTGTATGTAAGTTCATCGAGAAATGCGAACCGACCGTACGATCTTCTTCCAACTTGCAGGAGTGCTCTCGATTGACGACACGAGCATGCTGTACAAGTTTCATAAACTTCGTACGGCTGGAAGCGGAGTTTGAAAAAAATTGTCATCATCCGAATTTCCGCTCAGCGACCAAGTCACTTCGTAGCTGCATGTAAGTTCATCGAGAAATCTGAACCGACCGTACGATCATCTTCAAACTTGCAGGAGTGCTCTCCATTGGCGTCACGAGCATTCTCTATAAGTTTCATAAACTTCGTATGGCTGGAAGCGGAGTTTGAAAAAAATTGTCATCATCCGAATTTCCGCTCAGCGACAAAGTCACTTCGTAGCTGCATGTAAGTTCATCGAGAAATCTGAACCGACCGTACGATCATCTTCAAACTTGCAGGAGTGCTCTCGATTGGCGTCACGAGCATTCTCTATAAGTTTCATAAACTTCGTACGGCTGGAAGGGGTGTTAGACACAAAATTGTCATCTACAACGCAGTTTCCGCTCAGCGACCTAGTCCCGTCGTACCTGTATGTAAGTTCATCGAGAAATGCGAACCAACCGTACGATTTTCTTCAAATTTGCAGGAGTGCTCTCGATTGGCGACACTAGCATTCTCTACAAATTTCATAAACTTCGTACGGCTGGAAGCGGAGTTAGACACAAATTGTCATCATCCGAATTTCCGCTCAGCGACCAAGTCCCTTCGTAGCTGCATGTAAGTTCATCGAGAATTCTGAACCGACCGTACGATCATCTTCAAACTTGCAGAAGTGCTCTCGATTGGCGTCACGAGCATTCTCTATAAGTTTCATAAACTTCGTATGGCTGGAAGCGGAGTTTGAAAAAAATTGTCATCATCCGAATTTCCGCTCAGCGACCAAGTCACTTCGTAGCTGCATGTAAGTTCATCGAGAAATCTGAACCGACCGTACGATCATCTTCAAACTTGCAGGAGTGCTCTCGATTGGCGTCATGAGCATTCTCTATAAGTTTCATAAACTTCGTACGGCTGGAAGGGGTGTTAGACACAAAATTGTCATCTACAACGCAGTTTCCGCTCAGCGACCAAGTCCCGTCGTACCTGTATGTAAGTTCATCGAGAAATGCGAACCAACCGTACGATCTTCTTCAAATTTGCAGGAGTGCTCTCGATTGGCGACACTAGCATTCTCTACAAATTTCATAAACTTCGTACGGCTGGAAGCGGAGATAGACACAAATTGTCATCATCCGAATTTCCGCTCAGCGACCAAGTCCCGTCGTAGCTGTATGTAAGTTCATCGAGAAATGCGAACCGACCGTACGATCTTCTTCAAACTTGCAGGAGTGCTCTCGATTAGCGACACGAGCATTCTTTACAAGTTTCATAAACTTCGTACGGCTGGAAGCGGAGTGAGACACAAATTGTCATCATCCGAATTTCCGCTCAGCGACCAAGTCCCGTTGTAGCTATATGTAAGTTCATCGAGAAATGCGAACCGACCGTACGATCTTCTTCAAGCTTGCAGGAGTGCTCCCGATTGGCGACACGAGCATTCTCTACAAGTTTCATAAACTTCGTACGGCTGGAAGGGGTGTTAGACACAAATTGTCATCTACAACGCAGTTTCCGCTCAGCGACCAAATCCCGTCATAGCTGTATGTAAGTTCATCGAGAAATGCGAACCGACCGTACGATCTTCTTCAAACTTGCAGGAGTGCTCTCGACTGACGACACGAGCATGCTGTACAGGTTTCATAAACTTCGTACGGCTGGAAGCGGAGTTTGAAAAAAATTGTCATCATCCGAATTTCCGCTCAGCGAGCAAGTCCCGTCGTAGCTGTATGTAAGTTCATCGAGAAATGCGAACCGACCGTACGATCATCTTCACACTTGCAGGAGTGCTCTCGATTGGCGACACGAGCATTCTCTCCAAGTTTCATAAACTTCGAACGGCTGGAAGCGGAGTTAGACACAAATTGTCATCATCCGAATTTCCGCCCAGCGACCAAGTCCCTTCGTAGCTGCATGTAAGTTCATTGAGAAATCTGAACCGACCATACGATCTTCTTCAAACTTGCAGGAGTGCTCTCGATTGGCGACACGAGCATTCTCTACAAGTTTCATAAACTTCGTACGGCTGGAAGGGGAGTTAGACACAAATTGTCATCTACAACGCAGTTTCCGACAGCCATCAAGTCCCGTCGTAGCTGTATGTAAGTTCATCGAGAAATGCGAACCGACCGTATGATCTTCTTCAAACTTGCAGGAGTGCTCTCGATTGGAGACACGAGCATTCTGTACAAGTTTCATAAACTTCGTATGGCTGGAAGCGGAGTTTGAATAAAATTGTCATCCTCCGAATTTCCGCTCAGCGACCAAGTCCATTTGTAGCTGCATGTAAGTTCATCGAGAAATCTGAACCGACCATACGATCATCTTCAAACTTGCAGGAGTGCTCTCGATTGGCGACACGAGCATTCTCTACAAGTTTCATAAACTTCGTACGGCTGGAAGGGGCGTTAGACACAAATTGTCATCTACAACGCAGTACTGGATAGTTCCCGTTCAGCGACTAAGTCCCGTCGTAGGTGCATGTAAGTTCATCGAGAAATGTTAACCGACCGTACGATCTTCTTCAAACTTGCAGGAGTGCTCTCGATTGGCGACACGAGCATTCTCTACAAGTTTCATAATCTTCGTACGGCTGGAAGGGGAGTTAGACAAAAATTGTCATCTACAACGCAGTTTCCGCTCAGCGACCAAGTCCCGTCGTAGCTGTATGTAAGTTCATCGTGAAATGGGAACCGACCGTACGATCTTCTTGAAACTCGCAGGAGTGCTCTCGATTGGCGACACGAGCATTCTCTACAAGTTTCATAAACTTCGTACGGCTGGAAGGGGTGTTAGACACAAAATTGTCATCTACAACGCAGTTTCCGCTCAGCGACCAAGTCCCGTCGTACCTGTATGTAAGTTCATCGAGAAATGCGAACCAACCGTACGATCTTCTTCAAATTTGCAGGAGTGCTCTCGATTGGCGACACTAGCATTCTCTACAAATTTCATAAACTTCGTACGGCTGGAAGCGGAGATAGACACAAATTGTCATCATCCGAATTTCCGCTCAGCGACCAAGTCCCGTCGTAGCTGTATGTAAGTTCATCGAGAAATGCGAACCGACCGTACGATCTTCTTCAAACTTGCAGGAGTGCTCTCGATTGGCGACACGAGCATGCTGTACAAGTTTCATAAACTTCGTACGGCTGGAAGCGGAGTTTGAAAAAAATTGTCATCATCCGAATTTCCGCTCAGCGACCAAGTCACTTCGTAGCTGCATGTAAGTTCATCGAGAAATCTGAACCGACCGTACGATCATCTTCAAACTTGCAGGAGTGCTCTCGATTGGCGTCACGAGCATTCTCTATAAGTTTCATAAACTTCGTATGGCTGGAAGCGTAGTTTGAAAAAAATTGTCATCATCCGAATTTCCGCTCAGCGACAAAGTCACTTCGTAGCTGCATGTAAGTTCATCGAGAAATCTGAACCGACCGTACGATCATCTTCAAACTTGCAGGAGTGCTCTCGATTGGCGTCACGAGCATTCTCTATAAGTTTCATAAACTTCGTACGGCTGGAAGGGGTGTTAGACACAAAATTGTCATCTACAACGCAGTTTCCGCTCAGCGACCTAGTCCCGTCGTACCTGTATGTAAGTTCATCGAGAAATGCGAACCAACCGTACGATTTTCTTCAAATTTGCAGGAGTGCTCTCGATTGGCGACACTAGCATTCTCTACAAATTTCATAAACTTCGTACGGCTGGAAGCGGAGTTAGACACAAATTGTCATCATCCGAATTTCCGCTCAGCGACCAAGTCCCTTCGTAGCTGCATGTAAGTTCATCGAGAATTCTGAACCGACCGTACGATCATCTTCAAACTTGCAGAAGTGCTCTCGATTGGCGTCACGAGCATTCTCTATAAGTTTCATAAACTTCGTATGGCTGGAAGCGGAGTTTGAAAAAAATTGTCATCATCCGAATTTCCGCTCAGCGACCAAGTCACTTCGTAGCTGCATGTAAGTTCATCGAGAAATCTGAACCGACCGTACGATCATCTTCAAACTTGCAGGAGTGCTCTCGATTGGCGTCATGAGCATTCTCTATAAGTTTCATAAACTTCGTACGGCTGGAAGGGGTGTTAGACACAAAATTGTCATCTACAACGCAGTTTCCGCTCAGCGACCAAGTCCCGTCGTACCTGTATGTAAGTTCATCGAGAAATGCGAACCAACCGTACGATCTTCTTCAAATTTGCAGGAGTGCTCTCGATTGGCGACACTAGCATTCTCTACAAATTTCATAAACTTCGTACGGCTGGAAGCGGAGATAGACACAAATTGTCATCATCCGAATTTCCGCTCAGCGACCAAGTCCCGTCGTAGCTGTATGTAAGTTCATCGAGAAATGCGAACCGACCGTACGATCTTCTTCAAACTTGCAGGAGTGCTCTCGATTGGCGACACGAGCATTCTCTACAAGTTTCATAAACTTCGTACGGCTGGAAGCGGAGTGAGACACAAATTGTCAACATCCGAATTTCCGCTCAGCGACCAAGTCCCGTTGTAGCTATATGTAAGTTCATCGAGAAATGCGAACCGACCGTACGATCTTCTTCAAGCTTGCAGGAGTGCTCCCGATTGGCGACACGAGCATTCTCTACAAGTTTCATAAACTTCGTACGGCTGGAAGGGGTGTTAGACACAAATTGTCATCTACAACGCAGTTTCCGCTCAGCGACCAAATCCCGTCATAGCTGTATGTAAGTTCATCGAGAAATGCGAACCGACCGTACGATCTTCTTCAAACTTGCAGGAGTGCTCTCGACTGACGACACGAGCATGCTGTACAAGTTTCATAAACTTCGTACGGCTGGAAGCGGAGTTTGAAAAAAATTGTCATCATCCGAATTTCCGCTCAGCGAGCAAGTCCCGTCGTAGCTGTATGTAAGTTCATCGAGAAATGCGAACCGACCGTACGATCATCTTCACACTTGCAGGAGTGCTCTCGATTGGCGACACGAGCATTCTCTCCAAGTTTCATAAACTTCGAACGGCTGGAAGCGGAGTTAGACACAAATTGTCATCATCCGAATTTCCGCCCAGCGACCAAGTCCCTTCGTAGCTGCATGTAAGTTCATTGAGAAATCTGAACCGACCATACGATCTTCTTCAAACTTGCAGGAGTGCTCTCGATTGGCGACACGAGCATTCTCTACAAGTTTCATAAACTTCGTACGGCTGGAAGGGGAGTTAGACACAAATTGTCATCTACAACGCAGTTTCCGACAGCCATCAAGTCCCGTCGTAGCTGTATGTAAGTTCATCGAGAAATGCGAACCGACCGTACGATCTTCTTCAAACTTGCAGGAGTGCTCTCGACTGACGACACGAGCATGCTGTACAAGTTTCATAAACTTCGTACGGCTGGAAGCGGAGTTTGAAAAAAATTGTCATCATCCGAATTTCCGCTCAGCGAGCAAGTCCCGTCGTAGCTGTATGTAAGTTCATCGAGAAATGCGAACCGACCGTACGATCATCTTCACACTTGCAGGAGTGCTCTCGATTGGCGACACGAGCATTCTCTCCAAGTTTCATAAACTTCGAACGGCTGGAAGCGGAGTTAGACACAAATTGTCATCATCCGAATTTCCGCCCAGCGACCAAGTCCCTTCGTAGCTGCATGTAAGTTCATTGAGAAATCTGAACCGACCATACGATCTTCTTCAAACTTGCAGGAGTGCTCTCGATTGGCGACACGAGCATTCTCTACAAGTTTCATAAACTTCGTACGGCTGGAAGGGGAGTTAGACACAAATTGTCATCTACAACGCAGTTTCCGACAGCCATCAAGTCCCGTCGTAGCTGTATGTAAGTTCATCGAGAAATGCGAACCGACCGTATGATCTTCTTCAAACTTGCAGGAGTGCTCTCGATTGGAGACACGAGCATTCTGTACAAGTTTCATAAACTTCGTATGGCTGGAAGCGGAGTTTGAATAAAATTGTCATCCTCCGAATTTCCGCTCAGCGACCAAGTCCATTTGTAGCTGCATGTAAGTTCATCGAGAAATCTGAACCGACCATACGATCATCTTCAAACTTGCAGGAGTGCTCTCGATTGGCGACACGAGCATTCTCTACAAGTTTCATAAACTTCGTACGGCTGGAAGGGGCGTTAGACACAAATTGTCATCTACAACGCAGTACTGGATAGTTCCCGTTCAGCGACTAAGTCCCGTCGTAGGTGCATGTAAGTTCATCGAGAAATGTTAACCGACCGTACGATCTTCTTCAAACTTGCAGGAGTGCTCTCGATTGGCGACACGAGCATTCTCTACAAGTTTCATAATCTTCGTACGGCTGGAAGGGGAGTTAGACAAAAATTGTCATCTACAACGCAGTTTCCGCTCAGCGACCAAGTCCCGTCGTAGCTGTATGTAAGTTCATCGTGAAATGGGAACCGACCGTACGATCTTCTTGAAACTCGCAGGAGTGCTCTCGATTGGCGACACGAGCATTCTCTACAAGTTTCATAAACTTCGTACGGCTGGAAGGGGTGTTAGACACAAAATTGTCATCTACAACGCAGTTTCCGCTCAGCGACCAAGTCCCGTCGTACCTGTATGTAAGTTCATCGAGAAATGCGAACCAACCGTACGATCTTCTTCAAATTTGCAGGAGTGCTCTCGATTGGCGACACTAGCATTCTCTACAAATTTCATAAACTTCGTACGGCTGGAAGCGGAGATAGACACAAATTGTCATCATCCGAATTTCCGCTCAGCGACCAAGTCCCGTCGTAGCTGTATGTAAGTTCATCGAGAAATGCGAACCGACCGTACGATCTTCTTCAAACTTGCAGGAGTGCTCTCGATTGGCGACACGAGCATGCTGTACAAGTTTCATAAACTTCGTACGGCTGGAAGCGGAGTTTGAAAAAAATTGTCATCATCCGAATTTCCGCTCAGCGACCAAGTCACTTCGTAGCTGCATGTAAGTTCATCGAGAAATCTGAACCGACCGTACGATCATCTTCAAACTTGCAGGAGTGCTCTCGATTGGCGTCACGAGCATTCTCTATAAGTTTCATAAACTTCGTATGGCTGGAAGCGTAGTTTGAAAAAAATTGTCATCATCCGAATTTCCGCTCAGCGACAAAGTCACTTCGTAGCTGCATGTAAGTTCATCGAGAAATCTGAACCGACCGTACGATCATCTTCAAACTTGCAGGAGTGCTCTCGATTGGCGTCACGAGCATTCTCTATAAGTTTCATAAACTTCGTACGGCTGGAAGGGGTGTTAGACACAAAATTGTCATCTACAACGCAGTTTCCGCTCAGCGACCTAGTCCCGTCGTACCTGTATGTAAGTTCATCGAGAAATGCGAACCAACCGTACGATTTTCTTCAAATTTGCAGGAGTGCTCTCGATTGGCGACACTAGCATTCTCTACAAATTTCATAAACTTCGTACGGCTGGAAGCGGAGTTAGACACAAATTGTCATCATCCGAATTTCCGCTCAGCGACCAAGTCCCTTCGTAGCTGCATGTAAGTTCATCGAGAATTCTGAACCGACCGTACGATCATCTTCAAACTTGCAGAAGTGCTCTCGATTGGCGTCACGAGCATTCTCTATAAGTTTCATAAACTTCGTATGGCTGGAAGCGGAGTTTGAAAAAAATTGTCATCATCCGAATTTCCGCTCAGCGACCAAGTCACTTCGTAGCTGCATGTAAGTTCATCGAGAAATCTGAACCGACCGTACGATCATCTTCAAACTTGCAGGAGTGCTCTCGATTGGCGTCATGAGCATTCTCTATAAGTTTCATAAACTTCGTACGGCTGGAAGGGGTGTTAGACACAAAATTGTCATCTACAACGCAGTTTCCGCTCAGCGACCAAGTCCCGTCGTACCTGTATGTAAGTTCATCGAGAAATGCGAACCAACCGTACGATCTTCTTCAAATTTGCAGGAGTGCTCTCGATTGGCGACACTAGCATTCTCTACAAATTTCATAAACTTCGTACGGCTGGAAGCGGAGATAGACACAAATTGTCATCATCCGAATTTCCGCTCAGCGACCAAGTCCCGTCGTAGCTGTATGTAAGTTCATCGAGAAATGCGAACCGACCGTACGATCTTCTTCAAACTTGCAGGAGTGCTCTCGATTGGCGACACGAGCATTCTCTACAAGTTTCATAAACTTCGTACGGCTGGAAGGGGAGTTAGACAAAAATTGTCATCTACAACGCAGTTTCCACTCAGCGACCAAGTCCCGTCGTAGCTGTATGTAAGTTCATCGTGAAACGGGAACCGACCGTACGATCTTCTTGAAACTCGCAGGAGTGCTCTCGATTGGCGACACGAGCATTCTCTACAAGTTTCATAAACTTCGTACGGCTGGAAGGGTTGTTAGACACAAAATTGTCATCTACAACGCAGTTTCCGCTCAGAGACCAAGTCCCGTCGTACCTGTATGTAAGTTCATCGAGAAATGCGAACCGACCGTTCGATCATCTTCACACTTGCAGGAGTGCTCTCGATTGGCGGCTCGAGCATTCTCTACAAGTTTCATAAACTTCGTACGGCTGGAAGGGGCGTTAGACACAAATTGTCATCTACAACGCAGTACTGGATAGTTCCCGTTCAGCGACTAAGTCCCGTCGTAGCTGCATGTAAGTTCATCGAGAAATCTGAACCGACCGTACGATCATCTTCACACTTGCAGGAGTGCTCTCGGTTGGCGACACGAGCATTCTCTACAAGTTTCATAAACTTCGTACGGCTGGAAGCGGAGTTAGACACAAATTGTCATCATCCGAATTTCAGCTCAGCGACCAAGTCCCTTCGTAGCTGCATGTAAGTTCATCGAGAAATCTGAACCGACCATACGATCATCTTCACACTTGCAGGAGTGCTCTCGATTGGCGACACGAGCATTCTCTACAAGTTTCATAAACTTCGTACGGCTGGAAGGGGAGTTAGACACTAATTGTCATCTACAACGCAGTTTCCGCTCAGCGACCAAGTCCCGTCGTGGCTGTATGTAAGTTCCTCGAGAAATGCGAACCGACCGTACGATCTTCTTCCAACTTGCAGGAGTGCTCTCGATTGACGACACGAGCATGCTGTACAAGTTTCATAAACTTCGAACGGCTGGAAGCGGAGTTTGAAAAAAATTGTCATCCTCCGAATTTCCGCTCAGCGACCAAGTCCATTTGTAGCTGCATGTAAGTTCATCGAGAAATCTGAACCGACCATACGATCATCTTCAAACTTGCAGGAGTGCTCTCGATTGGCGACACGAGCATTCTCTACAAGTTTCATAAACTTCGTACGGCTGGAAGGGGCGTTAGACACAAATTGTCATCTACAACGCACTACTGGATAGTTCCCGTTCAGCGACTAAGTCCCGTCGTAGGTGCATGTAAGTTCATCGAGAAATGTTAACCGACCGTACGATCTTCTTCAAACTTGCAGGAGTGCTCTCGATTGGCGACACGAGCATTCTCTACAAGTTTCATAAACTTCGTACGGCTGGAAGGGGAGTTAGACAAAAATTGTCATCTACAACGCAGTTTCCACTCAGCGACCAAGTCCCGTCGTAGCTGTATGTAAGTTCATCGTGAAATGGGAACCGACCGTACGATCTTCTTGAAACTCGCAGGAGTGCTCTCGATTGGCGACACGAGCATTCTCTACAAGTTTCATAAACTTCGTACGGCTGGAAGCAGAGTTAGACACAAATTGTCATCATCCGAATTTCCGTTCAGCGACCAAGTCCCTTCGTAGCAGCATGTAAGTTCATCGAGAAATGCGAACCGACCGTACGATCTTCTTCAAACTTGCAGGAGTGCTCTCGATTGGCGACACGAGCATTCTCTACAAGTTTCATAAACTTCGTACGGCTGGAAGCGGAGTTAGACACAAATTGTCATCTACAACGCAGTTTCCGCTCAGCGACCAAGTCCCGTCGTAGCTGCATGTAAGTTCATCGAGAAATCTGAACCGACCATACGATCATCTTCACACTTGCAGGAGTGCTCTCGATTGGCGGCACGAGCATTCTCTACAAGTTTCATAAACTTCGTACGGCTGGAAGGGGAGTTAGACACAAATTGTCATCTACAACGCAGTTTCCGCTCAGCGACCAAGTCCCGTCGTAGCTGTATGTAAGCTCATCAAGAAATGCGAACCGACCGTACGTTCTTCTTCAAACTTGCAGGAGTGCTCTCGTTTGACGACACGAGCATGCTGTACAAGTTTCATAAACTTCGTACGGCTGGAAGCGGAGTTTGAAAAAAATTGTCATCATCCGAATTTCCGCTCAGCGACCAAGTCACTTCGTAGCTGCATGTAAGTTCATCGAGAAATCTGAACCGACCGTACGATCATCTTCAAACTTGCAGGAGTGCTCTCGATTGGCGTCACGAGCATTCTCTATAAGTTTCATAAACTTCGTATGGCTGGAAGCGGAGTTTGAAAAAAATTGTCATCATCCGAATTTCCGCTCAGCGACCAAGTCACTTCGTAGCTGCATGTAAGTTCATCGAGAAATCTGAACCGAACGTACGATCATCTTCAAACTTGCAGGAGTGCTCTCGATTGGCGTCACGAGCATTCTCTATAAGTTTCATAAACTTCGTACGGCTGGAAGGGGTGTTAGACACAAAATTGTCATCTACAACGCAGTTTCCGCTCAGCGACCAAGTCCCGTCGTACCTGTATGTAAGTTCATCGAGAAATGCGAACCAACCGTACGATCTTCTTCAAATTTGCAGGAGTGCTCTCGATTGGCGACACTAGCATTCTCTACAAATTTCATAAACTTCGTACGGCTGGAAGCGGAGATAGACACAAATTGTCATCATCCGAATTTCCGCTCAGCGAGCAAGTCCCGTCGTAGCTGTATGTAAGTTCATCGAGAAATGCGAACCGACGGAACGATCTTCTTCAAACTTGCAGGAGTGCTCTCGATTGGCGACACGAGCATTCTCTACAAGTTTCATAAACTTCGTACGGCTGGAAGCGGAGTGAGACACAATTTGTCATCATCCGAATTTCCGCTCAGCGAGCAAGTCCCTTCGTAGCTGCATGTAAGTTCATCGAGAAATCTGAACCGACCGTACGATCATCTTCACACTTGCAGGAGTGCTCTCGGTTGGCGACACGAGCATTCTCTACAAGTTTCATAAACTTCGTACGGCTGGAAGCGGAGTTAGACACAAATTGTCATCATCCGAATTTCAGCTCAGCGACCAAGTCCCTTCGTAGCTGCATGTAAGTTCATCGAGAAATCTGAACCGACCATACGATCATCTTCACACTTGCAGGAGTGCTCTCGATTGGCGACACGAGCATTCTCTACAAGTTTCATAAACTTCGTACGGCTGGAAGGGGAGTTAGACACTAATTGTCATCTACAACGCAGTTTCCGCTCAGCGACCAAGTCCCGTCGTGGCTGTATGTAAGTTCCTCGAGAAATGCGAACCGACCGTACGATCTTCTTCCAACTTGCAGGAGTGCTCTCGATTGACGACACGAGCATGCTGTACAAGTTTCATAAACTTCGAACGGCTGGAAGCGGAGTTTGAAAAAAATTGTCATCCTCCGAATTTCCGCTCAGCGACCAAGTCCATTTGTAGCTGCATGTAAGTTCATCGAGAAATCTGAACCGACCATACGATCATCTTCAAACTTGCAGGAGTGCTCTCGATTGGCGACACGAGCATTCTCTACAAGTTTCATAAACTTCGTACGGCTGGAAGGGGCGTTAGACACAAATTGTCATCTACAACGCACTACTGGATAGTTCCCGTTCAGCGACTAAGTCCCGTCGTAGGTGCATGTAAGTTCATCGAGAAATGTTAACCGACCGTACGATCTTCTTCAAACTTGCAGGAGTGCTCTCGATTGGCGACACGAGCATTCTCTACAAGTTTCATAAACTTCGTACGGCTGGAAGGGGAGTTAGACAAAAATTGTCATCTACAACGCAGTTTCCACTCAGCGACCAAGTCCCGTCGTAGCTGTATGTAAGTTCATCGTGAAATGGGAACCGACCGTACGATCTTCTTGAAACTCGCAGGAGTGCTCTCGATTGGCGACACGAGCATTCTCTACAAGTTTCATAAACTTCGTACGGCTGGAAGCAGAGTTAGACACAAATTGTCATCATCCGAATTTCCGTTCAGCGACCAAGTCCCTTCGTAGCAGCATGTAAGTTCATCGAGAAATGCGAACCGACCGTACGATCTTCTTCAAACTTGCAGGAGTGCTCTCGATTGGCGACACGAGCATTCTCTACAAGTTTCATAAACTTCGTACGGCTGGAAGCGGAGTTAGACACAAATTGTCATCTACAACGCAGTTTCCGCTCAGCGACCAAGTCCCGTCGTAGCTGCATGTAAGTTCATCGAGAAATCTGAACCGACCATACGATCATCTTCACACTTGCAGGAGTGCTCTCGATTGGCGGCACGAGCATTCTCTACAAGTTTCATAAACTTCGTACGGCTGGAAGGGGAGTTAGACACAAATTGTCATCTACAACGCAGTTTCCGCTCAGCGACCAAGTCCCGTCGTAGCTGTATGTAAGCTCATCAAGAAATGCGAACCGACCGTACGTTCTTCTTCAAACTTGCAGGAGTGCTCTCGTTTGACGACACGAGCATGCTGTACAAGTTTCATAAACTTCGTACGGCTGGAAGCGGAGTTTGAAAAAAATTGTCATCATCCGAATTTCCGCTCAGCGACCAAGTCACTTCGTAGCTGCGTGTAAGTTCATCGAGAAATCTGAACCGACCGTACGATCATCTTCAAACTTGCAGGAGTGCTCTCGATTGGCGTCACGAGCATTCTCTATAAGTTTCATAAACTTCGTATGGCTGGAAGCGGAGTTTGAAAAAAATTGTCATCATCCGAATTTCCGCTCAGCGACCAAGTCACTTCGTAGCTGCATGTAAGTTCATCGAGAAATCTGAACCGAACGTACGATCATCTTCAAACTTGCAGGAGTGCTCTCGATTGGCGTCACGAGCATTCTCTATAAGTTTCATAAACTTCGTACGGCTGGAAGGGGTGTTAGACACAAAATTGTCATCTACAACGCAGTTTCCGCTCAGCGACCAAGTCCCGTCGTACCTGTATGTAAGTTCATCGAGAAATGCGAACCAACCGTACGATCTTCTTCAAATTTGCAGGAGTGCTCTCGATTGGCGACACTAGCATTCTCTACAAATTTCATAAACTTCGTACGGCTGGAAGCGGAGATAGACACAAATTGTCATCATCCGAATTTCCGCTCAGCGAGCAAGTCCCGTCGTAGCTGTATGTAAGTTCATCGAGAAATGCGAACCGACGGAACGATCTTCTTCAAACTTGCAGGAGTGCTCTCGATTGGCGACACGAGCATTCTCTACAAGTTTCATAAACTTCGTACGGCTGGAAGCGGAGTGAGACACAATTTGTCATCATCCGAATTTCCGCTCAGCGAGCAAGTCCCTTCGTAGCTGCATGTAAGTTCATCGAGAAATCTGAACCGACCATACGATCATCTTCACACTTGCAGGAGTGCTCTCGATTGGCGACACGAGCATTCTCTACAAGTTTCATAAACTTCGTACGGCGGAAGGGGAGTTAGACACAAATTGTCATCTACAAAGCAGTTTCCGCTCAGCGACCAAGTCCCGTCGTAGCTGTATGTAAGCTCATCAAGAAATGCGAACCGACCGTACGTTCTTCTTCAAACTTGCAGGAGTGCTCTCGTTTGACGACACGAGCATGCTGTACAAGTTTCATAAACTTCGTACGGCTGGAAGCGGAGTTTGAAAAAAATTGTCATCATCCGAATTTCCGCTCAGCGACCAAGTCCCGTCGTAGCTATATGTAAGTTCATCGACAAATGCGAACCGACCGTTCGATCTTCTTCAAACTTGCAGGAATGCTCTCGATTGGCGACACGAGCATTCTCTATAAGTTTCATAAACTTCGCACGGCTGGAAGGGGAGTTAGACACAAATTGTCATCTACAACGCAGTTTCCGACAGCGACCAAGTCCCTTCGTAGCTGCATGTAAGTTCATCGAGAAATCTGAACCGACCGTACGATCATCTTCACACTTGCAGGAGTGCTCTCGATTGGTGTCACGAGCATTCTCTATAAGTTTCATAAACTTCGCACGGCTGGAAGGGGAGTTAGACACAAATTGTCATCTACAACGCAGTTTCCGACAGCGATCAAGTCCCGTCGTAGCTGTATGTAAGTTCATCGAGAAATGCGAACCGACGGAACGATCTTCTTCAAACTTGCAGGAGTGCTCTCGATTGGCGACACGAGCATTCTCTAAAAGTTTCATAAACTTCGTACGGCTGGAAGCGGAGTGAGACACAAATTGTCATCATCCGAATTTCCGCTCAGCGAGCAAGTCCCTTCGTAGCTGCATGTAAGTTCATCGAGAAATCTGAACCGACCATACGATCATCTTCACACTTGCAGGAATGCTCTCGATTGGCGACACGAGCATTCTCTACAAGTTTCATAAACTTCGTACGGCTGGAAGGGGAGTTAGACACAAATTGTCATCTACAACGCAGTTTCCGCTCAGCGACCAAGTCCCATCGTGGCTGTATGTAAGTTCATCGAGAAATGCGAACCGACCGTACGATCTTCTTCCAACTTGCAGGAGTGCTCTCGATTGACGACACGAGCATGCTGTACAAGTTTCATAAACTTCGTACGGCTGGAAGCGGAGTTTGAAAAAAATTGTCATCATCCGAATTTCCGCTCAGCGACCAAGTCACTTCGTAGCTGCATGTAAGTTCATCGAGAAATCTGAACCGACCGTACGATCATCTTCAAACTTGCAGGAGTGCTCTCGATTGGCGTCACGAGCATTCTCTATAAGTTTCATAAACTTCGTACGGCTGGAAGGAGCGTTAGACACAAATTGTCATCTACAACGCAGTACTGGATAGTTCCCGTTCAGCGACTAAGTCCCGTCGTAGGTGCATGTAAGTTCATCGAGAAATGTTAACCGACCGTACGATCTTCTTCAAACTTGCAGGAGTGCTCTCGATTGGCGACACGAGCATTCTCTACAAGTTTCATAAACTTCGTACGGCTGGAAGCGGAGTGAGACACAAATTGTCATCATCCGAATTTCCGCTCAGCGAGCAAGTCCCGTCGTAGCTGTATGTAAGTTCATCGAGAAATGCGAACCGACGGAACGATCTTCTTCAAACTTGCAGGAGTGCTCTCGATTGGCGACACGAGCATTCTGTACAAGTTTCATAAACTTCGTACGGCTGGAAGCGGAGTTTGAATAAAATTGTCATCCTCCGAATTTCCGCTCAGCGACCAAGTCCAATTGTAGCTGCATGTAAGTTCATCGAGAAATCTGAACCGAACATACGATCATCTTCAAACTTGCAGGAGTGCTCTCGATTGGCGACACGAGCATTCTCTACAAGTTTCATAAACTTCGTACGGCTGGAAGGAGCGTTAGACACAAATTGTCATCTACAACGCAGTACTGGATAGTTCCCGTTCAGCGACTAAGTCCCGTCGTAGGTGCATGTAAGTTCATCGAGAAATGTTAACCGACCGTACGATCTTCTTCAAACTTGCAGGAGTGCTCTCGATTGGCGACACGAGCATTCTCTACAAGTTTCATAAACTTCGTACGGCTGGAAGCGGAGTGAGACACAAATTGTCATCATCCGAATTTCCGCTCAGCGAGCAAGTCCCGTCGTAGCTGTATGTAAGTTCATCGAGAAATGCGAACCGACGGAACGATCTTCTTCAAACTTGCAGGAGTGCTCTCGATTGGCGACACGAGCATTCTCTACAAGTTTCATAAACTTCGTACGGCTGGAAGGGGAGTTAGACACTAATTGTCATCTACAACGCAGTTTCCGCTCAGCGACCAAGTCCCGTCGTGGCTGTATGTAAGTTCATCGAGAAATGCGAACCGACCGTACGATCTTCTTCCAACTTGCAGGAGTGCTCTCGATTGACGACACGAGCATGCTGTACAAGTTTCATAAACTTCGAACGGCTGGAAGCGGAGTTTGAAAAAAATTGTCATCATCCGAATTTCCGCTCAGCGACCAAGTCACTTCGTAGCTGCATGTAAGTTCATCGAGAAATCTGAACCGACCGTACGATCATCTTCAAACTTGCAGGAGTGCTCTCGATTGGCGTCACGAGCATTCTCTATAAGTTTCATAAACTTCGTACGGCTGGAAGGGGTGTTAGACACAAAATTGTCATCTACAACGCAGTTTCCGCTCAGCGACCAAGTCCCGTCGTACCTGTATGTAATTTCATCGAGAAATGCGAACCAACCGTACGATCTTCTTCAAATTTGCAGGAGTGCTCTCGATTGGCGACACTAGCATTCTCTACAAATTTCATAAACTTCGTACGGCTGGAAGCGGAGTTAGACACAAATTGTCATCATCCGAATTTCCGCTCAGCGACCAAGTCCCTTCGTAGCTGCATGTAAGTTCATCGAGAAATCTGAACCGACCGTACGATCATCTTCAAACTTGCAGGAGTGCTCTCGATTGGCGTCACGAGCATTCTCTATATGTTTCATATACTTCGCACGGCTGGAAGGGGAGTTAGACACAAATTGTCATCTACAACGCAGTTTCCGACAGCCATCAAGTCCCGTCGTAGCTGTATGTAAGTTCATCGAGAAATGCGAACCGACCGTATGATCTTCTTCAAACTTGCAGGAGTGCTCTCGATTGGAGACACGAGCATTCTGTACAAGTTTCATAAACTTCGTACGGCTGGAAGCGGAGTTTGAATAAAATTGTCATCCTCCGAATTTCCGCTCAGCGACCAAGTCCAATTGTAGCTGCATGTAAGTTCATCGAGAAATCTGAACCGAACATACGATCATCTTCAAACTTGCAGGAGTGCTCTCGATTGGCGACACGAGCATTCTCTACAAGTTTCATAAACTTCGTACGGCTGGAAGGGGCGTTAGACACAAATTGTCATCTACAACGCAGTACTGGATAGTTCCCGTTCAGCGACTAAGTCCCGTCGTAGGTGCATGTAAGTTCATCGAGAAATGTTAACCGACCGTACGATCTTCTTCAAACTTGCAGGAGTGCTCTCGATTGGCGTCACGAGCATTCTCTATAAGTTTCATAAACTTCGTACGGCTGGAAGGGGTGTTAGACACAAAATTGTCATCTACAACGCAGTTTCCGCTCAGCGACCAAGTCCCGTCGTACCTGTATGTAAGTTCATCGAGAAATGCGAACCACCCGTACGATCTTCTTCAAATTTGCAGGAGTGCTCTCGATTGGCGACACTAGCATTCTCTACAAATTTCATAAACTTCGTACGGCTGGAAGCGGAGATAGACACAAATTGTCATCATCCGAATTTCCGCTCAGCGAGCAAGTCCCGTCGTAGCTGTATGTAAGTTCATCGAGAAATGCGAACCGACGGAACGATCTTCTTCAAACTTGCAGGAGTGCTCTCGATTGGCGACACGAGCATTCTCTACAAGTTTCATAAACTTCGTACGGCTGGAAGCGGAGTGAGACACAATTTGTCATCATCCGAATTTCCGCTCAGCGAGCAAGTCCCTTCGTAGCTGCATGTAAGTTCATCGAGAAATCTGAACCGACCATACGATCATCTTCACACTTGCAGGAGTGCTCTCGATTGGCGACACGAGCATTCTCTACAAGTTTCATAAACTTCGTACGGCTGGAAGGGGAGTTAGACACAAATTGTCATCTACAAAGCAGTTTCCGCTCAGCGACCAAGTCCCGTCGTAGCTGTATGTAAGCTCATCAAGAAATGCGAACCGACCGTACGTTCTTCTTCAAACTTGCAGGAGTGCTCTCGTTTGACGACACGAGCATGCTGTACAAGTTTCATAAACTTCGTACGGCTGGAAGCGGAGTTTGAAAAAAATTGTCATCATCCGAATTTCCGCTCAGCGACCAAGTCACTTCGTAGCTGCATGTAAGTTCATCGAGAAATCTGAACCGACCGTACGATCATCTTCAAACTTGCAGGAGTGCTCTCGATTGGCGTCACGAGCATTCTCTATAAGTTTCATATACTTCGCACGGCTGGAAGGGGAGTTTGAAAAAAATTGTCATCATCCGAATTTCCGCTCAGCGACCAAGTCACTTCGTAGCTGCATGTAAGTTCATCGAGAAATCTGAAACGACCGTACGATCATCTTCAAACTTGCAGGAGTGCTCTCGATTGGCGTCACGAGCATTCTCTATAAGTTTCATAAACTTCGTACGGCTGGAAGGGGTGTTAGACACAAAATTGTCATCTACAACGCAGTTTCCGCTCAGCGACCAAGTCCCGTCGTACCTGCATGTAATTTCATCGAGAAATGCGAACCAACCGTACGATCTTCTTCAAATTTGCAGGAGTGCTCTCGATTGGCGACACTAGCATTCTCTACAAATTTCATAAACTTCGTACGGCTGGAAGCGGAGTTAGACACAAATTGTCATCATCCGAATTTCCGCTCAGCGACCAAGTCCCTTCGTAGCTGCATGTAAGTTCATCGAGAAATCTGAACCGACCGTACGATCATCTTCAAACTTGCAGGAGTGCTCTCGATTGGCGTCACGAGCATTCTCTATATGTTTCATATACTTCGCACGGCTGGAAGGGGAGTTAGACACAAATTGTCATCTACTACGCAGTTTCCGACAGCCATCAAGTCCCGTCGTAGCTGTATGTAAGTTCATCGAGAAATGCGAACCGACCGTATGATCTTCTTCAAACTTGCAGGAGTGCTCTCGATTGGAGACACGAGCATTCTGTACAAGTTTCATAAACTTCGTACGGCTGGAAGCGGAGTTTGAATAAAATTGTCATCCTCCGAATTTCCGCTCAGCGACCAAGTCCAATTGTAGCTGCATGTAAGTTCATCGAGAAATCTGAACCGAACATACGATCATCTTCAAACTTGCAGGAGTGCTCTCGATTGGCGACACGAGCATTCTCTACAAGTTTCATAAACTTCGTACGGCTGGAAGGAGCGTTAGACACAAATTGTCATCTACAACGCAGTACTGGATAGTTCCCGTTCAGCGACTAAGTCCCGTCGTAGGTGCATGTAAGTTCATCGAGAAATGTTAACCGACCGTACGATCTTCTTCAAACTTGCAGGAGTGCTCTCGATTGGCGACACGAGCATTCTCTACAAGTTTCATAAACTTCGTACGGCTGGAAGCGGAGTGAGACACAAATTGTCATCATCCGAATTTCCGCTCAGCGAGCAAGTCCCGTCGTAGCTGTATGTAAGTTCATCGAGAAATGCGAACCGACGGAACGATCTTCTTCAAACTTGCAGGAGTGCTCTCGATTGGCGACACGAGCATTCTCTACAAGTTTCATAAACTTCGTACGGCTGGAAGCGGAGTGAGACACAAATTGTCATCATCCGAATTTCCGCTCAGCGAGCAAGTCCCTTCGTAGCTGCATGTAAGTTCATCGAGAAATCTGAACCGACCATACGATCATCTTCACACTTGCAGGAGTGCTCTCGATTGGCGACACGAGCATTCTCTAAAAGTTTCATAAACTTCGTACGGCTGGAAGGGGAGGTAGACACAAATTGTCATCTACAACGCAGTTTCCGCTCAGCGACCAAGTCCCGTCGTGGCTGTATGTAAGTTCATCGAGAAATGCGAACCGACCGTTCGATCTTCTTCCAACTTGCAGGAGTGCTCTCGATTGACGACACGAGCATTCTCTACAAGTTTCATAAACTTCGTACGGCTGGAAGCAGAGTTAGACACAAATTGTCATCATCCGAATTTCCGCTCAGCGACCAAGTCCCTTCGTAGCAGCATGTAAGTTCATCGAGAAATGCGAACCGACCGTACGATCTTCTTCAAACTTGCAGGAGTGCTCTCGATTGGCGACACGAGCATTCTCTACAAGTTTCATAAACTTCGTACGGCTGGAAGCGGAGTTAGACACAAATTGTCATCTACAACGCAGTTTCCGCTCAGCGACCAAGTCCCGTCGTAGCTGCATGTAAGTTCATCGAGAAATCTGAACCGACCATACGATCATCTTCACACTTGCAGGAGTGCTCTCGATTGGCGACACGAGCATTCTCTACAAGTTTCATAAACTTCGTACGGCTGGAAGGGGAGTTAGACACAAATTGTCATCTACAACGCAGTTTCCGCTCAGCGACCAAGTCCCGTCGTAGCT
Organism: Priocnemis perturbator; assembly: GCA_963942575.1. NCBI lineage: Eukaryota > Metazoa > Arthropoda > Insecta > Hymenoptera > Pompilidae > Priocnemis > Priocnemis perturbator. Next base: position 552,439 of record CAWWDK010000055.1, read on the forward strand.
GTATGTAAGCTCATCAAGAAATGCGAACCGACCGTACGTTCTTCTTCAAACTTGCAGGAGTGCTCTCGTTTGACGACACGAGCATGCTGTACATGTTTCATAAACTTCGTACGGCTGGAAGCGGAGTTTGAAAAAAATTGTCATCATCCGAATTTCCGCTCAGCGACCAAGTCCCGTCGTAGCTATATGTAAGTTCATCGACAAATGCGAACCGACCGTTCGATCTTCTTCAAACTTGCAGGAATGCTCTCGATTGGCGACACGAGCATTCTCTATAAGTTTCATAAACTTCGTACGGCTGGAAGGGTAGTTAGACACAAATTGTCATCTACAACGCAGTTTCCGCTCAGCGACCAAGTCCCGTCGTAGCTGTATGTAAGCTCATCAAGAAATGCGAACCGACCGTACGATCTTCTTCAAACTTGCAGGAGTGCTCTCGATTGACGACACGAGCATGCTGTACAAGTTTCATAAACTTCGTACGGCTGGAAGCGGAGTTTGAAAAAAATTGTCATCATGCGAATTTCCGCTCAGCGAGCAAGTCCCGTCGTAGCTGTATGTAAGTTCATCGAGAAATGCGAACCGACCGTTCGATCATCTTCACACTTGCAGCAGTGCTCTCGATTGGCGGCTCGAGCATTCTCTACAAGTTTCATAAACTTCGTACGGCTGGAAGGGGCGTTAGACACAAATTGTCATCTACAACGCAGTACTGGATAGTTCCCGTTCAGCGACTAAGTCCCGTCGTAGCTGCATGTAAGTTCATCGAGAAATCTGAACCGACCGTACGATCATCTTCACACTTGCAGGAGTGCTCTTGGTTGGCGACACGAGCATTCTCTACAAGTTTCATAAACTTCGTACGGCTGGAAGCGGAGTTAGACACAAATTGTCATCATCCGAATTTCAGCTCAGCGACCAAGTCCCTTCGTAGCTGCATGTAAGTTCATCAAGAAATGCGAACCGACCGTACGATCTTCTTCAAACTTGCAGGAGTGCTCTCGATTGACGACACGAGCATGCTGTACAAGTTTCATAAACTTCGTACGGCTGGAAGCGGAGTTTGAAAAAAATTGTCATCATGCGAATTTCCGCTCAGCGAGCAAGTCCCGTCGTAGCTGTATGTAAGTTCATCGAGAAATGCGAACCGACCGTTCGATCATCTTCACACTTGCAGGAGTGCTCTCGATTGGCGTCACGAGCATTCTCTATAAGTTTCATAAACTTCGTATGGCTGGAAGCGGAGTTTGAAAAAAATTGTCATCATCCGAATTTCCGCTCAGCGACCAAGTCACTTCGTAGCTGCATGTAAGTTCATCGAGAAATCTGAACCGACCGTACGATCATCTTCAAACTTGCAGGAGTGCTCTCGATTGGCGTCACGAGCATTCTCTATAAGTTTCATAAACTTCGTACGGCTGGAAGCGGAGTTTGAAAAAAATTGCCATCATCCGAATTTCCGCTCAGCGACCAAGTCACTTCGTAGCTGCATGTAAGTTCATCGAGAAATCTGAACCGACCGTACGATCATCTTCAAACTTGCAGGAGTGCTCTCGATTGGCTTCACGAGCATTCTCTATAAGTTTCATATACTTCGCACGGCTGGAAGGGGAGTTAGACACAAATTGTCATCTACAACGCAGTTTCCGACAGCCATCAAGTCCCGTCGTAGCTGTATGTAAGTTCATCGAGAAATACGAACCGACCGTATGATCTTCTTCAAACTTGCAGGAGTGCTCTCGATTGGAGACACGAGCATTCTGTACAAGTTTCATAAACTTCGCACGGCTGGAAGGGGAGTTAGACACAAATTGTCATCTACAACGCAGTTTCCGACAGCGATCAAGTCCCGTCGTAGCTGTATGTAAGTTCATCGAGAAATGCGAACCGACCGTACGATCTTCTTCAAACTTGCAGGAGTGATCTCGATTGACGACACGAGCATGCTGTACAAGTTTCATAAACTTCGTACGGCTGGAAGCGGAGTTTGAATAAAATTGTCATCCTCCGAATTTCCGCTCAGCGACCAAGTCCATTTGTAGCTGCATGTAAGTTCATCGAGAAATCTGAACCGACCATACGATCATCTTCAAACTTGCAGGAGTGCTCTCGATTGGCGACACGAGCATTCTCTACAAGTTTCATAAACTTCGTACGGCTGGAAGGGGCGTTAGACACAAATTGTCATCTACAACGCAGTACTGGATAGTTCCCGTTCAGCGACTAAGTCCCGTCGTAGGTGCATGTAAGTTCATCGAGAAATGTTAACCGACCGTACGATCTTCTTCAAACTTGCAGGAGTGCTCTCGATTGGCGACACGAGCATTCTCTACAAGTTTCATAAACTTCGTACGGCTGGAAGCGGAGTGAGACACAAATTGTCATCATCCGAATTTCCGCTCAGCGAGCAAGTCCCGTCGTAGCTGTATGTAAGTTCATCGAGAAATGCGAACCGACGGAACGATCTTCTTCAAACTTGCAGGAGTGCTCTCGATTAGCGACACGAGCATTCTCTACAAGTTTCATAAACTTCGTACGGCTGGAAGCGGAGTGAGACACAAATTGTCATCATCCGAATTTCCGCTCAGCGAGCAAGTCCCTTCGTAGCTGCATGTAAGTTCATCGAGAAATCTGAACCGACCATACGATCATCTTCACACTTGCAGGAGTGCTCTCGATTGGCGACACGAGCATTCTCTACAAGTTTCATAAACTTCGTACGGCTGGAAGGGGAGTTAGACACAAATTGTCATCTACAACGCAGTTTCCGCTCAGCGACCAAGTCCCGTCGTGGCTGTATGTAAGTTCATCGAGAAATGCGAACCGACCGTACGATCTTCTTCCAACTTGCAGGAGTGCTCTCGATTGACGACACGAGCATGCTGTACAAGTTTCATAAACTTCGTACGGCTGGAAGCGGAGTTTGAAAAAAATTGTCATCATCCGAATTTCCGCTCAGCGACCAAGTCACTTCGTAGCTGCATGTAAGTTCATCGAGAAATCTGAACCGACCGTACGATCATCTTCAAACTTGCAGGAGTGCTCTCGATTGGCGTCACGAGCATTCTCTATAAGTTTCATAAACTTCGCACGGCTGGAAGGGGAGTTAGACACAAATTGTCATCTACAACGCAGTTTCCGATAGCGATCAAGTCCCGTCGTAGCTGTATGTAAGTTCATCGAGAAATGCGAACCGACCGTACGATCTTCTTCCAACTTGCAGGAGTGCTCTCGATTGACGACACGAGCATGCTGTACAAGTTTCATAAACTTCGTACGGCTGGAAGCGGAGTTTGAAAAAAATTGTCATCATCCGAATTTCCGCTCAGCGACCAAGTCACTTCGTAGCTGCATGTAAGTTCATCGAGAAATCTGAACCGACCGTACGATCATCTTCAAACTTGCTGGAGTGCTCTCGATTGGCGTCACGAGCATTCTCTATAAGTTTCATAAACTTCGCACGGCTGGAAGGGGAGTTAGACACAAATTGTCATCTACAACGCAGTTTCCGACAGCGATCAAGTCCCGTCGTAGCTGTATGTAAGTTCATCGAGAAATGCGAACCGACCGTACGATCTTCTTCAAACTTGCAGGAGTGTTCTCGATTGGCGACACTAGCATTCTCTACAAATTTCATAAACTTCGTACGGCTGGAAGCGGAGTTAGACACAAATTGTCATCATCCGAATTTCCGCTCAGCGACCAAGTCCCTTCGTAGCTGCATGTAAGTTCATCGAGAAATCTGAACCGACCGTACGATCATCTTCACACTTGCAGGAGTGCTCTCGATTGGCGACACGAGCATTCTCTACAAGTTTCATAAACTTCGTACGGCTGGAAGGGGAGTTAGACACAAATTGTCATCTACAACGCAGTTTCCGCTCAGCGACCAAGTCCCGTCGTAGCTGCATGTAAGTTCATCGAGAAATCTGAACCGACCATACGATCATCTTCACACTTGCAGGAGTGCTCTCGATTGGCGACACGAGCATTCTCTACAAGTTTCATAAACTTCATACGGCTGGAAGGGGTGTTAGACACAAATTGTCATCTACAACGAAGTTTCCGCTCAGCGACCAAGTCCCGTCGTAGCTGTATGTAAGTTCATCGAGAAATGCGAACCGACCGTACGATCTTCTTCAAATTTGCAGGAGTGCTCTCGATTGGCGACACGAGCATTCTCTACAAATTTCATAAACTTCGTACGGCTGGAAGCGGAGTTTGAAAAAAATTGTCATCATCCGAATTTCCGCTCAGCGACCAAGTCCCTTTGTAGCTGCATGTAAGTTCATCGAGAAATCTGAACCGACCGTACGATCATCTTCAAACTTGCAGGAGTGCTCTCGATTGGCGACACGAGCATTCTCTACAAGTTTCATAAACTTCGTACGGCTGGAAGGGGTGTTAGACACAAAATTGTCATCTACAACGCAGTTTCCGCTCAGCGACCAAGTCCCGTCGTAGCTGTATGTAAGTTCATCGAGAAATGCGAACCGACCGTACGATCTTCTTCAAATTTGCAGGAGTGCTCTCGATTGGCGACACGAGCATTCTCTACAAATTTCATAAACTTCGTACGGCTGGAAGCGGAGTTAGACACAAATTGTCATCATCCGAATTTCCGCTCAGCGACCAAGTCCCATCGTAGCTGCATGTAAGTTCATCGAGAAATCTGAACCGACCGTACGATCATCTTCACACTTGCAGGAGTGCTCTCGATTTGCGACACGAGCATTCTCTACAAGTTTCATAAACTTCGTACGGCTGGAAGCGGAGTTAGACACAAATTGTCATCATCCGAATTTCCGCTCAGCGACCAAGTCCCTTCGTAGCTGCATGTAAGTTCATCGAGAAATCTGAACCGACCATACGATCATCTTCACACTTGCAGGAGTGCTCTCGATTGGCGACACGAGTATTCTCTACAAGTTTCATAAACTTCGTACGGCTGGAAGGGGAGTTAGACACAAATTGTGATCTACAACGCAGTTTCCGCTCAGCGACCAAGTCCCGTCGTGGCTGTATGTAAGTTCATCGAGAAATGCGAACCGACCGTACGATCTTCTTCCAACTTGCAGGAGTGCTCTCGATTGACGACACGAGCATGCTGTACAAGTTTCATAAACTTCGTACGGTTGGAAGCGGAGTTTGAAAAAAATTGTCATCATCCGAATTTCCGCTCAGCGACCAAGTCACTTCGTAGCTGCATGTAAGTTCATCGAGAAATCTGAACCGACCGTACGATCATCTTCAAACTTGCAGGAGTGCTCTCGATTGGCGTCACGAGCATTCTCTATAAGTTTCATAAACTTCGCACGGCTGGAAGGGGAGTTAGACACAAATTGTCATCTACAACGCAGTTTCCGATAGCGATCAAGTCCCGTCGTACCTGTATGTAAGTTCATCGAGAAATGCGAACCAACCGTACGATTTTCTTCAAATTTGCAGGAGTGCTCTCGATTGGCGACACTAGCATTCTCTACAAATTTCATAAACTTCGTACGGCTGGAAGCGGAGTTAGACACAAATTGTCATCATCCGAATTTCCGCTCAGCGACCAAGTCCCTTCGTAGCTGCATGTAAGTTCATCGAGAATTCTGAACCGACCGTACGATCATCTTCAAACATGCAGAAGTGCTCTCGATTGGCGACACGAGCATTCTCTACAAGTTTCATAAACTTCGTACGGCTGGAAGGGGCGTTAGACACAAATTGTCATCTACAACGCAGTACTGGATAGTTCCCGTTCAGCGACTAAGTCCCGTCGTAGGTGCATGTAAGTTCATCGAGAAATGTTAACCGACCGTACGATCTTCTTCAAACTTGCAGGAGTGCTCTCGATTGGCGACACGAGCATTTTCTACAAGTTTCATAAACTTCGTACGGCTGGAAGGGGAGTTAGACAAAAATTGTCATCTACAACGCAGTTTCCGCTCAGCGACCAAGTCCCGTCGTAGCTGTATGTAAGTTCATCGTGAAATGGGAACCGACCGTACGATCTTCTTGAAACTCGCAGGAGTGCTCTCGATTGGCGACACGAGCATTCTCTACAAGTTTGATAAACTTCGTACGGCTGGAAGCAGAGTTAGACACAAATTGTCATCATCCGAATTTCCGCTCAGCGACCAAGTCCCTTCGTAGCAGCATGTAAGTTCATCGAGAAATGCGAACCGACCGTACGATCTTCTTCAAACTTGCAGGAGTGCTCTCGATTGGCGACACGAGCATTCTCTACAAGTTTCATAAACTTCGTACGGCTGGAAGCGGAGTTAGACACAAATTGTCATCTACAACGCAGTTTCCGCTCAGCGACCAAGTCCCGTCGTAGCTGCATGTAAGTTCATCGAGAAATCTGAACCGACCATACGATCATCTTCACACTTGCAGGAGTGCTCTCGATTGGCGACACGAGCATTCTCTACAAGTTTCATAAACTTCGTACGGCTGGAAGGGGAGTTAGACACAAATTGTCATCTACAACGCAGTTTCCGCTCAGCGACCAAGTCCCGTCGTAGCTGTATGTAAGCTCATCAAGAAATGCGAACCGACCGTACGTTCTTCTTCAAACTTGCAGGAGTGCTCTCGTTTGACGACACGAGCATGCTGTACAAGTTTCATAAACTTCGTACGCCTGGAAGCGGAGTTTGAAAAAAATTGTCATCATCCGAATTTCCGCTCAGCGACCAAGTCCCGTCGTAGCTATATGTAAGTTCATCGACAAATGCGAACCGACCGTTCGATCTTCTTCAAACTTGCAGGAATGCTCTCGATTGGCGACACGAGCATTCTCTATAAGTTTCATAAACTTCGTACGGCTGGAAGGGTAGTTAGACACAAATTGTCATCTACAACGCAGTTTCCGCTCAGCGACCAAGTCCCGTCGTAGCTGTATGTAAGCTCATCAAGAAATGCGAACCGACCGTACGATCTTCTTCAAACTTGCAGGAGTGCTCTCGATTGACGACACGAGCATGCTGTACAAGTTTCATAAACTTCGTACGGCTGGAAGCGGAGTTTGAAAAAAATTGTCATCATCCGAATTTCCGCTCAGCGAGCAAGTCCCGTCGTAGCTGTATGTAAGTTCATCGAGAAATGCGAACCGACCGTACGATCATCTTCACACTTGCAGGAGTGCTCTCGATTGGCGGCTCGAGCATTCTCTACAAGTTTCATAAACTTCGTACGGCTGGAAGGGGCGTTAGACACAAATTGTCATCTACAACGCAGTACTGGATAGTTCCCGTTCAGCGACTAAGTCCCGTCGTAGGTGCATGTAAGTTCATCCAGAAATGTTAACCGGCCGTACGATCTTCTTCGAACTTGCAGGAGTGCTCTCGATTGGCGGCTCGAGCATTCTCTACAAGTTTCATAAACTTCGTACGGCTGGAAGGGGAGTTAGACACAAATTGTCATCATCCGAATTTCCGCTCAGCGACCAAGTCCCTTCGTAGCTGCATGTAAGTTCATCGAGAAATCTGAACCGACCGTACGATCATCTTCACACTTGCAGGAGTGTTCTCGATTGGCGACACGAGCATTCTCTACAAGTTTCATAAACTTCGTACGGCTGGAAACGGAGTTAGACACAAATTGTCATCTACAACGCAGTTTCCGCTCAGCGACCAAGTCCCGTCGTGGCTGTATGTAAGTTCATCGAGAAATGCGAACCGACCGTACGATCTTCTTCCAACTTGCAGGAGTGCTCTCGATTGACGACACGAGCATGCAGTACAAGTTTCATAAACTTCGTACGGCTGGAAGCGGAGTTAGACACAAATTGTCATCATCCGAATTTCCGCTCAGCGACCAAGTCCCTTCGTAGCTGCATGTAAGTTCATCGAGAAATCTGAACCGACCATACGATCATCTTCACACTTGCAGGAGTGCTCTCGATTGGCGACACGAGCATTCTCTACAAGTTTCATAAACTTCGTACGGCTGGAAGGGGAGTTAGACACAAATTGTCATCTACAACGCAGTTTCCGCTCAGCGACCAAGTCCCATCGTGGCTGTATGTAAGTTCATCGAGAAATGCGAACCGACCGTACGATCTTCTTCCAACTTGCAGGAGTGCTCTCGATTGACGACACGAGCATGCTGTACAAGTTTCATAAACTTCGTACGGCTGGAAGCGGAGTTTGAAAAAAATTGTCATCATCCGAATTTCCGCTCAGCGACCAAGTCACTTCGTAGCTGCATGTTAGTTCATCGAGAAATCTGAACCGACCGTACGATCATCTTCAAACTTGCAGGAGTGCTCTCGATTGGCGTCACGAGCATTCTCTATAAGTTTCATAAACTTCGCACGGCTGGAAGGGGAGTTAGACACAAATTGCCATCTACAACGCAGTTTCCGATAGCGATCAAGTCCCGTCGTAGCTGTATGTAAGTTCATCGAGAAATGCGAACCGACCGTACGATCTTCTTCCAACTTGCAGGAGTGCTCTCGATTGACGACACAAGCATGTTGTACAAGTTTCATAAACTTCGTACGGCTGGAAGCGGAGTTTGAAAAAAATTGTCATCATCCGAATTTCCGCTCAGCGACCAAGTCCCTTCGTAGCTGCATGTAAGTTCATCGAGAAATCTGAACCGACCGTACGATCATCTTCAAACTTGCAGGAGTGCTCTCCATTGGCGTCACGAGCATTCTCTATATGTTTCATATACTTCGCACGGCTGGAAGGGGAGTTAGACACAAATTGTCATCTACAACGCAGTTTCCGACAGCCATCAAGTCCCGTCGTAGCTGTATGTAAGTTCATCGAGAAATGCGAACCGACCGTATGATCTTCTTCAAACTTGCAGGAGTGCTCTCGATTGGAGACACGAGCATTCTGTACAAGTTTCATAAACTTCGTACGGCTGGAAGCGGAGTTTGAATAAAATTGTCATCCTCCGAATTTCCGCTCAGCGACCAAGTCCAATTGTAGCTGCATGTAAGTTCATCGAGAAATCTGAACCGAACATACGATCATCTTCAAACTTGCAGGAGTGCTCTCGATTGGCGACACGAGCATTCTCTACAAGTTTCATAAACTTCGTACGGCTGGAAGGGGCGTTAGACACAAATTGTCATCTACAACGCAGTACTGGATAGTTCCCGTTCAGCGACTAAGTCCCGTCGTAGGTGCATGTAAGTTCATCGAGAAATGTTAACCGACCGTACGATCTTCTTCAAACTTGCAGGAGTGCTCTCGATTGGCGACACGAGCATTCTCTACAAGTTTCATAAACTTCGTACGGCTGGAAGCGGAGTGAGACACAAATTGTCATCATCCGAATTTCCGCTCAGCGAGCAAGTCCCGTCGTAGCTGTATGTAAGTTCATCGAGAAATGCGAACCGACGGAACGATCTTCTTCAAACTTGCAGGAGTGCTCTCGATTGGCGACACGAGCATTCTCTACAAGTTTCATAAACTTCGTACGGCTGGAAGCGGAGTGAGACACAAATTGTCATCATCCGAATTTCCGCTCAGCGAGCAAGTCCCTTCGTAGCTGCATGTAAGTTCATCGAGAAATCTGAACCGACCATACGATCATCTTCACACTTGCAGGAGTGCTCTCGATTGGTGACACGAGCATTCTCTACAAGTTTCATAAACTTCGTACGGCTGGAAGGGGTGTTAGACACAAAATTGTCATCTACAACGCAGTTTCCGCTCAGCGACCAAGTCCCGTCGTACCTGTATGTAAGTTCATCGAGAAATGCGAACCGACCGTACGATCTTCTTCCAACTTGCAGGAGTGCTCTCGATTGACGACACGAGCATGCTGTACAAGTTTCATAAACTTCGTACGGCTGGAAGCGGAGTTTGAAAAAAATTGTCATCATCCAAATTTCCGCTCAGCGACCAAGTCACTTCGTAGCTGCATGTAAGTTCATCGAGAAATCTGAACCGACCGTACGATCATCTTCAAACTTGCAGGAGGGCTCTCGATTGGCGTCACGAGCATTCTCTATAAGTTTCATAAACTTCGTACGGCTGGAAGCGGAGTTTGAAAAAAATTGTCATCATCCGAATTTCCGCTCAGCGACCAAGTCACTTCGTAGCTGCATGTAAGTTCATCGAGAAATCTGAACCGAACGTACGATCATCTTCAAACTTGCAGGAGTGCTCTCGATTGGCGTCACCAGCATTCTCTATAAGTTTCATAAACTTCGAACGGCTGGAAGGGGAGTTAGACACAAATTGTCATCTACAACGCAGTTTCCGACAGCGATCAAGTCCCGTCGTAGCTGTATGTAAGTTCATCGAGAAATGCGAACCGACCGTACGATCTTCTTCAAACTTGCAGGAGTGATCTCGATTGACGACACGAGCATGCTGTACAAGTTTTATAAACTTCGTACGGCTGGAAGCGGAGTTTGAATAAAATTGTCATCCTCCGAATTTCCGCTCAGCGACCAAGTCCATTTGTAGCTGCATGTAAGTTCATCGAGAAATCTGAACCGACCATACGATCATCTTCAAACTTGCAGGAGTGCTCTCGATTGGCGACACGAGCATTCTCTACAAGTTTCATAAACTTCATACGGCTGGAAGGGGCGTTAGACACAAATTGTCATCTACAACGCAGTACTGGATAGTTCCCGTTCAGCGACTAAGTCCCGTCGTAGGTGCATGTAAGTTCATCGAGAAATGTTAACCGACCGTACGATCTTCTTCAAACTTGCAGGAGTGCTCTCGATTGGCGACACGAGCATTCTCTACAAGTTTCATAAACTTCGTACGGCTGGAAGCGGAGTGAGACACAAATTGTCATCATCCGAATTTCCGCTCAGCGAGCAAGTCCCGTCGTAGCTGTATGTAAGTTCATCGAGAAATGCGAACCGACGGAACGATTTTCTTCAAACTTGCAGGAGTGCTCTCGATTAGCGACACGAGCATTCTCTACAAGTTTCATAAACTTCGTACGGCTGGAAGCGGAGTGAGACACAAATTGTCATCATCCGAATTTCCGCTCAGCGAGCAAGTCCCTTCGTAGCTGCATGTAAGTTCATCGAGAAATCTGAACCGACCATACCATCATCTTCACACTTGCAGGAGTGCTCTCGATTGGCGACACGAGCATTCTCTACAAGTTTCATAAACTTCGTACGGCTGGAAGGGGAGTTAGACACAAATTGTCATCTACAACGCAGTTTCCGCTCAGCGACCGAGTCCCATCGTGGCTGTATGTAACTTCATCAGGAAAGGCGAACCGACCGTACGATCTTCTTCCAACTTGCAGGAGTGCTCTCGATTGACGACACGAGCATGCTGTACAAGTTTCATAAACTTCGTACGGCTGGAAGCGGAGTTTGAAAAAAATTGTCATCATCCGAATTTCCGCTCAGCGACCAAGTCACTTCGTAGCTGCATGTAAGTTCATCGAGAAATCTGAACCGACCGTACGATCATCTTCAAACTTGCAGGAGTGCTCTCGATTGGCGTCACGAGCATTCTCTATAAGTTTCATAAACTTCGTACGGCTGGAAGCGGAGTTTGAAAAAAATTGTCATCATCCGAATTTCCGCTCAGCGACCAAGTCACTTCGTAGCTGCATGTAAGTTCATCGAGAAATGTGAACCGAACGTACGATCATCTTCAAACTTGCAGGAGTGCTCTCGATTGGCGTCACGAGCATTCTCTATAAGTTTCATAAACTTCGTACGGCTGGAAGGGGTGTTAGACACAAAATTGTCATCTACAACGCAGTTTCCGCTCAGCGACCAAGTCCCGTCGTACCTGTATGTAAGTTCATCGAGAAATGCGAACCAACCGTACGATCTTCTTCAAATTTGCAGGAGTGCTCTCGATTGGCGACACTAGCATTCTCTACAAATTTCATAAACTTCGTACGGCTGGAAGCGGAGATAGACACAAATTGTCATCATCCGAATTTCCGCTCAGCGACCAAGTCCCTTCGTAGCTGCATGTAAGTTCATCGAGAAATCTGAACCGACCATACGATCATCTTCAAACTTGCAGGAGTGCTCTCGATTGGCGTCACGAGCATTCTCTATAAGTTTCATATACTTCGCACGGCTGGAAGGGGAGTTAGACACAAATTGTCATCTACAACGCAGTTTCCGACAGCCATCAAGTCCCGTCGTAGCTGTATGTAAGTTCATCGAGAAATGCGAACCGACCGTATGATCTTCTTCAAACTTGCAGGAGTGCTCTCGATTGGAGACACGAGCATTCTGTACAAGTTTCATAAACTTCGTACGGCTGGAAGCGGAGTTTGAATAAAATTGTCATCCTCCGAATTTCCGCTCAGCGACCAAGTCCATTTGTAGCTGCATGTAAGTTCATCGAGAAATCTGAACCGACCATACGATCATCTTCAAACTTGCAGGAGTGCTCTCGATTGGCGACACGAGCATTCTCTACAAGTTTCATAAACTTCGTACGGCTGGAAGGGGCGTTAGACACAAATTGTCATCTACAACGCAGTACTGGATAGTTCCCGTTCAGCGAATAAGTCCCGTCGTAGGTGCATGTAAGTTTATCGAGAAATGTTAACCGACCGTACGATCTTCTTCAAACTTGCAGGAGTGCTCTCGATTGGCGTCACGAGCATTCTCTACAAGTTTCATAAACTTCGTACGGCTGGAAGCGGAGTGAGACACAAATTGTCATCATCCGAATTTCCGCTCAGCGAGCAAGTCCCGTCGTAGCTGTATGTAAGTTCATCGAGAAATGCGAACCGACGGAACGATCTTCTTCAAACTTGCAGGAGTGCTCTCGATTAGCGACACGAGCATTCTCTACAAGTTTCATAAACTTCGTACGGCTGGAAGCGGAGTGAGACACAAATTGTCATCATCCGAATTTCCGCTCAGCGAGCAAGTCCCTTCGTAGCTGCATGTAAGTTCATCGAGAAATCTGAACCGACCATACCATCATCTTCACACTTGCAGGAGTGCTCTCGATTGGCGACACGAGCATTCTCTACAAGTTTCATAAACTTCGTACGGCTGGAAGGGGAGTTAGACACAAATTGTCATCTACAACGCAGTTTCCGCTCAGCGACCGAGTCCCATCGTGGCTGTATGTAACTTCATCGAGAAATGCGAACCGACCGTACGATCTTCTTCCAACTTGCAGGAGTGCTCTCGATTGACGACACGAGCATGCTGTACAAGTTTCATAAACTTCGTACGGCTGGAAGCGGAGTTTGAAAAAAATTGTCATCATCCGAATTTCCGCTCAGCGACCAAGTCACTTCGTAGCTGCATGTAAGTTCATCGAGAAATCTGAACCGAACGTACGATCATCTTCAAACTTGCAGGAGTGCTCTCGATTGGCGTCACGAGCATTCTCTATAAGTTTCATAAACTTCGTACGGCTGGAAGGGGTGTTAGACACAAAATTGTCATCTACAACGCAGTTTCCGCTCAGCGACCAAGTCCCGTCGTACCTGTATGTAAGTTCATCGAGAAATGCGAACCAACCGTACGATCTTCTTCAAATTTGCAGGAGTGCTCTCGATTGGCGACACTAGCATTCTCTACAAATTTCATAAACTTCGTACGGCTGGAAGCGGAGATAGACACAAATTGTCATCATCCGAATTTCCGCTCAGCGACCAAGTCCCTTCGTAGCTGCATGTAAGTTCATCGAGAAATCTGAACCGACCATACGATCATCTTCAAACTTGCAGGAGTGCTCTCGTTTGACGACACGAGCATGCTGTACAAGTTTCATAAACTTCGTACGGCTGGAAGCGGAGTTTGAAAAAAATTGTCATCATCCGAATTTCCGCTCAGCGACCAAGTCCCGTCGTAGCTATATGTAAGTTCATCGACAAATGCGAACCGAACGTTCGATCTTCTTCAAACTTGCAGGAATGCTCTCGATTGGCGTCACGAGCATTCTCTATAAGTTTCATATACTTCGCACGGCTGGAAGGGGAGTTAGACACAAATTGTCATCTACAACGCAGTTTCCGACAGCCATCAAGTCCCGTCGTAGCTGTATGTAAGTTCATCGAGAAATGCGAACCGACCGTATGATCTTCTTCAAACTTGCAGGAGTGCTCTCGATTGGAGACACGAGCATTCTGTACAAGTTTCATAAACTTCGTACGGCTGGAAGCGGAGTTTGAATAAAATTGTCATCCTCCGAATTTCCGCTCAGCGACCAAGTCCATTTGTAGCTGCATGTAAGTTCATCGAGAAATCTGAACCGACCATACGATCATCTTCAAACTTGCAGGAGTGCTCTCGATTGGCGACACGAGCATTCTCTACAAGTTTCATAAACTTCGTACGGCTGGAAGGGGCGTTAGACACAAATTGTCATCTACAACGCAGTACTGGATAGTTCCCGTTCAGCGACTAAGTCCCGTCGTAGGTGCAGGTAAGTTCATCGAGAAATGTTAACCGACCGTACGATCTTCTTCAAACTTGCAGGAGTGCTCTCGATTGGCGTCACGAGCATTCTCTACAAGTTTCATAAACTTCGTACGGCTGGAAGCGGAGTGAGACACAAATTGTCATCATCCGAATTTCCGCTCAGCGAGCAAGTCCCGTCGTAGCTGTATGTAAGTTCATCGAGAAATGCGAACCGACGGAACGATCTTCTTCAAACTTGCAGGAGTGCTCTCGATTGGCGACACGAGCATTCTCTACAAGTTTCATAAACTTCGTACGGCTGGAAGCGGAGTGAGACACAATTTGTCATCATCCGAATTTCCGCTCAGCGAGCAAGTCCCTTCGTAGCTGCATGTAAGTTCATCGAGAAATCTGAACCGACCATACGATCATCTTCACACTTGCAGGAGTGCTCTCGATTGGCGACACGAGCATTCTCTACAAGTTTCATAAACTTCGTACGGCTGGAAGGGGAGTTACACACAAATTGTCATCTACAACGCAGTTTCCGCTCAGCGACCAAGTCCCGTCGTAGCTGTATGTAAGCTCATCAAGAAATGCGAACCGACCGTACGTTCTTCTTCAAACTTGCAGGAGTGCTCTCGTTTGACGACACGAGCATGCTGTACAAGTTTCATAAACTTCGTACGGCTGGAAGCGGAGTTTGAAAAAAATTGTCATCATCCGAATTTCCGCTCAGCGACCAAGTCCCGTCGTAGCTATATGTAAGTTCATCGACAAATGCGAACCGACCGTTCGATCTTCTTCAAACTTGCAGGAATGCTCTCGATTGGCGACACGAGCATTCTCTATAAGTTTCATAAACTTCGCACGGCTGGAAGGGGAGTTAGACACAAATTGTCATCTACAACGCAGTTTCCGACAGCGACCAAGTCCCTTCGTAGCTGCATGTAAGTTCATCGAGAAATCTGAACCGACCGTACGATCATCTTCACACTTGCAGGAGTGCTCTCGATTGGTGTCACGAGCATTCTCTATAAGTTTCATAAACTTCGCACGGCTGGAAGGGGAGTTAGACACAAATTGTCATCTACAACGCAGTTTCCGACAGCGATCAAGTCCCGTCGTAGCTGTATGTAAGTTCATCGAGAAATGCGAACCGACCGTACGATCTTCTTCAAACTTGCAGGAGTGATCTCGATTGACGACACGAGCATGCTGTACAAGTTTCATAAACTTCGTACGGCTGGAAGCGGAGTTTGAATAAAATTGTCATCCTCCGAATTTCCGCTCAGCGACCAAGTCCATTTGTAGCTGCATGTAAGTTCATCGAGAAATCTGAACCGACCATACGATCATCTTCAAACTTGCAGGAGTGCTCTCGATTGGCGACACGAGCATTCTCTACAAGTTTCATAAACTTCGTACGGCTGGAAGGGGCGTTAGACACAAATTGTCATCTACAACGCAGTACTGGATAGTTCCCGTTCAGCGACTAAGTCCCGTCGTAGGTGCATGTAAGTTTATCGAGAAATGTTAACCGACCGTACGATCTTCTTCAAACTTGCAGGAGTGCTCTCGATTGGCGTCACGAGCATTCTCTACAAGTTTCATAAACTTCGTACGGCTGGAAGCGGAGTGAGACACAAATTGTCATCATCCGAATTTCCGCTCAGCGAGCAAGTCCCGTCGTAGCTGTATGTAAGTTCATCGAGAAATGCGAACCGACGGAACGATCTTCTTCAAACTTGCAGGAGTGCTCTCGATTGGCGACACGAGCATTCTCTACAAGTTTCATAAACTTCGTACGGCTGGAAGCGGAGTGAGACACAATTTGTCATCATCCGAATTTCCGCTCAGCGAGCAAGTCCCTTCGTAGCTGCATGTAAGTTCATCGAGAAATCTGAACCGATCATACGATCATCTTCACACTTGCAGGAGTGCTCTCGATTGGCGACACGAGCATTCTCTACAAGTTTCATAAACTTCGTACGGCTGGAAGGGGAGTTAGACACAAATTGTCATTACAACGCAGTTTCCGCTCAGCGACCAAGTCCCGTCGTAGCTGTATGTAAGCTCATCAAGAAATGCGAACCGACCGTACGTTCTTCTTCAAACTTGCAGGAGTGCTCTCGTTTGACGACACGAGCATGCTGTACAAGTTTCATAAACTTCGTACGGCTGGAAGCGGAGTTTGAAAAAAATTGTCATCATCCGAATTTCCGCTCAGCGACCAAGTCCCGTCGTAGCTATATGTAAGTTCATCGACAAATGCGAACCGACCGTTCGATCTTCTTCAAACTTGCAGGAATGCTCTCGATTGGCGACACGAGCATTCTCTATAAGTTTCATAAACTTCGCACGGCTGGAAGGGGAGTTAGACACAAATTGTCATCTACAACGCAGTTTCCGACAGCGACCAAGTCCCTTCGTAGCTGCATGTAAGTTCATCGAGAAATCTGAACCGACGGTACGATCATCTTCACAATTGCAGGAGTGCTCTCGATTGGTGTCACGAGCATTCTCTATAAGTTTCATAAACTTCGCACGGCTGGAAGGGGAGTTAGACACAAATTGTCATCTACAACGCAGTTTCCGACAGCGATCAAGTCCCGTCGTAGCTGTATGTAAGTTCATCGAGAAATGCGAACCGACCGTACGATCTTCTTCAAACTTGCAGGAGTGATCTCGATTGACGACACGAGCATGCTGTACAAGTTTCATAAACTTCGTACGGCTGGAAGCGGAGTTTGAATAAAATTGTCATCCTCCGAATTTCCGCTCAGCGACCAAGTCCATTTGTAGCTGCATGTAAGTTCATCGAGAAATCTGAACCGACCATACGATCATCTTCAAACTTGCAGGAGTGCTCTCGATTGGCGACACGAGCATTCTCTACAAGTTTCATAAACTTCGTACGGCTGGAAGGGGCGTTAGACACAAATTGTCATCTACAACGCAGTACTGGATAGTTCCCGTTCAGCGACTAAGTCCCGTCGTAGGTGCATGTAAGTTCATCGAGAAATGTTAACCGACCGTACGATCTTCTTCAAACTTGCAGGAGTGCTCTCGATTGGCGACACGAGCATTCTCTACAAGTTTCATAAACTTCGTACGGCTGGAAGCGGAGTGAGACACAAATTGTCATCATCCGAATTTCCGCTCAGCGAGCAAGTCCCGTCGTAGCTGTATGTAAGTTCATCGAGAAATGCGAACCGACGGAACGATCTTCTTCAAACTTGCAGGAGTGCTCTCGATTGGCGACACGAGCATTCTCTACAAGTTTCATAAACTTCGTACGGCTGGAAGCGGATGAGACACAAATTGTCATCATCCGAATTTCCGCTCAGCGAGCAAGTCCCTTCGTAGCTGCATGTAAGTTCATCGAGAAATCTGAACCGACCATACGATCATCTTCACACTTGCAGGAGTGCTCTCGATTGGCGACACGAGCATTCTCTACAAGTTTCATAAACTTCGTACGGCTGGAAGGGGAGTTAGACACAAATTGTCATCTACAACGCAGTTTCCGCTCAGCGACCAAGTCCCGTCGTGGCTGTATGTAAGTTCATCGAGAAATGCGAACCGACCGTACGATCTTCTTCCAACTTGCAGGAGTGCTCTCGATTGACGACACGAGCATGCTGTACAAGTTTCATAAACTTCGTACGGCTGGAAGCGGAGTTTGAAAAAAATTGTCATCATCCGAATTTCCGCTCAGCGACCAAGTCCCGTCGTAGCTATATGTAAGTTCATCGACAAATGCGAACCGACCGTTCGATCTTCTTCAAACTTGCAGGAATGCTCTCGATTGGCGTCACGAGCATTCTCTATAAGTTTCATATACTTCGCACGGCTGGAAGGGGAGTTAGACACAAATTGTCATCTACAACGCAGTTTCCGACAGCCATCAAGTCCCGTCGTAGCTGTATGTAAGTTCATCGAGAAATGCGAACCGACCGTATGATCTTCTTCAAACTTGCAGGAGTGCTCTCGATTGGAGACACGAGCATTCTGTACAAGTTTCATAAACTTCGTACGGCTGGAAGCGGAGTTTGAATAAAATTGTCATCCTCCGAATTTCCGCTCAGCGACCAAGTCCATTTGTAGCTGCATGTAAGTTCATCGAGAAATCTGAACCGACCATACGATCATCTTCAGACTTGCAGGAGTGCTCTCGATTGGCGACACGAGCATTCTCTACAAGTTTCATAAACTTCGTACGGCTGGAAGGGGCGTTAGACACAAATTGTCATCTACAACGCAGTACTGGATAGTTCCCGTTCAGCGACTAAGTCCCGTCGTAGGTGCAGGTAAGTTCATCGAGAAATGTTAACCGACCGTACGATCTTCTTCAAACTTGCAGGAGTGCTCTCGATTGGCGTCACGAGCATTCTCTACAAGTTTCATAAACTTCGTACGGCTGGAAGCGGAGTGAGACACAAATTGTCATCATCCGAATTTCCGCTCAGCGAGCAAGTCCCGTCGTAGCTGTATGTAAGTTCATCGAGAAATGCGAACCGACGGAACGATCTTCTTCAAACTTGCAGGAGTGCTCTCGATTGGCGACACGAGCATTCTCTACAAGTTTCATAAACTTCGTACGGCTGGAAGCGGAGTGAGACACAATTTGTCATCATCCGAATTTCCGCTCAGCGAGCAAGTCCCTTCGTAGCTGCATGTAAGTTCATCGAGAAATCTGAACCGACCATACGATCATCTTCACACTTGCAGGAGTGCTCTCGATTGGCGACACGAGCATTCTCTACAAGTTTCATAAACTTCGTACGGCTGGAAGGGGAGTTACACACAAATTGTCATCTACAACGCAGTTTCCGCTCAGCGACCAAGTCCCGTCGTAGCTGTATGTAAGCTCATCAAGAAATGCGAACCGACCGTACGTTCTTCTTCAAACTTGCAGGAGTGCTCTCGTTTGACGACACGAGCATGCTGTACAAGTTTCATAAACTTCGTACGGCTGGAAGCGGAGTTTGAAAAAAATTGTCATCATCCGAATTTCCGCTCAGCGACCAAGTCCCGTCGTAGCTATATGTAAGTTCATCGACAAATGCGAACCGACCGTTCGATCTTCTTCAAACTTGCAGGAATGCTCTCGATTGGCGACACGAGCATTCTCTATAAGTTTCATAAACTTCGCACGGCTGGAAGGGGAGTTAGACACAAATTGTCATCTACAACGCAGTTTCCGACAGCGACCAAGTCCCTTCGTAGCTGCATGTAAGTTCATCGAGAAATCTGAACCGACCGTACGATCATCTTCACACTTGCAGGAGTGCTCTCGATTGGTGTCACGAGCATTCTCTATAAGTTTCATAAACTTCGCACGGCTGGAAGGGGAGTTAGACACAAATTGTCATCTACAACGCAGTTTCCGACAGCGATCAAGTCCCGTCGTAGCTGTATGTAAGTTCATCGAGAAATGCGAACCGACCGTACGATCTTCTTCAAACTTGCAGGAGTGATCTCGATTGACGACACGAGCATGCTGTACAAGTTTCATAAACTTCGTACGGCTGGAAGCGGAGTTTGAATAAAATTGTCATCCTCCGAATTTCCGCTCAGCGACCAAGTCCATTTGTAGCTGCATGTAAGTTCATCGAGAAATCTGAACCGACCATACGATCATCTTCAAACTTGCAGGAGTGCTCTCGATTGGCGACACGAGCATTCTCTACAAGTTTCATAAACTGCGTACGGCTGGAAGGGGCGTTAGACACAAATTGTCATCTACAACGCAGTACTGGATAGTTCCCGTTCAGCGACTAAGTCCCGTCGTAGGTGCATGTAAGTTCATCGAGAAATGTTAACCGACCGTACGATCTTCTTCAAACTTGCAGGAGTGCTCTCGATTGGCGACACGAGCATTCTCTACAAGTTTCATAAACTTCGTACGGCTGGAAGCGGAGTGAGACACAAATTGTCATCATCCGAATTTCCGCTCAGCGAGCAAGTCCCGTCGTAGCTGTATGTAAGTTCATCGAGAAATGCGAACCGACGGAACGATCTTCTTCAAACTTGCAGGAGTGCTCTCGATTGGCGACACGAGCATTCCCTACAAGTTTCATAAACTTCGTACGGCTGGAAGCGGATGAGACACAAATTGTCATCATCCGAATTTCCGCTCAGCGAGCAAGTCCCTTCGTAGCTGCATGTAAGTTCATCGAGAAATCTGAACCGACCATACGATCATCTTCACACTTGCAGGAGTGCTCTCGATTGGCGACACGAGCATTCTCTACAAGTTTCATAAACTTCGTACGGCTGGAAGGGGAGTTAGACACAAATTGTCATCTACAACGCAGTTTCCGCTCAGCGACCAAGTCCCGTCGTGGCTGTATGTAAGTTCATCGAGAAATGCGAACCGACCGTACGATCTTCTTCCAACTTGCAGGAGTGCTCTCGATTGACGACACGAGCATGCTGTACAAGTTTCATAAACTTCGTACGGCTGGAAGCGGAGTTTGAAAAAAATTGTCATCATCCGAATTTCCGCTCAGCGAGCAAGTCCCGTCGTAGCTGTATGTAAGTTCATCGAGAAATGCGAACCGACGGAACGATCTTCTTCAAACTTGCAGGAGTGCTCTCGATTGGCGACACGAGCATTCTCTACAAGTTTCATAAACTTCGTACGGCTGGAAGCGGAGTGAGACACAATTTGTCATCATCCGAATTTCCGCTCAGCGAGCAAGTCCCTTCGTAGCTGCATGTAAGTTCATCGAGAAATCTGAACCGACCGTACGATCATCTTCACACTTGCAGGAGTGCTCTCGATTGGTGTCACGAGCATTCTCTATAAGTTTCATAAACTTCGCACGGCTGGAAGGGGAGTTAGACACAAATTGTCATCTACAACGCAGTTTCCGACAGCGATCAAGTCCCGTCGTAGCTGTATGTAAGTTCATCGAGAAATGCGAACCGACCGTACGATCTTCTTCAAACTTGCAGGAGTGATCTCGATTGACGACACGAGCATGCTGTACAAGTTTCATAAACTTCGTACGGCTGGAAGCGGAGTTTGAAAAAAATTGTCATCATCCGAATTTCCGCTCAGCGACCAAGTCCCGTCGTAGCTATATGTAAGTTCATCGACAAATGCGAACCGACCGTTCGATCTTCTTCAAACTTGCAGGAATGCTCTCGATTGGCGACACGAGCATTCTCTATAAGTTTCATAAACTTCGCACGGCTGGAAGGGGAGTTAGACACAAATTGTCATCTACAACGTAGTTTCCGACAGCGACCAAGTCCCTTCGTAGCTGCATGTAAGTTCATCGAGAAATCTGAACCGACCGTACGATCATCTTCACACTTGCAGGAGTGCTCTCGATTGGTGTCACGAGCATTCTCTATAAGTTTCATAAACTTCGCACGGCTGGAAGGGGAGTTAGACACAAATTGTCATCTACAACGCAGTTTCCGACAGCGATCAAGTCCCGTCGTAGCTGTATGTAAGTTCATCGAGAAATGCGAACCGACCGTACGATCTTCTTCAAACTTGCAGGAGTGATCTCGATTGACGACACGAGCATGCTGTACAAGTTTCATAAACTTCGTATGGCTGGAAGCGGAGTTTGAATAAAATTGTCATCCTCCGAATTTCCGCTCAGCGACCAAGTCCATTTGTAGCTGCATGTAAGTTCATCGAGAAATCTGAACCGACCATACGATCATCTTCACACTTGCAGGAGTGCTCTCGATTGGCGACACGAGCATTCTCTACAAGTTTCATAAACTTCGTACGGCTGGAAGGGGTGTTAGACACAAAATTGTCATCTACAACGCAGTTTCCGCTCAGCGACCAAGTCCCGTCGTACCTGTATGTAATTTCATCGAGAAATGCGAACCAACCGTACGATCTTCTTCAAATTTGCAGGAGTGCTCTCGATTGGCGACACTAGCATTCTCTACAAATTTCATAAACTTCGTACGGCTGGAAGCGGAGTTTGAAAAAAATTGTCATCATCCGAATTTCCGCTCAGCGACCAAGTCACTTCGTAGCTGCATGTAAGTTCATCGAGAAATCTGAACCGACCGTACGATCATCTTCAAACTTGCAGGAGTGCTCTCGATTGGCGTCACGAGCATTCTCTATAAGTTTCATAAACTTCGTACGGCTGGAAGCGGAGTTTGAAAAAAATTGTCATCATCCGAATTTCCGCTCAGCGACCAAGTCACTTCGTAGCTGCATGTAAGTTCATCGAGAAATCTGAACCGACCGTACGATCATCTTCAAACTTGCAGGAGTGCTCTCGATTGGCGTCACGAGCATTCTCTATAAGTTTCATAAACTTCGTACGGCTGGAAGGGGTGTTAGACACAAAATTGTCATCTACAACGCAGTTTCCGCTCAGCGACCAAGTCCCGTCGTACCTGTATGTAATTTCATCGAGAAATGCGAACCAACCGTACGATCTTCTTCAAATTTGCAGGAGTGCTCTCGATTGGCGACACTAGCATTCTCTACAAATTTCATAAACTTCGTACGGCTGGAAGCGGAGTTAGACACAAATTGTCATCATACGAATTTCCGCTCAGCGACCAAGTCCCTTCGTAGCTGCATGTAAGTTCATCGAGAAATCTGAACCGACCGTACGATCATCTTCAAACTTGCAGGAGTGCTCTCGATTGGCGTCACGAGCATTCTCTATATGTTTCATATACTTCGCACGGCTGGAAGGGGAGTTAGACACAAATTGTCATCTACAACGCAGTTTCCGACAGCCATCAAGTCCCGTCGTAGCTGTATGTAAGTTCATCGAGAAATGCGAACCGACCGTATGATCTTCTTCAAACTTGCAGGAGTGCTCTCGATTGGAGACACGAGCATTCTGTACAAGTTTCATAAACTTCGTACGGCTGGAAGCGGAGTTTGAATAAAATTGTCATCCTCCGAATTTCCGCTCAGCGACCAAGTCCAATTGTAGCTGCATGTAAGTTCATCGAGAAATCTGAACCGAACATACGATCATCTTCAAACTTGCAGGAGTGCTCTCGATTGGCGACACGAGCATTCTCTACAAGTTTCATAAACTTCGTACGGCTGGAAGGGGCGTTAGACACAAATTGTCATCTACAACGCAGTACTGGATAGTTCCCGTTCAGCGACTAAGTCCCGTCGTAGGTGCATGTAAGTTCATCGAGAAATGTTAACCGACCGTACGATCTTCTTCAAACTTGCAGGAGTGCTCTCGATTGGCGACACGAGCATTCTCTACAAGTTTCATAAACTTCGTACGGCTGGAAGCGGAGTGAGACACAAATTGTCATCATCCGAATTTCCGCTCAGCGAGCAAGTCCCGTCGTAGCTGTATGTAAGTTCATCGAGAAATGCGAACCGACGGAACGATCTTCTTCAAACTTGCAGGAGTGCTCTCGATTAGCTACACGAGCATTCTCTACAAGTTTCATAAACTTCGTACAGCTGGAAGCGGAGTGAGACACAAATTGTCATCATCCGAATTTCCGCTCAGCGAGCAAGTCCCTTCGTAGCTGCATGTAAGTTCATCGAGAAATCTGAACCGACCATACGATCATCTTCACACTTGCAGGAGTGCTCTCGATTGGCGACACGAGCATTCTCTACAAGTTTCATAAACTTCGTACGGCTGGAAGGGGAGTTAGACACAAATTGTCATCTACAACGCAGTTTCCGCTCAGCGACCAAGTCCCATCGTGGCTGTATGTAAGTTCATCGAGAAATGCGAACCGACCGTACGATCTTCTTCCAACTTGCAGGAGTGCTCTCGATTGACGACACGAGCATGCTGTACAAGTTTCATAAATTTCGTACGGCTGGAAGCGGAGTTTGAAAAAAATTGTCATCATCCGAATTTCCGCTCAGCGACCAAGTCACTTCGTAGCTGCATGTAAGTTCATCGAGAAATCTGAACCGACCATACGATCATCTTCAAACTTGCAGGAGTGCTCTCGATTGGCGTCACGAGCATTCTCTATAAGTTTCATAAACTTCGTACGGCTGGAAGCGGAGTTTGAAAAAAATTGTCATCATCCGAATTTCCGCTCAGCGACCAAGTCACTTCGTAGCTGCATGTAAGTTCATCGAGAAATCTGAACCGACCGTACGATCATCTTCAAACTTGCAGGAGTGCTCTCGATTGGCGTCACGAGCATTCTCTATAATTTTCATAAACTTCGTACGGCTGGAAGGGGTGTTAGACACAAAATTGTCAACTACAACGCAGTTTCCGCTCAGCGACCAAGTCCCGTCGTACCTGTATGTAATTTCATCGAGAAATGCGAACCAACCGTACGATCTTCTTCAAATTTGCAGGAGTGCTCTCGATTGGCGACACGAGCATGCTGTACAAGTTTCATAAACTTCGTACGGCTGGAAGGGTTGTTAGACACAAATTGTCATCTACAACGCAGTTTCCGCTCAGCGACCAAGTCCCGTCGTAGCTCTATGTAAGTTCATCGAGAAATGCGAACCGACCGTACGATCTTCTTCAAACTTGCAGGAGTGCTCTCGATTGGCGACACGAGCATTCTCTACAGGTTTCATAAACTTCGTACGGCTGGAAGCGGAGTGAGACACAAATTGTCATCATCCGAATTTCCGCTCAGCGAGCAAGTCCTGTCATAGCTGTATGTAAGTTCATCGAGAAATGCGAACCGACCGTACGATCTTCTTCAAACTTGCAGGAGTGCTCTCGATTGGCGACACGAGCATTCTCTACAAGTTTCATAAACTTCGTACGGCTGGAAGGGGTGTTAGACACAAATTGTCATCTACAACGCAGTTTCCGCTCAGCGACCAAGTCCCGTCGTAGCTGTATGTAAGTCCATCGAGAAATGCGAACCGACCGTACGATCTTCTTCAAACTTGCAGGAGTGCTCTCGATTGGCGACACGAGCATGCTGTACAAGTTTCATAAACTTCGTACGGCTGGAAGCGGAGTTAGACACAAATTGTCATCATCCGAATTTCCGCTCAGCGAGCAAGTCCCGTCGTAGCTATATGTAAGTTCATCGAGAAATGCGAACGGACCGTACGATCTTCTTCAAACTTGCAGGAGTGCTCTCGATTGGCGACACGAGCATTCTCTATAAGTTTCATAAACTCCGCACGGCTGGAAGGGGAGTTAGACACAAATTGTCATCTACAACGCAGTTTCCGACAGCGACCAAGTCCCTTCGTAGCTGCATGTAAGTTCATCGAGAAATCTGAACCGACCGTACGATCATCTTCACACTTGCAGGAGTGCTCTCGATTGGCGACACGAGCATTCTCTACAAGTTTCATAAACTTCGTACGGCTGGAAGGGGAGTTAGACACAAATTATCATCTACAACGCAGATTCCGCTCAGCGACCAAGTCCCGTCGTGGCTGTAAGTAAGTTCATCGAGAAATGCGAACCAACCGTACGATCTTCTTCAAACTTGCAGGAATGCTCTCGATTGGCGACACGAGCATTCTCTATAAGTTTCATAAACTTCGCACGGCTGGAAGGGGAGTTAGACACAAATTGTCATCTACAACGCAGTTTCCGACAGCGACCAAGTCCCTTCGTAGCTGCATGTAAGTTCATCGAGAAATCTGAACCGACCGTACGATCATCTTCAAACTTGCAGGAGTGCTCTCGATTGGCGTCACGAGCATTCTCTATAAGTTTCATAAACTTCGCACGGCTGGAAGGGGAGTTAGACACAGATTGTCATCTACAACGCAGTTTCCGCTCAGCGACCAAGCCCCGTCGTAGCTGTATGTAAGTTCATCGAGAAATGCGAACCGACCGTACGATCTTCTTCAAACTTGCAGGAGTGCTCTCGATTGGCGACACGAGCATTCTCTACAAGTTTCATAAACTTCGTACGGCTGGAAGGGGTGTTAGACACAAATTGTCATCAACAACGCAGTTTCCGCTCAGCGACCGTCCCGTCGTAGCTGTATGTAAGTCCATCGAGAAATGCGAACCGACCGTACGATCTTCTTCAAACTTGCAGGAGTGCTCTCGATTGGCGACACGAGCATGCTGTACAAGTTTCATAAACTTCGTACGGCTGGAAGCGGAGTTAGACACAAATTGTCATCATCCGAATTTCCGCTCAGCGAGCAAGTCCCGTCGTAGCTATATGTAAGTTCATCGAGAAATGCGAACGGACCGTACGATCTTCTTCAAACTTGCAGGAGTGCTCTCGATTGGCGACACGAGCATTCTCTATAAGTTTCATAAACTCCGCACGGCTGGAAGGGGAGTTAGACACAAATTGTCATCTACAACGCAGTTTCCGACAGCGACCAAGTCCCTTCGTAGCTGCATGTAAGTTCATCGAGAAATCTGAACCGACCGTACGATCATCTTCACACTTGCAGGAGTGCTCTCGATTGGCGACACGAGCATTCTCTACAAGTTTCATAAACTTCGTACGGCTGGAAGCGGAGTGAGACACAAATTGTCATCATCCGAATTTCCGCTCAGCGAGCAAGTCCCTTCGTAGCTGCATGTAAGTTCATCGAGAAATCTGAACCGACCGTACGATCATCTTCAAACTTGCAGGAGTGCTCTCGATTGGCGTCACGAGCATTCTCTATAATTTTCATAAACTTCGTACGGCTGGAAGGGGTGTTAGACACAAAATTGTCAACTACAACGCAGTTTCCGCTCAGCGACCAAGTCCCGTCGTACCTGTATGTAATTTCATCGAGAAATGCGAACCAACCGTACGATCTTCTTCAAATTTGCAGGAGTGCTCTCGATTGGCGACACGAGCATGCTGTACAAGTTTCATAAACTTCGTACGGCTGGAAGGGTTGTTAGACACAAATTGTCATCTACAACGCAGTTTCCGCTCAGCGACCAAGTCCCGTCGTAGCTCTATGTAAGTTCATCGAGAAATGCGAACCGACCGTACGATCTTCTTCAAACTTGCAGGAGTGCTCTCGATTGGCGACACGAGCATTCTCTACAGGTTTCATAAACTTCGTACGGCTGGAAGCGGAGTGAGACACAAATTGTCATCATCCGAATTTCCGCTCAGCGAGCAAGTCCTGTCATAGCTGTATGTAAGTTCATCGAGAAATGCGAACCGACCGTACGATCTTCTTCAAACTTGCAGGAGTGCTCTCGATTGGCGACACGAGCATTCTCTACAAGTTTCATAAACTTCGTACGGCTGGAAGGGGTGTTAGACACAAATTGTCATCTACAACGCAGTTTCCGCTCAGCGACCAAGTCCCGTCGTAGCTGTATGTAAGTCCATCGAGAAATGCGAACCGACCGTACGATCTTCTTCAAACTTGCAGGAGTGCTCTCGATTGGCGACACGAGCATGCTGTACAAGTTTCATAAACTTCGTACGGCTGGAAGCGGAGTTAGACACAAATTGTCATCATCCGAATTTCCGCTCAGCGAGCAAGTCCCGTCGTAGCTATATGTAAGTTCATCGAGAAATGCGAACGGACCGTACGATCTTCTTCAAACTTGCAGGAGTGCTCTCGATTGGCGACACGAGCATTCTCTATAAGTTTCATAAACTCCGCACGGCTGGAAGGGGAGTTAGACACAAATTGTCATCTACAACGCAGTTTCCGACAGCGACCAAGTCCCTTCGTAGCTGCATGTAAGTTCATCGAGAAATCTGAACCGACCGTACGATCATCTTCACACTTGCAGGAGTGCTCTCGATTGGCGACACGAGCATTCTCTACAAGTTTCATAAACTTCGTACGGCTGGAAGGGGAGTTAGACACAAATTATCATCTACAACGCAGATTCCGCTCAGCGACCAAGTCCCGTCGTGGCTGTAAGTAAGTTCATCGAGAAATGCGAACCAACCGTACGATCTTCTTCAAACTTGCAGGAATGCTCTCGATTGGCGACACGAGCATTCTCTATAAGTTTCATAAACTTCGCACGGCTGGAAGGGGAGTTAGACACAAATTGTCATCTACAACGCAGTTTCCGACAGCGACCAAGTCCCTTCGTAGCTGCATGTAAGTTCATCGAGAAATCTGAACCGACCGTACGATCATCTTCAAACTTGCAGGAGTGCTCTCGATTGGCGTCACGAGCATTCTCTATAAGTTTCATAAACTTCGCACGGCTGGAAGGGGAGTTAGACACAGATTGTCATCTACAACGCAGTTTCCGCTCAGCGACCAAGCCCCGTCGTAGCTGTATGTAAGTTCATCGAGAAATGCGAACCGACCGTACGATCTTCTTCAAACTTGCAGGAGTGCTCTCGATTGGCGACACGAGCATTCTCTACAAGTTTCATAAACTTCGTACGGCTGGAAGGGGTGTTAGACACAAATTGTCATCAACAACGCAGTTTCCGCTCAGCGACCAAGTCCCGTCGTAGCTGTATGTAAGTCCATCGAGAAATGCGAACCGACCGTACGATCTTCTTCAAACTTGCAGGAGTGCTCTCGATTGGCGACACGAGCATGCTGTACAAGTTTCATAAACTTCGTACGGCTGGAAGCGGAGTTAGACACAAATTGTCATCATCCGAATTTCCGCTCAGCGAGCAAGTCCCGTCGTAGCTATATGTAAGTTCATCGAGAAATGCGAACGGACCGTACGATCTTCTTCAAACTTGCAGGAGTGCTCTCGATTGGCGACACGAGCATTCTCTATAAGTTTCATAAACTCCGCACGGCTGGAAGGGGAGTTAGACACAAATTGTCATCTACAACGCAGTTTCCGACAGCGACCAAGTCCCTTCGTAGCTGCATGTAAGTTCATCGAGAAATCTGAACCGACCGTACGATCATCTTCACACTTGCAGGAGTGCTCTCGATTGGCGACACGAGCATTCTCTACAAGTTTCATAAACTTCGTACGGCTGGAAGCGGAGTGAGACACAAATTGTCATCATCCGAATTTCCGCTCAGCGAGCAAGTCCCTTCGTAGCTGCATGTAAGTTCATCGAGAAATCTGAACCGACCATACGATCATCTTCACACTTGCAGGAGTGCTCTCGATTGGCGACACGAGCATTCTCTACAAGTTTCATAAACTTCGTACGGCTGGAAGCGGAGTTTGAAAAAAATTGTCATCATCCGAATTTCCGCTCAGCGACCAAGTCACTTCGTAGCTGCATGTAAGATCATCGAGAAATCTGAACCGACCTTACGATCATCTTCAAACTTGCTGGAGTGCTCTCGATAGGCGTCACGAGCATTCTCTATAAGTTTCATAAACTTCGCACGCCTGGAAGGGGAGTTAGACACAAATTGTCATCTACAACGCAGTTTCCGACAGCGATCAAGTCCCGTCGTAGCTGTATGTAAGTTCATCGAGAAATGCGAATCGACCGTATGATCTTCTTCAAACTTGCAGGAGTGCTCTCGATTGGCGACACGAGCATTCTCTCCAAGTTTCATAAACTTCGTACGGCTGGAAGCGGAGTTAGACACAAATTGTCATCATTCGAATTTCCGCTCAGCGACCGTAGCTGCATGTAAGTTCATTGAGAAATCTGAACCGACCGTACGATCTTCTTCAAACTTGCAGGAGTGCTCTCGATTGGCGACACGAGCATGCTGTACAAGTTTCATAAACTTCGTACGGCTGGAAGCGGAGTTTGAAAAAAATTGTCATCATCCGAATTTCCGCTCAGCGACCAAGTCCCTTTGTAGCTGCATGTAAGTTCATCGAGAAATCTGAACCGACCATACGATCATCTTCACACTTGCAGGAGTGCTCTCGATTGGCGACACCAGCATTCTCTCCAAGCTTCATAAACTTCGTACGGCTGGAAGCGGTGTTAGACACAAATTGTCATCATCCGAATTTCCGCTCAGCGACCGTAGCTGCATGTAAGTTCATGGAGAAATCTGAACCGACCGTACGATCTTCTTCAAACTTGCAGGAGTGCTCTCGATTGGCGACACGAGCATTCTCTACAAGTTTCATAAACTTCGTACGGCTGGAAGCGGAGTTTGAATAAAATTGTCATCAACAACGCAGTTTCCGCTCAGCGACCAAATCCCTTCGTAGCTGCATGTAAGTTCATCGAGAAATGCGAACCGACCGTACGATCTTCTTCAAACTTGCAGGAGTGCTCTCGATTGGCGACACGAGCATTCTCTACAAGTTTCATAAACTTCGTACGGCTGGAAGCGGAGTTTGAATAAAATTGTCATCATCCGAATTTCCGCTCAGCGACCAAGTCCATTTGTAGCTGCATGAAAGTTCATCGAGAAATCTGAACCGACCATACGATCATCTTCAAACTTGCAGGAGTGCTCTCGATTGGCGACACGAGCATTCTCTACAAGTTTCATAAACTTCGTACGGCTGGAAGGGGCGTTAGACACAAATTGTCATCTACAACGCAGTTTCCGCTCAGCGACCAAATCCCTTCGTAGCTGCATGTAAGTTCATCGAGAAATGCGAACCGACCGTACGATCTTCTTCAAACTTGCAGGAGTGCTCTCGATTGGCGACACGAGCATTCTCTACAAGTTTCATAAACTTCGTACGGCTGGAAGCGGAGTTTGAATAAAATTGTCATCATCCGAATTTCCGCTCAGCGACCAAGTCCATTTGTAGCTGCATGAAAGTTCATCGAGAAATCTGAACCGACCATACGATCATCTTCAAACTTGCAGGAGTGCTCTCGATTGGCGACACGAGCATTCTCTACAAGTTTCATAAACTTCGTACGGCTGGAAGGGGCGTTAGACACAAATTGTCATCTACAACGCAGTACTGGATAGTTCCCGTTCAGCGACTAAGTCCCGTCGTAGGTGCATGTAAGTTCATCGAGAAATGTTAACCGACCGTACGATCTTCTTCAAACTTGCAGGAGTGCTCTCGATTGACGTCACGAGCATTCTCTATAAGTTTCATAAACTTCGCACGGCTGGAAGGGGAGTTAGACACAAATTGTCATCTACAACGCAGTTTCCGCTCAGCGACCAAATCCCTTCGTAGCTGCATGTAAGTTCATCGAGAAATGCGAACCGACCGTACGATCTTCTTCAAACTTGTAGGAGTGCTCTCGGTTGGCGACACGAGCATTCTCTACAAGTTTCATAAACTTCGTACGGCTGGAAGCGGAGTTAGACACAAATTGTCATCTACAACGCAGTTTCCGCTCAGCGACCAAGTCCCGTCGTAGCTGTATGTAAGTTCATCGAGAAATGCGAACCGACCGTACAATCTTCTTCAAACTTGCAGGAGTGCTCTCGATTGGCGACACCAGCATTCTCTCCAAGTTTCATAAACTTCGTACGGCTGGAAGCGGTGTTAGACACAAATTGTCATCATCCGAATTTCCGCTCAGCGACCGTAGCTGCATGTAAGTTCATTGAGAAATCTGAACCGACCGTACGATCTTCTTCAAACTTGCAGGAGTGCTCTCGATTGGCGACACGAGCATTCTCTACAAGTTTCATAAACTTCGTACGGCTGGAAGCGGAGTTTGAATAAAATTGTCATCAACAACGCAGTTTCCGCTCAGCGACCAAATCCCTTCGTAGCTGCATGTAAGTTCATCGAGAAATGCGAACCGACCGTACGATCTTCTTCAAACTTGCAGGAGTGCTCTCGATTGGCGACACGAGCATTCTCTACAAGTTTCATAAACTTCGTACGGCTGGAAGCGGAGTTTGAATAAAATTGTCATCATCCGAATTTCCGCTCAGCGACCAAGTCCATTTGTAGCTGCATGTAAGTTCATCGAGAAATCTGAACCGACCATACGATCATCTTCAAACTTGCAGGAGTGCTCTCGATTGGCGACACGAGCATTCTCTACAAGTTTCATAAACTTCGTACGGCTGGAAGCGGAGTTAGACACAAATTGTCATCTACAACGCAGTTTCCGCTCAGCGACCAAGTCCCGTCGTAGCTGTATGTAAGTTCATCGAGAAATGCGAACCGACCGTACAATCTTCTTCAAACTTGCAGGAGTGCTCTCGATTGGCGACACGAGCATTCTCTACAAGTTTCATAAACTTCGTACGGCTGGAAGGGGAGTTAGACACAAATTATCATCTACAACGCAGATTCCGCTCAGCGACCAAGTCCCGTCGTGGCTGTAAGTAAGTTCATCGAGAAATGCGAACCAACCGTACGATCTTCTTCAAACTTGCAGGAATGCTCTCGATTGGCGACACGAGCATTCTCTATAAGTTTCATAAACTTCGCACGGCTGGAAGGGGAGTTAGACACAAATTGTCATCTACAACGCAGTTTCCGACAGCGACCAAGTCCCTTCGTAGCTGCATGTAAGTTCATCGAGAAATCTGAACCGACCGTACGATCATCTTCAAACTTGCAGGAGTGGTCTCGATTGGCGTCACGAGCATTCTCTATAAGTTTCATAAACTTCGCACGGCTGGAAGGGGAGTTAGACACAAATTGTCATCTACAACGCAGTTTCCGCTCAGCGACCAAGCCCCGTCGTAGCTGTATGTAAGTTCATCGAGAAATGCGAACCGACCGTACGATCTTCTTCAAACTTGCAGGAGTGCTCTCGATTGGCGACACGAGCATTCTCTACAAGTTTCATAAACTTCGTACGGCTGGAAGGGGTGTTAGACACAAATTGTCATCTACAACGCAGTTTCCGCTCAGCGACCAAGTCCCGTCGTAGCTGTATGTAAGTCCATCGAGAAATGCGAACCGACCGTACGATCTTCTTCAAACTTGCAGGAGTGCTCTCGATTGGCGACACGAGCATGCTGTACAAGTTTCATAAACTTCGTACGGCTGGAAGCGGAGTTAGACACAAATTGTCATCTACAACGCAGTTTCCGCTCAGCGACCAAGTCCCGTCGTAGCTGTATGTAAGTTCATCGAGAAATGCGAACCGACCGTACAATCTTCTTCAAACTTGCAGGAGTGCTCTCGATTGGCGACACGAGCATTCTCTACAAGTTTCATAAACTTCGTACGGCTGGAAGCGGAGTTTGAATAAAATTGTCATCAACAACGCAGTTTCCGCTCAGCGACCAAATCCCTTCGTAGCTGCATGTAAGTTCATCGAGAAATGCGAACCGACCGTACGATCTTCTTCAAACTTGCAGGAGTGCTCTCGATTGGCGACACGAGCATTCTCTACAAGTTTCATAAACTTCGTACGGCTGGAAGGGGCGTTAGACACAAATTGTCATCTACAACGCAGTACTGGATAGTTCCCGTTCAGCGACTAAGTCCCGTCGTAGGTGCATGTAAGTTCATCGAGAAATGTTAACCGACCGTACGATCTTCTTCAAACTTGCAGGAGTGCTCTCGATTGACGTCACGAGCATTCTCTATAAGTTTCATAAACTTCGCACGGCTGGAAGGGGAGTTAGACACAAGTTGTCATCTACAACGCAGTTTCCGCTCAGCGACCAAATCCCTTCGTAGCTGCATGTAAGTTCATCGAGAAATGCGAACCGACCGTACGATCTTCTTCAAACTTGTAGGAGTGCTCTCGGTTGGCGACACGAGCATTCTCTACAAGTTTCATAAACTTCGTACGGCTGGAAGCGGAGTTAGACACAAATTGTCATCTACAACGCAGTTTCCGCTCAGCGACCAAGTCCCGTCGTAGCTGTATGTAAGTTCATCGAGAAATGCGAACCGACCGTACAATCTTCTTCAAACTTGCAGGAGTGCTCTCGATTGGCGACACCAGCATTCTCTCCAAGTTTCATAAACTTCGTACGGCTGGAAGCGGTGTTAGACACAAATTGTCATCATCCGAATTTCCGCTCAGCGACCGTAGCTGCATGTAAGTTCATTGAGAAATCTGAACCGACCGTACGATCTTCTTCAAACTTGCAGGAGTGCTCTCGATTGGCGACACGAGCATTCTCTACAAGTTTCAAAAACTTCGTACGGCTGGAAGCGGAGTTTGAATAAAATTGTCATCAACAACGCAGTTTCCGCTCAGCGACCAAATCCCTTCGTAGCTGCATGTAAGTTCATCGAGAAATGCGAACCGACCGTACGATCTTCTTCAAACTTGCAGGAGTGCTCTCGATTGGCGACACGAGCATTCTCTACAAGTTTCATAAACTTCGTACGGCTGGAAGCGGAGTTTGAATAAAATTGTCATCATCCGAATTTCCGCTCAGCGACCAAGTCCATTTGTAGCTGCATGTAAGTTCATCGAGAAATCTGAACCGACCATACGATCATCTTCAAACTTGCAGGAGTGCTCTCGATTGGCGACACGAGCATTCTCTACAAGTTTCATAAACTTCGTACGGCTGGAAGCGGAGTTAGACACAAATTGTCATCTACAACGCAGTTTCCGCTCAGCGACCAAGTCCCGTCGTAGCTGCATGTAAGTTCATCGAGAAATCTGAACCGACCGTACGATCATCTTCACACTTGCAGGAGTGCTCTCGATTGGCGACACGAGCATTCTCTACAAGTTTCATAAACTTCGTACGGCTGGAAGGGGAGTTAGACACAAATTATCATCTACAACGCAGATTCCGCTCAGCGACCAAGTCCCGTCGTGGCTGTAAGTAAGTTCATCGAGAAATGCGAACCAACCGTACGATCTTCTTCAAACTTGCAGGAATGCTCTCGATTGGCGACACGAGCATTCTCTATAAGTTTCATAAACTTCGCACGGCTGGAAGGGGAGTTAGACACAAATTGTCATCTACAACGCAGTTTCCGACAGCGACCAAGTCCCTTCGTAGCTGCATGTAAGTTCATCGAGAAATCTGAACCGACCGTACGATCATCTTCAAACTTGCAGGAGTGGTCTCGATTGGCGTCACGAGCATTCTCTATAAGTTTCATAAACTTCGCACGGCTGGAAGGGGAGTTAGACACAAATTGTCATCTACAACGCAGTTTCCGCTCAGCGACCAAGCCCCGTCGTAGCTGTATGTAAGTTCATCGAGAAATGCGAACCGACCGTACGATCTTCTTCAAACTTGCAGGAGTGCTCTCGATTGGCGACACGAGCATTCTCTACAAGTTTCATAAACTTCGTACGGCTGGAAGGGGTGTTAGACACAAATTGTCATCTACAACGCAGTTTCCGCTCAGCGACCAAGTCCCGTCGTAGCTGTATGTAAGTCCATCGAGAAATGCGAACCGACCGTACGATCTTCTTCAAACTTGCAGGAGTGCTCTCGATTGGCGACACGAGCATGCTGTACAAGTTTCATAAACTTCGTACGGCTGGAAGCGGAGTTAGACACAAATTGTCATCATCCGAATTTCCGCTCAGCGAGCAAGTCCCGTCGTAGCTATATGTAAGTTCATCGAGAAGTGCGAACGGACCGTACGATCTTCTTCAAACTTGCAGGAGTGCTCTCGATTGGCGACACGAGCATTCTCTATAAGTTTCATAAACTCCGCACGGCTGGAAGGGGAGTTAGACACAAATTGTCATCTACAACGTAGTTTCCGACAGCGACCAAGTCCCTTCGTAGCTGCATGTAAGTTCATCGAGAAATCTGAACCGACCGTACGATCATCTTCACACTTGCAGGAGTGCTCTCGATTGGCGACACGAGCATTCTCTACAAGTTTCATAAACTTCGTACGGCTGGAAGGGGAGTTAGACACAAATTATCATCTACAACGCAGATTCCGCTCAGCGACCAAGTCCCGTCGTGGCTGTAAGTAAGTTCATCGAGAAATGCGAACCAACCGTACGATCTTCTTCCAACTTGCAGGAGTGCTCTCGATTGGCGACACGAGCATTCTCTACAAGTTTCATAAACTTCGTACGGCTGGAAGCGGAGTGAGACACAAATTGTCATCATCCGAATTTCCGCTCAGCGAGCGAGTCCCGTCGTAGCTATATGTAAGTTCATCGAGAAATGCGAACCGACCGTACGATCTTCTTCAAACTTGCAGGAGTGCTCTCGATTGGCGACACGAGCATTCTCTACAAGTTTCATAAACTTCGTATGGCTGGAAGGGGTGTTAGACACAAATTGTCATCTACAACGCAGTTTCCGCTCAGCGACCAAGTCCCGTCGTGGCTGTATGTAAGTTCATCGAGAAATGCGAACCGACCATACGATCTTCTTCTAACTTGCAGGAGTGCTCTCGATTGACGACACGAGCATGCTGTACAAGTATCATAAACTTCGTACGGCTGGAAGCGGAGTTTGAAAAAAATTGTCATCATCCGAATTTCCGCTCAGCGACCAAGTCACTTCGTAGCTGCATGTAAGTTCATCGAGAAATCTGAACCGACCGTACGATCATCTTCAAACTTGCTGGAGTGCTCTCGATTGGCGTCACGAGCATTCTCTATAAGTTTCATAAACTTCGCACGGCTGGAAGGGGAGTTAGACACAAATTGTCATCTACAACGCAGTTTCCGACAGCGATCAAGTCCCGTCGTAGCTGTATGTAAGTTCATCGAGAAATGCGAATCGACCGTATGATCTTCTTCAAACTTGCAGGAGTGCTCTCGATTGGCGACACGAGCATTCTCTCCAAGTTTCATAAACTTCGTACGGCCGGAAGCGGAGTTAGACACAAATTGTCATCATCCGAATTTCCGCTCAGCGACCGTAGCTGCATGTAAGTTCATTGAGAAATATGAACCGACCGTACGATCTTCTTCAAACTTGCAGGAGTGCTCTCGATTGGCGTCACGAGCATTCTCTATAAGTTTCATAAACTTCGCATGGCTGGAAGGGGAGTTAGACACAAATTGTCATCTACAACGCAGTTTCCGCTCAGCGACCAAATCCCTTCGTAGCTGCATGTAAGTTCATCGAGAAATGCGAACCGACCGTACGATCTTCTTCAAACTTGCAGGAGTGCTCTCGATTGGCGACACGAGCATTCTCTACAAGTTTCATAAACTTCGTACGGCTGGAAGCGGAGTGAGACACAAATTGTCATCATCCGAATTTCCGCTCAGCGAGCAAGTCGCGTCGTAGCTATATGTAAGTTCATCGAGAAATGCGAACCGACCGTACGATCTTCTTCAAACTTGCAGGAGTGCTCTCGATTGGCGACACGAGCATTCTCTACAAGTTTCATAAACTTCGTACGGTTGGAAGGGGTGTTAGACACAAATTGTCATCTACAACGCAGTTTCCGCTCAGCGACCAAGTCCCGTCGTAGCTGTATGTAAGCTCATCGAGAAATGCGAACCGACCGTACGATCTTCTTCAAACTTGCAGGAGTGCTCTCGATTGGAGACACGAGCATGCTGTAAAAGTTTCATAAACTTCGTACGGCTGGAAGGGTTGTTAGACACACATTGTCATCTACAACGCAGTTTCCGCTCAGCGACCAAGTCCCGTCGTAGCTCTATGTAAGTTCATCGAGAAATGCGAACCGACCGTACGATCTTCTTCAAACTTGCAGGAGTGCTCTCGATTGGCGACACGAGCATTCTCTACAGGTTTCATAAACTTCGTACGGCTGGAAGCGGAGTGAGACACAAATTGTCATCATCCGAATTTCCGCTCAGCGAGCAAGTCCTGTCATAGCTGTATGTAAGTTTATCGAGAAATGCGAACCGACCGTACGATCTTCTTCAAACTTGCAGGAGTGCTCTCGATTGGCGACACGAGCATTCTCTACAAGTTTCATAAACTTCGTACGGCTGGAAGGGGTGTTAGACACAAATTGTCATCTACAACGCAGTTTCCGCTCAGCGACCAAGTCCCGTCGTAGCTGTATGTAAGTCCATCGAGAAATGCGAACCGACCGTACGATCTTCTTCAAACTTGCAGGAGTGCTCTCGATTGGCGACACGAGCATGCTGTACAAGTTTCATAAACTTCGTACGGCTGGAAGCGGAGTTAGACACAAATTGTCATCATCCGAATTTCCGCTCAGCGAGCAAGTCCCGTCGTAGCTATATGTAAGTTCATCGAGAAATGCGAACGGACCGTACGATCTTCTTCAAACTTGCAGGAGTGCTCTCGATTGGCGACACGAGCATTCTCTATAAGTTTCATAAACTCCGCACGGCTGGAAGGGGAGTTAGACACAAATTGTCATCTACAACGCAGTTTCCGACAGCGACCAAGTCCCTTCGTAGCTGCATGTAAGTTCATCGAGAAATCTGAACCGACCGTACGATCATCTTCACACTTGCAGGAGTGCTCTCGATTGGCGACACGAGCATTCTCTACAAGTTTCATAAACTTCGTACGGCTGGAAGGGGAGTTAGACACAAATTATCATCTACAACGCAGATTCCGCTCAGCGACCAAGTCCCGTCGTGGCTGTAAGTAAGTTCATCGAGAAATGCGAACCAACCGTACGATCTTCTTCAAACTTGCAGGAATGCTCTCGATTGGCGACACGAGCATTCTCTATAAGTTTCATAAACTTCGCACGGCTGGAAGGGGAGTTAGACACAAATTGTCATCTACAACGCAGTTTCCGACAGCGACCAAGTCCCTTCGTAGCTGCATGTAAGTTCATCGAGAAATCTGAACCGACCGTACGATCATCTTCAAACTTGCAGGAGTGGTCTCGATTGGCGTCACGAGCATTCTCTATAAGTTTCATAAACTTCGCACGGCTGGAAGGGGAGTTAGACACAAATTGTCATCTACAACGCAGTTTCCGCTCAGCGACCAAGCCCCGTCGTAGCTGTATGTAAGTTCATCGAGAAATGCGAACCGACCGTACGATCTTCTTCAAACTTGCAGGAGTGCTCTCGATTGGCGACACGAGCATTCTCTACAAGTTTCATAAACTTCGTACGGCTGGAAGGGGTGTTAGACACAAATTGTCATCTACAACGCAGTTTCCGCTCAGCGACCAAGTCCCGTCGTAGCTGTATGTAAGTCCATCGAGAAATGCGAACCGACCGTACGATCTTCTTCAAACTTGCAGGAGTGCTCTCGATTGGCGACACGAGCATGCTGTACAAGTTTCATAAACTTCGTACGGCTGGAAGCGGAGTTAGACACAAATTGTCATCATCCGAATTTCCGCTCAGCGAGCAAGTCCCGTCGTAGCTATATGTAAGTTCATCGAGAAATGCGAACGGACCGTACGATCTTCTTCAAACTTGCAGGAGTGCTCTCGATTGGCGACACGAGCATTCTCTATAAGTTTCATAAACTCCGCACGGCTGGAAGGGGAGTTAGACACAAATTGTCATCTACAACGTAGTTTCCGACAGCGACCAAGTCCCTTCGTAGCTGCATGTAAGTTCATCGAGAAATCTGAACCGACCGTACGATCATCTTCACACTTGCAGGAGTGCTCTCGATTGGCGACACGAGCATTCTCTACAAGTTTCATAAACTTCGTACGGCTGGAAGGGGAGTTAGACACAAATTATCATCTACAACGCAGATTCCGCTCAGCGACCAAGTCCCGTCGTGGCTGTAAGTAAGTTCATCGAGAAATGCGAACCAACCGTACGATCTTCTTCCAACTTGCAGGAGTGCTCTCGATTGGCGACACGAGCATTCTCTACAAGTTTCATAAACTTCGTACGGCTGGAAGCGGAGTGAGACACAAATTGTCATCATCCGAATTTCCGCTCAGCGAGCGAGTCCCGTCGTAGCTATATGTAAGTTCATCGAGAAATGCGAACCGACCGTACGATCTTCTTCAAACTTGCAGGAGTGCTCTCGATTGGCGACACGAGCATTCTCTACAAGTTTCATAAACTTCGTACGGCTGGAAGGGGTGTTAGACACAAATTGTCATCTACAACGCAGTTTCCGCTCAGCGACCAAGTCCCGTCGTGGCTGTATGTAAGTTCATCGAGAAATGCGAACCGACCATACGATCTTCTTCTAACTTGCAGGAGTGCTCTCGATTGACGACACGAGCATGCTGTACAAGTTTCATAAACTTCGTACGGCTGGAAGCGGAGTTTGAAAAAAATTGTCATCATCCGAATTTCCGCTCAGCGACCAAGTCACTTCGTAGCTGCATGTAAGTTCATCGAGAAATCTGAACCGACCGTACGATCATCTTCAAACTTGCAGGAGTGCTCTCGATTGGCGACACGAGCATTCTCTACAAGTTTCATAAACTTCGCACGGCTGGAAGGGGAGTTAGACACAAATTGTCATCTACAACGCAGTTTCCGACAGCGATCAAGTCCCGTCGTAGCTGTATGTAAGTTCATCGAGAAATGCGAATCGACCGTATGATCTTCTTCAAACTTGCAGGAGTGCTCTCGATTGGCGACACGAGCATTCTCTCCAAGTTTCATAAACTTCGTACGGCTGGAAGCGGAGTTAGACACAAATTGTCATCATCCGAATTTCCGCTCAGCGACCGTAGCTGCATGTAAGTTCATTGAGAAATATGAACCGACCGTACAATCTTCTTCAAACTTGCAGGAGTGCTCTCGATTGGCGTCACGAGCATTCTCTATAAGTTTCATAAACTTCGCATGGCTGGAAGGGGAGTTAGACACAAATTGTCATCTACAACGCAGTTTCCGCTCAGCGACCAAATCCCTTCGTAGCTGCATGTAAGTTCATCGAGAAATGCGAACCGACCGTACGATCTTCTTCAAACTTGCAGGAGTGCTCTCGATTGGCGACACGAGCATTCTCTACAAGTTTCATAAACTTCGTACGGCTGGAAGCGGAGTTAGACACAAATTGTCATCTACAACGCAGTTTCCGCTCAGCGACCAAGTCCCGTCGTAGCTGTATGTAAGTTCATCGAGAAATGCGAACTGACCGTACAATCTTCTTCAAACTTGCAGGAGTGCTCTCGATTGGCGACACGAGCATTCTCTACAAGTTTCATAAACTTCGTACGGCTGGAAGCGGAGTGAGACACAAATTGTCATCATCCGAATTTCCGCTCAGCGAGCAAGTCCCGTCGTAGCTATATGTAAGTTCATCGAGAAATGCGAACCGACCGTACGATCTTCTTCAAACTTGCAGGAGTGCTCTCGACTGGCGACACGAGCATTCTCTACAAGTTTCATAAACTTCGTACGGCTGGAAGGGGTGTTAGACACAAATTGTCATCTACAACGCAGTTTCCGCTCAGCGACCAAGTCCCGTCGTGGCTGTATGTAAGTTCATCGAGAAATGCGAACCGACCATACGATCTTCTTCTAACTTGCAGGGGTGCTCTCGATTGACGACACGAGCATGCTGTACAAGTTTCATAAACTTCGTACGGCTGGAAGCGGAGTTTGAAAAAAATGTCATCATCCGAATTTCCGCTCAGCGACCAAGTCACTTCGTAGCTGCATGTAAGTTCATCGAGAAATTTGAACCGACCGTACGATCATCTTCAAACTTGCAGGAGTGCTCTCGATTGGCGTCACGAGCATTCTCTATAAGTTTCATAAACTTCGCACGGCTGGAAGGGGAGTTAGACACAAATTGTCATCTACAACGCAGTTTCCGCTCAGCGACCAAGCCCCGTCGTAGCTGTATGTAAGTTCATCGAGAAATGCGAACCGACCGTACGATCTTCTTCAAACTTGCAGGAGTGCTCTCGATTGGCGACACGAGCATTCTCTACAAGTTTCATAAACTTCGTACGGCTGGAAGCGGAGTGAGACACAAATTGTCATCATCCGAATTTCCGCTCAGCGAGCAAGTCCCTTCGTAGCTGCATGTAAGTTCATCGAGAAATCTGAACCGACCATACGATCATCTTCACACTTGCAGGAGTGCTCTCGATTGGCGACACGAGCATTCTCTACAAGTTTCATAAACTTCGTACGGCTGGAAGCGGAGTTTGAAAAAAATTGTCATCATCCGAATTTCGGCTCAGCGGCCAAGTCACTTCGTAGCTGCATGTAAGTTCATCGAGAAATCTGAACCGACCGTACGATCATTTTCAAACTTGCTGGAGTGCTCTCGATTGGCGTCACGAGCATTCTCTATAAGTTTCATAAACTTCGCACGCCTGGAAGGGGAGTTAGACACAAATTGTCATCTACAACGCAGTTTCCGACAGCGATCAAGTCCCGTCGTAGCTGTATGTAAGTTCATCGAGAAATGCGAATCGACCGTATGATCTTCTTCAAACTTGCAGGAGTGCTCTCGATTGGCGACACGAGCATTCTCTACAAGTTTCATAAACTTCGTACGGTTGGAAGCGGAGTTTGAAAAAAATTGTCATCATCCGAATTTCCGCTCAGCGACCAAGTCCCTTTGTAGCTGCATGTAAGTTCATCGAGAAATCTGAACCGACCATACGATCATCTTCACACTTGCAGGAGTGCTCTCGATTGGCGACACCAGCATTCTCTCCAAGTTTCATAAACTTCGTACGGCTGGAAGCGGTGTTAGACACAAATTGTCATCATCCGAATATCCGCTCAGCGACCGTAGCTGCATGTAAGTTCATTGAGAAATCTGAACCGACCGTACGATCTTCTTCAAACTTGCAGGAGTGCTCTCGATTGGCGACACGAGCATTCTCTACAAGTTTCATAAACTTCGTACGGCTGGAAGCGGAGTTTGAATAAAATTGTCATCAACAACGCAGTTTCCGCTCAGCGACCAAATCCCTTCGTAGCTGCATGTAAGTTCATCGAGAAATGCGAACCGACCGTACGATCTTCTTCAAACTTGCAGGAGTGCTCTCGATTGGCGACACGAGCATTCTCTACAAGTTTCATAAACTTCGTACGGCTGGAAGGGGCGTTAGACACAAATTGTCATCTACAACGCAGTACTGGATAGTTCCCGTTCAGCGACTAAGTCCCGTCGTAGGTGCATGTAAGTTCATCGAGAAATGTTAACCGACCGTACGATCTTCTTCAAACTTGCAGGAGTGCTCTCGATTGGCGTCACGAGCATTCTCTATAAGTTTCATAAACTTCGCACGGCTGGAAGGGGAGTTAGACACAAATTGTCATCTACAACGCAGTTTCCGCTCAGCGACCAAATCCCTTCGTAGCTGCATGTAAGTTCATCGAGAAATGCGAACCGACCGTACAATCTTCTTCAAACTTGCAGGAGTGCTCTCGATTGGCGACACGAGCATTCTCTACAAGTTTCATAAACTTCGTACGGCTGGAAGCGGAGTGAGACACAAATTGTCATCATCCGAATTTCCGCTCAGCGAGCAAGTCCCGTCGTAGCTATATGTAAGTTCATCGAGAAATGCGAACCGACCGTACGATCTTCTTCAAACTTGCAGGAGTGCTCTCGATTGGCGTCACGAGCATTCTCTATAAGTTGCATAAACTTCGCACGGCTGGAAGGGGAGTTAGACACAAATTGTCATCTACAACGCAGTTTCCGACAGCGATCAAGTCCCGTCGTAGCTGTATGTAAGTTCATCGAGAAATGCGAATCGACCGTATGATCTTCTTCAAACTTGCAGGAGTGCTCTCGATTGGCGACACGAGCATTCTCTCCAAGTTTCATAAACTTCGTACGGCTGGAAGCGGAGTTGGACACAAATTGTCATCATCCGAATTTCCGCTCAGCGACCGTAGCTGCATGTAAGTTCATTGAGAAATATGAACCGACCGTACGATCTTCTTCAAACTTGCAGGAGTGCTCTCGATTGGCGTCACGAGCATTCTCTATAAGTTTCATAAACTTCGCATGGCTGGAAGGGGAGTTAGACACAAATTGTCATCTACAACGCAGTTTCCGCTCAGCGACCAAATCCCTTCGTAGCTGCATGTAAGTTCATCGAGAAATGCGAACCGACCGTACGATCTTCTTCAAACTTGCAGGAGTGCTCTCGATTGGCGACACGAGCATTCTCTACAAGTTTCATAAACTTCGTACGGCTGGAAGCGGAGTTAGACACAAATTGTCATCTACAACGCAGTTTCCGCTCAGCGACCAAGTCCCGTCGTAGCTGTATGTAAGTTCATCGAGAAATGCGAACCGACCGTACAATCTTCTTCAAACTTGCAGGAGTGCTCTCGATTGGCGACACGAGCATTCTCTACAAGTTTCATAAACTTCGTACGGCTGGAAGCGGAGTGAGACACAAATTGTCATCATCCGAATTTCCGCTCAGCGAGCAAGTCCCGTCGTAGCTATATGTAAGTTCATCGAGAAATGCGAACCGACCGTACGATCTTCTTCAAACTTGCAGGAGTGCTCTCGATTGGCGTCACGAGCATTCTCTATAAGTTTCATAAACTTCGCACGGCTGGAAGGGGAGTTAGACACAAATTGTCATCTACAACGCAGTTTCCGCTCAGCGACCAAGTCCCGTCGTAGCTGTATGTAAGTTCATCGAGAAATGCGAACCGACCGTACGATCTTCTTCAAATTTGCAGGAGTGCTCTCGATTGGCGACACGAGCATTCTCTACAAATTTCATAAACTTCGTACGGCTGGAAGCGGAGTTAGACACGAATTGTCATCATCCGAATTTCCGCTCAGCGACCAAGTCCCTTCGTAGCTGCATGTAAGTTCATCGAGAAATCTGAACCGACCGTACGATCATCTTCACACTTGCAGGAGTACTCTCGATTGGCGACACGAGCATTCTCTACAAGTTTCATAAACTTCGTACGGCTGGAAGGGGCGTTAGACACAAATTGTCATCTACAACGCAGTACTGGATAGTTCCGGTTCAGCGACTAAGTCCCGTCGTAGGTGCATGTAAGTTCATCGAGAAATGTTAACCGACCGTACGATCTTCTTCAAACTTGCAGGAGTGCTCTC
Source organism: Priocnemis perturbator (assembly GCA_963942575.1). Classification (NCBI taxonomy): domain Eukaryota; kingdom Metazoa; phylum Arthropoda; class Insecta; order Hymenoptera; family Pompilidae; genus Priocnemis; species Priocnemis perturbator. The sequence goes on from CAWWDK010000055.1 coordinate 597,294, forward strand.
GATTGGCGACACGAGCATTCTCTACAAGTTTCATAAACTTCGTACGGCTGGAAGCGGAGTTAGACACAAATTGTCATCTACAACGCAGTACTGGATAGTTCCCGTTCAGCGATTAAGTCCCGTCGTAGCTGCATGTAAGTTCATCGAGAAATGTGAACCGACCGTCAGATCTTCTTCAAACTTGCAGGAGTGCTCTCGATTGACGACACGAGCATGCTGTACAAGTTTCATAAACTTCGTACGGCTGGAAGCGGAGTTTGAAAAAAATTGTCATCATCCGAATTTCCGCTCAGCGACCAAGTCCCTTTGTAGCTGCATGTAAGTTCATCGAGAAATCTGAACCGACCGCACGATCATCTTCAAACTTGCAGGAGTGCTCTCGATTGGCGACACGAGAATTCTCTACAAGTTTCATAAACTTCGTACGGCTGGAAGGGGTGTTAGACACAAAATTGTCATCTACAACGCAGTTTCCGCTCAGCGAACAAGTCCCGTCGTAGTTGTATGTAAGTTCATCGAGAAATGCGAACCGACCGTACGATCTTCTTCAAATTTGCAGGAGTGCTCTCGATTGGCGACACGAGCATTCTCTACAAATTTCATAAACTTCGTACGGCTGGAAGCGGAGTTAGACACGAATTGTCATCATCCGAATTTCCGCTCAGCGACCAAGTCCCTTCGTAGCTGCATGTAAGTTCATCGAGAAATCTGAACCGACCGTACGATCATCTTCACACTTGCAGGAGTACTCTCGATTGGCGACACGAGCATTCTCTACAAGTTTCATAAACTTCGTACGGCTGGAAGCGGAGTTAGACACAAATTGTCATCATCCGAATTTCCGCTCAGCGACCAAGTCCCTTCGTAGCTGCATGTAAGTTCATCGAGAAATCTGAACCGACCATACGATCATCTTCACACTTGCAGGAGTGCTCTCGATTGGCGACACGAGCATTCTCTACAAGTTTCATAAACTTCGTACGGCTGGAAGGGGAGTTAGACACAAATTGTCATCTACAACGCAGTTTCTGCTCAGCGACCAAGTCCCGTCGTGGCTGTATGTAAGTTCATCGAGAAATGCGAACCGACCATACGATCTTCTTCTAACTTGCAGGAGTGCTCTCGATTGACGACACGAGCATGCTGTACAAGTTTCATAAACTTCGTACGGCTGGAAGCGGAGTTTGAAAAAAATTGTCATCATCCGAATTTCCGCTCAGCGACCAAGTCCCTTTGTAGCTGCATGTAAGTTTATCGAGAAATCTGAACCGACCATACGATCATCTTCACACTTGCAGGAGTGCTCTCGATTGGCGACACCAGCATTCTCTCCAAGTTTCATAAACTTCGTACGGCTGGAAGCGGAGTTAGACACAAATTGTCATCATCCGAATTTCCGCTCAGCGACCGTAGCTGCATGTAAGTTCATTGAGAAATCTGAACCGACCGTACGATCTTCTTCAAACTTGCAGGAGTGCTCTCGATTGGCGACACGAGCATTCTCTACAAGTTTCATAAACTTCGTACGGCTGGAAGCGGAGTTTGAATAAAATTGTCATCATCCGAATTTCCGCTCAGCGACCAAGTCCATTTGTAGCTGCATGTAAGTTCATCGAGAAATCTGAACCGACCATACGATCATCTTCAAACTTGCAGGAGTGCTCTCGTTTGACGACACGAGCATGCTGTACAAGTTTCATAAACTTCGTACGGCTGGAAGCAGAGTTAGACACAAATTGTCATCTACAACGCAGTTTCCGCTCAGCGACCAAGTCCCGTCGTAGCTGCATGTAAGTTCATCGAGAAATCTGAACCGACCATACGATCATCTTCACACTTGCAGGAGTGCTCTCGATTGGCGACACGAGCATTCTCTACAAGTTTCATAAACTTCGTACGGCTGGAAGGGGAGTTAGACACAAATTGTCATCTACAACGCAGTTTCCGCTCAGCGACCAAGTCCCGTCGTAGCTGTATGTAAGCTCATCAAGAAATGCGAACCGACCGTACGTTCTTCTTCAAACTTGCAGGAGTGCTCTCGTTTGACGACACGAGCATGCTGTACAAGTTTCATAAACTTCGTACGGCTGGAAGCGGAGTTTGAAAAAAATTGTCATCATCCGAATTTCCGCTCAGCGACCAAGTCACTTCGTAGCTGCATGTAAGTTCATCGAGAAATCTGAACCGACCGTACGATCATCTTCAAACTTGCAGGAGTGCTCTCGATTGGCGTCACGAGCATTCTCTATAAGTTTCATAAACTTCGTATGGCTGGAAGCGGAGTTTGAAAAAAATTGTCATCATCCGAATTTCCGCTCAGCGACCAAGTCACTTCGTAGCTGCATGTAAGTTCATCGAGAAATCTGAACCGACCATACGATCATCTTCACACTTGCAGGAGTGCTCTCGATTGGCGACACGAGCATTCTCTACAAGTTTCATAAACTTCGTACGGCTGGAAGGGGAGTTAGACACAAATTGTCATCTACAAAGCAGTTTCCGCTCAGCGACCAAGTCCCGTCGTAGCTGTATGTAAGCTCATCAAGAAATGCGAACCGACCGTACGTTCTTCTTCAAACTTGCAGGTGTGCTCTCGTTTGACGACACGAGCATGCTGTACAAGTTTCATAAACTTCGTACGGCTGGAAGCGGAGTTTGAAAAAAATTGTCATCATCCGAATTTCCGCTCAGCGACCAAGTCCCGTCGTAGCTATATGTAAGTTCATCGACAAATGCGAACCGACCGTTCGATCTTCTTCAAACTTGCAGGAATGCTCTCGATTGGCGACACGAGCATTCTCTATAAGTTTCATAAACTTCGCACGGCTGGAAGGGGAGTTAGACACAAATTGTCATCTACAACGCAGTTTCCGACAGCGACCAAGTCCCTTCGTAGCTGCATGTAAGTTCATCGAGAAATCTGAACCGACCGTACGATCATCTTCACACTTGCAGGAGTGCTCTCGATTGGTGTCACGAGCATTCTCTATAAGTTTCATAAACTTCGCACGGCTGGAAGGGGAGTTAGACACAAATTGTCATCTACAACGCAGTTTCCGACAGCGATCAAGTCCCGTCGTAGCTGTATGTAAGTTCATCGAGAAATGCGAACCGACGGAACGATCTTCTTCAAACTTGCAGGAGTGCTCTCGATTGGCGACACGAGCATTCTCTAAAAGTTTCATAAACTTCGTACGGCTGGAAGCGGAGTGAGACACAAATTGTCATCATCCGAATTTCCGCTCAGCGAGCAAGTCCCTTCGTAGCTGCATGTAAGTTCATCGAGAAATCTGAACCGACCATACGATCATCTTCACACTTGCAGGAATGCTCTCGATTGGCGACACGAGCATTCTCTACAAGTTTCATAAACTTCGTACGGCTGGAAGGGGAGTTAGACACAAATTGTCATCTACAACGCAGTTTCCGCTCAGCGACCAAGTCCCATCGTGGCTGTATGTAAGTTCATCGAAAAATGCGAACCGACCGTACGATCTTCTTCCAACTTGCAGGAGTGCTCTCGATTGACGACACGAGCATGCTGTACAAGTTTCATAAACTTCGTACGGCTGGAAGCGGAGTTTGAAAAAAATTGTCATCATCCGAATTTCCGCTCAGCGACCAAGTCACTTCGTAGCTGCATGTAAGTTCATCGAGAAATCTGAACCGACCGTACGATCATCTTCAAACTTGCAGGAGTGCTCTCGATTGGCGTCACGAGCATTCTCTATAAGTTTCATAAACTTCGTACGGCTGGAAGGAGCGTTAGACACAAATTGTCATCTACAACGCAGTACTGGATAGTTCCCGTTCAGCGACTAAGTCCCGTCGTAGGTGCATGTAAGTTCATCGAGAAATGTTAACCGACCGTACGATCTTCTTCAAACTTGCAGGAGTGCTCTCGATTGGCGACACGAGCATTCTCTACAAGTTTCATAAACTTCGTACGGCTGGAAGCGGAGTGAGACACAAATTGTCATCATCCGAATTTCCGCTCAGCGAGCAAGTCCCGTCGTAGCTGTATGTAAGTTCATCGAGAAATGCGAACCGACGGAACGATCTTCTTCAAACTTGCAGGAGTGCTCTCGATTGGCGACACGAGCATTCTCTACAAGTTTCATAAACTTCGTACGGCTGGAAGCGGAGTGAGACACAAATTGTCATCATCCGAATTTCCGCTCAGCGAGCAAGTCCCTTCGTAGCTGCATGTAAGTTCATCGAGAAATCTGAACCGACCATACGATCATCTTCACACTTGCAGGGGTGCTCTCGATTGGCGACACGAGCATTCTCTAAAAGTTTCATAAACTTCGTACGGCTGGAAGGGGAGGTAGACACAAATTGTCATCTACAACGCAGTTTCCGCTCAGCGACCAAGTCCCGTCGTGGCTGTATGTAAGTTCATCGAGAAATGCGAACCGACCGTTCGATCTTCTTCCAACTTGCAGGAGTGCTCTCGATTGACGACACGAGCATTCTCTACAAGTTTCATAAACTTCGTACGGCTGGAAGCAGAGTTAGACACAAATTGTCATCATCCGAATTTCCGCTCAGCGACCAAGTCCCTTCGTAGCAGCATGTAAGTTCATCGAGAAATGCGAACCGACCGTACGATCTTCTTCAAACTTGCAGGAGTGCTCTCGATTGGCGACACGAGCATTCTCTACAAGTTTCATAAACTTCGTACGGCTGGAAGCGGAGTTAGACACAAATTGTCATCTACAACGCAGTTTCCGCTCAGCGACCAAGTCCCGTCGTAGCTGCATGTAAGTTCATCGAGAAATCTGAACCGACCATACGATCATCTTCACACTTGCAGGAGTGCTCTCGATTGGCGACACGAGCATTCTCTACAAGTTTCATAAACTTCGTACGGCTGGAAGGGGAGTTAGACACAAATTGTCATCTACAACGCAGTTTCCGCTCAGCGACCAAGTCCCGTCGTAGCTGTATGTAAGCTCATCAAGAAATGCGAACCGACCGTACGTTCTTCCTCAATCTTGCAGGAGTGCTCTCGTTTGACGACACGAGCATGCTGTACAAGTTTCATAAACTTCGTACGGCTGGAAGCGGAGTTTGAAAAAAATTGTCATCATCCGAATTTCCGCTCAGCGACCAAGTCCCGTCGTAGCTATATGTAAGTTCATCGACAAATGCGAACCGACCGTTCGATCTTCTTCAAACTTGCAGGAATGCTCTCGATTGGCGACACGAGCATTCTCTATAAGTTTCATAAACTTCGTACGGCTGGAAGGGTAGTTAGACACAAATTGTCATCTACAACGCAGTTTCCGCTCAGCGACCAAGTCCCGTCGTAGCTGTATGTAAGCTCATCAAGAAATGCGAACCGACCGTACGATCTTCTTCAAACTTGCAGGAGTGCTCTCGATTGACGACACGAGCATGCTGTACAAGTTTCATAAACTTTGTACGGCTGGAAGCGGAGTTTGAAAAAAATTGTCATCATCCGAATTTCCGCTCAGCGAGCAAGTCCCGTCGTAGCTGTATGTAAGTTCATCGAGAAATGCGAACCGACCGTTCGATCATCTTCACACTTGCAGGAGTGCTCTCGATTGGCGGCTCGAGCATTCTCTACAAGTTTCATAAACTTCGTACGGCTGGAAGGGGCGTTAGACACAAATTGTCATCTACAACGCAGTACTGGATAGTTCCCGTTCAGCAACTAAGTCCCGTCGTAGCTGCATGTAAGTTCATCGAGAAATCTGAACCGACCGTACGATCATCTTCACACTTGCAGGAGTGCTCTCGGTTGGCGACACGAGCATTCTCTACAAGTTTCATAAACTTCGTACGGCTGGAAGCGGAGTTAGACACAAATTGTCATCATCCGAATTTCAGCTCAGCGACCAAGTCCCTTCGTAGCTGCATGTAAGTTCATCGAGAAATCTGAACCGACCATACGATCATCTTCACACTTGCAGGAGTGCTCTCGATTGGCGACACGGGCATTCTCTACAAGTTTCATAAACTTCGTACGGCTGGAAGGGGAGTTAGACACTAATTGTCATCTACAACGCAGTTTCCGCTCAGCGACCAAGTCCCGTCGTGGCTGTATGTAAGTTCATCGAGAAATGCGAACCGACCGTACGATCTTCTTCCAACTTGCAGGAGTGCTCTCGATTGGCGACACGAGCATGCTGTACAAGTTTCATAAACTTCGAACGGCTGGAAGCGGAGTTTGAAAAAAATTGTCATCATCCGAATTTCCGCTCAGCGACCAAGTCACTTCGTAGCTGCATGTAAGTTCATCGAGAAATCTGAACCGACCGTACGATCATCTTCAAACTTGCAGGAGTGCTCTCGATTGGCGTCACGAGCATTCTCTATAAGTTTCATAAACTTCGTATGGCTGGAAGCGGAGTTTGAAAAAAATTGTCATCATCCGAATTTCCGCTCAGCGACCAAGTCACTTCGTAGCTGCATGTAAGTTCATCGAGAAATCTGAACCGAACGTACGATCATCTTCAAACTTGCAGGAGTGCTCTCGATTGGCGTCACGAGCATTCTCTATAAGTTTCATAAACTTCGTACGGCTGGAAGGGGTGTTAGACACAAAATTGTCATCTACAACGCAGTTTCCGCTCAGCGACCAAGTCCCGTCGTACCTGTATGTAAGTTCATCGAGAAATGCGAACCAACCGTACGATCTTCTTCAAATTTGCAGGAGTGCTCTCGATTGGCGACACTAGCATTCTCTACAAATTTCATAAACTTCGTACGGCTGGAAGCGGAGATAGACACAAATTGTCATCATCCGAATTTCCGCTCAGCGAGCAAGTCCCGTCGTAGCTGTATGTAAGTTCATCGAGAAATGCGAACCGACGGAACGATCTTCTTCAAACTTGCAGGAGTGCTCTCGATTGGCGGCTCGAGCATTCTCTACAAGTTTGATAAACTTCGTACGGCTGGAAGCAGAGTTAGACACAAATTGTCATCATCCGAATTTCCGCTCAGCGACCAAGTCCCTTCGTAGCAGCATGTAAGTTCATCGAGAAATGCGAACCGACCGTACGATCTTCTTCAAACTTGCAGGAGTGCTCTCGATTGGCGACACGAGCATTCTCTACAAGTTTCATAAACTTCGTACGGCTGGAAGGGGAGTTAGACAAAAATTGTCATCTACAACGCAGTTTCCGCTCAGCGACCAAGTCCCGTCGTAGCTGTATGTAAGTTCATCGTGAAATGGGAACCGACCGTACGATCTTCTTGAAACTCGCAGGAGTGCTCTCGATTGGCGACACGAGCATTCTCTACAAGTTTGATAAACTTCGTACGGCTGGAAGCAGAGTTAGACACAAATTGTCATCATCCGAATTTCCGCTCAGCGACCAAGTCCCTTCGTAGCAGCATGTAAGTTCATCGAGAAATGCGAACCGACCGTACGATCTTCTTCAAACTTGCAGGAGTGCTCTCGATTGGCGACACGAGCATTCTCTACAAGTTTCATAAACTTCGTACGGCTGGAAGCGGAGTTAGACACAAATAGTCATCTACAACGCAGTTTCCGCTCAGCGACCAAGTCCCGTCGTAGCTGCATGTAAGTTCATCGAGAAATCTGAACCGACCATACGATCATCTTCACACTTGCAGGAGTGCTCTCGATTGGCGACACGAGCATTCTCTACAAGTTTCATAAACTTCGTACGGCTGGAAGGGGAGTTAGACACAAATTGTCATCTACAACGCAGTTTCCGCTCAGCGACCAAGTCCCGTCGTAGCTGTATGTAAGCTCATCAAGAAATGCGAACCGACCGTACGTTCTTCTTCAAACTTGCAGGAGTGCTCTCGTTTGACGACACGAGCATGCTGTACAAGTTTCATAAACTTCGTACGGCTGGAAGCGGAGTTTGAAAAAAATTGTCATCATCCGAATTTCCGCTCAGCGACCAAGTCCCGTCGTAGCTATATGTAAGTTCATCGACAAATGCGAACCGACCGTTCGATCTTCTTCAAACTTGCAGGAATGCTCTCGATTGGCAACACGAGCATTCTCTATAAGTTTCATAAACTTCGTACGGCTGGAAGGGTAGTTAGACACAAATTGTCATCTACAACGCAGTTTCCGCTCAGCGACCAAGTCCCGTCGTAGCTGTATGTAAGCTCATCAAGAAATGCGAACAGACCGTACGATCTTCTTCAAACTTGCAGGAGTGCTCTCGATTGACGACACGAGCATGCTGTACAAGTTTCATAAACTTCGTACGGCTGGAAGCGGAGTTTGAAAAAAATTGTCATCATCCGAATTTCCGCTCAGCGAGCAAGTCCCGTCGTAGCTGTATGTAAGTTCATCGAGAAATGCGAACCGACCGTACGATCATCTTCACACTTGCAGGAGTGCTCTCGATTGGCGGCTCGAGCATTCTCTACAAGTTTCATAAACTTCGTACGGCTGGAAGGGGCGTTAGACACAAATTGTCATCTACAACGCAGTACTGGATAGTTCCCGTTCAGCGACTAAGTCCCGTCGTAGGTGCATGTAAGTTCATCCAGAAATGTTAACCGGCCGTACGATCTTCTTCGAACTTGCAGGAGTGCTCTCGATTGGCGGCTCGAGCATTCTCTACAAGTTTCATAAACTTCGTACGGCTGGAAGGGGAGTTAGACACAAATTGTCATCTACAACGCAGTTTCCGCTCAGCGACCAAGTCCCGTCGTGGCTGTATGTGAGTTCATCGAGAAATGCCAACCGACCGTTCGATCTTCTTCCAACTTGCAGGAGTGCTCTCGATTGACGACACGAGCATGCTGTACAAGTTTCATAAACTTCGTACGGCTGGAAGCGGAGTTTGAAAAAAATTGTCATCATCCGAATTTCCGCTCAGCGACCAAGTCACTCCGTAGCTGCATGTAAGTTCATCGAGAAATCTGAACCGACCGTACGATCATCTTCAAACTTGCAGGAGTGCTCTCGATTGGCGTCACGAGCATTCTCTATAAGTTTCATAAACTTCGTACGGCTGGAAGCGGAGTTTGAAAAAAATTGTCATCATCCGAATTTCCGCTCAGCGACCAAGTCACTTCGTAGCTGCATGTAAGTTCATCGAGAAATCTGAACCGACCGTACGATCATCTTCAAACTTGCAGGAGTGCTCTCGATTGGCTTCACGAGCATTCTCTATAAGTTTCATATACTTCGCACGGCTGGAAGGGGAGTTAGACACAAATTGTCATCTACAACGCAGTTTCCGACAGCCATCAAGTCCCGTCGTAGCTGTATGTAAGTTCATCGAGAAATACGAACCGACCGTATGATCTTCTTCAAACTTGCAGGAGTGCTCTCGATTGGAGACACGAGCATTCTGTACAAGTTTCATAAACTTCGCACGGCTGGAAGGGGAGTTAGACACAAATTGTCATCTACAACGCAGTTTCCGACAGCGATCAAGTCCCGTCGTAGCTGTATGTAAGTTCATCGAGAAATGCGAACCGACCGTACGATCTTCTTCAAACTTGCAGGAGTGCTCTCGATTGGCGACACGAGCATTCTCTACAAGTTTCATAAACTTCGTACGGCTGGAAGGGGCGTTAGACACAAATTGTCATCTACAACGCAGTTTCCGCTCAGCGACCAAGTCCCATCGTGGCTGTATGTAAGTTCATCGAGAAATGCGAACCGACCGTACGATCTTCTTCCAACTTGCAGGAGTGCTCTCGATTGACGACACGAGCATGCTGTACAAGTTTCATACACTTCGTACGGCTGGAAGCGGAGTTTGAAAAAAATTGTCATCATCCAAATTTCCGCTCAGCGACCAAGTCACTTCGTAGCTGCATGTAAGTTCATCGAGAAATCTGAACCGACCGTACGATCATCTTCAAACTTGCAGGAGTGCTCTCGATTGGCGTCACGAGCATTCTCTATAAGTTTCATAAACTTCGTACGGCTGGAAGCGGAGTTTGAAAAATATTGTCATCATCCGAATTTCCGCTCAGCGACCAAGTCACTTCGTAGCTGCATGTAAGTTCATCGAGAAATCTGAACCGAACGTACGATCATCTTCAAACTTGCAGGAGTGCTCTCGATTGGCGTCACGAGCATTCTCTATAAGTTTCATAAACTTCGTACGGCTGGAAGGGGAGTTAGACACAAATTGTCATCTACAACGCAGTTTCCGACAGCGATCAAGTCCCGTCGTAGCTGTATGTAAGTTCATCGAGAAATGCGAACCGACCGTACGATCTTCTTCAAACTTGCAGGAGTGATCTCGATTGACGACACGAGCATGCTGTACAAGTTTTATAAACTTCGTACGGCTGGAAGCGGAGTTTGAATAAAATTGTCATCCTCCGAATTTCCGCTCAGCGACCAAGTCCATTTGTAGCTGCATGTAAGTTCATCGAGAAATCTGAACCGACCATACGATCATCTTCAAACTTGCAGGAGTGCTCTCGATTGGCGACACGAGCATTCTCTACAAGTTTCATAAACTTCATACGGCTGGAAGGGGCGTTAGACACAAATTGTCATCTACAACGCAGTACTGGATAGTTCCCGTTCAGCGACTAAGTCCCGTCGTAGGTGCATGTAAGTTTATCGAGAAATGTTAACCGACCGTACGATCTTCTTCAAACTTGCAGGAGTGCTCTCGATTGGCGTCACGAGCATTCTCTACAAGTTTCATAAACTTCGTACGGCTGGAAGCGGAGTGAGACACAAATTGTCATCATCCGAATTTCCGCTCAGCGAGCAAGTCCCGTCGTAGCTGTATGTAAGTTGATCGAGAAATGCGAACCGACGGAACGATCTTCTTCAAACTTGCAGGAGTGCTCTCGATTGGCGACACGAGCATTCTCTACAAGTTTCATAAACTTCGTACGGCTGGAAGCGGAGTGAGACACAATTTGTCATCATCCGAATTTCCGCTCAGCGAGCAAGTCCCTTCGTAGCTGCATGTAAGTTCATCGAGAAATCTGAACCGACCATACGATCATCTTCACACTTGCAGGAGTGCTCTCGATTGGCGACACGAGCATTCTCTACAAGTTTCATAAACTTCGTACGGCTGGAAGGGGAGTTAGACACAAATTGTCATCTACAACGCAGTTTCCGCTCAGCGACCAAGTCCCGTCGTAGCTGTATGTAAGCTCATCAAGAAATGCGAACCGACCGTACGTTCTTCTTCAAACTTGCAGGAGTGCTCTCGTTTGACGACACGAGCATGCTGTACAAGTTTCATAAACTTCGTACGGCTGGAAGCGGAGTTTGAAAAAAATTGTCATCATCCGAATTTCCGCTCAGCGACCAAGTCCCGTCGTAGCTATATGTAAGTTCATCGACAAATGCGAACCGACCGTTCGATCTTCTTCAAACTTGCAGGAATGCTCTCGATTGGCGACACGAGCATTCTCTATAAGTTTCATAAACTTCGCACGGCTGGAAGGGGAGTTAGACACAAATTGTCATCTACAACGCAGTTTCCGACAGCGACCAAGTCCCTTCGTAGCTGCATGTAAGTTCATCGAGAAATCTGAACCGAACGTACGATCATCTTCACACTTGCAGGAGTGCTCTCGATTGGTGTCACGAGCATTCTCTATAAGTTTCATAAACTTCGCACGGCTGGAAGGGGAGTTAGACACAAATTGTCATCATCCGAATTTCCGCTCAGCGACCAAGTCCCGTCGTAGCTATATGTAAGTTCATCGACAAATGCGAACCGACCGTTCGATCTTCTTCAAACTTGCAGGAATGCTCTCGATTGGCGACACGAGCATTCTCTATAAGTTTCATAAACTTCGTACGGCTGGAAGGGGCGTTAGACACAAATTGTCATCTACAACGCAGTACTGGATAGTTCCCGTTCAGCGACTAAGTCCCGTCGTAGGTGCATGTAAGTTCATCGAGAAATGTTAACCGACCGTACGATCTTCTTCAAACTTGCAGGAGTGCTCTCGATTGGCGACACGAGCATTCTCTACAAGTTTCATAAACTTCGTACGGCTGGAAGCGGAGTGAGACACAAATTGTCATCATCCGAATTTCCGCTCAGCGAGCAAGTCCCGTCGTAGCTGTATGTAAGTTCATCGAGAAATGCGAACCGACGGAACGATCTTCTTCAAACTTGCAGGAGTGCTCTCGATTAGCGACACGAGCATTCTCTACAAGTTTCATAAACTTAGTACGGCTGGAAGCGGAGTGAGACACAAATTGTCATCATCCGAATTTCCGCTCAGCGAGCAAGTCCCTTCGTAGCTGCATGTAAGTTCATCGAGAAATCTGAACCGACCATACCATCATCTTCACACTTGCAGGAGTGCTCTCGATTGGCGACACGAGCATTCTCTACAAGTTTCATAAACTTCGTACGGCTGGAAGGGGAGTTAGACACAAATTGTCATCTACAACGCAGTTTCCGCTCAGCGACCGAGTCACATCGGGGCTGTATGTAACTTCATCGAGAAATGCGAACCGACCGCACGATCTTCTTCCAACTTGCAGGAGTGCTCTCGATTGACGACACGAGCATGCTGTACAAGTTTCATAAACTTCGTACGGCTGGAAGCGGAGTTTGAAAAAAATTGTCATCATCCGAATTTCCGCTCAGCGACCAAGTCACTTCGTAGCTGCATGTAAGTTCATCGAGAAATCTGAACCGACCGTACGATCATCTTCAAACTTGCAGGAGTGCTCTCGATTGGCGTCACGAGCATTCTCTATAAGTTTCATAAACTTCGTACGGCTGGAAGCGGAGTTTGAAAAAAATTGTCATCATCCGAATTTCCGCTCAGCGACCAAGTCACTTCGTAGCTGCATGTAAGTTCATCGAGAAATCTGAACCGAACGTACGATCATCTTCAAACTTGCAGGAGTGCTCTCGATTGGCGTCACGAGCATTCTCTATAAGTTTCATAAACTTCGTACGGCTGGAAGGGGTGTTAGACACAAAATTGTCATCTACAACGCAGTTTCCGCTCAGCGACCAAGTCCCGTCGTACCTGTATGTAAGTTCATCGAGAAATGCGAACCAACCGTACGATCTTCTTCAAATTTGCAGGAGTGCTCTCGATTGGCGACACTAGCATTCTCTACAAATTTCATAAACTTCGTACGGCTGCAAGCGGAGATAGACACAAATTGTCATCATCCGAATTTCCGCTCAGCGACCAAGTCCCTTCGTAGCTGCATGTAAGTTCATCGAGAAATCTGAACCGACCATACGATCATCTTCAAACTTGCAGGAGTGCTCTCGATTGGCGTCACGAGCATTCTCTATAAGTTTCATATACTTCGCACGGCTGGAAGGGGAGTTAGACACAAATTGTCATCTACAACGCAGTTTCCGACAGCCATCAAGTCCCGTCGTAGCTGTATGTAAGTTCATCGAGAAATGCGAACCGACCGTATGATCTTCTTCAAACTTGCAGGAGTGCTCTCGATTGGAGACACGAGCATTCTGTACAAGTTTCATAAACTTCGTACGGCTGGAAGCGGAGTTTGAATAAAATTGTCATCCTCCGAATTTCCGCTCAGCGACCAAGTCCATTTGTAGCTGCATGTAAGTTCATCGAGAAATCTGAACCGACCATACGATCATCTTCAAACTTGCAGGAGTGCTCTCGATTGGCGACACGAGCATTATCTACAAGTTTCATAAACTTCGTACGGCTGGAAGGGGCGTTAGACACAAATTGTCATCTACAACGCAGTACTGGATAGTTCCCGTTCAGCGACTAAGTCCCGTCGTAGGTGCATGTAAGTTTATCGAGAAATGTTAACCGACCGTACGATCTTCTTCAAACTTGCAGGAGTGCTCTCGATTGGCGTCACGAGCATTCTCTACAAGTTTCATAAACTTCGTACGGCTGGAAGCGGAGTGAGACACAAATTGTCATCATCCGAATTTCCGCTCAGCGAGCAAGTCCCGTCGTAGCTGTATGTAAGTTCATCGAGAAATGCGAACCGACGGAACGATCTTCTTCAAACTTGCAGGAGTGCTCTCGATTAGCGACACGAGCATTCTCTACAAGTTTCATAAACTTCGTACGGCTGGAAGCGGAGTGAGACACAAATTGTCATCATCCGAATTTCCGCTCAGCGAGCAAGTCCCTTCGTAGCTGCATGTAAGTTCATCGAGAAATCTGAACCGACCATACCATCAGCTTCACACTTGCAGGAGTGCTCTCGATTGGCGACACGAGCATTCTCTACAAGTTTCATAAACTTCGTACGGCTGGAAGGGGAGTTAGACACAAATTGTCATCTACAACGCAGTTTCCGCTCAGCGACCGAGTCCCATCGTGGCTGTATGTAACTTCATCGAGAAATGCGAACCGACCGTACGATCTTCTTCCAACTTGCAGGAGTGCTCTCGATTGACGACACGAGCATGCTGTACAAGTTTCATAAACTTCGTACGGCTGGAAGCGGAGTTTGAAAAAAATTGTCATCATCCGAATTTCCGCTCAGCGACCAAGTCACTTCGTAGCTGCATGTAAGTTCATCGAGAAATCTGAACCGACCGTACGTTCATCTTCAAACTTGCAGGAGTGCTCTCGATTGGCGTCACGAGCATTCTCTATAAGTTTCATAAACTTCGTACGGCTGGAAGCGGAGTTTGAAAAAAATTGTCATCATCCGAATTTCCGCTCAGCGACCAAGTCACTTCGTAGCTGCATGTAAGTTCATCGAGAAATCTGAACCGAACGTACGATCATCTTCAAACTTGCAGGAGTGCTCTCGATTGGCGTCACGAGCATTCTCTATAAGTTTCATAAACTTCGTACGGCTGGAAGGGGTGTTAGACACAAAATTGTCATCTACAACGCAGTTTCCGCTCAGCGACCAAGTCCCGTCGTACCTGTATGTAAGTTCATCGAGAAATGCGAACCAACCGTACGATCTTCTTCAAATTTGCAGGAGTGCTCTCGATTGGCGACACTAGCATTCTCTACAAATTTCATAAACTTCGTACGGCTGGAAGCGGAGATAGACACAAATTGTCATCATCCGAATTTCCGCTCAGCGACCAAGTCCCTTCGTAGCTGCATGTAAGTTCATCGAGAAATCTGAACCGACTATACGATCATCTTCAAACTTGCAGGAGTGCTCTCGATTGGCGTCACGAGCATTCTCTATAAGTTTCATATACTTCGCACGGCTGGAAGGGGAGTTAGACACAAATTGTCATCTACAACGCAGTTTCCGACAGCCATCAA
Source organism: Priocnemis perturbator (assembly GCA_963942575.1). Lineage (NCBI taxonomy): Eukaryota > Metazoa > Arthropoda > Insecta > Hymenoptera > Pompilidae > Priocnemis > Priocnemis perturbator. The sequence goes on from CAWWDK010000055.1 coordinate 612,471, forward strand.
GTCCCGTCGTAGCTGTATGTAAGTTCATCGAGAAATGCGAACCGACCGTATGATCTTCTTCAAACTTGCAGGAGTGCTCTCGATTGGAGACACGAGCATTCTGTACAAGTTTCATAAACTTCGTACGGCTGGAAGCGGAGTTTGAATAAAATTGTCATCCTCCGAATTTCCGCTCAGCGACCAAGTCCATTTGTAGCTGCATGTAAGTTCATCGAGAAATCTGAACCGACCATACGATCATCTTCAAACTTGCAGGAGTGCTCTCGATTGGCGACACGAGCATTCTCTACAAGTTTCATAAACTTCGTACGGCTGGAAGGGGCGTTAGACACAAATTGTCATCTACAACGCAGTACTGGATAGTTCCCGTTCAGCGACTAAGTCCCGTCGTAGGTGCATGTAAGTTTATCGAGAAATGTTAACCGACCGTACGATCTTCTTCAAACTTGCAGGAGTGCTCTCGATTGGCGTCACGAGCATTCTCTACAAGTTTCATAAACTTCGTACGGCTGGAAGCGGAGTGAGACACAAATTGTCATCATCCGAATTTCCGCTCAGCGAGCAAGTCCCGTCGTAGCTGTATGTAAGTTCATCGAGAAATGCGAACCGACGGAACGATCTTCTTCAAACTTGCAGGAGTGCTCTCGATTGGCGACACGAGCATTCTCTACAAGTTTCATAAACTTCGTACGGCTGGAAGCGGAGTGAGACACAATTTGTCATCATCCGAATTTCCGCTCAGCGAGCAAGTCCCTTCGTAGCTGCATGTAAGTTCATCGAGAAATCTGAACCGATCATACGATCATCTTCACACTTGCAGGAGTGCTCTCGATTGGCGACACGAGCATTCTCTACAAGTTTCATAAACTTCGTACGGCTGGAAGGGGAGTTAGACACAAATTGTCATCTACAACGCAGTTTCCGCTCAGCGACCAAGTCCCGTCGTAGCTGTATGTAAGCTCATCAAGAAATGCGAACCGACCGTACGTTCTTCTTCAAACCTGCAGGAGTGCTCTCGTTTGACGACACGAGCATGCTGTACAAGTTTCATAAACTTCGTACGGCTGGAAGCGGAGTTTGAAAAAAATTGTCATCATCCGAATTTCCGCTCAGCGACCAAGTCCCGTCGTAGCTATATGTAAGTTCATCGACAAATGCGAACCGACCGTTCGATCTTCTTCAAACTTGCAGGAATGCTCTCGATTGGCGACACGAGCATTCTCTATAAGTTTCATAAACTTCGCACGGCTGGAAGGGGAGTTAGACACAAATTGTCATCTACAACGCAGTTTCCGACAGCGACCAAGTCCCTTCGTAGCTGCATGTAAGTTCATCGAGAAATCTGAACCGACCGTACGATCATCTTCACACTTGCAGGAGTGCTCTCGATTGGTGTCACGAGCATTCTCTATAAGTTTCATAAACTTCGCACGGCTGGAAGGGGAGTTAGACACAAATTGTCATCTACAACGCAGTTTCCGACAGCGATCAAGTCCCGTCGTAGCTGTATGTAAGTTCATCGAGAAATGCGAACCGACCGTACGATCTTCTTCAAACTTGCAGGAGTGATCTCGATTGACGACACGAGCATGCTGTACAAGTTTCATAAACTTCGTACGGCTGGAAGCGGAGTTTGAATAAAATTGTCATCCTCCGAATTTCCGCTCAGCGACCAAGTCCATTTGTAGCTGCATGTAAGTTCATCGAGAAATCTGAACCGACCATACGATCATCTTCAAACTTGCAGGAGTGCTCTCGATTGGCGACACGAGCATTCTCTACAAGTTTCATAAACTTCGTACGGCTGGAAGGGGCGTTAGACACAAATTGTCATCTACAACGCAGTACTGGATAGTTCCCGTTCAGCGACTAAGTCCCGTCGTAGGTGCATGTAAGTTTATCGAGAAATGTTAACCGACCGTACGATCTTCTTCAAACTTGCAGGAGTGCTCTCGATTGGCGTCACGAGCATTCTCTACAAGTTTCATAAACTTCGTACGGCTGGAAGCGGCGTGAGACACAAATTGTCATCATCCGAATTTCCGCTCAGCGAGCAAGTCCCGTCGTAGCTGTATGTAAGTTCATCGAGAAATGCGAACCGACGGAACGATCTTCTTCAAACTTGCAGGAGTGCTCTCGATTGGCGACACGAGCATTCTCTACAAGTTTCATAAACTTCGTACGGCTGGAAGCGGAGTGAGACACAATTTGTCATCATCCGAATTTCCGCTCAGCGAGCAAGTCCCTTCGTAGCTGCATGTAAGTTCATCGAGAAATCTGAACCGATCATACGATCATCTTCACACTTGCAGGAGTGCTCTCGATTGGCGACACGAGCATTTTCTACAAGTTTCATAAACTTCGTACGGCTGGAAGGGGAGTTAGACACAAATTGTCATCTACAACGCAGTTTCCGCTCAGCGACCAAGTCCCGTCGTAGCTGTATGTAAGCTCATCAAGAAATGCGAACCGACCGTACGTTCTTCTTCAAACTTGCAGGAGTGCTCTCGTTTGACGACACGAGCATGCTGTACAAGTTTCATAAACTTCGTACGGCTGGAAGCGGAGTTTGAAAAAAATTGTCATCATCCGAATTTCCGCTCAGCGACCAAGTCCCGTCGTAGCTATATGTAAGTTCATCGACAAATGCGAACCGACCGTTCGATCTTCTTCAAACTTGCAGGAATGCTCTCGATTGGCGACACGAGCATTCTCTATAAGTTTCATAAACTTCGCACGGCTGGAAGGGGAGTTAGACACAAATTGTCATCTACAACGCAGTTTCCGACAGCGACCAAGTCCCTTCGTAGCTGCATGTAAGTTCATCGAGAAATCTGAACCGACCGTACGATCATCTTCACACTTGCAGGAGTGCTCTCGATTGGTGTCACGAGCATTCTCTATAAGTTTCATAAACTTCGCACGGCTGGAAGGGGAGTTAGACACAAATTGTCATCTACAACGCAGTTTCCGACAGCGATCAAGTCCCGTCGTAGCTGTATGTAAGTTCATCGAGAAATGCGAACCGACCGTACGATCTTCTTCAAACTTGCAGGAGTGATCTCGATTGACGACACGAGCATGCTGTACAAGTTTCATAAACTTCGTACGGCTGGAAGCGGAGTTTGAATAAAATTGTCATCCTCCGAATTTCCGCTCAGCGACCAAGTCCATTTGTAGCTGCATGTAAGTTCATCGAGAAATCTGAACCGACCATACGATCATCTTCAAACTTGCAGGAGTGCTCTCGATTGGCGACACGAGCATTCTCTACAAGTTTCATAAACTTCGTACGGCTGGAAGCGGAGTTTGAAAAAAATTGTCATCATCCGAATTTCCGCTCAGCGACCAAGTCCCGTCGTAGCTATATGTAAGTTCATCGACAAATGCGAACCGACCGTTCGATCTTCTTCAAACTTGCAGGAATGCTCTCGATTGGCGTCACGAGCATTCTCTATAAGTTTCATATACTTCGCACGGCTGGAAGGGGAGTTAGACACAAATTGTCATCTACAACGCAGTTTCCGACAGCCATCAAGTCCCGTCGTAGCTGTATGTAAGTTCATCGAGAAATGCGAACCGACCGTATGATCTTCTTCAAACTTGCAGGAGTGCTCTCGATTGGAGACACGAGCATTCTGTACAAGTTTCATAAACTTCGTACGGCTGGAAGCGGAGTTTGAATAAAATTGTCATCCTCCGAATTTCCGCTCAGCGACCAAGTCCATTTGTAGCTGCATGTAAGTTCATCGAGAAATCTGAACCGACCATACGATCATCTTCAAACTTGCAGGAGTGCTCTCGATTGGCGACACGAGCATTCTCTACAAGTTTCATAAACTTCGTACGGCTGGAAGGGGCGTTAGACACAAATTGTCATCTACAACGCAGTACTGGATAGTTCCCGTTCAGCGACTAAGTCCCGTCGTAGGTGCATGTAAGTTTATCGAGAAATGTTAACCGACCGTACGATCTTCTTCAAACTTGCAGGAGTGCTCTCGATTGGCGTCACGAGCATTCTCTACAAGTTTCATAAACTTCGTACGGCTGGAAGCGGAGTGAGACACAAATTGTCATCATCCGAATTTCCGCTCAGCGAGCAAGTCCCGTCGTAGCTGTATGTAAGTTCATCGAGAAATGCGAACCGACGGAACGATCTTCTTCAAACTTGCAGGAGTGCTCTCGATTGGCGACACGAGCATTCTCTACAAGTTTCATAAACTTCGTACGGCTGGAAGCGGAGTGAGACACAATTTGTCATCATCCGAATTTCCGCTCAGCGAGCAAGTCCCTTCGTAGCTGCATGTAAGTTCATCGAGAAATCTGAACCGATCATACGATCATCTTCACACTTGCAGGAGTGCTCTCGATTGGCGACACGAGCATTCTCTACAAGTTTCATAAACTTCGTACGGCTGGAAGGGGAGTTAGACACAAATTGTCATCTACAACGCAGTTTCCGCTCAGCGACCAAGTCCCGTCGTAGCTGTATGTAAGCTCATCAAGAAATGCGAACCGACCGTACGTTCTTCTTCAAACTTGCAGGAGTGCTCTCGTTTGACGACACGAGCATGCTGTACAAGTTTCATAAACTTCGTACGGCTGGAAGCGGAGTTTGAAAAAAATTGTCATCATCCGAATTTCCGCTCAGCGACCAAGTCCCGTCGTAGCTATATGTAAGTTCATCGACAAATGCGAACCGACCGTTCGATCTTCTTCAAACTTGCAGGAATGCTCTCGATTGGCGACACGAGCATTCTCTATAAGTTTCATAAACTTCGCACGGCTGGAAGGGGAGTTAGACACAAATTGTCATCTACAACGCAGTTTCCGACAGCGACCAAGTCCCTTCGTAGCTGCATGTAAGTTCATCGAGAAATCTGAACCGACCGTACGATCATCTTCACACTTGCAGGAGTGCTCTCGATTGGTGTCACGAGCATTCTCTATAAGTTTCATAAACTTCGCACGGCTGGAAGGGGAGTTAGACACAAATTGTCATCTACAACGCAGTTTCCGACAGCGATCAAGTCCCGTCGTAGCTGTATGTAAGTTCATCGAGAAATGCGAACCGACCGTACGATCATCTTCAAACTTGCAGGAGTGCTCTCGATTGGCGACACGAGCATTCTCTACAAGTTTCATAAACTTCGTACGGCTGGAAGGGGCGTTAGACACAAATTGTCATCTACAACGCAGTACTGGATAGTTCCCGTTCAGCGACTAAGTCCCGTCGTAGGTGCATGTAAGTTTATCGAGAAATGTTAACCGACCGTACGATCTTCTTCAAACTTGCAGGAGTGCTCTCGATTGGCGTCACGAGCATTCTCTACAAGTTTCATAAACTTCGTACGGCTGGAAGCGGCGTGAGACACAAATTGTCATCATCCGAATTTCCGCTCAGCGAGCAAGTCCCGTCGTAGCTGTATGTAAGTTCATCGAGAAATGCGAACCGACGGAACGATCTTCTTCAAACTTGCAGGAGTGCTCTCGATTGGCGACACGAGCATTCTCTACAAGTTTCATAAACTTCGTACGGCTGGAAGCGGAGTGAGACACAATTTGTCATCATCCGAATTTCCGCTCAGCGAGCAAGTCCCTTCGTAGCTGCATGTAAGTTCATCGAGAAATCTGAACCGATCATACGATCATCTTCACACTTGCAGGAGTGCTCTCGATTGGCGACACGAGCATTCTCTACAAGTTTCATAAACTTCGTACGGCTGGAAGGGGAGTTAGACACAAATTGTCATCTACAACGCAGTTTCCGCTCAGCGACCAAGTCCCGTCGTAGCTGTATGTAAGCTCATCAAGAAATGCGAACCGACCGTACGTTCTTCTTCAAACTTGCAGGAGTGCTCTCGTTTGACGACACGAGCATGCTGTACAAGTTTCATAAACTTCGTACGGCTGGAAGCGGAGTTTGAAAAAAATTGTCATCATCCGAATTTCCGCTCAGCGACCAAGTCCCGTCGTAGCTATATGTAAGTTCATCGACAAATGCGAACCGACCGTTCGATCTTCTTCAAACTTGCAGGAATGCTCTCGATTGGCGACACGAGCATTCTCTATAAGTTTCATAAACTTCGCACGGCTGGAAGGGGAGTTAGACACAAATTGTCATCTACAACGCAGTTTCCGACAGCGACCAAGTCCCTTCGTAGCTGCATGTAAGTTCATCGAGAAATCTGAACCGACCGTACGATCATCTTCACACTTGCAGGAGTGCTCTCGATTGGTGTCACGAGCATTCTCTATAAGTTTCATAAACTTCGCACGGCTGGAAGGGGAGTTAGACACAAATTGTCATCTACAACGCAGTTTCCGACAGCGATCAAGTCCCGTCGTAGCTGTATGTAAGTTCATCGAGAAATGCGAACCGACCGTACGATCTTCTTCAAACTTGCAGGAGTGATCTCGATTGACGACACGAGCATGCTGTACAAGTTTCATAAACTTCGTACGGCTGGAAGCGGAGTTTGAATAAAATTGTCATCCTCCGAATTTCCGCTCAGCGACCAAGTCCATTTGTAGCTGCATGTAAGTTCATCGAGAAATCTGAACCGACCATACGATCATCTTCAAACTTGCAGGAGTGCTCTCGATTGGCGACACGAGCATTCTCTACAAGTTTCATAAACTTCGTACGGCTGGAAGCGGAGTTTGAAAAAAATTGTCATCATCCGAATTTCCGCTCAGCGACCAAGTCCCGTCGTAGCTATATGTAAGTTCATCGACAAATGCGAACCGACCGTTCGATCTTCTTCAAACTTGCAGGAATGCTCTCGATTGGCGTCACGAGCATTCTCTATAAGTTTCATATACTTCGCACGGCTGGAAGGGGAGTTAGACACAAATTGTCATCTACAACGCAGTTTCCGACAGCCATCAAGTCCCGTCGTAGCTGTATGTAAGTTCATCGAGAAATGCGAACCGACCGTATGATCTTCTTCAAACTTGCAGGAGTGCTCTCGATTGGAGACACGAGCATTCTGTACAAGTTTCATAAACTTCGTACGGCTGGAAGCGGAGTTTGAATAAAATTGTCATCCTCCGAATTTCCGCTCAGCGACCAAGTCCATTTGTAGCTGCATGTAAGTTCATCGAGAAATCTGAACCGACCATACGATCATCTTCAAACTTGCAGGAGTGCTCTCGATTGGCGACACGAGCATTCTCTACAAGTTTCATAAACTTCGTACGGCTGGAAGGGGCGTTAGACACAAATTGTCATCTACAACGCAGTACTGGATAGTTCCCGTTCAGCGACTAAGTCCCGTCGTAGGTGCAGGTAAGTTCATCGAGAAATGTTAACCGACCGTACGATCTTCTTCAAACTTGCAGGAGTGCTCTCGATTGGCGTCACGAGCATTCTCTACAAGTTTCATAAACTTCGTACGGCTGGAAGCGGAGTGAGACACAAATTGTCATCATCCGAATTTCCGCTCAGCGAGCAAGTCCCGTCGTAGCTGTATGTAAGTTCATCGAGAAATGCGAACCGACGGAACGATCTTCTTCAAACTTGCAGGAGTGCTCTCGATTGGCGACACGAGCATTCTCTACAAGTTTCATAAACTTCGTACGGCTGGAAGCGGAGTTTGAAAAAAATTGTCATCATCCGAATTTCCGCTCAGCGACCAAGTCCCGTCGTAGCTATATGTAAGTTCATCGACAAATGCGAACCGACCGTTCGATCTTCTTCAAACTTGCAGGAATGCTCTCGATTGGCGACACGAGCATTCTCTATAAGTTTCATAAACTTCGCACGGCTGGAAGGGGAGTTAGACACAAATTGTCATCTACAACGCAGTTTCCGACAGCGACCAAGTCCCTTCGTAGCTGCATGTAAGTTCATCGAGAAATCTGAACCGACCGTACGATCATCTTCACACTTGCAGGAGTGCTCTCGATTGGTGTCACGAGCATTCTCTATAAGTTTCATAAACTTCGCACGGCTGGAAGGGGAGTTAGACACAAATTGTCATCTACAACGCAGTTTCCGACAGCGATCAAGTCCCGTCGTAGCTGTATGTAAGTTCATCGAGAAATGCGAACCGACCGTACGATCTTCTTCAAACTTGCAGGAGTGATCTCGATTGACGACACGAGCATGCTGTACAAGTTTCATAAACTTCGTACGGCTGGAAGCGGAGTTTGAATAAAATTGTCATCCTCCGAATTTCCGCTCAGCGACCAAGTCCATTTGTAGCTGCATGTAAGTTCATCGAGAAATCTGAACCGACCATACGATCATCTTCAAACTTGCAGGAGTGCTCTCGATTGGCGACACGAGCATTCTCTACAAGTTTCATAAACTTCGTACGGCTGGAAGGGGCGTTAGACACAAATTGTCATCTACAACGCAGTACTGGATAGTTCCCGTTCAGCGACTAAGTCCCGTCGTAGGTGCATGTAAGTTTATCGAGAAATGTTAACCGACCGTACGATCTTCTTCAAACTTGCAGGAGTGCTCTCGATTGGCGTCACGAGCATTCTCTACAAGTTTCATAAACTTCGTACGGCTGGAAGCGGCGTGAGACACAAATTGTCATCATCCGAATTTCCGCTCAGCGAGCAAGTCCCGTCGTAGCTGTATGTAAGTTCATCGAGAAATGCGAACCGACGGAACGATCTTCTTCAAACTTGCAGGAGTGCTCTCGATTGGCGACACGAGCATTCTCTACAAGTTTCATAAACTTCGTACGGCTGGAAGCGGAGTGAGACACAATTTGTCATCATCCGAATTTCCGCTCAGCGAGCAAGTCCCTTCGTAGCTGCATGTAAGTTCATCGAGAAATCTGAACCGATCATACGATCATCTTCACACTTGCAGGAGTGCTCTCGATTGGCGACACGAGCATTCTCTACAAGTTTCATAAACTTCGTACGGCTGGAAGGGGAGTTAGACACAAATTGTCATCTACAACGCAGTTTCCGCTCAGCGACCAAGTCCCGTCGTAGCTGTATGTAAGCTCATCAAGAAATGCGAACCGACCGTACGTTCTTCTTCAAACTTGCAGGAGTGCTCTCGTTTGACGACACGAGCATGCTGTACAAGTTTCATAAACTTCGTACGGCTGGAAGCGGAGTTTGAAAAAAATTGTCATCATCCGAATTTCCGCTCAGCGACCAAGTCCCGTCGTAGCTATATGTAAGTTCATCGACAAATGCGAACCGACCGTTCGATCTTCTTCAAACTTGCAGGAATGCTCTCGATTGGCGACACGAGCATTCTCTATAAGTTTCATAAACTTCGCACGGCTGGAAGGGGAGTTAGACACAAATTGTCATCTACAACGCAGTTTCCGACAGCGACCAAGTCCCTTCGTAGCTGCATGTAAGTTCATCGAGAAATCTGAACCGACCGTACGATCATCTTCACACTTGCAGGAGTGCTCTCGATTGGTGTCACGAGCATTCTCTATAAGTTTCATAAACTTCGCACGGCTGGAAGGGGAGTTAGACACAAATTGTCATCTACAACGCAGTTTCCGACAGCGATCAAGTCCCGTCGTAGCTGTATGTAAGTTCATCGAGAAATGCGAACCGACCGTACGATCTTCTTCAAACTTGCAGGAGTGATCTCGATTGACGACACGAGCATGCTGTACAAGTTTCATAAACTTCGTACGGCTGGAAGCGGAGTTTGAATAAAATTGTCATCCTCCGAATTTCCGCTCAGCGACCAAGTCCATTTGTAGCTGCATGTAAGTTCATCGAGAAATCTGAACCGACCATACGATCATCTTCAAACTTGCAGGAGTGCTCTCGATTGGCGACACGAGCATTCTCTACAAGTTTCATAAACTTCGTACGGCTGGAAGCGGAGTTTGAAAAAAATTGTCATCATCCGAATTTCCGCTCAGCGACCAAGTCCCGTCGTAGCTATATGTAAATTCATCGACAAATGCGAACCGACCGTTCGATCTTCTTCAAACTTGCAGGAATGCTCTCGATTGGCGTCACGAGCATTCTCTATAAGTTTCATATACTTCGCACGGCTGGAAGGGGAGTTAGACACAAATTGTCATCTACAACGCAGTTTCCGACAGCCATCAAGTCCCGTCGTAGCTGTATGTAAGTTCATCGAGAAATGCGAACCGACCGTATGATCTTCTTCAAACTTGCAGGAGTGCTCTCGATTGGAGACACGAGCATTCTGTACAAGTTTCATAAACTTCGTACGGCTGGAAGCGGAGTTTGAATAAAATTGTCATCCTCCGAATTTCCGCTCAGCGACCAAGTCCATTTGTAGCTGCATGTAAGTTCATCGAGAAATCTGAACCGACCATACGATCATCTTCAAACTTGCAGGAGTGCTCTCGATTGGCGACACGAGCATTCTCTACAAGTTTCATAAACTTCGTACGGCTGGAAGGGGCGTTAGACACAAATTGTCATCTACAACGCAGTACTGGATAGTTCCCGTTCAGCGACTAAGTCCCGTCGTAGGTGCAGGTAAGTTCATCGAGAAATGTTAACCGACCGTACGATCTTCTTCAAACTTGCAGGAGTGCTCTCGATTGGCGTCACGAGCATTCTCTACAAGTTTCATAAACTTCGTACGGCTGGAAGCGGAGTGAGACACAAATTGTCATCATCCGAATTTCCGCTCAGCGAGCAAGTCCCGTCGTAGCTGTATGTAAGTTCATCGAGAAATGCGAACCGACGGAACGATCTTCTTCAAACTTGCAGGAGTGCTCTCGATTGGCGACACGAGCATTCTCTACAAGTTTCATAAACTTCGTACGGCTGGAAGCGGAGTGAGACACAATTTGTCATCATCCGAATTTCCGCTCAGCGAGCAAGTCCCTTCGTAGCTGCATGTAAGTTCATCGAGAAATCTGAACCGACCATACGATCATCTTCACACTTGCAGGAGTGCTCTCGATTGGCGACACGAGCATTCTCTACAAGTTTCATAAACTTCGTACGGCTGGAAGGGGAGTTACACACAAATTGTGATCTACAACGCAGTTTCCGCTCAGCGACCAAGTCCCGTCGTAGCTGTATGTAAGCTCATCAAGAAATGCGAACCGACCGTACGTTCTTCTTCAAACTTGCAGGAGTGCTCTCGTTTGACGACACGAGCATGCTGTACAAGTTTCATAAACTTCGTACGGCTGGAAGCGGAGTTTGAAAAAAATTGTCATCATCCGAATTTCCGCTCAGCGACCAAGTCCCGTCGTAGCTATATGTAAGTTCATCGACAAATGCGAACCGACCGTTCGATCTTCTTCAAACTTGCAGGAATGCTCTCGATTGGCGACACGAGCATTCTCTATAAGTTTCATAAACTTCGCACGGCTGGAAGGGGAGTTAGACACAAATTGTCATCTACAACGCAGTTTCCGACAGCGACCAAGTCCCTTCGTAGCTGCATGTAAGTTCATCGAGAAATCTGAACCGACCGTACGATCATCTTCACACTTGCAGGAGTGCTCTCGATTGGTGTCACGAGCATTCTCTATAAGTTTCATAAACTTCGCACGGCTGGAAGGGGAGTTAGACACAAATTGTCATCTACAACGCAGTTTCCGACAGCGATCAAGTCCCGTCGTAGCTGTATGTAAGTTCATCGAGAAATGCGAACCGACCGTACGATCTTCTTCAAACTTGCAGGAGTGATCTCGATTGACGACACGAGCATGCTGTACAAGTTTCATAAACTTCGTACGGCTGGAAGCGGAGTTTGAATAAAATTGTCATCCTCCGAATTTCCGCTCAGCGACCAAGTCCATTTGTAGCTGCATGTAAGTTCATCGAGAAATCTGTACCGACCATACGATCATCTTCAAACTTGCAGGAGTGCTCTCGATTGGCGACACGAGCATTCTCTACAAGTTTCATAAACTTCGTACGGCTGGAAGGGGCGTTAGACACAAATTGTCATCTACAACGCAGTACTGGATAGTTCCCGTTCAGCGACTAAGTCCCGTCGTAGGTGCATGTAAGTTTATCGAGAAATGTTAACCGACCGTACGATCTTCTTCAAACTTGCAGGAGTGCTCTCGATTGGCGTCACGAGCATTCTCTACAAGTTTCATAAACTTCGTACGGCTGGAAGCGGAGTGAGACACAAATTGTCATCATCCGAATTTCCGCTCAGCGAGCAAGTCCCGTCGTAGCTGTATGTAAGTTCATCGAGAAATGCGAACCGACGGAACGATCTTCTTCAAACTTGCAGGAGTGCTCTCGATTGGCGACACGAGCATTCTCTACAAGTTTCATAAACTTCGTACGGCTGGAAGCGGAGTGAGACACAATTTGTCATCATCCGAATTTCCGCTCAGCGAGCAAGTCCCTTCGTAGCTGCATGTAAGTTCATCGAGAAATCTGAACCGATCATACGATCATCTTCACACTTGCAGGAGTGCTCTCGATTGGCGACACGAGCATTCTCTACAAGTTTCATAAACTTCGTACGGCTGGAAGGGGAGTTAGACACAAATTGTCATCTACAACGCAGTTTCCGCTCAGCGACCAAGTCCCGTCGTAGCTGTATGTAAGCTCATCAAGAAATGCGAACCGACCGTACGTTCTTCTTCAAACTTGCAGGAGTGCTCTCGTTTGACGACACGAGCATGCTGTACAAGTTTCATAAACTTCGTACGGCTGGAAGCGGAGTTTGAAAAAAATTGTCATCATCCGAATTTCCGCTCAGCGACCAAGTCCCGTCGTAGCTATATGTAAGTTCATCGACAAATGCGAACCGACCGTTCGATCTTCTTCAAACTTGCAGGAATGCTCTCGATTGGCGACACGAGCATTCTCTATAAGTTTCATAAACTTCGCACGGCTGGAAGGGGAGTTAGACACAAATTGTCATCTACAACGCAGTTTCCGACAGCGACCAAGTCCCTTCGTAGCTGCATGTAAGTTCATCGAGAAATCTGAACCGACCGTACGATCATCTTCACACTTGCAGGAGTGCTCTCGATTGGTGTCACGAGCATTCTCTATAAGTTTCATAAACTTCGCACGGCTGGAAGGGGAGTTAGACACAAATTGTCATCTACAACGCAGTTTCCGACAGCGATCAAGTCCCGTCGTAGCTGTATGTAAGTTCATCGAGAAATGCGAACCGACCGTACGATCTTCTTCAAACTTGCAGGAGTGATCTCGATTGACGACACGAGCATGCTGTACAAGTTTCATAAACTTCGTACGGCTGGAAGCGGAGTTTGAATAAAATTGTCATCCTCCGAATTTCCGCTCAGCGACCAAGTCCATTTGTAGCTGCATGTAAGTTCATCGAGAAATCTGAACCGACCATACGATCATCTTCAAACTTGCAGGAGTGCTCTCGATTGGCGACACGAGCATTCTCTACAAGATTCATAAACTTCGTACGGCTGGAAGGGGCGTTAGACACAAATTGTCATCTACAACGCAGTACTGGATAGTTCCCGTTCAGCGACTAAGTCCCGTCGTAGGTGCATGTAAGTTTATCGAGAAATGTTAACCGACCGTACGATCATCTTCACACTTGCAGGAGTGCTCTCGATTGGTGTCACGAGCATTCTCTATAAGTTTCATAAACTTCGCACGGCTGGAAGGGGAGTTAGACACAAATTGTCATCTACAACGCAGTTTCCGACAGCGATCAAGTCCCGTCGTAGCTGTATGTAAGTTCATCGAGAAATGCGAACCGACCGTACGATCTTCTTCAAACTTGCAGGAGTGATCTCGATTGACGACACGAGCATGCTGTACAAGTTTCATAAACTTCGTACGGCTGGAAGCGGAGTTTGAATAAAATTGTCATCCTCCGAATTTCCGCTCAGCGACCAAGTCCATTTGTAGCTGCATGTAAGTTCATCGAGAAATCTGAACCGACCATACGATCATCTTCAAACTTGCAGGAGTGCTCTCGATTGGCGACACGAGCATTCTCTACAAGTTTCATAAACTTCGTACGGCTGGAAGGGGCGTTAGACACAAATTGTCATCTACAACGCAGTACTGGATAGTTCCCGTTCAGCGACTAAGTCCCGTCGTAGGTGCATGTAAGTTTATCGAGAAATGTTAACCGACCGTACGATCTTCTTCAAACTTGCAGGAGTGCTCTCGATTGGCGTCACGAGCATTCTCTACAAGTTTCATAAACTTCGTACGGCTGGAAGCGGAGTGAGACACAAATTGTCATCATCCGAATTTCCGCTCAGCGAGCAAGTCCCGTCGTAGCTGTATGTAAGTTCATCGAGAAATGCGAACCGACGGAACGATCTTCTTCAAACTTGCAGGAGTGCTCTCGATTGGCGACACGAGCATTCTCTACAAGTTTCATAAACTTCGTACGGCTGGAAGCGGAGTGAGACACAATTTGTCATCATCCGAATTTCCGCTCAGCGAGCAAGTCCCTTCGTAGCTGCATGTAAGTTCATCGAGAAATCTGAACCGATCATACGATCATCTTCACACTTGCAGGAGTGCTCTCGATTGGCGACACGAGCATTCTCTACAAGTTTCATAAACTTCGTACGGCTGGAAGGGGAGTTAGACACAAATTGTCATCTACAACGCAGTTTCCGCTCAGCGACCAAGTCCCGTCGTAGCTGTATGTAAGCTCATCAAGAAATGCGAACCGACCGTACGTTCTTCTTCAAACTTGCAGGAGTGCTCTCGTTTGACGACACGAGCATGCTGTACAAGTTTCATAAACTTCGTACGGCTGGAAGCGGAGTTTGAAAAAAATTGTCATCATCCGAATTTCCGCTCAGCGACCAAGTCCCGTCGTAGCTATATGTAAGTTCATCGACAAATGCGAACCGACCGTTCGATCTTCTTCAAACTTGCAGGAATGCTCTCGATTGGCGACACGAGCATTCTCTATAAGTTTCATAAACTTCGCACGGCTGGAAGGGGAGTTAGACACAAATTGTCATCTACAACGCAGTTTCCGACAGCGACCAAGTCCCTTCGTAGCTGCATGTAAGTTCATCGAGAAATCTGAACCGACCGTACGATCATCTTCACACTTGCAGGAGTGCTCTCGATTGGTGTCACGAGCATTCTCTATAAGTTTCATAAACTTCGCACGGCTGGAAGGGGAGTTAGACACAAATTGTCATCTACAACGCAGTTTCCGACAGCGATCAAGTCCCGTCGTAGCTGTATGTAAGTTCATCGAGAAATGCGAACCGACCGTACGATCTTCTTCAAACTTGCAGGAGTGATCTCGATTGACGACACGAGCATGCTGTACAAGTTTCATAAACTTCGTACGGCTGGAAGCGGAGTTTGAATAAAATTGTCATCCTCCGAATTTCCGCTCAGCGACCAAGTCCATTTGTAGCTGCATGTAAGTTCATCGAGAAATCTGAACCGACCATACGATCATCTTCAAACTTGCAGGAGTGCTCTCGATTGGCGACACGAGCATTCTCTACAAGTTTCATAAACTTCGTACGGCTGGAAGCGGAGTTTGAAAAAAATTGTCATCATCCGAATTTCCGCTCAGCGACCAAGTCCCGTCGTAGCTATATGTAAGTTCATCGACAAATGCGAACCGACCGTTCGATCTTCTTCAAACTTGCAGGAATGCTCTCGATTGGCGTCACGAGCATTCTCTATAAGTTTCATATACTTCGCACGGCTGGAAGGGGAGTTAGACACAAATTGTCATCTACAACGCAGTTTCCGACAGCCATCAAGTCCCGTCGTAGCTGTATGTAAGTTCATCGAGAAATGCGAACCGACCGTATGATCTTCTTCAAACTTGCAGGAGTGCTCTCGATTGGAGACACGAGCATTCTGTACAAGTTTCATAAACTTCGTACGGCTGGAAGCGGAGTTTGAATAAAATTGTCATCCTCCGAATTTCCGCTCAGCGACCAAGTCCATTTGTAGCTGCATGTAAGTTCATCGAGAAATCTGAACCGACCATACGATCATCTTCAAACTTGCAGGAGTGCTCTCGATTGGCGACACGAGCATTCTCTACAAGTTTCATAAACTTCGTACGGCTGGAAGGGGCGTTAGACACAAATTGTCATCTACAACGCAGTACTGGATAGTTCCCGTTCAGCGACTAAGTCCCGTCGTAGGTGCAGGTAAGTTCATCGAGAAATGTTAACCGACCGTACGATCTTCTTCAAACTTGCAGGAGTGCTCTCGATTGGCGTCACGAGCATTCTCTACAAGTTTCATAAACTTCGTACGGCTGGAAGCGGAGTGAGACACAAATTGTCATCATCCGAATTTCCGCTCAGCGAGCAAGTCCCGTCGTAGCTGTATGTAAGTTCATCGAGAAATGCGAACCGACGGAACGATCTTCTTCAAACTTGCAGGAGTGCTCTCGATTGGCGACACGAGCATTCTCTACAAGTTTCATAAACTTCGTACGGCTGGAAGCGGAGTTTGAAAAAAATTGTCATCATCCGAATTTCCGCTCAGCGACCAAGTCCCGTCGTAGCTATATGTAAGTTCATCGACAAATGCGAACCGACCGTTCGATCTTCTTCAAACTTGCAGGAATGCTCTCGATTGGCGACACGAGCATTCTCTATAAGTTTCATAAACTTCGCACGGCTGGAAGGGGAGTTAGACACAAATTGTCATCTACAACGCAGTTTCCGACAGCGACCAAGTCCCTTCGTAGCTGCATGTAAGTTCATCGAGAAATCTGAACCGACCGTACGATCATCTTCACACTTGCAGGAGTGCTCTCGATTGGTGTCACGAGCATTCTCTATAAGTTTCATAAACTTCGCACGGCTGGAAGGGGAGTTAGACACAAATTGTCATCTACAACGCAGTTTCCGACAGCGATCAAGTCCCGTCGTAGCTGTATGTAAGTTCATCGAGAAATGCGAACCGACCGTACGATCTTCTTCAAACTTGCAGGAGTGATCTCGATTGACGACACGAGCATGCTGTACAAGTTTCATAAACTTCGTACGGCTGGAAGCGGAGTTTGAATAAAATTGTCATCCTCCGAATTTCCGCTCAGCGACCAAGTCCATTTGTAGCTGCATGTAAGTTCATCGAGAAATCTGAACCGACCATACGATCATCTTCAAACTTGCAGGAGTGCTCTCGATTGGCGACACGAGCATTCTCTACAAGTTTCATAAACTTCGTACGGCTGGAAGGGGCGTTAGACACAAATTGTCATCTACAACGCAGTACTGGATAGTTCCCGTTCAGCGACTAAGTCCCGTCGTAGGTGCATGTAAGTTTATCGAGAAATGTTAACCGACCGTACGATCTTCTTCAAACTTGCAGGAGTGCTCTCGATTGGCGTCACGAGCATTCTCTACAAGTTTCATAAACTTCGTACGGCTGGAAGCGGCGTGAGACACAAATTGTCATCATCCGAATTTCCGCTCAGCGAGCAAGTCCCGTCGTAGCTGTATGTAAGTTCATCGAGAAATGCGAACCGACGGAACGATCTTCTTCAAACTTGCAGGAGTGCTCTCGATTGGCGACACGAGCATTCTCTACAAGTTTCATAAACTTCGTACGGCTGGAAGCGGAGTGAGACACAATTTGTCATCATCCGAATTTCCGCTCAGCGAGCAAGTCCCTTCGTAGCTGCATGTAAGTTCATCGAGAAATCTGAACCGATCATACGATCATCTTCACACTTGCAGGAGTGCTCTCGATTGGCGACACGAGCATTCTCTACAAGTTTCATAAACTTCGTACGGCTGGAAGGGGAGTTAGACACAAATTGTCATCTACAACGCAGTTTCCGCTCAGCGACCAAGTCCCGTCGTAGCTGTATGTAAGCTCATCAAGAAATGCGAACCGACCGTACGTTCTTCTTCAAACTTGCAGGAGTGCTCTCGTTTGACGACACGAGCATGCTGTACAAGTTTCATAAACTTCGTACGGCTGGAAGCGGAGTTTGAAAAAAATTGTCATCATCCGAATTTCCGCTCAGCGACCAAGTCCCGTCGTAGCTATATGTAAGTTCATCGACAAATGCGAACCGACCGTTCGATCTTCTTCAAACTTGCAGGAATGCTCTCGATTGGCGACACGAGCATTCTCTATAAGTTTCATAAACTTCGCACGGCTGGAAGGGGAGTTAGACACAAATTGTCATCTACAACGCAGTTTCCGACAGCGACCAAGTCCCTTCGTAGCTGCATGTAAGTTCATCGAGAAATCTGAACCGACCGTACGATCATCTTCACACTTGCAGGAGTGCTCTCGATTGGTGTCACGAGCATTCTCTATAAGTTTCATAAACTTCGCACGGCTGGAAGGGGAGTTAGACACAAATTGTCATCTACAACGCAGTTTCCGACAGCGATCAAGTCCCGTCGTAGCTGTATGTAAGTTCATCGAGAAATGCGAACCGACCGTACGATCTTCTTCAAACTTGCAGGAGTGATCTCGATTGACGACACGAGCATGCTGTACAAGTTTCATAAACTTCGTACGGCTGGAAGCGGAGTTTGAATAAAATTGTCATCCTCCGAATTTCCGCTCAGCGACCAAGTCCATTTGTAGCTGCATGTAAGTTCATCGAGAAATCTGAACCGACCATACGATCATCTTCAAACTTGCAGGAGTGCTCTCGATTGGCGACACGAGCATTCTCTACAAGTTTCATAAACTTCGTACGGCTGGAAGCGGAGTTTGAAAAAAATTGTCATCATCCGAATTTCCGCTCAGCGACCAAGTCCCGTCGTAGCTATATGTAAATTCATCGACAAATGCGAACCGACCGTTCGATCTTCTTCAAACTTGCAGGAATGCTCTCGATTGGCGTCACGAGCATTCTCTATAAGTTTCATATACTTCGCACGGCTGGAAGGGGAGTTAGACACAAATTGTCATCTACAACGCAGTTTCCGACAGCCATCAAGTCCCGTCGTAGCTGTATGTAAGTTCATCGAGAAATGCGAACCGACCGTATGATCTTCTTCAAACTTGCAGGAGTGCTCTCGATTGGAGACACGAGCATTCTGTACAAGTTTCATAAACTTCGTACGGCTGGAAGCGGAGTTTGAATAAAATTGTCATCCTCCGAATTTCCGCTCAGCGACCAAGTCCATTTGTAGCTGCATGTAAGTTCATCGAGAAATCTGAACCGACCATACGATCATCTTCAAACTTGCAGGAGTGCTCTCGATTGGCGACACGAGCATTCTCTACAAGTTTCATAAACTTCGTACGGCTGGAAGGGGCGTTAGACACAAATTGTCATCTACAACGCAGTACTGGATAGTTCCCGTTCAGCGACTAAGTCCCGTCGTAGGTGCAGGTAAGTTCATCGAGAAATGTTAACCGACCGTACGATCTTCTTCAAACTTGCAGGAGTGCTCTCGATTGGCGTCACGAGCATTCTCTACAAGTTTCATAAACTTCGTACGGCTGGAAGCGGAGTGAGACACAAATTGTCATCATCCGAATTTCCGCTCAGCGAGCAAGTCCCGTCGTAGCTGTATGTAAGTTCATCGAGAAATGCGAACCGACGGAACGATCTTCTTCAAACTTGCAGGAGTGCTCTCGATTGGCGACACGAGCATTCTCTACAAGTTTCATAAACTTCGTACGGCTGGAAGCGGAGTGAGACACAATTTGTCATCATCCGAATTTCCGCTCAGCGAGCAAGTCCCTTCGTAGCTGCATGTAAGTTCATCGAGAAATCTGAACCGACCATACGATCATCTTCACACTTGCAGGAGTGCTCTCGATTGGCGACACGAGCATTCTCTACAAGTTTCATAAACTTCGTACGGCTGGAAGGGGAGTTACACACAAATTGTGATCTACAACGCAGTTTCCGCTCAGCGACCAAGTCCCGTCGTAGCTGTATGTAAGCTCATCAAGAAATGCGAACCGACCGTACGTTCTTCTTCAAACTTGCAGGAGTGCTCTCGTTTGACGACACGAGCATGCTGTACAAGTTTCATAAACTTCGTACGGCTGGAAGCGGAGTTTGAAAAAAATTGTCATCATCCGAATTTCCGCTCAGCGACCAAGTCCCGTCGTAGCTATATGTAAGTTCATCGACAAATGCGAACCGACCGTTCGATCTTCTTCAAACTTGCAGGAATGCTCTCGATTGGCGACACGAGCATTCTCTATAAGTTTCATAAACTTCGCACGGCTGGAAGGGGAGTTAGACACAAATTGTCATCTACAACGCAGTTTCCGACAGCGACCAAGTCCCTTCGTAGCTGCATGTAAGTTCATCGAGAAATCTGAACCGACCGTACGATCATCTTCACACTTGCAGGAGTGCTCTCGATTGGTGTCACGAGCATTCTCTATAAGTTTCATAAACTTCGCACGGCTGGAAGGGGAGTTAGACACAAATTGTCATCTACAACGCAGTTTCCGACAGCGATCAAGTCCCGTCGTAGCTGTATGTAAGTTCATCGAGAAATGCGAACCGACCGTACGATCTTCTTCAAACTTGCAGGAGTGATCTCGATTGACGACACGAGCATGCTGTACAAGTTTCATAAACTTCGTACGGCTGGAAGCGGAGTTTGAATAAAATTGTCATCCTCCGAATTTCCGCTCAGCGACCAAGTCCATTTGTAGCTGCATGTAAGTTCATCGAGAAATCTGTACCGACCATACGATCATCTTCAAACTTGCAGGAGTGCTCTCGATTGGCGACACGAGCATTCTCTACAAGTTTCATAAACTTCGTACGGCTGGAAGGGGCGTTAGACACAAATTGTCATCTACAACGCAGTACTGGATAGTTCCCGTTCAGCGACTAAGTCCCGTCGTAGGTGCATGTAAGTTTATCGAGAAATGTTAACCGACCGTACGATCTTCTTCAAACTTGCAGGAGTGCTCTCGATTGGCGTCACGAGCATTCTCTACAAGTTTCATAAACTTCGTACGGCTGGAAGCGGAGTGAGACACAAATTGTCATCATCCGAATTTCCGCTCAGCGAGCAAGTCCCGTCGTAGCTGTATGTAAGTTCATCGAGAAATGCGAACCGACGGAACGATCTTCTTCAAACTTGCAGGAGTGCTCTCGATTGGCGACACGAGCATTCTCTACAAGTTTCATAAACTTCGTACGGCTGGAAGCGGAGTGAGACACAATTTGTCATCATCCGAATTTCCGCTCAGCGAGCAAGTCCCTTCGTAGCTGCATGTAAGTTCATCGAGAAATCTGAACCGATCATACGATCATCTTCACACTTGCAGGAGTGCTCTCGATTGGCGACACGAGCATTCTCTACAAGTTTCATAAACTTCGTACGGCTGGAAGGGGAGTTAGACACAAATTGTCATCTACAACGCAGTTTCCGCTCAGCGACCAAGTCCCGTCGTAGCTGTATGTAAGCTCATCAAGAAATGCGAACCGACCGTACGTTCTTCTTCAAACTTGCAGGAGTGCTCTCGTTTGACGACACGAGCATGCTGTACAAGTTTCATAAACTTCGTACGGCTGGAAGCGGAGTTTGAAAAAAATTGTCATCATCCGAATTTCCGCTCAGCGACCAAGTCCCGTCGTAGCTATATGTAAGTTCATCGACAAATGCGAACCGACCGTTCGATCTTCTTCAAACTTGCAGGAATGCTCTCGATTGGCGACACGAGCATTCTCTATAAGTTTCATAAACTTCGCACGGCTGGAAGGGGAGTTAGACACAAATTGTCATCTACAACGCAGTTTCCGACAGCGACCAAGTCCCTTCGTAGCTGCATGTAAGTTCATCGAGAAATCTGAACCGACCGTACGATCATCTTCACACTTGCAGGAGTGCTCTCGATTGGTGTCACGAGCATTCTCTATAAGTTTCATAAACTTCGCACGGCTGGAAGGGGAGTTAGACACAAATTGTCATCTACAACGCAGTTTCCGACAGCGATCAAGTCCCGTCGTAGCTGTATGTAAGTTCATCGAGAAATGCGAACCGACCGTACGATCTTCTTCAAACTTGCAGGAGTGATCTCGATTGACGACACGAGCATGCTGTACAAGTTTCATAAACTTCGTACGGCTGGAAGCGGAGTTTGAATAAAATTGTCATCCTCCGAATTTCCGCTCAGCGACCAAGTCCATTTGTAGCTGCATGTAAGTTCATCGAGAAATCTGAACCGACCATACGATCATCTTCAAACTTGCAGGAGTGCTCTCGATTGGCGACACGAGCATTCTCTACAAGATTCATAAACTTCGTACGGCTGGAAGGGGCGTTAGACACAAATTGTCATCTACAACGCAGTACTGGATAGTTCCCGTTCAGCGACTAAGTCCCGTCGTAGGTGCATGTAAGTTTATCGAGAAATGTTAACCGACCGTACGATCATCTTCACACTTGCAGGAGTGCTCTCGATTGGTGTCACGAGCATTCTCTATAAGTTTCATAAACTTCGCACGGCTGGAAGGGGAGTTAGACACAAATTGTCATCTACAACGCAGTTTCCGACAGCGATCAAGTCCCGTCGTAGCTGTATGTAAGTTCATCGAGAAATGCGAACCGACCGTACGATCTTCTTCAAACTTGCAGGAGTGATCTCGATTGACGACACGAGCATGCTGTACAAGTTTCATAAACTTCGTACGGCTGGAAGCGGAGTTTGAATAAAATTGTCATCCTCCGAATTTCCGCTCAGCGACCAAGTCCATTTGTAGCTGCATGTAAGTTCATCGAGAAATCTGAACCGACCATACGATCATCTTCAAACTTGCAGGAGTGCTCTCGATTGGCGACACGAGCATTCTCTACAAGTTTCATAAACTTCGTACGGCTGGAAGGGGCGTTAGACACAAATTGTCATCTACAACGCAGTACTGGATAGTTCCCGTTCAGCGACTAAGTCCCGTCGTAGGTGCATGTAAGTTTATCGAGAAATGTTAACCGACCGTACGATCTTCTTCAAACTTGCAGGAGTGCTCTCGATTGGCGTCACGAGCATTCTCTACAAGTTTCATAAACTTCGTACGGCTGGAAGCGGAGTGAGACACAAATTGTCATCATCCGAATTTCCGCTCAGCGAGCAAGTCCCGTCGTAGCTGTATGTAAGTTCATCGAGAAATGCGAACCGACGGAACGATCTTCTTCAAACTTGCAGGAGTGCTCTCGATTGGCGACACGAGCATTCTCTACAAGTTTCATAAACTTCGTACGGCTGGAAGCGGAGTGAGACACAATTTGTCATCATCCGAATTTCCGCTCAGCGAGCAAGTCCCTTCGTAGCTGCATGTAAGTTCATCGAGAAATCTGAACCGATCATACGATCATCTTCACACTTGCAGGAGTGCTCTCGATTGGCGACACGAGCATTCTCTACAAGTTTCATAAACTTCGTACGGCTGGAAGGGGAGTTAGACACAAATTGTCATCTACAACGCAGTTTCCGCTCAGCGACCAAGTCCCGTCGTAGCTGCATGTAAGCTCATCAAGAAATGCGAACCGACCGTACGTTCTTCTTCAAACTTGCAGGAGTGCTCTCGTTTGACGACACGAGCATGCTGTACAAGTTTCATAAACTTCGTACGGCTGGAAGCGGAGTTTGAAAAAAATTGTCATCATCCGAATTTCCGCTCAGCGACCAAGTCCCGTCGTAGCTATATGTAAGTTCATCGACAAATGCGAACCGACCGTTCGATCTTCTTCAAACTTGCAGGAATGCTCTCGATTGGCGACACGAGCATTCTCTATAAGTTTCATAAACTTCGCACGGCTGGAAGGGGAGTTAGACACAAATTGTCATCTACAACGCAGTTTCCGACAGCGACCAAGTCCCTTCGTAGCTGCATGTAAGTTCATCGAGAAATCTGAACCGACCGTACGATCATCTTCACACTTGCAGGAGTGCTCTCGATTGGTGTCACGAGCATTCTCTATAAGTTTCATAAACTTCGCACGGCTGGAAGGGGAGTTAGACACAAATTGTCATCTACAACGCAGTTTCCGACAGCGATCAAGTCCCGTCGTAGCTGTATGTAAGTTCATCGAGAAATGCGAACCGACCGTACGATCTTCTTCAAACTTGCAGGAGTGATCTCGATTGACGACACGAGCATGCTGTACAAGTTTCATAAACTTCGTACGGCTGGAAGCGGAGTTTGAATAAAATTGTCATCCTCCGAATTTCCGCTCAGCGACCAAGTCCATTTGTAGCTGCATGTAAGTTCATCGAGAAATCTGAACCGACCATACGATCATCTTCAAACTTGCAGGAGTGCTCTCGATTGGCGACACGAGCATTCTCTACAAGTTTCATAAACTTCGTACGGCTGGAAGGGGCGTTAGACACAAATTGTCATCTACAACGCAGTACTGGATAGTTCCCGTTCAGCGACTAAGTCCCGTCGTAGGTGCATGTAAGTTTATCGAGAAATGTTAACCGACCGTACGATCTTCTTCAAACTTGCAGGAGTGCTCTCGATTGGCGTCACGAGCATTCTCTACAAGTTTCATAAACTTCGTACGGCTGGAAGCGGAGTGAGACACAAATTGTCATCATCCGAATTTCCGCTCAGCGAGCAAGTCCCGTCGTAGCTGTATGTAAGTTCATCGAGAAATGCGAACCGACGGAACGATCTTCTTCAAACTTGCAGGAGTGCTCTCGATTGGCGACACGAGCATTCTCTACAAGTTTCATAAACTTCGTACGGCTGGAAGCGGAGTGAGACACAATTTGTCATCATCCGAATTTCCGCTCAGCGAGCAAGTCCCTTCGTAGCTGCGTGTAAGTTCATCGAGAAATCTGAACCGATCATACGATCATCTTCACACTTGCAGGAGTGCTCTCGATTGGCGACACGAGCATTCTCTACAAGTTTCATAAACTTCGTACGGCTGGAAGGGGAGTTAGACACAAATTGTCATCTACAACGCAGTTTCCGCTCAGCGACCAAGTCCCGTCGTAGCTGTATGTAAGCTCATCAAGAAATGCGAACCGACCGTACGTTCTTCTTCAAACTTGCAGGAGTGCTCTCGTTTGACGACACGAGCATGCTGTACAAGTTTCATAAACTTCGTACGGCTGGAAGCGGAGTTTGAAAAAAATTGTCATCATCCGAATTTCCGCTCAGCGACCAAGTCCCGTCGTAGCTATATGTAAGTTCATCGACAAATGCGAACCGACCGTTCGATCTTCTTCAAACTTGCAGGAATGCTCTCGATTGGCGACACGAGCATTCTCTATAAGTTTCATAAACTTCGCACGGCTGGAAGGGGAGTTAGACACAAATTGTCATCTACAACGCAGTTTCCGACAGCGACCAAGTCCCTTCGTAGCTGCATGTAAGTTCATCGAGAAATCTGAACCGACCGTACGATCATCTTCACACTTGCAGGAGTGCTCTCGATTGGTGTCACGAGCATTCTCTATAAGTTTCATAAACTTCGCACGGCTGGAAGGGGAGTTAGACACAAATTGTCATCTACAACGCAGTTTCCGACAGCGATCAAGTCCCGTCGTAGCTGTATGTAAGTTCATCGAGAAATGCGAACCGACCGTACGATCTTCTTCAAACTTGCAGGAGTGATCTCGATTGACGACACGAGCATGCTGTACAAGTTTCATAAACTTCGTACGGCTGGAAGCGGATGAGACACAAATTGTCATCATCCGAATTTCCGCTCAGCGAGCAAGTCCCTTCGTAGCTGCATGTAAGTTCATCGAGAAATCTGAACCGACCATACGATCATCTTCACACTTGCAGGAGTGCTCTCGATTGGCGACACGAGCATTCTCTACAAGTTTCATAAACTTCGTACGGCTGGAAGGGGAGTTAGACACAAATTGTCATCTACAACGCAGTTTCCGCTCAGCGACCAAGTCCCATCGTGGCTGTATGTAAGTTCATCGAGAAATGCGAACCGACCGTACGATCTTCTTCAAACTTGCAGGAGTGATCTCGATTGACGACACGAGCATTCTGTACAAGTTTCATAAACTTCGTACGGCTGGAAGCGGAGTTTGAATAAAATTGTGATCCTCCGAATTTCCGCTCAGCGACCAAGTCCATTTGTAGCTGCATGTAAGTTCATCGAGAAATCTGAACCGACCATACGATCATCTTCACACTTGCAGGAGTGCTCTCGATTGGCGACACGAGCATTCTCTACAAGTTTCATAAACTTCGTACGGCTGGAAGGGGAGTTAGACACAAATTGTCATCTACAACGCAGTTTCCGCTCAGCGACCAAGTCCCATCGTGGCTGTATGTAAGTTCATCGAGAAATGCGAACCGACCGTACGATCTTCTTCCAACTTGCAGGAGTGCTCTCGATTGACGACACGAGCATGCTGTACAAGTTTCATAAACTTCGTACGGCTGGAAGCGGAGTTTGAAAAAAATTGTCATCATCCGAATATCCGCTCAGCGACCAAGTCACTTCGTAGCTGCATGTAAGTTCATCGAGAAATCTGAACCGACCGTACGATCATCTTCAAACTTGCAGGAGTGCTCTCGATTGGCGTCACGAGCATTCTCTATAAGTTTCATAAACTTCGTACGGCTGGAAGCGGAGTTTGAATAAAATTGTGATCCTCCGAATTTCCGCTCAGCGACCAAGTCCATTTGTAGCTGCATGTAAGTTCATCGAGAAATCTGAACCGACCATACGATCATCTTCACACTTGCAGGAGTGCTCTCGATTGGCGACACGAGCATTCTCTACAAGTTTCATAAACTTCGTACGGCTGGAAGGGGAGTTAGACACAAATTGTCATCTACAACGCAGTTTCCGCTCAGCGACCAAGTCCCATCGTGGCTGTATGTAAGTTCATCGAGAAATGCGAACCGACCGTACGATCTTCTTCCAACTTGCAGGAGTGCTCTCGATTGACGACAAGAGCATGCTGTACAAGTTTCATAAACTTCGTACGGCTGGAAGCGGAGTTTGAAAAAAATTGTCATCATCCGAATTTCCGCTCAGCGACCAAGTCACTTCGTAGCTGCATGTAAGTTCATCGAGAAATCTGAACCGACCGTACGATCATCTTCAAACTTGCAGGAGTGCTCTCGATTGGCGTCACGAGCATTCTCTATAAGTTTCATAAACTTCGTACGGCTGGAAGCGGAGTTTGAAAAAAATTGTCATCATCCGAATTTCCGCTCAGCGACCAAGTCACTTCGTAGCTGCATGTAAGTTCATCGAGAAATCTGAACCGACCGTACGAACATCTTCAAACTTGCAGGAGTGCTCTCGATTGGCGTCACGAGCATTCCCTATAAGTTTCATATACTTCGTACGGCTGGAAGCGGAGTTTGAAAAAAATTGTCATCATCCGAATTTCCGCTCAGCGACCAAGTCCCGTCGTAGCTATATGTAAGTTCATCGACAAATGCGAACCGACCGTTCGATCTTCTTCAAACTTGCAGGAATGCTCTCGATTGGCGACACGAGCATTCTCTATAAGTTTCATAAACTTCGCACGGCTGGAAGAGGAGTTAGACACAAATTGTCATCTACAACGCAGTTTCCGACAGCGACCAAGTCCCTTCGTAGCTGCATGTAAGTTCATCGAGAAATCTGAACCGACCGTACGATCATCTTCACACTTGCAGGAGTGCTCTCGATTGGTGTCACGAGCATTCTCTATAAGTTTCATAAACTTCGCACGGCTGGAAGGGGAGTTAGACACAAATTGTCATCTACAACGCAGTTTCCGACAGCGATCAAGTCCCGTCGTAGCTGTATGTAAGTTCATCGAGAAATGCGAACCGACCGTACGATCTTCTTCAAACTTGCAGGAGTGATCTCGATTGACGACACGAGCATGCTGTACAAGTTTCATAAACTTCGTACGGCTGGAAGCGGAGTTTGAATAAAATTGTCATCCTCCGAATTTCCGCTCAGCGACCAAGTCCATTTGTAGCTGCATGTAAGTTCATCGAGAAATCTGAACCGACCATACGATCATCTTCAAACTTGCAGGAGTGCTCTCGATTGGCGACACGAGCATTCTCTACAAGTTTCATAAACTTCGTACGGCTGGAAGGGGCGTTAGACACAAATTGTCATCTACAACGCAGTACTGGATAGTTCCCGTTCAGCGACTAAGTCCCGTCGTAGGTGCATGTAAGTTTATCGAGAAATGTTAACCGACCGTACGATCTTCTTCAAACTTGCAGGAGTGCTCTCGATTGGCGTCACGAGCATTCTCTACAAGTTTCATAAACTTCGTACGGCTGGAAGCGGAGTGAGACACAAATTGTCATCATCCGAATTTCCGCTCAGCGAGCAAGTCCCGTCGTAGCTGTATGTAAGTTCATCGAGAAATGCGAACCGACGGAACGATCTTCTTCAAACTTGCAGGAGTGCTCTCGATTGGCGACACGAGCATTCTCTACAAGTTTCATAAACTTCGTACGGCTGGAAGCGGAGTGAGACACAATTTGTCATCATCCGAATTTCCGCTCAGCGAGCAAGTCCCTTCGTAGCTGCATGTAAGTTCATCGAGAAATCTGAACCGATCATACGATCATCTTCACACTTGCAGGAGTGCTCTCGATTGGCGACACGAGCATTCTCTACAAGTTTCATAAACTTCGTACGGCTGGAAGGGGAGTTAGACACAAATTGTCATCTACAACGCAGTTTCCGCTCAGCGACCAAGTCCCGTCGTAGCTGTATGTAAGCTCATCAAGAAATGCGAACCGACCGTACGTTCTTCTTCAAACTTGCAGGAGTGCTCTCGTTTGACGACACGAGCATGCTGTACAAGTTTCATAAACTTCGTACGGCTGGAAGCGGAGTTTGAAAAAAATTGTCATCATCCGAATTTCCGCTCAGCGACCAAGTCCCGTCGTAGCTATATGTAAGTTCATCGACAAATGCGAACCGACCGTTCGATCTTCTTCAAACTTGCAGGAATGCTCTCGATTGGCGACACGAGCATTCTCTATAAGTTTCATAAACTTCGCACGGCTGGAAGGGGAGTTAGACACAAATTGTCATCTACAACGCAGTTTCCGACAGCGACCAAGTCCCTTCGTAGCTGCATGTAAGTTCATCGAGAAATCTGAACCGACCGTACGATCATCTTCACACTTGCAGGAGTGCTCTCGATTGGTGTCACGAGCATTCTCTATAAGTTTCATAAACTTCGCCCGCCTGGAAGGGGAGTTAGACACAAATTGTCATCTACAACGCAGTTTCCGACAGCGATCAAGTCCCGTCGTAGCTGTATGTAAGTTCATCGAGAAATGCGAACCGACCGTACGATCTTCTTCAAACTTGCAGGAGTGATCTCGATTGACGACACGAGCATGCTGTACAAGTTTCATAAACTTCGTACGGCTGGAAGCGGAGTTTGAATAAAATTGTCATCCTCCGAATTTCCGCTCAGCGACCAAGTCCATTTGTAGCTGCATGTAAGTTCATCGAGAAATCTGAACCGACCATACGATCATCTTCAAACTTGCAGGAGTGCTCTCGATTGGCGACACGAGCATTCTCTACAAGTTTCATAAACTTCGTACGGCTGGAAGGGGCGTTAGACACAAATTGTCATCTACAACGCAGTACTGGATAGTTCCCGTTCAGCGACTAAGTCCCGTCGTAGGTGCATGTAAGTTTATCGAGAAATGTTAACCGACCGTACGATCATCTTCACACTTGCAGGAGTGCTCTCGATTGGTGTCACGAGCATTCTCTATAAGTTTCATAAACTTCGCACGGCTGGAAGGGGAGTTAGACACAAATTGTCATCTACAACGCAGTTTCCGACAGCGATCAAGTCCCGTCGTAGCTGTATGTAAGTTCATCGAGAAATGCGAACCGACCGTACGATCTTCTTCAAACTTGCAGGAGTGATCTCGATTGACGACACGAGCATGCTGTACAAGTTTCATAAACTTCGTACGGCTGGAAGCGGAGTTTGAAAAAAATTGTCATCATCCGAATTTCCGCTCAGCGACCAAGTCCCGTCGTAGCTATATGTAAGTTCATCGACAAATGCGAACCGACCGTTCGATCTTCTTCAAACTTGCAGGAATGCTCTCGATTGGCGACACGAGCATTCTCTATAAGTTTCATAAACTTCGCACGGCTGGAAGGGGAGTTAGACACAAATTGTCATCTACAACGCAGTTTCCGACAGCGACCAAGTCCCTTCGTAGCTGCATGTAAGTTCATCGAGAAATCTGAACCGACCGTACGATCATCTTCACACTTGCAGGAGTGCTCTCGATTGGCGTCACGAGCATTCTCTATAAGTTTCATAAACTTCGCACGGCTGGAAGGGGAGTTAGACACAAATTGTCATCTACAACGCAGTTTCCGACAGCGATCAAGTCCCGTCGTAGCTGTATGTAAGTTCATCGAGAAATGCGAACCGACCGTACGATCTTCTTCAAACTTGCAGGAGTGATCTCGATTGACGACACGAGCATGCTGTACAAGTTTCATAAACTTCGTACGGCTGGAAGCGGAGTTTGAATAAAATTGTCATCCTCTGAATTTCCGCTCAGCGACCAAGTCCATTTGTAGCTGCATGTAAGTTCATCGAGAAATCTGAACCGACCATACGATCATCTTCAAACTTGCAGGAGTGCTCTCGATTGGCGACACGAGCATTCTCTACAAGTTTCATAAACTTCGTACGGCTGGAAGGGGCGTTAGACACAAATTGTCATCTACAACGCAGTACTGGATAGTTCCCGTTCAGCGACTAAGTCCCGTCGTAGGTGCATGTAAGTTTATCGAGAAATGTTAACCGACCGTACGATCTTCTTCAAACTTGCAGGAGTGCTCTCGATTGGCGTCACGAGCATTCTCTACAAGTTTCATAAACTTCGTACGGCTGGAAGCGGAGTGAGACACAAATTGTCATCATCCGAATTTCCGCTCAGCGAGCAAGTCCCGTCGTAGCTGTATGTAAGTTCATCGAGAAATGCGAACCGACGGAACGATCTTCTTCAAACTTGCAGGAGTGCTCTCGATTGGCGACACGAGCATTCTCTACAAGTTTCATAAACTTCGTACGGCTGGAAGCGGAGTGAGACACAATTTGTCATCATCCGAATTTCCGCTCAGCGAGCAAGTCCCTTCGTAGCTGCATGTAAGTTCATCGAGAAATCTGAACCGATCATACGATCATCTTCACACTTGCAGGAGTGCTCTCGATTGGCGACACGAGCATTCTCTACAAGTTTCATAAACTTCGTACGGCTGGAAGGGGAGTTAGACACAAATTGTCATCTACAACGCAGTTTCCGCTCAGCGACCAAGTCCCGTCGTAGCTGTATGTAAGCTCATCAAGAAATGCGAACCGACCGTACGTTCTTCTTCAAACTTGCAGGAGTGCTCTCGTTTGACGACACGAGCATGCTGTACAAGTTTCATAAACTTCGTACGGCTGGAAGCGGAGTTTGAAAAAAATTGTCATCATCCGAATTTCCGCTCAGCGACCAAGTCCCGTCGTAGCTATATGTAAGTTCATCGACAAATGCGAACCGACCGTTCGATCTTCTTCAAACTTGCAGGAATGCTCTCGATTGGCGACACGAGCATTCTCTATAAGTTTCATAAACTTCGCACGGCTGGAAGGGGAGTTAGACACAAATTGTCATCTACAACGCAGTTTCCGACAGCGACCAAGTCCCTTCGTAGCTGCATGTAAGTTCATCGAGAAATCTGAACCGACCGTACGATCATCTTCACACTTGCAGGAGTGCTCTCGATTGGTGTCACGAGCATTCTCTATAAGTTTCATAAACTTCGCACGGCTGGAAGGGGAGTTAGACACAAATTGTCATCTACAACGCAGTTTCCGACAGCGATCAAGTCCCGTCGTAGCTGTATGTAAGTTCATCGAGAAATGCGAACCGACCGTACGATCTTCTTCAAACTTGCAGGAGTGATCTCGATTGACGACACGAGCATGCTGTACAAGTTTCATAAACTTCGTACGGCTGGAAGCGGAGTTTGAATAAAATTGTCATCCTCCGAATTTCCGCTCAGCGACCAAGTCCATTTGTAGCTGCATGTAAGTTCATCGAGAAATCTGAACCGACCATACGATCATCTTCAAACTTGCAGGAGTGCTCTCGATTGGCGACACGAGCATTCTCTACAAGTTTCATAAACTTCGTACGGCTGGAAGGGGCGTTAGACACAAATTGTCATCTACAACGCAGTACTGGATAGTTCCCGTTCAGCGACTAAGTCCCGTCGTAGGTGCATGTAAGTTCATCGAGAAATGTTAACCGACCGTACGATCTTCTTCAAACTTGCAGGAGTGCTCTCGATTGGCGACACGAGCATTCTCTACAAGTTTCATAAACTTCGTACGGCTGGAAGCGGATGAGACACAAATTGTCATCATCCGAATTTCCGCTCAGCGAGCAAGTCCCTTCGTAGCTGCATGTAAGTTCATCGAGAAATCTGAACCGACCATACGATCATCTTCACACTTGCAGGAGTGCTCTCGATTGGCGACACGAGCATTCTCTACAAGTTTCATAAACTTCGTACGGCTGGAAGGGGAGTTAGACACAAATTGTCATCTACAACGCAGTTTCCGCTCAGCGACCAAGTCCCGTCGTGGCTGTATGTAAGTTCATCGAGAAATGCGAACCGACCGTACGATCTTCTTCCAACTTGCAGGAGTGCTCTCGATTGACGACACGAGCATGCTGTACAAGTTTCATAAACTTCGTACGGCTGGAAGCGGAGTTTGAAAAAAATTGTCATCATCCGAATTTCCGCTCAGCGACCAAGTCCCGTCGTAGCTATATGTAAGTTCATCGACAAATGCGAACCGACCGTTCGATCTTCTTCAAACTTGCAGGAATGCTCTCGATTGGCGACACGAGCATTCTCTATAAGTTTCATAAACTTCGTACGGCTGGAAGCGGAGTTAGACACAAATTGTCATCTACAACGCAGTTTCCGACAGCCATCAAGTCCCGTCGTAGCTGTATGTAAGTTCATCGAGAAATGCGAACCGACCGTACGATCTTCTTCAAACTTGCAGGAGTGATCTCGATTGACGACACGAGCATTCTGTACAAGTTTCATAAACTTCGTACGGCTGGAAGCGGAGTTTGAATAAAATTGTGATCCTCCGAATTTCCGCTCAGCGACCAAGTCCATTTGTAGCTGCATGTAAGTTCATCGAGAAATCTGAACCGACCATACGATCATCTTCACACTTGCAGGAGTGCTCTCGATTGGCGACACGAGCATTCTCTACAAGTTTCATAAACTTCGTACGGCTGGAAGGGGAGTTAGACACAAATTGTCATCTACAACGCAGTTTCCGCTCAGCGACCAAGTCCCATCGTGGCTGTATGTAAGTTCATCGAGAAATGCGAACCGACCGTACGATCTTCTTCCAACTTGCAGGAGTGCTCTCGATTGACGACACGAGCATGCTGTACAAGTTTCATAAACTTCGTACGGCTGGAAGCGGAGTTTGAAAAAAATTGTCATCATCCGAATTTCCGCTCAGCGACCAAGTCACTTCGTAGCTGCATGTAAGTTCATCGAGAAATCTGAACCGACCGTACGATCATCTTCAAACTTGCAGGAGTGCTCTCGATTGGCGTCACGAGCATTCTCTATAAGTTTCATAAACTTCGTACGGCTGGAAGCGGAGTTTGAATAAAATTGTGATCCTCCGAATTTCCGCTCAGCGACCAAGTCCATTTGTAGCTGCATGTAAGTTCATCGAGAAATCTGAACCGACCATACGATCATCTTCACACTTGCAGGAGTGCTCTCGATTGGCGACACGAGCATTCTCTACAAGTTTCATAAACTTCGTACGGCTGGAAGGGGAGTTAGACACAAATTGTCATCTACAACGCAGTTTCCGCTCAGCGACCAAGTCCCATCGTGGCTGTATGTAAGTTCATCGAGAAATGCGAACCGACCGTACGATCTTCTTCCAACTTGCAGGAGTGCTCTCGATTGACGACACGAGCATGCTGTACAAGTTTCATAAACTTCGTACGGCTGGAAGCGGAGTTTGAAAAAAATTGGCATCATCCGAATTTCCGCTCAGCGACCAAGTCACTTCGTAGCTGCATGTAAGTTCATCGAGAAATCTGAACCGACCGTACGATCATCTTCAAACTTGCAGGAGTGCTCTCGATTGGCGTCACGAGCATTCTCTATAAGTTTCATAAACTTCGTACGGCTGGAAGCGGAGTTTGAAAAAAATTGTCATCATCCGAATTTCCGCTCAGCGACCAAGTCACTTCGTAGCTGCATGTAAGTTCATCGAGAAATCTGAACCGACCGTACGGACATCTTCAAACTTGCAGGAGTGCTCTCGATTGGCGTCACGAGCATTCTCTATAAGTTTCATATACTTCGCACGGCTGGAAGGGGAGTTTGAAAAAAATGGTCATCATCCGAATTTCCGCTCAGCGACCAAGTCACTTCGTAGCTGCATGTAAGTTCATCGAGAAATCTGAACCGACCGTACGATCATCTTCAAACTTGCAGGAGTGCTCTCGATTGGCGTCACGAGCATTCTCTATAAGTTTCATAAACTTCGCACGGCTGGAAGGGGAGTTAGACACAAATTGTCATCTACAACGCAGTTTCCGACAGCGACCAAGTCCCTTCGTAGCTGCATGTAAGTTCATCGAGAAATCTGAACCGACCGTACGATCATCTTCACACTTGCAGGAGTGCTCTCGATTGGTGTCACGAGCATTCTCTATAAGTTTCATAAACTTCGCACGGCTGGAAGGGGAGTTAGACACAAATTGTCATCTACAACGCAGTTTCCGACAGCGATCGAGTCCCGTCGTAGCTGTATGTAAGTTCATCGAGAAATGCGAACCGACCGTACGATCTTCTTCAAACTTGCAGGAGTGATCTCGATTGACGACACGAGCATGCTGTACAAGTTTCATAAACTTCGTACGGCTGGAAGCGGAGTTTGAATAAAATTGTCATCCTCCGAATTTCCGCTCAGCGACCAAGTCCATTTGTAGCTGCATGTAAGTTCATCGAGAAATCTGAACCGACCATACGATCATCTTCAAACTTGCAGGAGTGCTCTCGATTGGCGACACGAGCATTCTCTACAAGTTTCATAAACTTCGTACGGCTGGAAGGGGCGTTAGACACAAATTGTCATCTACAACGCAGTACTGGATAGTTCCCGTTCAGCGACTAAGTCCCGTCGTAGGTGCATGTAAGTTCATCGAGAAATGTTAACCGACCGTACGATCTTCTTCAAACTTGCAGGAGTGCTCTCGATTGGCGTCACGAGCATTCTCTACAAGTTTCATAAACTTCGTACGGCTGGAAGCGGAGTGAGACACAAATTGTCATCATCCGAATTTCCGCTCAGCGAGCAAGTCCCGTCGTAGCTGTATGTAAGTTCATCGAGAAATGCGAACCGACGGAACGATCTTCTTCAAACTTGCAGGAGTGCTCTCGATTGGCGACACGAGCATTCTCTACAAGTTTCATAAACTTCGTACGGCTGGAAGCGGAGTGAGACACAATTTGTCATCATCCGAATTTCCGCTCAGCGAGCAAGTCCCTTCGTAGCTGCATGTAAGTTCATCGAGAAATCTGAACCGACCATACGATCATCTTCACACTTGCAGGAGTGCTCTCGATTGGCGACACGAGCATTCTCTACAAGTTTCATAAACTTCGTACGGCTGGAAGGGGAGTTAGACACAAATTGTCATCTACAACGCAGTTTCCGACAGCGATCAAGTCCCGTCGTAGCTGTATGTAAGTTCATCGAGAAATGCGAACCGACCGTACGATCTTCTTCCAACTTGCAGGAGTGCTCTCGATTGACGACACGAGCATGCTGTACAAGTTTCATAAACTTCGAACGGCTGGAAGCGGAGTTTGAATAAAATTGTCATCCTCCGAATTTCCGCTCAGCGACCAAGTCCATTTGTAGCTGCATGTAAGTTCATCGAGAAATCTGAACCGACCGTACGATCATCTTCAAACTTGCAGGAGTGCTCTGGATTGGCGTCACGAGCATTCTCTATAAGTTTCATAAACTTCGTATGGCTGGAAGCGGAGTTTGAAAAAAATTGTCGTCATCCGAATTTCCGCTCAGCGACCAAGTCACTTCGTAGCTGCATGTAAGTTCATCGAGAAATCTGAACCGAACGTACGTTCATCTTCAAACTTGCAGGAATGCTCTCGATTGGCGACACGAGCATTCTCTATAAGTTTCATAAACTTCGCACGGCTGGAAGGGGAGTTAGACACAAATTGTCATCTACAACGCAGTTTCCGACAGCGACCAAGTCCCTTCGTAGCTGCATGTAAGTTCATCGAGAAATCTGAACCGACCGTACGATCATCTTCACACTTGCAGGAGTGCTCTCGATTGGTGTCACGAGCATTCTCTATAAGTTTCATAAACTTCGCACGGCTGGAAGGGGAGTTAGACACAAATTGTCATCTACAACGCAGTTTCCGACAGCGATCAAGTCCCGTCGTAGCTGTATGTAAGTTCATCGAGAAATGCGAACCGACCGTACGATCTTCTTCAAACTTGCAGGAGTGATCTCGATTGACGACACGAGCATGCTGTACAAGTTTCATAAACTTCGTATGGCTGGAAGCGGAGTTTGAATAAAATTGTCATCCTCCGAATTTCCGCTCAGCGACCAAGTCCATTTGTAGCTGCATGTAAGTTCATCGAGAAATCTGAACCGACCATACGATCATCTTCACACTTGCAGGAGTGCTCTCGATTGGCGACACGAGCATTCTCTACAAGTTTCATAAACTTCGTACGGCTGGAAGGGGTGTTAGACACAAAATTGTCATCTACAACGCAGTTTCCGCTCAGCGACCAAGTCCCGTCGTACCTGTATGTAATTTCATCGAGAAATGCGAACCAACCGTACGATCTTCTTCAAATTTGCAGGAGTGCTCTCGATTGGCGACACTAGCATTCTCTACAAATTTCATAAACTTCGTACGGCTGGAAGCGGAGTTTGAAAAAAATTGTCATCATCCGAATTTCCGCTCAGCGACCAAGTCACTTCGTAGCTGCATGTAAGTTCATCGAGAAATCTGAACCGACCGTACGATCATCTTCAAACTTGCAGGAGTGCTCTCGATTGGCGTCACGAGCATTCTCTATAAGTTTCATAAACTTCGTACGGCTGGAAGCGGAGTTTGAAAAAAATTGTCATCATCCGAATTTCCGCTCAGCGACCAAGTCACTTCGTAGCTGCATGTAAGTTCATCGAGAAATCTGAACCGACCGTACGATCATCTTCAAACTTCCAGGAGTGCTCTCGATTGGCGTCACGAGCATTCTCTATAAGTTTCATAAACTTCGTACGGCTGGAAGGGGTGTTAGACACAAAATTGTCATCTACAACGCAGTTTCCGCTCAGCGACCAAGTCCCGTCGTACCTGTATGTAATTTCATCGAGAAATGCGAACCAACCGTACGATCTTCTTCAAATTTGCAGGAGTGCTCTCGATTGGCGACACTAGCATTCTCTACAAATTTCATAAACTTCGTACGGCTGGAAGCGGAGTTAGACACAAATTGTCATCATACGAATTTCCGCTCAGCGACCAAGTCCCTTCGTAGCTGCATGTAAGTTCATCGAGAAATCTGAACCGACCGTACGATCATCTTCAAACTTGCAGGAGTGCTCTCGATTGGCGTCACGAGCATTCTCTATATGTTTCATATACTTCGCACGGCTGGAAGGGGAGTTAGACACAAATTGTCATCTACAACGCAGTTTCCGACAGCCATCAAGTCCCGTCGTAGCTGTATGTAAGTTCATCGAGAAATGCGAACCGACCGTATGATCTTCTTCAAACTTGCAGGAGTGCTCTCGATTGGAGACACGAGCATTCTGTACAAGTTTCATAAACTTCGTACGGCTGGAAGCGGAGTTTGAATAAAATTGTCATCCTCCGAATTTCCGCTCAGCGTCCAAGTCCAATTGTAGCTGCATGTAAGTTCATCGAGAAATCTGAACCGAACATACGATCATCTTCAAACTTGCAGGAGTGCTCTCGATTGGCGACACGAGCATTCTCTACAAGTTTCATAAACTTCGTACGGCTGGAAGGGGCGTTAGACACAAATTGTCATCTACAACGCAGTACTGGATAGTTCCCGTTCAGCGACTAAGTCCCGT
This sequence comes from Priocnemis perturbator, assembly GCA_963942575.1. Lineage (NCBI taxonomy): Eukaryota > Metazoa > Arthropoda > Insecta > Hymenoptera > Pompilidae > Priocnemis > Priocnemis perturbator. The sequence continues at coordinate 650,488 of CAWWDK010000055.1, forward strand.
CGTAGGTGCATGTAAGTTCATCGAGAAATGTTAACCGACCGTACGATCTTCTTCAAACTTGCAGGAGTGCTCTCGATTGGCGACACGAGCATTCTCTACAAGTTTCATAAACTTCGTACGGCTGGAAGCGGAGTGAGACACAAATTGTCATCATCCGAATTTCCGCTCAGCGAGCAAGTCCCGTCGTAGCTGTATGTAAGTTCATCGAGAAATGCGAACCGACGGAACGATCTTCTTCAAACTTGCAGGAGTGCTCTCGATTAGCTACACGAGCATTCTCTACAAGTTTCATAAACTTCGTACGGCTGGAAGCGGAGTGAGACACAAATTGTCATCATCCGAATTTCCGCTCAGCGAGCAAGTCCCTTCGTAGCTGCATGTAAGTTCATCGAGAAATCTGAACCGACCATACGATCATCTTCACACTTGCAGGAGTGCTCTCGATTGGCGACACGAGCATTCTCTACAAGTTTCATAAACTTCGTACGGCTGGAAGGGGAGTTAGACACAAATTGTCATCTACAACGCAGTTTCCGCTCAGCGACCAAGTCCCATCGTGGCTGTATGTAAGTTCATCGAGAAATGCGAACCGACCGTACGATCTTCTTCCAACTTGCAGGAGTGCTCTCGATTGACGACACGAGCATGCTGTACAAGTTTCATAAACTTCGTACGGCTGGAAGCGGAGTTTGAAAAAAATTGTCATCATCCGAATTTCCGCTCAGCGACCAAGTCACTTCGTAGCTGCATGTAAGTTCATCGAGAAATCTGAACCGACCGTACGATCATCTTCAAACTTGCAGGAGTGCTCTCGATTGGCGTCACGAGCATTCTCTATAAGTTTCATAAACTTCGTACGGCTGGAAGCGGAGTTTGAAAAAGATTGTCATCATCCGAATTTCCGCTCAGCGACCAAGTCACTTCGTAGCTGCATGTAAGTTCATCGAGAAATCTGAACCGACCGTACGATCATCTTCAAACTTGCAGGAGTGCTCTCGATTGGCGTCACGAGCATTCTCTATAATTTTCATAAACTTCGTACGGCTGGAAGGGGTGTTAGACACAAAATTGTCAACTACAACGCAGTTTCCGCTCAGCGACCAAGTCCCGTCGTACCTGTATGTAATTTCATCGAGAAATGCGAACCAACCGTACGATCTTCTTCAAATTTGCAGGAGTGCTCTCGATTGGCGACACTAGCATTCTCTACAAATTTCATAAACTTCGTACGGCTGGAAGCGGAGTTAGACACAAATTGTCATCATCCGAATTTCCGCTCAGCGAGCAAGTCCCTTCGTAGCTGCATGTAAGTTCATCGAGAAATCTGAACCGACCATACGATCATCTTCACACTTGCAGGAGTGCTCTCGATTGGCGACACGAGCATTCTCTACAAGTTTCATAAACTTCGTACGGCTGGAAGGGGTGTTAGACACAAATTGTCATCTACAACGCAGTTTCCGCTCAGCGACCAAGTCCCGTCGTAGCTGTATGTAAGCTCATCGAGAAATGCGAACCGACCGTACGATCTTCTTCAAACTTGCAGGAGTGCTCTCGATTGGAGACACGAGCATGCTGTAAAAGTTTCATAAACTTCGTACGGCTGGAAGGGTTGTTAGACACAAATTGTCATCTACAACGCAGTTTCCGCTCAGCGACAAGTCCCGTCGTAGCTCTATGTAAGTTCATCGAGAAATGCGAACCGACCGTACGATCTTCTTCAAACTTGCAGGAGTGCTCTCGATTGGCGACACGAGCATTCTCTACAGGTTTCATAAACTTCGTACGGCTGGAAGCGGAGTGAGACACAAATTGTCATCATCCGAATTTCCGCTCAGCGAGCAAGTCCTGTCATAGCTGTATGTAAGTTCATCGAGAAATGCGAACCGACCGTACGATCTTCTTCAAACTTGCAGGAGTGCTCTCGATTGGCGACACGAGCATTCTCTACAAGTTTCATAAACTTCGTACGGCTGGAAGGGGTGTTAGACACAAATTGTCATCTACAACGCAGTTTCCGCTCAGCGACCAAGTCCCGTCGTAGCTGTATGTAAGTCCATCGAGAAATGCGAACCGACCGTACGATCTTCTTCAAACTTGCAGGAGTGCTCTCGTTTGGCGACACGAGCATGCTGTACAAGTTTCATAAACTTCGTACGGCTGGAAGCGGAGTTAGACACAAATTGTCATCATCCGAATTTCCGCTCAGCGAGCAAGTCCCGTCGTAGCTATATGTAAGTTCATCGAGAAATGCGAACGGACCGTACGATCTTCTTCAAACTTGCAGGAGTGCTCTCGATTGGCGACACGAGCATTCTCTATAAGTTTCATAAACTCCGCACGGCTGGAAGGGGAGTTAGACACAAATTGTCATCTACAACGCAGTTTCCGACAGCGACCAAGTCCCTTCGTAGCTGCATGTAAGTTCATCGAGAAATCTGAACCGACCGTACGATCATCTTCACACTTGCAGGAGTGCTCTCGATTGGCGACACGAGCATTCTCTACAAGTTTCATAAACTTCGTACGGCTGGAAGGGGAGTTAGACACAAATTATCATCTACAACGCAGATTCCGCTCAGCGACCAAGTCCCGTCGTGGCTGTAAGTAAGTTCATCGAGAAATGCGAACCAACCGTACGATCTTCTTCAAACTTGCAGGAATGCTCTCGATTGGCGACACGAGCATTCTCTATAAGTTTCATAAACTTCGCACGGCTGGAAGGGGAGTTAGACACAAATTGTCATCTACAACGCAGTTTCCGACAGCGACCAAGTCCCTTCGTAGCTGCATGTAAGTTCATCGAGAAATCTGAACCGACCGTACGATCATCTTCAAACTTGCAGGAGTGCTCTCGATTGGCGTCACGAGCATTCTCTATAAGTTTCATAAACTTCGCACGGCTGGAAGGGGAGTTAGACACAAATTGTCATCTACAACGCAGTTTCCGCTCAGCGACCAAGCCCCGTCGTAGCTGTATGTAAGTTCATCGAGAAATGCGAACCGACCGTACGATCTTCTTCAAACTTGCAGGAGTGCTCTCGATTGGCGACACGAGCATTCTCTACAAGTTTCATAAACTTCGTACGGCTGGAAGGGGTGTTAGACACAAATTGTCATCTACAACGCAGTTTCCGCTCAGCGACCAAGTCCCGTCGTAGCTGTATGTAAGTCCATCGAGAAATGCGAACCGACCGTACGATCTTCTTCAAACTTGCAGGAGTGCTCTCGATTGGCGACACGAGCATGCTGTACAAGTTTCATAAACTTCGTACGGCTGGAAGCGGAGTTAGACACAAATTGTCATCATCCGAATTTCCGCTCAGCGAGCAAGTCCCGTCGTAGCTATATGTAAGTTCATCGAGAAATGCGAACGGACCGTACGATCTTCTTCAAACTTGCAGGAGTGCTCTCGATTGGCGACACGAGCATTCTCTATAAGTTTCATAAACTCCGCACGGCTGGAAGGGGAGTTAGACACAAATTGTCATCTACAACGTAGTTTCCGACAGCGACCAAGTCCCTTCGTAGCTGCATGTAAGTTCATCGAGAAATCTGAACCGACCGTACGATCATCTTCACACTTGCAGGAGTGCTCTCGATTGGCGACACGAGCATTCTCTACAAGTTTCATAAACTTCGTACGGCTGGAAGGGGAGTTAGACACAAATTATCATCTACAACGCAGATTCCGCTCAGCGACCAAGTCCCGTCGTGGCTGTAAGTAAGTTCATCGAGAAATGCGAACCTACCGTACGATCTTCTTCCAACTTGCAGGAGTGCTCTCGATTGGCGACACGAGCATTCTCTACAAGTTTCATAAACTTCGTACGGCTGGAAGCGGAGTGAGACACAAATTGTCATCATCCGAATTTCCGCTCAGCGAGCGAGTCCCGTCGTAGCTATATGTAAGTTCATCGAGAAATGCGAACCGACCGTACGATCTTCTTCAAACTTGCAGGAGTGCTCTCGATTGGCGACACGAGCATTCTCTACAAGTTTCATAAACTTCGTACGGCTGGAAGGGGTGTTAGACACAAATTGTCATCTACAACGCAGTTTCCGCTCAGCGACCAAGTCCCGTCGTGGCTGTATGTAAGTTCATCGAGAAATGCGAACCGACCATACGATCTTCTTCTAACTTGCAGGAGTGCTCTCGATTGACGACACGAGCATGCTGTACAAGTTTCATAAACTTCGTACGGCTGGAAGCGGAGTTTGAAAAAAATTGTCATCATCCGAATTTCCGCTCAGCGACCAAGTCACTTCGTAGCTGCATGTAAGTTCATCGAGAAATCTGAACCGACCGTACGATCATCTTCAAACTTGCTGGAGTGCTCTCGATTGGCGTCACGAGCATTCTCTATAAGTTTCATAAACTTCGCACGGCTGGAAGGGGAGTTAGACACAAATTGTCATCTACAACGCAGTTTCCGACAGCGATCAAGTCCCGTCGTAGCTGTATGTAAGTTCATCGAGAAATGCGAATCGACCGTATGATCTTCTTCAAACTTGCAGGAGTGCTCTCGATTGGCGACACGAGCATTCTCTCCAAGTTTCATAAACTTCGTACGGCTGGAAGCGGAGTTAGACACAAATTGTCATCATCCGAATTTCCGCTCAGCGACCGTAGCTGCATGTAAGTTCATTGAGAAATATGAACCGACCGTACGATCTTCTTCAAACTTGCAGGAGTGCTCTCGATTGGCGTCACGAGCATTCTCTATAAGTTTCATAAACTTCGCATGGCTGGAAGGGGAGTTAGACACAAATTGTCATCTACAACGCAGTTTCCGCTCAGCGACCAAATCCCTTCGTAGCTGCATGTAAGTTCATCGAGAAATGCGAACCGACCGTACGATCTTCTTCAAACTTGCAGGAGTGCTCTCGATTGGCGACACGAGCATTCTCTACAAGTTTCATAAACTTCGTACGGCTGGAAGCGGAGTTAGACACAAATTGTCATCTACAACGCAGTTTCCGCTCAGCGACCAAGTCCCGTCGTAGCTGTATGTAAGTTCATCGAGAAATGCGAACTGACCGTACAATCTTCTTCAAACTTGCAGGAGTGCTCTCGATTGGCGACACGAGCATTCTCTACAAGTTTCATAAACTTCGTACGGCTGGAAGCGGAGTGAGACACAAATTGTCATCATCCGAATTTCCGCTCAGCGAGCAAGTCCCGTCGTAGCTATATGTAAGTTCATCGAGAAATGCGAACCGACCGTACGATCTTCTTCAAACTTGCAGGAGTGCTCTCGACTGGCGACACGAGCATTCTCTACAAGTTTCATAAACTTCGTACGGCTGGAAGGGGTGTTAGACACAAATTGTCATCTACAACGCAGTTTCCGCTCAGCGACCAAGTCCCGTCGTGGCTGTATGTAAGTTCATCGAGAAATGCGAACCGACCATACGATCTTCTTCTAACTTGCAGGGGTGCTCTCGATTGACGACACGAGCATGCTGTACAAGTTTCATAAACTTCGTACGGCTGGAAGCGGAGTTTGAAAAAAATTGTCATCATCCGAATTTCCGCTCAGCGACCAAGTCACTTCGTAGCTGCATGTAAGTTTATCGAGAAATTTGAACCGACCGTACGATCATCTTCAAACTTGCAGGAGTGCTCTCGATTGGCGTCACGAGCATTCTCTATAAGTTTCATAAACTTCGCACGGCTGGAAGGGGAGTTAGACACAAATTGTCATCTACAACGCAGTTTCCGCTCAGCGACCAAGCCCCGTCGTAGCTGTATGTAAGTTCATCGAGAAATGCGAACCGACCGTACGATCTTCTTCAAACTTGCAGGAGTGCTCTCGATTGGCGACACGAGCATTCTCTACAAGTTTCATAAACTTCGTACGGCTGGAAGCGGAGTGAGACACAAATTGTCATCATCCGAATTTCCGCTCAGCGAGCAAGTCCCTTCGTAGCTGCATGTAAGTTCATCGAGAAATCTGAACCGACCATACGATCATCTTCACACTTGCAGGAGTGCTCTCGATTGGCGACACGAGCATTCTCTACAAGTTTCATAAACTTCGTACGGCTGGAAGCGGAGTTTGAAAAAAATTGTCATCATCCGAATTTCGGCTCAGCGACCAAGTCACTTCGTAGCTGCATGTAAGTTCATCGAGAAATCTGAACCGACCGTACGATCATCTTCAAACTTGCTGGAGTGCTCTCGATTGGCGTCACGAGCATTCTCTATAAGTTTCATAAACTTCGCACGCCTGGAAGGGGAGTTAGACACAAATTGTCATCTACAACGCAGTTTCCGACAGCGATCAAGTCCCGTCGTAGCTGTATGTAAGTTCATCGAGAAATGCGAATCGACCGTATGATCTTCTTCAAACTTGCAGGAGTGCTCTCGATTGGCGACACGAGCATTCTCTACAAGTTTCATAAACTTCGTACGGTTGGAAGCGGAGTTTGAAAAAAATTGTCATCATCCGAATTTCCGCTCAGCGACCAAGTCCCTTCGTAGCTGCATGTAAGTTCATCGAGAAATGCGAACCGACCGTACGATCTTCTTCAAACTTGCAGGAGTGCTCTCGATTGGCGACACGAGCATTCTCTACAAGTTTCATAAACTTCGTACGGCTGGAAGCAGAGTTTGAATAAAATTGTCATCATCCGAATTTCCGCTCAGCGACCAAGTCCATTTGTAGCTGCATGTAAGTTCATCGAGAAATCTGAACCGACCATACGATCATCTTCAAACTTGCAGGAGTGCTCTCGATTGGCGACACGAGCATTCTCTACAAGTTTCATAAACTTCGTACGGCTGGAAGGGGCGTTAGACACAAATTGTCATCTACAACGCAGTACTGGATAGTTCCCGTTCAGCGACTAAGTCCCGTCGTAGGTGCATGTAAGTTCATCGAGAAATGTTAACCGACCGTACGATCTTCTTCAAACTTGCAGGAGTGCTCTCGATTGGCGTCACGAGCATTCTCTATAAGTTTCATAAACTTCGCACGGCTGGAAGGGGAGTTAGACACAAATTGTCATCTACAACGCAGTTTCCGCTCAGCGACCAAATCCCTTCGTAGCTGCATGTAAGTTCATCGAGAAATGCGAACCGACCGTACAATCTTCTTCAAACTTGCAGGAGTGCTCTCGATTGGCGACACGAGCATTCTCTACAAGTTTCATAAACTTCGTACGGCTGGAAGCGGAGTGAGACACAAATTGTCATCATCCGAATTTCCGCTCAGCGAGCAAGTCCCGTCGTAGCTATATGTAAGTTCATCGAGAAATGCGAACCGACCGTACGATCTTCTTCAAACTTGCAGGAGTGCTCTCGATTGGCGTCACGAGCATTCTCTATAAGTTTCATAAACTTCGCACGGCTGGAAGGGGAGTTAGACACAAATTGTCATCTACAACGCAGTTTCCGACAGCGATCAAGTCCCGTCGTAGCTGTATGTAAGTTCATCGAGAAATGCGAATCGACCGTATGATCTTCTTCAAACTTGCAGGAGTGCTCTCGATTGGCGACACGAGCATTCTCTCCAAGTTTCATAAACTTCGTACGGCTGGAAGCGGAGTTGGACACAAATTGTCATCATCCGAATTTCCGCTCAGCGACCGTAGCTGCATGTAAGTTCATTGAGAAATATGAACCGACCGTACGATCTTCTTCAAACTTGCAGGAGTGCTCTCGATTGGCGTCACGAGCATTCTCTATAAGTTTCATAAACTTCGCATGGCTGGAAGGGGAGTTAGACACAAATTGTCATCTACAACGCAGTTTCCGCTCAGCGACCAAATCCCTTCGTAGCTGCATGTAAGTTCATCGAGAAATGCGAACCGACCGTACGATCTTCTTCAAACTTGCAGGAGTGCTCTCGATTGGCGACACGAGCATTCTCTACAAGTTTCATAAACTTCGTACGGCTGGAAGCGGAGTTAGACACAAATTGTCATCTACAACGCAGTTTCCGCTCAGCGACCAAGTCCCGTCGTAGCTGTATGTAAGTTCATCGAGAAATGCGAACCGACCGTACAATCTTCTTCAAACTTGCAGGAGTGCTCTCGATTGGCGACACGAGCATTCTCTACAAGTTTCATAAACTTCGTACGGCTGGAAGCGGAGTGAGACACAAATTGTCATCATCCGAATTTCCGCTCAGCGACCAAGTCCCGTCGTAGCTGTATGTAAGTTCATCGAGAAATGCGAACCGACCGTACAATCTTCTTCAAACTTGCAGGAGTGCTCTCGATTGGCGACACGAGCATTCTCTACAAGTTTCATAAACTTCGTATGGCTGGAAGGGGAGTTAGACACAAATTGTCATCTACAACGCAGTTTCCGACAGCGATCAAGTCCCGTCGTAGCTGTATGTAAGTTCATCGAGAAATGCGAATCGACCGTATGATCTTCTTCAAACTTGCAGGAGTGCTCTCGATTGGCGACACGAGCATTCTCTACAAGTTTCATAAACTTCGTACGGTTGGAAGCGGAGTTTGAAAAAAATTGTCATCATCCGAATTTCCGCTCAGCGACCAAGTCCCTTCGTAGCTGCATGTAAGTTCATCGAGAAATGCGAACCGACCGTACGATCTTCTTCAAACTTGCAGGAGTGCTCTCGATTGGCGACACGAGCATTCTCTACAAGTTTCATAAACTTCGTACGGCTGGAAGCAGAGTTTGAATAAAATTGTCATCATCCGAATTTCCGCTCAGCGACCAAGTCCATTTGTAGCTGCATGTAAGTTCATCGAGAAATCTGAACCGACCATACGATCATCTTCAAACTTGCAGGAGTGCTCTCGATTGGCGACACGAGCATTCTCTACAAGTTTCATAAACTTCGTACGGCTGGAAGGGGCGTTAGACACAAATTGTCATCTACAACGCAGTACTGGATAGTTCCCGTTCAGCGACTAAGTCCCGTCGTAGGTGCATGTAAGTTCATCGAGAAATGTTAACCGACCGTACGATCTTCTTCAAACTTGCAGGAGTGCTCTCGATTGGCGTCACGAGCATTCTCTATAAGTTTCATAAACTTCGCACGGCTGGAAGGGGAGTTAGACACAAATTGTCATCTACAACGCAGTTTCCGCTCAGCGACCAAATCCCTTCGTAGCTGCATGTAAGTTCATCGAGAAATGCGAACCGACCGTACAATCTTCTTCAAACTTGCAGGAGTGCTCTCGATTGGCGACACGAGCATTCTCTACAAGTTTCATAAACTTCGTACGGCTGGAAGCGGAGTGAGACACAAATTGTCATCATCCGAATTTCCGCTCAGCGAGCAAGTCCCGTCGTAGCTATATGTAAGTTCATCGAGAAATGCGAACCGACCGTACGATCTTCTTCAAACTTGCAGGAGTGCTCTCGATTGGCGTCACGAGCATTCTCTATAAGTTTCATAAACTTCGCACGGCTGGAAGGGGAGTTAGACACAAATTGTCATCTACAACGCAGTTTCCGACAGCGATCAAGTCCCGTCGTAGCTGTATGTAAGTTCATCGAGAAATGCGAATCGACCGTATGATCTTCTTCAAACTTGCAGGAGTGCTCTCGATTGGCGACACGAGCATTCTCTCCAAGTTTCATAAACTTCGTACGGCTGGAAGCGGAGTTGGACACAAATTGTCATCATCCGAATTTCCGCTCAGCGACCGTAGCTGCATGTAAGTTCATCGAGAAATGCGAACCGACCGTACGATCTTCTTCAAACTTGCAGGAGTGCTCTCGATTGGCGACACGAGCATTCTCTACAAGTTTCATAAACTTCGTACGGCTGGAAGCGGAGTTAGACACAAATTGTCATCTACAACGCAGTTTCCGCTCAGCGACCAAGTCCCGTCGTAGCTGTATGTAAGTTCATCGAGAAATGCGAACCGACCGTACAATCTTCTTCAAACTTGCAGGAGTGCTCTCGATTGGCGACACGAGCATTCTCTACAAGTTTCATAAACTTCGTACGGCTGGAAGCGGAGTGAGACACAAATTGTCATCATCCGAATTTCCGCTCAGCGACCAAGTCCCGTCGTAGCTGTATGTAAGTTCATCGAGAAATGCGAACCGACCGTACAATCTTCTTCAAACTTGCAGGAGTGCTCTCGATTGGCGACACGAGCATTCTCTACAAGTTTCATAAACTTCGTATGGCTGGAAGGGGAGTTAGACACAAATTGTCATCTACAACGCAGTTTCCGACAGCGATCAAGTCCCGTCGTAGCTGTATGTAAGTTCATCGAGAAATGCGAATCGACCGTATGATCTTCTTCAAACTTGCAGGAGTGCTCTCGATTGGCGACACGAGCATTCTCTACAAGTTTCATAAACTTCGTACGGTTGGAAGCGGAGTTTGAAAAAAATTGTCATCATCCGAATTTCCGCTCAGCGACCAAGTCCCTTCGTAGCTGCATGTAAGTTCATCGAGAAATGCGAACCGACCGTACGATCTTCTTCAAACTTGCAGGAGTGCTCTCGATTGGCGACACGAGCATTCTCTACAAGTTTCATAAACTTCGTACGGCTGGAAGCAGAGTTTGAATAAAATTGTCATCATCCGAATTTCCGCTCAGCGACCAAGTCCATTTGTAGCTGCATGTAAGTTCATCGAGAAATCTGAACCGACCATACGATCATCTTCAAACTTGCAGGAGTGCTCTCGATTGGCGACACGAGCATTCTCTACAAGTTTCATAAACTTCGTACGGCTGGAAGGGGCGTTAGACACAAATTGTCATCTACAACGCAGTACTGGATAGTTCCCGTTCAGCGACTAAGTCCCGTCGTAGGTGCATGTAAGTTCATCGAGAAATGTTAACCGACCGTACGATCTTCTTCAAACTTGCAGGAGTGCTCTCGATTGGCGTCACGAGCATTCTCTATAAGTTTCATAAACTTCGCACGGCTGGAAGGGGAGTTAGACACAAATTGTCATCTACAACGCAGTTTCCGCTCAGCGACCAAATCCCTTCGTAGCTGCATGTAAGTTCATCGAGAAATGCGAACCGACCGTACAATCTTCTTCAAACTTGCAGGAGTGCTCTCGATTGGCGACACGAGCATTCTCTACAAGTTTCATAAACTTCGTACGGCTGGAAGCGGAGTGAGACACAAATTGTCATCATCCGAATTTCCGCTCAGCGAGCAAGTCCCGTCGTAGCTATATGTAAGTTCATCGAGAAATGCGAACCGACCGTACGATCTTCTTCAAACTTGCAGGAGTGCTCTCGATTGGCGTCACGAGCATTCTCTATAAGTTTCATAAACTTCGCACGGCTGGAAGGGGAGTTAGACACAAATTGTCATCTACAACGCAGTTTCCGACAGCGATCAAGTCCCGTCGTAGCTGTATGTAAGTTCATCGAGAAATGCGAATCGACCGTATGATCTTCTTCAAACTTGCAGGAGTGCTCTCGATTGGCGACACGAGCATTCTCTCCAAGTTTCATAAACTTCGTACGGCTGGAAGCGGAGTTGGACACAAATTGTCATCATCCGAATTTCCGCTCAGCGACCGTAGCTGCATGTAAGTTCATTGAGAAATATGAACCGACCGTACGATCTTCTTCAAACTTGCAGGAGTGCTCTCGATTGGCGTCACGAGCATTCTCTATAAGTTTCATAAACTTCGCATGGCTGGAAGGGGAGTTAGACACAAATTGTCATCTACAACGCAGTTTCCGCTCAGCGACCAAATCCCTTCGTAGCTGCATGTAAGTTCATCGAGAAATGCGAACCGACCGTACGATCTTCTTCAAACTTGCAGGAGTGCTCTCGATTGGCGACACGAGCATTCTCTACAAGTTTCATAAACTTCGTACGGCTGGAAGCGGAGTTAGACACAAATTGTCATCTACAACGCAGTTTCCGCTCAGCGACCAAGTCCCGTCGTAGCTGTATGTAAGTTCATCGAGAAATGCGAACCGACCGTACAATCTTCTTCAAACTTGCAGGAGTGCTCTCGATTGGCGACACGAGCATTCTCTACAAGTTTCATAAACTTCGTACGGCTGGAAGCGGAGTGAGACACAAATTGTCATCATCCGAATTTCCGCTCAGCGACCAAGTCCCGTCGTAGCTGTATGTAAGTTCATCGAGAAATGCGAACCGACCGTACAATCTTCTTCAAACTTGCAGGAGTGCTCTCGATTGGCGACACGAGCATTCTCTACAAGTTTCATAAACTTCGTATGGCTGGAAGGGGAGTTAGACACAAATTGTCATCTACAACGCAGTTTCCGACAGCGATCAAGTCCCGTCGTAGCTGTATGTAAGTTCATCGAGAAATGCGAACCGACCGTACGATCTTCTTCAAACTTGCAGGAGTGCTCTCGATTGGCGACACGAGCATTCTCTACAAGTTTCATAAACTTCGTACGGCTGGAAGCGGAGTGAGACACAAATTGTCATCATCCGAATTTCCGCTCAGCGAGCAAGTCCCTTCGTAGCTGCATGTAAGTTCATCGAGAAATCTGAACCGACCATACGATCATCTTCACACTTGCAGGAGTGCTCTCGATTGGCGACACGAGCATTCTCTACAAGTTTCATAAACTTCGTACGGCTGGAAGCGGAGTTTGAAAAAAATTGTCATCATCCGAATTTCGGCTCAGCGACCAAGTCACTTCGTAGCTGCATGTAAGTTCATCGAGAAATCTGAACCGACCGTACGATCATCTTCAAACTTGCTGGAGTGCTCTCGATTGGCGTCACGAGCATTCTCTATAAGTTTCATAAACTTCGCACGCCTGGAAGGGGAGTTAGACACAAATTGTCATCTACAACGCAGTTTCCGACAGCGATCAAGTCCCGTCGTAGCTGTATGTAAGTTCATCGAGAAATGCGAATCGACCGTATGATCTTCTTCAAACTTGCAGGAGTGCTCTCGATTGGCGACACGAGCATTCTCTCCAAGTTTCATAAACTTCGTACGGCTGGAAGCGGAGTTAGACACAAATTGTCATCTACAACGCAGTACTGGATAGTTCCCGTTCAGCGACTAAGTCCCGTCGTAGGTGCATGTAAGTTCATCGAGAAATGTTAACCGACCGTACGATCTTCTTCAAACTTGCAGGAGTGCTCTCGATTGGCGTCACGAGCATTCTCTATAAGTTTCATAAACTTCGCACGGCTGGAAGGGGAGTTAGACACAAATTGTCATCTACAACGCAGTTTCCGCTCAGCGACCAAATCCCTTCGTAGCTGCATGTAAGTTCATCGAGAAATGCGAACCGACCGTACAATCTTCTTCAAACTTGCAGGAGTGCTCTCGATTGGCGACACGAGCATTCTCTACAAGTTTCATAAACTTCGTACGGCTGGAAGCGGAGTGAGACACAAATTGTCATCATCCGAATTTCCGCTCAGCGAGCAAGTCCCGTCGTAGCTATATGTAAGTTCATCGAGAAATGCGAACCGACCGTACGATCTTCTTCAAACTTGCAGGAGTGCTCTCGATTGGCGTCACGAGCATTCTCTATAAGTTTCATAAACTTCGCACGGCTGGAAGGGGAGTTAGACACAAATTGTCATCTACAACGCAGTTTCCGACAGCGATCAAGTCCCGTCGTAGCTGTATGTAAGTTCATCGAGAAATGCGAATCGACCGTATGATCTTCTTCAAACTTGCAGGAGTGCTCTCGATTGGCGACACGAGCATTCTCTCCAAGTTTCATAAACTTCGTACGGCTGGAAGCGGAGTTGGACACAAATTGTCATCATCCGAATTTCCGCTCAGCGACCGTAGCTGCATGTAAGTTCATTGAGAAATATGAACCGACCGTACGATCTTCTTCAAACTTGCAGGAGTGCTCTCGATTGGCGTCACGAGCATTCTCTATAAGTTTCATAAACTTCGCATGGCTGGAAGGGGAGTTAGACACAAATTGTCATCTACAACGCAGTTTCCGCTCAGCGACCAAATCCCTTCGTAGCTGCATGTAAGTTCATCGAGAAATGCGAACCGACCGTACGATCTTCTTCAAACTTGCAGGAGTGCTCTCGATTGGCGACACGAGCATTCTCTACAAGTTTCATAAACTTCGTACGGCTGGAAGCGGAGTTAGACACAAATTGTCATCTACAACGCAGTTTCCGCTCAGCGACCAAGTCCCGTCGTAGCTGTATGTAAGTTCATCGAGAAATGCGAACCGACCGTACAATCTTCTTCAAACTTGCAGGAGTGCTCTCGATTGGCGACACGAGCATTCTCTACAAGTTTCATAAACTTCGTACGGCTGGAAGCGGAGTGAGACACAAATTGTCATCATCCGAATTTCCGCTCAGCGACCAAGTCCCGTCGTAGCTGTATGTAAGTTCATCGAGAAATGCGAACCGACCGTACAATCTTCTTCAAACTTGCAGGAGTGCTCTCGATTGGCGACACGAGCATTCTCTACAAGTTTCATAAACTTCGTATGGCTGGAAGGGGAGTTAGACACAAATTGTCATCTACAACGCAGTTTCCGACAGCGATCAAGTCCCGTCGTAGCTGTATGTAAGTTCATCGAGAAATGCGAACCGACCGTACGATCTTCTTCAAACTTGCAGGAGTGCTCTCGATTGGCGACACGAGCATTCTCTACAAGTTTCATAAACTTCGTACGGCTGGAAGCGGAGTGAGACACAAATTGTCATCATCCGAATTTCCGCTCAGCGAGCAAGTCCCTTCGTAGCTGCATGTAAGTTCATCGAGAAATCTGAACCGACCATACGATCATCTTCACACTTGCAGGAGTGCTCTCGATTGGCGACACGAGCATTCTCTACAAGTTTCATAAACTTCGTACGGCTGGAAGCGGAGTTTGAAAAAAATTGTCATCATCCGAATTTCGGCTCAGCGACCAAGTCACTTCGTAGCTGCATGTAAGTTCATCGAGAAATCTGAACCGACCGTACGATCATCTTCAAACTTGCTGGAGTGCTCTCGATTGGCGTCACGAGCATTCTCTATAAGTTTCATAAACTTCGCACGCCTGGAAGGGGAGTTAGACACAAATTGTCATCTACAACGCAGTTTCCGACAGCGATCAAGTCCCGTCGTAGCTGTATGTAAGTTCATCGAGAAATGCGAATCGACCGTATGATCTTCTTCAAACTTGCAGGAGTGCTCTCGATTGGCGACACGAGCATTCTCTCCAAGTTTCATAAACTTCGTACGGCTGGAAGCGGAGTTAGACACAAATTGTCATCATTCGAATTTCCGCTCAGCGACCGTAGCTGCATGTAAGTTCATTGAGAAATCTGAACCGACCGTACGATCTTCTTCAAACTTGCAGGAGTGCTCTCGATTGGCGACACGAGCATGCTGTACAAGTTTCATAAACTTCGTACGGCTGGAAGCGGAGTTTGAAAAAAATTGTCATCATCCGAAATTCCGCTCAGCGACCAAGTCCCTTTGTAGCTGCATGTAAGTTCATCGAGAAATCTGAACCGACCATACGATCATCTTCACACTTGCAGGAGTGCTCTCGATTGGCGACACCAGCATTCTCTCCAAGTTTCATAAACTTCGTACGGCTGGAAGCGGTGTTAGACACAAATTGTCATCATCCGAATTTCCGCTCAGCGACCGTAGCTGCATGTAAGTTCATTGAGAAATCTGAACCGACCGTACGATCTTCTTCAAACTTGCAGGAGTGCTCTCGATTGGCGACACGAGCATTCTCTACAAGTTTCATAAACTTCGTACGGCTGGAAGCGGAGTTTGAATAAAATTGTCATCAACAACGCAGTTTCCGCTCAGCGACCAAATCCCTTCGTAGCTGCATGTAAGTTCATCGAGAAATGCGAACCGACCGTACGATCTTCTTCAAACTTGCAGGAGTGCTCTCGATTGGCGACACGAGCATTCTCTACAAGTTTCATAAACTTCGTACGGCTGGAAACGGAGTTTGAATAAAATTGTCATCATCCGAATTTCCGCTTAGCGACCAAGTCCATTTGTAGCTGCATGTAAGTTCATCGAGAAATCTGAACCGACCATACGATCATCTTCAAACTTGCAGGAGTGCTCTCGATTGGCGACACGAGCAATCTCTACAAGTTTCATAAACTTCGTACGGCTGGAAGGGGCGTTAGACACAAATTGTCATCTACAACGCAGTACTGGATAGTTCCCGTTCAGCGACTAAGTCCCGTCGTAGGTGCATGTAAGTTCATCGAGAAATGTTAACCGACCGTACGATCTTCTTCAAACTTGCAGGAGTGCTCTCGATTGGCGTCACGAGCATTCTCTATTAGTTTCATAAACTTCGCATGGCTGGAAGGGGAGTTAGACACAAATTGTCATCTACAACGCAGTTTCCGCTCAGCGACCAAATCCCTTCGTAGCTGCATGTAAGTTCATCGAGAAATGCGAACCGACCGTACGATCTTCTTCAAACTTGCAGGAGTGCTCTCGATTGGCGACACGAGCATTCTCTACAAGTTTCATAAACTTCGTACGGCTGGAAGCGGAGTTAGACACAAATTGTCATCTACAACGCAGTTTCCGCTCAGCGACCAAGTCCCGTCGTAGCTGTATGTAAGTTCATCGAGAAATGCGAACCGACCGTACAATCTTCTTCAAACTTGCAGGAGTGCTCTCGATTGGCGACACGAGCATTCTCTACAAGTTTCATAAACTTCGTACGGCTGGAAGCGGAGTGAGACACAAATTGTCATCATCCGAATTTCCGCTCAGCGAGCAAGTCCCGTCGTAGCTATATGTAAGTTCATCGAGAAATGCGAACCGACCGTACGATCTTCTTCAAACTTGCAGGAGTGCTCTCGATTGGCGACACGAGAATTCTCTACAAGTTTCATAAACTTCGTACGGCTGGAAGGGGTGTTAGACACAAATTGTCATCTACAACGCAGTTTCCGCTCAGCGACCAAGTCCCGTCGTGGCTGTATGTAAGTTCATCGAGAAATGCGAACCGACCATACGATCTTCTTCTAACTTGCAGGAGTGCTCTCGATTGACGACACGAGCATGCTGTACAAGTTTCATAAACTTCGTACGGCTGGAAGCGGAGTTTGAAAAAAATTGTCATCATCCGAATTTCCGCTCAGCGACCAAGTCACTTCGTAGCTGCATGTAAGTTCATCGAGAAATCTGAACCGACCGTACGATCATCTTCAAACTTGCTGGAGTGCTCTCGATTGGCGTCACGAGCATTCTCTATAAGTTTCATAAACTTCGCACTGCTGGAAGGGGAGTTAGACACAAATTGTCATCTACAACTCAGTTTTTGACAGCGATCAAGTCCCGTCGTAGCTGTATGTAAGTTCATCGAGAAATGCGAATCGACAGTATGATCTTCTTCAAACTTGCAGGAGTGCTCTCGATTGGCGACACGAGCATTCTCTCCAAGTTTCATAAACTTCGTACGGCTGGAAGCGGAGTTAGACACAAATTGTCATCATCCGAATTTCCGCTCAGCGACCGTAGGTGCATGTAAGTTCATTGAGAAATCTGAACCGACCGTACGATCTTCTTCAAACTTGCAGGAGTGCTCTCGATTGGCGTCACGAGCATTCTCTATAAGTTTCATAAACTTCGCACGGCTGGAAGGGGAGTTAGACACAAATTGTCATCTACAACGCAGTTTCCGCTCAGCGACCAAATCCCTTCGTAGCTGCATGTAAGTTCATCGAGAAATGCGAACCGACCGTACGATCTTCTTCAAACTTGCAGGAGTGCTCTCGATTGGCGACACGAGCATTCTCTACAAGTTTCATAAACTTCGTACGGCTGGAAGCGGAGTTAGACACAAATTGTCATCTACAACGCAGTTTCCGCTCAGCGACCAAGTCCCGTCGTAGCTGTATGTAAGTTCATCGAGAAATGCGAACCGACCGTACAATCTTCTTCAAACTTGCAGGAGTGCTCTCGATTGGCGACACGAGCATTCTCTATAAGTTTCATAAACTTCGCACGGCTGGAAGGGGAGTTAGACACAAATTGTCATCTACAACGCAGGTTCCGACAGCGATCAAGTCCCGTCGTAGCTGTATGTAAGTTCATCGAGAAATGCGAATCGACCGTATGATCTTCTTCAAACTTGCAGGAGTGCTCTCGATTGGCGACACGAGCATTCTCTCCAAGTTTCATAAACTTCGTACGGCTGGAAGCGGAGTTAGACACAAATTGTCATCTACAACGCAGTTTCCGCTCAGCGACCAAGTACCGTCGTAGCTGTATGTAAGTTCATCGAGAAATGCGAACCGACCGTACAATCTTCTTCAATCTTGCAGGAGTGTTCTCGATTGGCGACACGAGCATTCTCTACAAGTTTCATAATCTTCGTACGGCTGGAAGGGGTGTTAGACACAAATTGTCATCTACAACGCAGTTTCCGCTCAGCGACCAAGTCCCGTCGTGGCTGTATGTAAGTTCATCGAGAAATGCGAACCGACCATACGATCTTCTTCTAACTTGCAGGAGTGCTCTCGATTGACGACACGAGCATGCTGTACAAGTTTCATATACTTCGTACGGCTGGAAGCGGAGTTTGAAAAAAATTGTCATCATCCGAATTTCCGCTCAGCGACCAAGTCACTTCGTAGCTGCATGTAAGTTCATCGAGAAATCTGAACCGACCGTACGATCATCTTCAAACTTGCTGGAGTGCTCTCGATTGGCGTCACGAGCATTCTCTATAAGTTTCATAAACTTCGCACGGCTGGAAGGGGAGTTAGACACAAATTGTCATCTACAACGCAGTTTCCGACAGCGATCAAGTCCCGTCGTAGCTGTATGTAAGTTCATCGAGAAATGCGAATCGACCGTATGATCTTCTTCAAACTTGCAGGAGTGCTCTCGATTGGCGACACGAGCATTCTCTCCAAGTTTCATAAACTTCGTACGGCTGGAAGCGGAGTTAGACACAAATTGTCATCATCCGAATTTCCGCTCAGCGACCGTAGCTGCATGTAAGTTCATTGAGAAATATGAACCGACCGTACGATCTTCTTCAAACTTGCAGGAGTGCTCTCGATTGGCGTCACGAGCATTCTCTATAAGTTTCATAAACTTCGCATGGCTGGAAGGGGAGTTAGACACAAATTGTCATCTACAACGCAGTTTCCGCTCAGCGACCAAATCCCTTCGTAGCTGCATGTAAGTTCATCGAGAAATGCGAACCGACCGTACGATCTTCTTCAAACTTGCTGGAGTGCTCTCGATTGGCGTCACGAGCATTCTCTATAAGTTTCATAAACTTCGCACTGCTGGAAGGGGAGTTAGACACAAATTGTCATCTACAACTCAGTTTTTGACAGCGATCAAGTCCCGTCGTAGCTGTATGTAAGTTCATCGAGAAATGCGAATCGACAGTATGATCTTCTTCAAACTTGCAGGAGTGCTCTCGATTGGCGACACGAGCATTCTCTCCAAGTTTCATAAACTTCGTACGGCTGGAAGCGGAGTTAGACACAAATTGTCATCATCCGAATTTCCGCTCAGCGACCGTAGGTGCATGTAAGTTCATTGAGAAATCTGAACCGACCGTACGATCTTCTTCAAACTTGCAGGAGTGCTCTCGATTGGCGTCACGAGCATTCTCTATAAGTTTCATAAACTTCGCACGGCTGGAAGGGGAGTTAGACACAAATTGTCATCTACAACGCAGTTTCCGCTCAGCGACCAAATCCCTTCGTAGCTGCATGTAAGTTCATCGAGAAATGCGAACCGACCGTACGATCTTCTTCAAACTTGCAGGAGTGCTCTCGATTGGCGACACGAGCATTCTCTACAAGTTTCATAAACTTCGTACGGCTGGAAGCGGAGTTAGACACAAATTGTCATCTACAACGCAGTTTCCGCTCAGCGACCAAGTCCCGTCGTAGCTGTATGTAAGTTCATCGAGAAATGCGAACCGACCGTACAATCTTCTTCAAACTTGCAGGAGTGCTCTCGATTGGCGACACGAGCATTCTCTACAAGTTTCATAAACTTCGTACGGCTGGAAGCGGAGTGAGACACAAATTGTCATCATCCGAATTTCCGCTCAGCGAGCAAGTCCCGTCGTAGCTATATGTAAGTTCATCGAGAAATGCGAACCGACAGTACGATCTTCTTCAAACTTGCAGGAGTGCTCTCGATTGGCGACACGAGCATTCTCTACAAGTTTCATAAACTTCGTACGGCTGGAAGGGGTGTTAGACACAAATTGTCATCTACAACGCAGTTTCCGCTCAGCGACCAAGTCCCGTCGTGGGTGTATGTAAGTTCATCGAGAAATGCGAACCGACCATACGATCTTCTTCTAACTTGCAGGAGTGCTCTCGATTGACGACACGAGCATGCTGTACAAGTTTCATATACTTCGTACGGCTGGAAGCGGAGTTTGAAAAAAATTGTCATCATCCGAATTTCCGCTCAGCGACCAAGTCACTTCGTAGCTGCATGTAAGTTCATCGAGAAATCTGAACCGACCGTACGATCATCTTCAAACTTGCTGGAGTGCTCTCGATTGGCGTCACGAGCATTCTCTATAAGTTTCATAAACTTCGCACGGCTGGAAGGGGAGTTAGACACAAATTGTCATCTACAACGCAGGTTCCGACAGCGATCAAGTCCCGTCGTAGCTGTATGTAAGTTCATCGAGAAATGCGAATCGACCGTATGATCTTCTTCAAACTTGCAGGAGTGCTCTCGATTGGCGACACGAGCATTCTCTCCAAGTTTCATAAACTTCGTACGGCTGGAAGCGGAGTTAGACACAAATTGTCATCTACAACGCAGTTTCCGCTCAGCGACCAAGTACCGTCGTAGCTGTATGTAAGTTCATCGAGAAATGCGAACCGACCGTACAATCTTCTTCAATCTTGCAGGAGTGTTCTCGATTGGCGACACGAGCATTCTCTACAAGTTTCATAAACTTCGTACGGCTGGAAGGGGTGTTAGACACAAATTGTCATCTACAACGCAGTTTCCGCTCAGCGACCAAGTCCCGTCGTGGCTGTATGTAAGTTCATCGAGAAATGCGAACCGACCATACGATCTTCTTCTAACTTGCAGGAGTGCTCTCGATTGACGACACGAGCATGCTGTACAAGTTTCATATACTTCGTACGGCTGGAAGCGGAGTTTGAAAAAAATTGTCATCATCCGAATTTCCGCTCAGCGACCAAGTCACTTCGTAGCTGCATGTAAGTTCATCGAGAAATCTGAACCGACCGTACGATCATCTTCAAACTTGCTGGAGTGCTCTCGATTGGCGTCACGAGCATTCTCTATAAGTTTCATAAACTTCGAACGGCTGGAAGGGGAGTTAGACACAAATTGTCATCTACAACGCAGTTTCCGACAGCGATCAAGTCCCGTCGTAGCTGTATGTAAGTTCATCGAGAAATGCGAATCGACCGTATGATCTTCTTCAAACTTGCAGGAGTGCTCTCGATTGGCGACACGAGCATTCTCTCCAAGTTTCATAAACTTCGTACGGCTGGAAGCGGAGTTAGACACAAATTGTCATCATCCGAATTTCCGCTCAGCGACCGTAGCTGCATGTAAGTTCATTGAGAAATATGAACCGACCGTACGATCTTCTTCAAACTTGCAGGAGTGCTCTCGATTGGCGTCACGAGCATTCTCTATAAGTTTCATAAACTTCGCATGGCTGGAAGGGGAGTTAGACACAAATTGTCATCTACAACGCAGTTTCCGCTCAGCGACCAAATCCCTTCGTAGCTGCATGTAAGTTCATCGAGAAATGCGAACCGACCGTACGATCTTCTTCAAACTTGCAGGAGTGCTCTCGATTGGCGACACGAGCATTCTCTACAAGTTTCATAAACTTCGTACGGCTGGAAGCGGAGTTAGACACAAATTGTCATCTACAACGCAGTTTCCGCTCAGCGACCAAGTCCCGTCGTAGCTGTATGTAAGTTCATCGAGAAATGCGAACTGACCGTACAATCTTCTTCAAACTTGCAGGAGTGCTCTCGATTGGCGACACGAGCATTCTCTACAAGTTTCATAAACTTCGTACGGCTGGAAGCGGAGTGAGACACAAATTGTCATCATCCGAATTTCCGCTCAGCGAGCAAGTCCCGTCGTAGCTATATGTAAGTTCATCGAGAAATGCGAACCGACCGTACGATCTTCTTCAAACTTGCAGGAGTGCTCTCGACTGGCGACACGAGCATTCTCTACAAGTTTCATAAACTTCGTACGGCTGGAAGGGGTGTTAGACACAAATTGTCATCTACAACGCAGTTTCCGCTCAGCGACCAAGTCCCGTCGTGGCTGTATGTAAGTTCATCGAGAAATGCGAACCGACCATACGATCTTCTTCCAACTTGCAGGGGTGCTCTCGATTGACGACACGAGCATGCTGTACAAGTTTCATAAACTTCGTACGGCTGGAAGCGGAGTTTGAAAAAAATTGTCATCATCCGAATTTCCGCTCAGCGACCAAGTCACTTCGTAGCTGCATGTAAGTTCATCGAGAAATTTGAACCGACCGTACGATCATCTTCAAACTTGCAGGAGTGCTCTCGATTGGCGTCACGAGCATTCTCTATAAGTTTCATAAACTTCGCACGGCTGGAAGGGGAGTTAGACACAAATTGTCATCTACAACGCAGTTTCCGCTCAGCGACCAAGCCCCGTCGTAGCTGTATGTAAGTTCATCGAGAAATGCGAACCGACCGTACGATCTTCTTCAAACTTGCAGGAGTGCTCTCGATTGGCGACACGAGCATTCTCTACAAGTTTCATAAACTTCGTACGGCTGGAAGCGGAGTGAGACACAAATTGTCATCATCCGAATTTCCGCTCAGCGAGCAAGTCCCTTCGTAGCTGCATGTAAGTTCATCGAGAAATCTGAACCGACCATACGATCATCTTCACACTTGCAGGAGTGCTCTCGATTGGCGACACGAGCATTCTCTACAAGTTTCATAAACTTCGTACGGCTGGAAGCGGAGTTTGAAAAAAATTGTCATCATCCGAATTTCGGCTCAGCGACCAAGTCACTTCGTAGCTGCATGTAAGTTCATCGAGAAATCTGAACCGACCGTACGATCATCTTCAAACTTGCTGGAGTGCTCTCGATTGGCGTCACGAACATTCTCTATAAGTTTCATAAACTTCGCACGCCTGGAAGGGGAGTTAGACACAAATTGTCATCTACAACGCAGTTTCCGACAGCGATCAAGTCCCGTCGTAGCTGTATGTAAGTTCATCGAGAAATGCGAATCGACCGTATGATCTTCTTCAAACTTGCAGGAGTGCTCTCGATTGGCGACACGAGCATTCTCTACAAGTTTCATAAACTTCGTACGGTTGGAAGCGGAGTTTGAAAAAAATTGTCATCATCCGAATTTCCGCTCAGCGACCAAGTCCCTTTGTAGCTGCGTGTAAGTTCATCGAGAAATCTGAACCGACCATACGATCATCTTCACACTTGCAGGAGTGCTCTCGATGGGCGACACCAGCATTCTCTCCAAGTTTCATAAACTTCGTACGGCTGGAAGCGGTGTTAGACACAAATTGTCATCATCCGAATATCCGCTCAGCGACCGTAGCTGCATGTAAGTTCATTGAGAAATCTGAACCGACCGTACGATCTTCTTCAAACTTGCAGGAGTGCTCTCGATTGGCGACACGAGCATTCTCTACAAGTTTCATAAACTTCGTACGGCTGGAAGCGGAGTTTGAATAAAATTGTCATCAACAACGCAGTTTCCGCTCAGCGACCAAATCCCTTCGTAGCTGCATGTAAGTTCATCGAGAAATGCGAACCGACCGTACGATCTTCTTCAAACTTGCAGGAGTGCTCTCGATTGGCGACACGAGCATTCTCTACAAGTTTCATAAACTTCGTACGGCTGGAAGCAGAGTTTGAATAAAATTGTCATCATCCGAATTTCCGCTCAGCGACCAAGTCCATTTGTAGCTGCATGTAAGTTCATCGAGAAATCTGAACCGACCGTACGATCATCTTCAAACTTGCAGGAGTGCTCTCGATTGGCGACACGAGCATTCTCTACAAGTTTCATAAACTTCGTACGGCTGGAAGGGGCGTTAGACACAAATTGTCATCTACAACGCAGTACTGGATAGTTCCGGTTCAGCGACTAAGTCCCGTCGTAGGTGCATGTAAGTTCATCGAGAAATGTTAACCGACCGTACGATCTTCTTCAAACTTGCAGGAGTGCTCTCGATTGGCGACACGAGCATTCTCTACAAGTTTCAAAAACTTCGTATGGCTGGAAGCGGAGTTAGACACAAATTGTCATCTACAACGCAGAACTGGATAGTTCCCGTTCAGCGATTAAGTCCCGTCGTAGCTGCATGTAAGTTCATCGAGAAATGTGAACCGACCGTCAGATCTTCTTCAAACTCGCAGGAGTCCTCTCGATTGACGACACGAGCATGCTGTACAAGTTTCATAAACTTCGTACGGCTGGAAGCGGAGTTTGAAAAAAATTGTCATCATCCGAATTTCCGCTCAGCGACCAAGTCCCTTTGTAGCTGCATGTAAGTTCATCGAGAAATCTGAACCGACCGTACGATCATCTTCAAACTTGCAGGAGTGCTCTCGATTGGCGACACGAGCATTCTCTACAAGTTTCATAAACTTCGTACGGCTGGAAGGGGTGTTAGACACAAAATTGTCATCTACAACGCAGTTTCCGCTCAGCGAACAAGTCCCGTCGTAGCTGTATGTAAGTTCATCGAGAAATGCGAACCGACCGTACGATCTTCTTCAAATTTGCAGGAGTGCTCTCGATTGGCGACACGAGCATTCTCTACAAATTTCATAAACTTCGTACGGCTGGAAGTGGAGTTAGACACGAATTGTCATCATCCGAATTTCCGCTCAGCGACCAAGTCCCTTCGTAGCTGCATGTAAGTTCATCGAGAAATCTGAACCGACCGTACGATCATCTTCACACTTGCAGGAGTACTCTCGATTGGCGACACGAGCATTCTCTACAAGTTTCATAAACTTCGTACGGCTGGAAGCGGGGTTAGACACAAATTGTCATCATCCGAATTTCCGCTCAGCGACCAAGTCCCTTCGTAGCTGCATGTAAGTTCATCGAGAAATCTGAACCGACCATGCGATCATCTTCACACTTGCAGGAGTGCTCTCGATTGGCGACACGAGCATTCTCT
This sequence comes from Priocnemis perturbator, assembly GCA_963942575.1. NCBI lineage: Eukaryota > Metazoa > Arthropoda > Insecta > Hymenoptera > Pompilidae > Priocnemis > Priocnemis perturbator. The sequence goes on from CAWWDK010000055.1 coordinate 675,576, forward strand.
ACAAGTTTCATAAACTTCGTACGGCTGGAAGGGGAGTTAGACACAAATTGTCATCTACAACGCAGTTTCTGCTCAGCGACCAAGTCCCGTCGTGGCTGTATGTAAGTTCATCGAGAAATGCGAACCGACCGTACGATCTTCTTCAAACTTGCAGGAGTGCTCTCGATTGGCGACACGAGCATTCTCTACAAGTTTCATAAACTTCGTACGGCTGGAAGCGGAGTTTGAATAAAATTGTCATCATCCGAATTTCCGCTCAGCGACCAAGTCCATTTGTAGCTGCATGTAAGTTCATCGAGAAATCTGAACCGACCATACGATCATCTTCAAACTTGCAGGAGTGCTCTCGATTGGCGACACGAGCATTCTCTACAAGTTTCATAAACTTCGTACGGCTGGAAGGGGCGTTAGACACAAATTGTCATCTACAACGCAGTACTGGATAGTTCCCGTTCAGCGACTAAGTCCCGTCGTAGGTGCATGTAAGTTCATCGAGAAATGTTAACCGACCGTACGATCTTCTTCAAACTTGCAGGAGTGCTCTCGATTGGCGTCACGAGCATGCTGTACAAGTTTCATAAACTTCGTACGGCTGGAAGCGGAGTTTGAAAAAAATTGTCATCATCCGAATTTCCGCTCAGCGACCAAGTCACTTCGTAGCTGCATGTAAGTTCATCGAGAAATTTGAACCGACCGTACGATCATCTTCAAACTTGCAGGAGTGCTCTCGATTGGCGTCACGAGCATTCTCTATAAGTTTCATAAACTTCGCACGGCTGGAAGGGGAGTTAGACACAAATTGTCATCTACAACGCAGTTTCCGCTCAGCGACCAAGCCCCGTCGTAGCTGTATGTAAGTTCATCGAGAAATGCGAACCGACCGTACGATCTTCTTCAAACTTGCAGGAGTGCTCTCGATTGGCGACACGAGCATTCTCTACAAGTTTCAAAAACTTCGTATGGCTGGAAGCGGAGTTAGACACAAATTGTCATCTACAACGCAGAACTGGATAGTTCCCGTTCAGCGATTAAGTCCCGTCGTAGCTGCATGTAAGTTCATCGAGAAATGTGAACCGACCGTCAGATCTTCTTCAAACTTGCAGGAGTCCTCTCGATTGACGACACGAGCATGCTGTACAAGTTTCATAAACTTCGTACGGCTGGAAGCGGAGTTTGAAAAAAATTGTCATCATCCGAATTTCCGCTCAGCGACCAAGTCCCTTTGTAGCTGCATGTAAGTTCATCGAGAAATCTGAACCGACCGTACGATCATCTTCAAACTTGCAGGAGTGCTCTCGATTGGCGACACGAGCATTCTCTACAAGTTTCATAAACTTCGTACGGCTGGAAGGGGTGTTAGACACAAAATTGTCATCTACAACGCAGTTTCCGCTCAGCGAACAAGTCCCGTCGTAGCTGTATGTAAGTTCATCGAGAAATGCGAACCGACCGTACGATCTTCTTCAAATTTGCAGGAGTGCTCTCGATTGGCGACACGAGCATTCTCTACAAATTTCATAAACTTCGTACGGCTGGAAGTGGAGTTAGACACGAATTGTCATCATCCGAATTTCCGCTCAGCGACCAAGTCCCTTCGTAGCTGCATGTAAGTTCATCGAGAAATCTGAACCGACCGTACGATCATCTTCACACTTGCAGGAATACTCTCGATTGGCGACACGAGCATTCTCTACAAGTTTCATAAACTTCGTACGGCTGGAAGCGGGGTTAGACACAAATTGTCATCATCCGAATTTCCGCTCAGCGACCAAGTCCCTTCGTAGCTGCATGTAAGTTCATCGAGAAATCTGAACCGACCATGCGATCATCTTCACACTTGCAGGAGTGCTCTCGATTGGCGACACGAGCATTCTCTACAAGTTTCATAAACTTCGTACGGCTGGAAGGGGAGTTAGACACAAATTGTCATCTACAACGCAGTTTCTGCTCAGCGACCAAGTCCCGTCGTGGCTGTATGTAAGTTCATCGAGAAATGCGAACCGACCGTACGATCTTCTTCAAACTTGCAGGAGTGCTCTCGATTGGCGACACGAGCATTCTCTACAAGTTTCATAAACTTCGTACGGCTGGAAGCGGAGTTTGAATAAAATTGTCATCATCCGAATTTCCGCTCAGCGACCAAGTCCATTTGTAGCTGCATGTAAGTTCATCGAGAAATCTGAACCGACCATACGATCATCTTCAAACTTGCAGGAGTGCTCTCGATTGGCGACACGAGCATTCTCTACAAGTTTCATAAACTTCGTACGGCTGGAAGGGGCGTTAGACACAAATTGTCATCTACAACGCAGTTTCCGCTCAGCGACCAAATCCCTTCGTAGCTGCATGTAAGTTCATCGAGAAATGCGAACCGACCGTACGATCTTCTTCAAACTTGCAGGAGTGCTCTCGATTGGCGACACGAGCATTCTCTACAAGTTTCATAAACTTCGTACGGCTGGAAGCGGAGTTAGACACAAATTGTCATCTACAACGCAGTTTCCGCTCAGCGACCAAGTCCCGTCGTAGCTGTATGTAAGTTCATCGAGAAATGCGAACCGACCGTACAATCTTCTTCAAACTTGCAGGAGTGCTCTCGATTGGCGACACGAGCATTCTCTACAAGTTTCATAAACTTCGTACGGCTGGAAGCGGAGTGAGACACAAATTGTCATCATCCGAATTTCCGCTCAGCGAGCAAGTCCCGTCGTAGCTATATGTAAGTTCATCGAGAAATGCGAACCGACCGTACGATCTTCTTCAAACTTGCAGGAGTGCTCTCGATTGGCGACACGAGAATTCTCTACAAGTTTCATAAACTTCGTACGGCTGGAAGGGGTGTTAGACACAAATTGTCATCTACAACGCAGTTTCCGCTCAGCGACCAAGTCCCGTCGTGGCTGTATGTAAGTTCATCGAGAAATGCGAACCGACCATACGATCTTCTTCTAACTTGCAGGAGTGCTCTCGATTGACGACACGAGCATGCTGTACAAGTTTCATAAACTTCGTACGGCTGGAAGCGGAGTTTGAAAAAAATTGTCATCATCCGAATTTCCGCTCAGCGACCAAGTCACTTCGTAGCTGCATGTAAGTTCATCGAGAAATCTGAACCGACCGTACGATCATCTTCAAACTTGCTGGAGTGCTCTCGATTGGCGTCACGAGCATTCTCTATAAGTTTCATAAACTTCGCACTGCTGGAAGGGGAGTTAGACACAAATTGTCATCTACAACTCAGTTTTTGACAGCGATCAAGTCCCGTCGTAGCTGTATGTAAGTTCATCGAGAAATGCGAACCGACCGTACGATCTTCTTCAAACTTGCAGGAGTGCTCTCGATTGGCGACACGAGCATTCTCTACAAGTTTCATAAACTTCGTACGGCTGGAAGCGGAGTTAGACACAAATTGTCATCTACAACGCAGTTTCCGCTCAGCGACCAAGTCCCGTCGTAGCTGTATGTAAGTTCATCGAGAAATGCGAACCGACCGTACAATCTTCTTCAAACTTGCAGGAGTGCTCTCGATTGGCGACACGAGCATTCTCTACAAGTTTCATAAACTTCGTACGGCTGGAAGCGGAGTGAGACACAAATTGTCATCATCCGAATTTCCGCTCAGCGAGCAAGTCCCGTCGTAGCTATATGTAAGTTCATCGAGAAATGCGAACCGACAGTACGATCTTCTTCAAACTTGCAGGAGTGCTCTTGATTGGCGACACGAGCATTCTCTACAAGTTTCATAAACTTCGTACGGCTGGAAGGGGTGTTAGACACAAATTGTCATCTACAACGCAGTTTCCGCTCAGCGACCAAGTCCCGTCGTGGCTGTATGTAAGTTCATCGAGAAATGCGAACCGACCATACGATCTTCTTCTAACTTGCAGGAGTGCTCTCGATTGACGACACGAGCATGCTGTACAAGTTTCATATACTTCGTACGGCTGGAAGCGGAGTTTGAAAAAAATTGTCATCATCCGAATTTCCGCTCAGCGACCAAGTCACTTCGTAGCTGCATGTAAGTTCATCGAGAAATCTGAACCGACCGTACGATCATCTTCAAACTTGCTGGAGTGCTCTCGATTGGCGTCACGAGCATTCTCTATAAGTTTCATAAACTTCGCACGGCTGGAAGGGGAGTTAGACACAAATTGTCATCTACAACGCAGTTTCCGACAGCGATCAAGTCCCGTCGTAGCTGTATGTAAGTTCATCGAGAAATGCGAATCGACCGTATGATCTTCTTCAAACTTGCAGGAGTGCTCTCGATTGGCGACACGAGCATTCTCTCCAAGTTTCATAAACTTCGTACGGCTGGAAGCGGAGTTAGACACAAATTGTCATCTACAACGCAGTTTCCGCTCAGCGACCAAGTCCCGTCGTAGCTGTATGTAAGTTCATCGAGAAATGCGAACCGACCGTACAATCTTCTTCAATCTTGCAGGAGTGTTCTCGATTGGCGACACGAGCATTCTCTACAAGTTTCATAAACTTCGTACGGCTGGAAGGGGTGTTAGACACAAATTGTCATCTACAACGCAGTTTCCGCTCAGCGACCAAGTCCCGTCGTGGCTGTATGTAAGTTCATCGAGAAATGCGAACCGACCATACGATCTTCTTCTAACTTGCAGGAGTGCTCTGGATTGACGACACGAGCATGCTGTACAAGTTTCATATACTTCGTACGGCTGGAAGCGGAGTTTGAAAAAAATTGTCATCATCCGAATTTCCGCTCAGCGACCAAGTCACTTCGTAGCTGCATGTAAGTTCATCGAGAAATCTGAACCGACCGTACGATCATCTTCAAACTTGCTGGAGTGCTCTCGATTGGCGTCACGAGCATTCTCTATAAGTTTCATAAACTTCGCACGGCTGGAAGGGGAGTTAGACACAAATTGTCATCTACAACGCAGTTTCCGACAGCGATCAAGTCCCGTCGTAGCTGTATGTAAGTTCATCGAGAAATGCGAACCGACCGTACAATCTTCTTCAATCTTGCAGGAGTGTTCTCGATTGGCGACACGAGCATTCTCTACAAGTTTCATAAACTTCGTACGGCTGGAAGGGGTGTTAGACACAAATTGTCATCTACAACGCAGTTTCCGCTCAGCGACCAAGTCCCGTCGTGGCTGTATGTAAGTTCATCGAGAAATGCGAACCGACCATACGATCTTCTTCTAACTTGCAGGAGTGCTCTCGATTGACGACACGAGCATGCTGTACAAGTTTCATATACTTCGTACGGCTGGAAGCGGAGTTTGAAAAAAATTGTCATCATCCGAATTTCCGCTCAGCGACCAAGTCACTTCGTAGCTGCATGTAAGTTCATCGAGAAATCTGAACCGACCGTACGATCATCTTCAAACTTGCTGGAGTGCTCTCGATTGGCGTCACGAGCATTCTCTATAAGTTTCATAAACTTCGCACGGCTGGAAGGGGAGTTAGACACAAATTGTCATCTACAACGCAGTTTCCGACAGCGATCAAGTCCCGTCGTAGCTGTATGTAAGTTCATCGAGAAATGCGAATCGACCGTATGATCTTCTTCAAACTTGCAGGAGTGCTCTCGATTGGCGACACGAGCATTCTCTCCAAGTTTCATAAACTTCGTACGGCTGGAAGCGGAGTTAGACACAAATTGTCATCTACAACGCAGTTTCCGCTCAGCGACCAAGTCCCCACGTAGCTGCATGTAAGTTCATCGAGAAATCGGAACCGACCGTACGATCATTTTCAAACTTGCAGGGTTGCTCTCGATTGGCGACACGAGCATTCTGTACAAGTTTCATAAACTTCGCACGGCTGGAAGGGGAGTTAGACACAAATTGTCATCTACAACGCAGTACTGGATAGGTCCCGTTCAGCGACTAAGTCCCGTCGTGGCTGTATGTAAGTTCATCGAGAAATGCGAACCGACCGTCAGATCTTCTTCAAACTTGCAGGAGTGCTCTCGATTGACGACACGAGCATGCTGTACAAGTTTCATAAACTTCGTACGGCTGGAAGCGGAGTTTGAAAAAAATTGTCATCATCCGAATTTCCGCACAGCGACCAAGTCCCTTTGTAGCTGCATGTAAGTTCATCGAGAAATCTGAACCGACCGTACGATCATCTTCAAACTTGCAGGAGTGCACTCGATTGGCGACACGAGCATTCTCTACAAGTTTCATAAACTTCGTACGGCTGGAAGGGGTGTTAGACACAAAATTGTCATCTACAACGCAGTTTCCGCTCAGCGACCAAATCCCTTCGTTGCTGCATGTAAGTTCATCGAGAAATGCGAACCGACCGTACGATCTTCTTCAAACTTGCAGGAGTGCTCTCGATTGGCGACACGAGCATTCTCTACAAGTTTCATAAACTTCGTACGGCTGGAAGCGGAGTTAGACACAAATTGTCATCTACAACGCAGTTTCCGCTCAGCGACCAAGTCCCGTCGTAGCTGTATGTAAGTTCATCGAGAAATGCGAACCGACCGTACAATCTTCTTCAAACTTGCAGGAGTGCTCTCGATTGGCGACACGAGCATTCTCTACAAGTTTCATAAACTTCGTACGGCTGGAAGCGGAGTGAGACACAAATTGTCATCATCCGAATTTCCGCTCAGCGAGCAAGTCCCGTTGTAGCTATATGTAAGTTCATCGAGAAATGCGAACCGACCGTACGATCATCTTCAAACTTGCAGGAGTGCTCTGGATTGGCGACACGAGCATTCTCTACAAGTTTCATAAACTTCGTACGGCTGGAAGGGGTGTTAGACACAAATTGTCATCTACAACGCAGTTTCCGCTCAGCGACCAAGTCCCGTCGTGGCTGTATGTAAGTTCATCGAGAAATGCGAACCGACCATACGATCTTCTTCTAACTTGCAGGAGTGCGCTCGATTGACGACACGAGCATGCTGTACAAGTTTCATAAACTTCGTACGGCTGGAAGCGGAGTTTGAAAAAAATTGTCATCATCCGAATTTCCGCTCAGCGACCAAGTCACTTCGTAGCTGCATGTAAGTTCATCGAGAAATCTGAACCGACCGTGCGATCATCTTCAAACTTGCTGGAGTGCTCTCGATTGGCGTCACGAGCATTCTCTATAAGTTTCATAAACTTCGCACGGCTGGAAGGGGAGTTAGACACAAATTGTCATGTACAACGCAGTTTCCGACAGCGATCAAGTCCCGTCGTAGCTGTATGTAAGTTCATCGAAAAATGCGAATCGACCGTATGATCTTCTTCAAACTTGCAGGAGTGCTCTCGATTGGCGACACGAGCATTCTCTCCAACTTTCATAAACTTCGTACGGCTGGAAGCGGAGTTAGACACAAATTGTCATCATCCGAATTTCCGCTCAGCGACCGTAGCTGCATGTAAGTTCATTGAGAAATCTGAACCGACCATACGATCATCTTCAAACTTGCAAGAGTGCTCTCGATTGGCGACACGAGCATTCTCTACAAGTTTCATAAACTTCGTACGGCTG